>CANTUV010000011.1:44612500-45862500 GCA_947685225.1 Garcia nutans | reverse complement strand
GGAAAGTTCAAGCAAATGATTGTGGCTCCGTGTCCAGTCTGGATTATTGTTAGGGAGATACATCTCCAAGGCCATTTCGTCATTCCCATAACGTTGTTCAATCAAATTTTCGGCATTATTGGATGAGATTTTTGTCTCGACACCCTCCACTGGAGCATTTCCAACCTCCTCATTCTTATCATCAATGAATAAAGGATTATTAACCCTTCCTCTATTATCATTAGTTTCCTCAAGAATTGAGAACCGTGAAATAGAATGGGTTCCTGGAGCACTACTCTTATTAGCATTTCCATTTCTTTCATTGTAGTGCACATTCCTGCCTGTACCTCTAGAGTTTTTCCTTTGCTTCCTTTAAACCATCATCCATGGATCATAAAGTTGTTCTGCAGTAGGCCCGTCCATGTCAACCGAAACTTTCTCATTACTTGTATTCGATTCTATATTAGGAGAAGCATTACAACCATTCTTCGCCGCTGTAAGGTTGTACGAGCATTGATCTATAGAGTTACCAAATTTTCCACAACAAAAGCATATCTATGGAAGCCCTTCATAAACTACCTTATGAGTTTTTCCTTTAAGTTCAAAAGAAGCCATTAGTGGCTTAGTTAAATCCACCACCACTGCAAGACGAGCAAATTTAGCTCTGTTAAAATTCTTTGTATTGTAATCAATTTTGAAAAGGCGCCCAACCAACTTCCCAATTTAGTGAAGAACCTGTTTGTGATATAAGTGGATTGACATACCAGGAATACGAACCTATGCAATGATGCTATTGATCCTTGCACTGTCAGTATCAAAGTTCAAGTGCCACGACTGTACCGTTAAGTAATGCCCAAAGACTAGCCATGGTTCTCGCAACAAGACATCCATGTAATCATCATGGCGGCTAATATTAACCAGGAAGAAGTTATTATCTAGATTTATAACTTTGTACTCTCCCCGAATATGCCAAAATTGTGAGATCTTGTTACATAAAGTATTATAACTTATATCCCAACTAAGCAGCTTGATCACAACTGATCTTGTCCAATTCTTAGCTAGTTTTGCTTCGAATTGTTCAGAGATAGAAACAGGGGAGAAGATGTGAGTATTAGAAGGGGGACAGCTGCCCCCCTTCTCTTTTAAATTATATATATCTATATGTATATATATTATTAAAATTTTTAAAATACTTAATTGCCCCCTTTAAATTTTTTAAAAAATATATGATATTTTTAAAAAAATTTAAAGGGGGCAATTAAGTATTTTAAAAATTTTAATAATATATATACATATAGATATATATAATTTAAAAGAGAAGGGGGGTCCTCTCCCATCTCTGTTTTAGGTTCCTCGTCCAAAGACTCGTCAGAATTAGATCCCGCATCAGACATCTCATAATCAGTCCCATAACCGTCTTCTGTTGTTAAAGCATCTTGTTCATTCTCACGAACCACGCCTGAATTATTTGAGAGAACTCCATCTTTGAAAGAAATGCCCACCTTTTACTACTCATACACATATCAGAAGTCTCAATCAGACCATCGTCATCCACACATTGTTTTTTCCGTTATCGATCGTCTGGTGGTGACGGCGGCAGTAGTTTTTTGAGAGTTCCCATTTTGCCGGTCGAGTTTTCTACAGTAAGTGTTGCATAGAGGTCAATTCCGCAAGCATGAACTTATTAACTTTAGACATTTTAAAATTAATTATTCTATAAGCACTATACCTAATTAGTCTGTCCATACTCAAATTATCACGTTCAATTTATACATATTTATTAAAAAATTATTAAAATTATTAAATATTATATAAAATTATTTTATATAAACTAAAATATTTTTTAAATTTATTAATATTATATTCTCACTTCATTATTTAAATTATTAACTATAAGAGTATAGTTAAAAAAATTAATTAATTTTTAATTATATAAAGTGATAATTTGAGAGAGATATTTTTTTTTACAAAATGATAATTTTAGTGCAACATATGAAATATTATTGAGGGTACTATATACACAGCATTCAGTGTTCTATACTTTTAATTCTTCCAACTAAAATATTCATTCAGTACATCTCAGTTCTCAACATATATAATTTTTACAAATTAGGATATTGTTAAATGACAGATAACCTGTGGCCAGAATAGTCAATATCTACTTTTTGCCCTTCAAATTTATTTTAATACCATTTTTAAGGTTTTGAAATTTTAAATTTGAATTTTAAAATTTCACTCTCTTTCCTAATTATTACTCTAATTTATTAACAGACAGATAATTTAATAAGTTTATTTTTTCAAAATATTTATTATTTTTTAAAATACAATTATTTATTATTATTTAAAACAAAACTGCAATATATATATGAAAATTATATTAATTGTAAATTTCAAATACACATTTATTCAAATATTGTATTATGTATGTTCAAAATGTTTATTTAATAGCTTGAGCATCACTTGAAATACGATGCATCCACTATATCTATCTATCTATTCTAAGAATGAAAAACATTGGGAATTAAAAATAAAAAATAAATTAAGAAAAGTATATATATATATATATATAAATATATCACAAGGAAACATGAATGATGTACATATCAAATTTTGTATCAATTGAGTTATTTTTTCTAAATTTTTAAGCAACATTTTAAGTAAATTAATGATAGTTTTTTTTTAAAAATATTCCATTAATAAAAAATTATATATCAAAAATGACAAATATATCTTATAATAAATTTGATGCAATAAGTATTAGAAATTACTCCTATCAAGGAGCGTAACCACTCAATATATGTAAATTCTAAATATAAAATTATTTATTAAAAATTTAATTTAATTTAAACCATAATATTTAATCGAAGTATAAATTAAATCTTAATATTTAATCAAAATTCAAATTAGGTCATGTCGTTAACTTAATTTAACCGTTCATTAAAAAGTTTCAATTTGGCATTAATTTGAATGAAAAAGCTGCGATTTGGCCTAAATTTAAAAGAAAAATTTTAATTTGGTATAAAAAAAATTATAAGATTTAATCGTGATTTCACGCTATAATACATGGTCCAAATTAAATTTTTATCTATTTTATTTATATTATTTTAAATCACTAAACACTTATCTTAAATTTTATAGCCATAATATCTTTTTTTTATGTTTTAGCTTTAAACAATAAATGAGTAAGCAGATAATTGGAGTGAGTGGATGAAGGATGTTTCAGAGTTAGAAAAGTAAAAGATGAGATTGAAATAGATTGAAGATGCCTTTTAGAAATTAGTATGGGTTGTATATAGTAATTTGGGTGGTAAAGTATAAATATAAATGAAAAAATTGCATGTAATTTTGTTTGAGGGTATTTTAGAGAGATAATATTGGGGGTGTATTTATTGTTTTTGTTGTATAAATATCTCCATCCTAAAAAAATATATCTGTGTTATATGTCTTTGATGTATATATTTATAAACATGATGTATATGTGACGTATATCTAACTTTTGCTGATTTGTAAGTGAAAAATATATTTGTATTATATGTCCCTTATATATGTGTGTGTGTGTGTATATATATATATATATATATATATTATGTTTCTTATTTGTATATATGTCACTATAAAAACTTTGTGAAATTGTTCAGTTAATTTTCTTTTTATTACATAAGTTTGTAGATTTTCTCGACTTCGTCTCAACCTATCATGTGTCCAAAAGACAAATGCTTTCAGAATCGTATAACACATATATGACACATATATAATAGATATAAGTAACATATAAAACACTGGGATGATAAATATACTTAACATATACAATATATATACAAATATAAAACATATACGATATACATACACAATTGTTCGTTTTACTTTATAAATAATATTAAAATCAGATATTCACTCCATTCATTTCGCATTTTTTTATTCACTTCCTATTATTTTTATATTTTATTTTTTAAAATATAAAAGATTCTGTATATAAAATGATAGAAATTAAAAATATAATAAGAGTTGAATAATAAATTAAATTAAGAAAAAAAATTAAAAGTTTCATCATTCCAATTCTAATGCATTGAGTTGCATCCGAATTCTATCATAATTGTACATCAATTTCTTTAATTTGTGTTAGAAATGCTTGATTTCTGAATTAAAGAACTTTCTGCTATGATCTTTATTTGCATATGATACATCTCCAACGACAAGCTTGCAATCTTTTTTTTTTCCCCTGCAAAATGACAATGATTATATATATTCAATCAAAGAACCCAATAAAGCTGCTTCTCATAACACCAATTAGCCCATGTATTTTACGGACTGCTGCAAGCATGTGGCTACCAACTTTGTCCTCTGCAAGGCTGATCATGTCATATATGAAGGAGCAGAAGAGTTGAGAGTCCTGCCCAGCTTCCCACCAAAAAAGTACACCCAAGATGTTTCCTGAGAGACATCAATCTATCAATTACCATAGAACCTCAAAAATATAAATAAAGAACATACAATAATACTTCCCCCAGAAAACTTAGTTACCAGTGGCGCAAGGGCAGGATCATGAATAGAGCTTGTCCTCTGGGGACTGCAAAAGGCTTATAAGCTTCAATATCATAATATTGTTTGCTCAATAATAATATATTGCTTTAAATTATTGCTGAGATAAATTCATTATTTTTTATAAAATAAAATTTAACGTTAATGACTAAATGAATTTAAAAAAAAAATGGTAGGTGGGACATGGGGTATGAGAGAGCTTTATAAGTGGCTTATAGCAGCTACCGAGCTAGGTACACTTGGCTCATTTCACTTGCACATGCACATGGGGACGTAGTGGATGCATACACATGAAGGGAAGTGATGTGTATATATATATATTTGATAAATTATATATAAAAAGAAGAAATACTTAGAAGATTCGAATTCAAAATTTAGGCATGAGTAACACACTCTCTAGCCACCACCAAGCTATACCTTAGTGGTTGAAAGTGATGCATATATTAATATATGCACATAAACTTATTACCTTTAGATATTTTAAAATTAATTATTATTGAGGGTACTATATACATAACATTCACTATTCTATACTTTTAATTTTCCCAACTAAAATATTCATTCAATGCATCTTAATTCTCAACATCTATAATTTTTTTATATTATGATATTGTTAAATGGTAGACAATTTGTGATCAGAATAGCCATAATCCATTTTTTGCCATTTAAATTTATTTTTTTACTTTTTTTAGATTTTTAGATTTCAAATTTGAATTTTAAAATTTCATTCTTTTTTAATTATTGATCCAATTTCCTAGCATATAATTTAATAATTTTATTTTTTAAAAATATTTATCATTTCTTAAAACATAATTAATTATTATTATTTAAAATGAAACTACAATATAATTATAAATTTTAAACAGACACATATTCAAAGATTGTATTATACATGTTCAAAATTTTTATTTTATAGCTTGAGCATCACTTGAAACACAACGCATCCACTCTATCTATCTAGTTATCTATCTATCTATCTATCTATCTATCTATATATATATATATATATATATATTCTAAGTTGTCAATTTCAGTGGGAGTGCAAAACATAGGAAATTAAAAATAAAAAAAAGAAATTAAGAAAATTATATATATAAATATATTATAGGAAACATGAATGACGTACATATCGAATTTTGACCCAATTGAGTTATTTTATCTGAAAATTATTAACCAAAATAATCAAATTTTTATTTATTAATATATTAAATATATTTTTAGCAATAATATATTATTTATTATAATTTTTTTCCTATTAATATTTAATGTTTAATATTTTTAGTAATAAATATTATTTTTATTTGTATTCTTTATTATAAATTATTATTATTTGGATAATTCGGTTATAACTGATAACCGAGCAAAAAATTTTTAGTTCAGTTCGGTGCGGTTATGTATTATTATTTTATTAATTTTGATTCAATTCGGTTATTATTTTAAATATCCTAAAAATTTTGATTAATATAAATTTCAGTTTAGCCAGGTTAACGGATGTACACCCCCTACCAATGGGGGCAGAAGTATAGGGAGGACATGCAGCCAAGCACGCAGAGGCAACTGTCGATGCAGTAGAAGGGTAGTAGATGATAGTAGAAGTAACAACTTAGAAGAGGCAATTGTATGATAATAATACATGCTCTTTCATCACAAATAAAAATATATTTTCCCATATATATGATTGTTTAATTATTTCTTAATTACAGGAGAGAAATATGGTGGATAACATTAATGGAGAACAATACAACCCGTATATTTGAAGAGTTGTGTATGGTTCAAGCATCAACAAATTTAGTAGCTACTAAATCAACCCTACAAATTATGAATTAGACAATCTGTATTAAAAAGGATTTTCATTTTTATAAGTTGTTCATCCCATGTTATGCTTAAAGTTTAGAATAACTTCTATCAAAGACAAATCATTAGCTACATTTATTGAGTTGCTCTAATTCACATAAAAAGATAGAATGTATGTTCCTTTGTTTGTAACATAGATTGCGACATAAGAAAAAAATGAGTCGGAATTTGAAAAGGCAAATGTTGGTTTAGTGTTGACTACTAAACTGTAAGCATGTGTCTATTTTAAACGGTAAAGATTTTTGTCCATGAGCTAAATTATGATGGAGGATGGGATTATTATATCAAGGTTGGTGTTGGACTATTGAATTATGATCTATTTTTGAAGAAATGAATAAAAGTAAGAGCAAATTATATAATATGTTTTTTTTTGTAATTTTTTAAAACTATTTTTATAATTTTTAAAAAGTTTTACCCATATATTTTTTAAATTTAATTAAAAATATATTGTGTATACATATTTAGAAATATATATTTTTAAATTTAAAAATTAAAAATTGAATTTCTAAAAAATTTGATGTTTTAGAACTACTTCTATTTGAGACATATTAGCAACTTCTATTTACCCTTAGGAACATCTGAATTTAGATTTAATTCTCACAAGAACATCATTAAATATTATTTCGTTTTCAATACAAATAGCATTGTTTATAATTAATGTTACAGATTTTGAATACATTGAGTATTGAGCATATTATTTATTTTCAATGTATTGAGCATTATATATAATTAATGATACATACTAAAATACATTAAACATTGAGCTTTAAAGGTATACAAATTTTCAATACCCTTATAAAAACCTTTAAAAAAAATATAAAATTTCTTTTATGATACTTCTTCCGACTAAATATTGGTGACAAGTTTTCTCTTCTTTTAACTAAGTTGGTGCTCAGAGAAAACAGATTCGAAATTTTCAAAATAGAATAATATGGATAAAAATCCAGAAAATAAGAAGGTCAATAATTCAAGCATACAGAATTTGACTACCTTCAAAGAAGAAGTGTTTGAGTTCATGAGTAGGATTATAAAATACAAGTTCATTAACTTTGTTAAAGCTATTTTGCTTAAAGATTACCCATTGACGAAAATTTATGAGTTGTTAATGGTAAAAAAAGGTTCTCAAGAGACCCTCTTGAATTCAATATAAAGAAGGTTGAAGACCTATCGTCCAATGACTTTGAATCAACCTTTGAGTTTACTAAATCTTCCTCCAATGCAAATGCTTTCGCTTAGATATGTTTATCTAATAATAATGGGACCTTCTCTTTATTTACTTTTGTTTGTTTTAAATTGGATTTGCCATAAATCTATATTCGTAAGTTGCTTGTTTTTTGAAATTAGATTGAAATATTGTTAACTTTTGTTCTGAAAATGATGTTAAGCCCTGATATGTAAGGTGTTGAAGCTTGACCATTTAATACACACACACACACTGTACCTAATTGCCAAATCAACAGTTTAATCAAACATTTAAACATATCCAAACATTTAAACTCATCAAACACTATTTGAACAACTCAACAACATACCCAACATTTAAAAATCCTTAGTGAACCTGGATAAAAATCAAATATGAAATTCTAAATGCTCTAAATATCAATAAATATTGAACCTATAAATAGAATTTCAATTAAAATGCATCTGAAGAAATTGAAAAATATTATTTGCAAATCACTATAAACACTCTCAAACAAAATTAATGTACATCAATTACAAAGAAATATATAAATGTAATACATTCATGTGTTTGGCTTAAGAGATCATCCCACATGCTGGTGCCTTCACTCTTACTCTTACCTTTACTTTTCCATTATCATTTTGTTATTGAAAGCTTCAATCCTCATATGTACCACTTTTTGCTGGCCTTTGTTTTTTTCCGTGAGGAGACGTTGCTGCGACACATTGGCAACTGGCGAGGTTGGCGAGGTTGTGGCGAGCATAAGCTATGTATGTAGCTATAGACATAGTTCAGTTAATCGGAATTGCCAATTTCAGTTCATAAAAATTATAAATCTTAATTTTAATTGACAAGAGTCTATTTGATTAAGATTTAAGTCCTTGACAAGTCAATTTCAGTTTTGGTTTGAACTATTGACTTATTATTTATTATTTTAAATTTTTTTAATAAAATTAATTATAATTGATAATATTTTTTAAGAGATTAAACATTTAACTCATAAATTTGATAATACTAATTAAGTTAAACCTAATAATATTAATTATTAAAAATTAATAACAAATTAACAATAATTATTATTAGTCTATTAATAACAAATAGTAATAACTATAATAATAAAGATAAATTTTTGCAAATACAAATTTTTATTTTAAATATTTGTATTTAACTACATATTTTTAATATTTAATATTGCAACTGAAGTGTAAGAAAAAATAAAAAAAAGTTAATTATAAAATTTTAATTTTGAACTAAAAATTATATATATATTTTTTAATATACATATATTTAAAATTAATATATGTATTAATATTATATATATTAAAATATATATTGTGAAACCTCGCCTGAGTACGGATTCGGTCCGCTCGAGAATTTAGAGCCAAAATACTCTTTTGGATTTAGTCTCACACAACATCACCACATATGTTATTCAGTCAGTTCGATAAGCACGGATTTGAAAATGAATTTTTAATTTTTGAGAAAATATTTTACTCTCATTTTTTATGAAAAAGAGGAAATGACTTTTATTTTGAAAAACGAAAATTGAAAAGTGACCACCTTAAATTATTTTATTGTTTGGGAAAAATTCAAGAAAAAATCAATTTTGACTAACTCCTTGAAAATTAACAAATTTTATCCAAAAAGACACTAATTCAAAACTAATTACAATGGGTCGTGGGCTAAAATTTTAAGTTAATTTTCATAAAAAAAATATTTTTTTCAAATTAATTTTGATAAAAAAAAATATTTTTTCTTTAATTGATTTAATCTTTATGATTAAAAAGAAACTTTTATACAATGACAAAATTAAGTATGAATGACAGTTCATTATTATGCATGAGCGATCAATAACATGACATCTACAATTGCAATAAAAATAAATTATTACAACCCCAAAATAGCATTCACATGAGAGTTTTGACTCTAACCCTTATGGATACTAGGTCAAACACAAATCCCAAACTAACTTAATAATTGAGTAAATAATGAATAAAAATTAATTCATCCATTCAAGAATTTAATTGTAATAAATTAAATTTTAATAGATAAAATTGCAAATTTAAAGAAGAAACAATTAAAATTAGCTTAACGGACCAATTTAAAGATTTTTAGTAAGGGCTTGCTATTCAGAGTAATATTTTAAATGGGCCTACTTATCTCGTTTGAATAGAAATTAGAACCGTAAGTAGTTTTATGCCTTTAATTGCAAAGGGCTTTAGTTAACTAATTTTAGTTAATTAATTATCGAATTGAAATAAATAAGGTGAATAAACAAATACATTGGATGATCACTTCCTCTTGAAAAATAGTTAAAGAGCTTTATTATTTTGTAACTCCACTTGATTATGTAATTAAGTGAAATTAAAATAATTACGGTGAGGGAAATTAATTCAAACAAATGAAATAATAATGAATTTAATTAATTTTGGTGAGTCAGAAAGCAATTTGACAGAGTTCTGACGTCAAAAAATTCTGATCTTTGACTAAAAGGGTAGGACCCCTATTTATAGAAGTCGAATGGGAGTTTCGAACCACATGCGATGCGACCGAGCCACATGAGATGCGGCCTGATTGCGCTCAAGATGCAGCTTAGTTAGGCGTGACATCACCTGCTCCCAACGTGGCTTGCCGTGCACTGGGAGTGACCTGTTTGTGCTTGGCACGAATGAGTCGCTCTTTTTAAAGGATTTTTCAATTTTTATTTTTCTAATTTTTTGAATTAGTACAAAATTAATGGTTCATATATGCATATTTATAAAAATAGATATTATTTTTTATTTTTCACAGTTAGGCTTATTGATTTCGATTCCGATTCATGAAATTAGAAATCTAAACTGGACCTTTATAGACTGATCTTGGTTCGAGCTAAGGTGAGTTTTTTCAATTCTGGTCCAGTTTAGTAAGTTGAACCAACCGTTAATGGTTTGCACAGAACGTGCCATGGTTATGTAAATGTGTGTGAGGAAGAGGAGAGAAGACAGAGGAATGGAGAGAAAGATAAGAGTGTGGGGCACTATGAATGTGGGAATTATGATGTGTTAGGGTTTAGGTTAAAAAGTTAAAATTGATATAGCTAATTTAAAAATAATAAAATATTTAATATGGTTAACAACAATTAATGATTGATATAAAAAATTAATAAATTATATTTAATTACTATTTATTTAATTTTAAATTATAAAACAACTTTGTTTAATAATTTATATTTTAATTACTTTAATTATATAATTTTTAACCATTAATTATGTTTTATTTATATTTATACTTTATTTTATAATAAAATTAGAAAAATAATTACTGGTTTCTATTAATTTATTTACTTATTTTTCATGTAATATTTATGAATGGAAATAAATTAGCTTTTATAATTTAGAAATGAGTATTATAAAAATATTTTAGTGAGATCCATATATTAAATTAACAAAACATAACCCATTTAGTTTTACCTTTAGTTTTTTCTCTGGCTTTCACTTTATAAGTAGAATAAGTACACATTCTGGATAATTTGTTTTATTCCCATAATTATTTTAAACGAAATGAGCATTATTATTTATTATATAATAGTCGATTTACTTGTTTAATAATACGATACATGAAATTGAGCTACTATGTTCCTAAATCAATTAGGGAATTTAATAAATGTCATGTGTCTGTATAAGTTAATTTTATACATAACAAAAACAAATTATCTGTAGACTATAACTAAACATGCTCATAGTGACATGATAATTTCTTGTATAATAATAATAATAATAATAATAATAATAATAATAATAATAATAATAATAATAATAATAATAATAATAATAATAATAATAATAATAATAATAATAATAAATAAATAAATAATATACAATAATAATAATAATAGTGCTAAATAATATAACAATAATAAAATTCTGAATAACTAAAGTTAGAATTTATTAGTCAAATAATTAAAAGTTATAATAATTGTTAGTAAAGTGGGAAAACATTAGATAAAGAAAGAAAAATAAAATCATTAAAATTAGAATTATTAAAATTAAAATAATTAAAAGTTAGTAGATATTAATAATTAAAGTTAAATTATAGTGGGCATTATTGTTGAATCATTATTATTAGTGGATTTTTATTAACAATAAGAGTGTGGGACATTTTGAGAGAGAGAGAGAGAGAGAGAGAGAGAGAGAGAAGGAAAAGAAAGAAATAGAGAAAAGAAAAGGACAGAGAGAGAATTGGGGACAGAGAAAGAGAGGGAAGAAGAAGTATCAGAGGCAGGAATAATTATATGCTACAACCGTTGTAGCAATAAATGTCTACAACGGACTAATGAGATTCTTACACGTAGATTAAATGTCTACAACAGACCAATGAAATGAATCATTTAATCTATGTGTAAGAATCTCATTGGTCCGTTGTAGTTGTAGGCATTTATTGCTATAACGGTTGTAGCATATAATTATTCCAGAGGCAGTGATTTTTTTTAGCTCCATTTGTCACTTTCTAGTTATCATTGACATACATGCGTTGTTGATATTTCCAATGCCATCAAATACGCAGTGAATGGCCACCGAAAGAGGCCACACACACCAATCGAAATGTCACCTGAGAGACTCGCCGATATGATTTTTCGATCAACTTTTCGATTACTTTTTGACTTATTTTTTTGGCAAATAAGGTATTTTTAAGACTCTCGTTATAAGTTTAGAATTGATATATTATTTGCAAATAGATAAGTTTAAAAACAGGAGAAATCATATATAACTATGTATATTTAATATTTGAAAATAATTATAATTATAATTAATAAGTTGAAAGTAATTAAGGTAAGAGAAATAAAAATGGAATTTAGAAATACTAATTAGTTTATTTGTTAGTTATGATTAGATTGAAAATTTTAAATGATAGATTAAAATAATAAAATAATTAGATGATAAATACACACACACATATATATACATACATAACAATTAAATTTACAATGAAAATATTAATAATTAAAATAAATTAAACACTTGAGCTGTAAATCTAGTAAATTGTAGAATAAATTAATTGTATGTAATTAATGAATTGATAGTCAGTTATTAATTAGTAAATTTAAAAGTTATCATTAAAATAATTATTTTTAATTATTAATTGAGTTAAGTGATTAATGAATAATTAGATTAAATGGTAAATATATTATGTTCAAAGATTTACAAAACTAAGTTTGTGAATTCTAATTATTATTTCGAATAAATAAATAATAATATTTAAGAATTTTTAAAATAGTAAATAGTCATTATATTGGGGAATAATTATTTGTATATAATTATTTATTAAATCAATAAGAATAATTAATGTTGTTTAAATTATTAGCATTAATTAGTTAGTTATAATTAATTATTTAGTTAAAATTTATATTATTATAGTTATATTAATTAAAGTTATTATTATTTAAGAATGCATGATAATAATTATTAAAATATAATTAATGGCAAGCAATAGTTAAATATCATTATCATTATTGTTATGAAGTATTACTATGTATCAATAAATTTATTATAATTATTATTAGTAATTTTATATTTTAATGTTAATATTATTATATTTATTTATTATTATTATTATTATCATAAATTCTACTAATATATTATATGTATTACTTTAAGTTTATTATAGATTTATTTCAATTATTATTATTATTATTATTATTAGATTTAACATAAAATTGCTATGATTGAAATATGGTAATTAAATAATTACTTTTAATTACGTATATGATGTTATTATTTCATTATAAAATTTATTGAATTTGTTATAAAAATTATTGAAAAAATAAAAGTAAAGTATTAAAAAGTAAATATATTGTTTATTAAAATTATTATTATTATTACTATAAAACCTAATATAAATTATTATAGATATAGATAGTTAAATAATTATTTTAAGTAATAATAATTAATCAAATAATATAAACGTCTGAGTAGATATTATTAGTATTATTATAGACAAAATAAGAAAAAATTAATTAAATGATATTATTATTTTTAATAAATTCTTCACTATAGTATATTATCTTTATTATTAAAGATATTATTATCAATACAAAACTATTTGAAAAATAAGTTAAACAAATTTTGGAATATATATACACATATGAATTAAATTGTTAATTTGGAAATAAATATAAAAATTATATTTCTTAAAAATGCCAAAGATTAAACAAATGCTATTTAAACAAAATCGAATTAATTAATTAATAATATAAATATTGTCATTATTATTATTAAACTATTAAAAAATGAACTAAATTAACATAATTATATACTGAAATATTATAAATATTTAATAAATTTGAACATTTAAATTATATTAAGTTGTTAAAAATATTGTTAGAAAATTTTATGAGCAATGGCTTGACAAATTGAAATCATACTCATTGGAGTATTATTTTTGAAATTTTTGAAACTAGCAAATTATACTGAAACTCTGCCGATAATTCGATAGAATTTTAGAAATCATCATCACGTTTCATTTTCATGTCATTCACCTCATCGTAGTTGATAATCATATATTGTACTTTAGTAAATTATTATTTTTATATCACTTTAGGTGTAGATTCAACTGCAATTGTAGAATATAGAGATGATCTAATCGATTAAATAAATTGATCTATTGATCAAAGTGAGTGGATAATTATATAACATTGGTATTTTATTAAATTATATATTTATGATCTATTAAAATTATTCTATGATGAAAATAAGTTTATAAAGGGATTTGAAAGGAGAAAATCTTATTTATGAATATATTTAAAATAGAAATAAATAATGGTAAATTGATGTTTGAATTATAGAAATGATAATTTATTTATGGATGCAACTGAATAAATGCTCTAAATATACTCATTATATATTTTATAATAGAGACACTTATGATGACAAGGTATTAAAGGAATTGATGGATTATGATTATAACACTGTTTTGGGGGTCAACACTTAGTATACAGATAGCTTTTGAGGCGTATATCAGGTGGTCGCTCTTTGGAGGCAGCTCTGCACATGTGCATGACTATGATTATTTATTTTTGCTTTTGTCACGCGTCATCATTGCGTCCAAGATGCCATGTTTTATCCTTAGGCTGCTAATAAATATATATTTATTTGCGTCTAAGGTGTTATGTGATCTATGAACTATATCTTTTGAGTGTATAAATGTATATCTTTGATTTTATTAAGAATCTTATGAAATTTTTTAGCAGCATTATGATAAGCAAGAATGATATTTCTACAGTTGTATAAATTTTATAATAGCAAATATATAATAAAACTTTATTTATTCTCCCTTTATTATATAATTATTTTCTCATTGAATAGTTGGACTTGCCCCTTAATATATTAGTATTTTCAGATACTTTTGGAGCATATATTTTCTCTTATTTTCTTTTCTTCGTGTGTAGAAGAGGTTAGGCCAATATATTAGCATTTGCCATTGGTTTTATTTAAGGAATTTTTATACTATTGTGTTGGACAATAATAAAGATGTATTTAAAGATATTGGTAACAATTAGATGATGATATAAATATATGTAATTAAAGAATATTAAGTATTTGGATTTATGAATTATTATTAGAAAGTTTTATAATATGATTTTTCTTAAATAATTAGAAGAGACACGACTAGATTATAAGTTTAGTCCACCCTTAGGATTAGCATAATGGGATATGACATTTTATATTATCAGAGCATAGGTTATAAATTCTATAGAGTTTCATGTAGTGACCTATAAGAATATAAGTTACTAGGGACAAGAGAATCATTTTAATATCTAGTGCACCTGTCAAATTTCTTGAGTTCAATGGCAAAATTCTTTTTAAAGTTGCATATTGGGTGGAATATGCACGAACCAAATGATTTTTTTTTAAATTTAATGTGCGTTTACATATTATTTCATTCATGATTGCATTAAAGTCATACATAATTAAAAATATTTAAATTTTCATAAATAATTGCTCAAGAATTAGATAGATTTGTCTACATGTACTAATATATAGATACATATGTATGGTTATTTAAGAGAATATATTATAAGAATATTACTTAGAGGACTTATGTTATATATTTACTTATTTTGTAGGAAAATGCCACAAAAAATACATGGTGATAGAAGCCGTGGTGAAAACACTGGCCAAAGAAATTGATTCATTAGATTATAAAATGTTGGCTGACCTCATACGAATTCTACCCCATCTTCATCTTCTGGAAAATTTTTGTGGTTAAATTTCATGAGGAATATATTACTGAAAATTATAGAAGAGAAAAGGAAAATATGTTCTTTAATCTCAAGCAAGGCGGTGTGACTATAACACAATATCTTGACAGATTTGAGGAGTTATACCGATATGTATCTCATTTAATTATGGAGGATAAAGATAGATGCAATCAGTTTTATATTGGATTATACTTTACAATCCGTAAGAGTTTGTCCAATTAATGGACTTTGAGTTTTCAGGCTTTGGTAGATAGAGCATTGGCAGTAGAAAATTTGGTAAAAGAAGAAGTCGAGTTTGAACAAAAAAAAAGGAAACATACTTAGGGTCCTTTTCATGTGGATCCTGAGGGACAATTCAAGAAGGGAAGCAATTTTCATTCTAACCCTAAATATGGTGGTACAAGTAAGGGTTTTCAAGTAAGATCATATCAGTAAAGTAATAGATCACAGGCAAGTTGTAGTTTAATGGGATAATCTGTTAGTAATTTTGTTGTAGGAGTTGGATAGAGTGGACGGTCTTTTCCTCAATGTGCCATTTGTGGCAAGTACCATATGGGAGAATGTAGAAGAAAATCTTTAGTCTGCTTTCACTGTGGGGATGCATGTCATTTTATGAGAGATTGTCCTTTACTTGTTCATACTAGTACTTTAGTACAGGGATCTTCTGTACCTACTAATCAGAGGGGTAGTAAGACACAATCTTTTAGGAGACCATCTGGCAAAGGGGTAACTATTGGCATGAATAGACCAGGTGGAGCCACACTATTAAATCAGGGTGCATAATCTAGTAGACCTTCAATCCAATATCAAGTTTGTGCTATTACTCAGTAAGAGGCAGTAGTATCACCGGAGGTTTGTGACTGGTATGTTATCTATTTTTTTGTCATGGTGCACATGTTCTCATTGATCTTGGTTCCACTCATTCATTCATATCTCATACATTTTCCATATATACGAATAGACAATTGAGTTCCTTAAATAATGAATTAGCGGTGATTTTTCCAGTTGGGACTTCTATGGAATGTGAGCATGTGTATAGGGATTCAATAATCAAATTAGGTGACTTTAAACTATTAGCAGATCTTATTCTCTTGCTCATTTGGGAGTTTGATGTTATTTTAGGAATAGATTGACTATCTCGCCATCATGTCACTGTTGATTGTTATGAGAAGAATGTGACTTTTAGTCTGCTTGTGAATTCTAATCTTATATTATGTGGTGAGTGAAATTTTCTTTCATCTTGTGTTATTTCTGTTATAACAACTAGGAAATTTCTTAAAAAAGGTTGTTAGACATATTTATCACATGTGATCGACATGCAATTAGAAGGACCTAAATTGGAGGATATTCTAATAGTATGTGAATGTTCGAAATTTTTTTCAGAAGAGCTTCCAGGTTTACCTCCTGATAGAGAATTTGAATTTTCTATTGATGTTCAGCATGGCATAGCTCCTATTTCCCAAGCTCCTTATAGAATGGCTCTTGCGAAGTTGAAAGAATTGAATATGCAGTTGTAGGAACTATTGGATAAGGAATTTATTAGACCTAGTGTTTCACCTTAGGGAGCTCATTTGTTATTTTTGAAAAATAAATGGCTCCATGAGGTTATGCATTGACTATAGGCAGCTAAATTGGGTCACTTTTCAAAATAAATATCCTTTACCCCGTATTGATAATATATTTTTATCAACTTCAAGATGCTATAGTCTTTTCTAAGATAAACTTATAATCAGGTATCATCAATTGAAGATTAAGGAGACAGATGTGCCTAAGATAGCTTTTAGGACTCATTACGGGCACTATGAATTTTTAGTAATGCTGTTCAGTTTAACTAATGCCTCATCTACTTTTATGGATCTTATGAACAGGGTGTTCCATCCTTATCTGGATAGATTTGTAATTATATTTATTGATGATATTCTAGTGTATTCTTGAAGTAGAGAGGAGCACGTGGAACACTTGAAAATTATATTGCAGACCTTAAATAGTAAGCATTTATATTCCAAGCTTAGCAAATGTGAGTTTTGGCTGGATATAGTGATATTTTTGGATCATGTTATATCAATAGAGGGAGTTTATTTAGATCCTAAAAAGATAGAGGTAGTGATGACCTGGGAGCTGCCAACTAATCCTAAGGAAGTGAAAAGTCTCTTAGGCTTGGTAGGGTATTATCATCATTTTGCTCAGGACTTCTTTATCATTGCATCACCATTGATAAAACAGCTAAGGAAGAATGTGAAGTTTAACTGAACTAAAGAGTGTCAGCAGAGCTTTGAAAAACTAAAAACTTGTTTGACTTATGCTCTTGTTCTTACTCTTCCTTCAGGCAATGATGGTTATATCGTATATAGTGATACTTCATGAAAGAGTTTGGGGTGTGTCTTGATGCAACATAGGAAAGTGATAGCTTATGCATGTAGACAACTTTGACCTCATGAATTGAATTATCTCACTCATGATGTAAAACTTGTTACAATGGTTTTTACTCTAAAAATTTGGAAGCATTATCTTTTTATGGTGAAAAGTGCCAGATATTTATAGATCCCAAGAGCTTGAAGTATCTTCTTTCTCAGAAGGAGTTGAACTTGAGACAAAGGTGATGGATTGAGTTGCTGAAGGACAATGATTGCACTATTGAGTATCACCATGAGAAGGCTAATGTGGTAGCTGATGCTCTAAGTCAGAAATCTCATGGTGGTCTTTTCCATATCAAAATAGTAAGGCTTCCATTGTTATTGGATCTATGATCTTTGGGAGTGAAATTGATGATGAATGATTCTGAAGCATTATTAGCAACTTTTAAAGTTAGACCGATCTTAGTGGAAAGAATTAAAGAAGCTCAAGTTCTAAATGAGGAAATGAAGATCATTGATGGTGTGAAGGCAGGTACTCATACAATCTATTCTATTAAAGAAGATTGCACCTTGGTGTTGGGTAGTAGATTATATATACCTAATGATGATATTTTAAAAAGAAAGATAATATAAGAATTTCACTATTCTGCATATTCTATGCATCCTAGTAGCACCAAGATGTATAGAACACTTAAAGAAAACTACTGGTGGAATGGTATGAAGAAGGATATAGTAGACTTTATAGCAAATTGTTTGGTATGCCAACAAGTTTAGGCAAAACATTAGTATCCTTCAGGTTTTCTATAACCTCTTTTGATTCCTGAATGAAAATGGGAGCACATTACCATGGACTTTTTCTTTAGTTTTCCTCGTACCCAACAGGGCCATATGTTGTTTAGGTGATTGTAGACAGATTAATAAAGTCATCTCACTTCTTGCCTCCAAAAATTGATTTTTCTTTAGATAAACTTGCAGAGATTTATATGAAGAAAATTGTGAGACTGCATGGTGCACCAATTTCTATTGTATCAGATAAGGATCCACGGTTTACTTTCAAATTTTGGCCTAGTTTACAGAATGCATTGAGTACAAAGATAAAATTCAGCATTTCCTTTCACCCACAAACTGATGGACAGTCGGAGTGTACCATTCAAACCTTGGAGGATATGCTTAAAGCTTGTGTTATGAAATTCAAAGGAATTTTGGATAAACATTTACTATTGATGGAGTTTGCTTATAATAATAACTTCCATTCAAGTATTGGCATGATACCTTATGAAGCACTATATGGAGAAAAAAGCAGAACTCCTATATGTTGGAATGAAGTGGGAGAAAGAGAATTGGTAGGTCAAGAATTGATCCAATTAACTATTGATAAAATCCAACTGATTAGAAACAGACTAAAAATGGCACATGATAGGCAGAAGAGTTATGCAGATTTGAAGAGGAAGGATATTGAGTATGATATGAGAGATAAGGTATTTTTAAAAATATCTCCATAGAAGGGTGTAGTGCGATTTGGTAAATGTGAAAAGTCAAGTCCACGGTTTATCGGACCTTATGAAATTGTGGAAAACATTGGCCCTATTGCTTATAGACTTGCACTGCCATTGGAACTATCAGAAATACATGATGTCTTTTTATGTATATGTATTGAGAAAGTACATAAGTGATTCTTCACATATACACTACAAAAAAACACGCTATCTGGATACGATCCGTTAATAAAAAAGACGTCGTAGTTTTCAATTTTACGATAGGCCGTCGTAGATTGTGACGGATTTGCTACCACTAGGCGATTGCAAATTTGCCACTCAAATTTTTGCGGGCAAACAGTAACCTTCTCAAATTCGTCGCAGAAACCGTCGCTAATTGGTAGCAAATTTATCTTCCCGCCATTTTCAAGATCATAGTATTCCGTCGCAGATTCCATCGCAGATTGTCATTGCAGATTTTTCGTTGCAGATTTTGTATCAAAAGTCCTCCCAAATCAGTCACAAAGGCCGTCGCAGATGTTCTGGAGTATATTTATGCCGTGGTGTTTTTTGTCGCAAATTCTGTCGCAGACTGTCCGTCTCAAATTCCATCACAGATTCCGTCGCAGATGAGCCGTCACAGATGTCGTCGTAGGCTATCCGTCGCATATGCCGTCACAGACCGTCCGTCACAGATTCCATTGCAAATTCCATCACAGACTGTTTTGTGTCATTATATGGATTTTATATATAAAATACACACCTGTAGTAATAATATTTACAATTTAATTACATAAATCTAAATTTACACCAATTTTCAAAATAATTTTTCATTGATATAAAATGCAATAGTTAGTTAAACTAACATAACTCAAAAGTCATTACAATATAAGTTTTAAACATTTCAAAGTATTAAAGTATGAACACTTTCAAAAGTAAAAACTAAGCCGAAGGCATACACTAGTCATCATCTGGATGTTCTTCTGTTACTTGATCTTCTGCTGGTGGGGTTGGTTCTGTTGGAGCCCATCTAGGAGGTTCAGTTGGCCGTCCTAGTAACATTGTAAATGAAAGTACTGTATCTCCTTGCAAAGTACTGTATCTCCTTGCTGCTTTGCTTTCCCAAGCTTTTCTCATCAAGCCATCTTCAGATGACCTCCAAGTAAATAATTTCTGCAAAGTAAGTAAAAATTACTAAATATGCTAGCCATTATCATTATTAAAGAATATGAACAAACAAATAAAAATGAATATTAGATAAACATTAACCTTAAACTCTTCGAAGTATAAGTCCTTTGATTGTCGAGACAGTTTTGCCCAAAAGGATCCTGTTTTATCAGGATATCGTTGAAAAGCTTCTGTGCATGCATGTGATATTCCCCATAAATCAAGATTAAATCTGAAACAACTTAAGATTATTAATAAAGTGCCAAAATAGTGACTAAATAGGATAAAATTAGTAAATTACCCATCAGCCTTTGACCAACTAATTATTATTCGCCCATCAGCATCACGGGCTGGTTCTTGGGATCGAGAGCCTCTACTTATAACATCATTGTTAACATCAGGTTGAGGTTCATGTTCACTAGAATTAGGAGATGAAGCTGATATTTGGGGATTTTCTATTCCTAATCTGTGCATGTTATCTAGTGAGGGAGTATAAGAGGGTGGTGTTATAGGATTAGAAGATTCAGATGTTCTTCTCCTAGATGTTGGAGTTCCATCTGTGTTAGGATTTGTAGATTCAGAGGTTCTTCTCCCAGATGTTGGAGTTGCTTCTGAATTTGGACTTACAGCCGCTGGAATTGCAGGTGTGGGTTGGGTAGGTGCTATGGCTGCTGGTGTGGGTTGGGTAGGTGCTATGGCTGTTGGTGTGGGTTGGGTAGGTGCAATGGCTATTGGTGTGGGTTGGGTAGGTACCATGGCTGCTGGAACTGTACGTGTGGATCGTCCTCTTTAAATAATATTGCGACCTTTCCCTCTAGCCATATTTGCAAGAACCCATAAAATATAAGATTAAATATAGAGAAAAAGAGTAGCAATATTAAATGAAAGGAGGTTCAGTAATTGCTTGTTGCTATTGTTTTAACACAATAATGGTATAGCCTATAGAGATGATACAGTTAAAAATTTTAAAAATGTTGTTACCTTAAATTTTCACAGTAATAAGAAATTCACTTGCTCTTAAATCCAGAACAATCCAACACTAATTAAGAAGTTCAGTTCCTGCCACAAATAAAGAGCGAAAGAAAACACAGGAAGCAATAATTTTGCAAGAATTTTGACACAATAAAGCATGCGAAGAATCAAATAATGAAATGAACTTATATATAAAATGTCTGTTTGTACAAAAGAAAGAGACAATTGATTAAAATGTCTGTTTTCTGCTTTTGTTATCATTAATGGATCAATTGAAGTTGCTGAAATTGCTGAAGTTGCTGAAGTTGCTGAAATTGAAGAGACAATTGATTAATACTTAAATTCTTCATTATTCCCTTCCTCCAAACTCTCACTTATATGCATTACAACACCTTCAGTATCATTTAAAGTATCAGGCATTTCATTGTCATTTACATCAAAAGTCTGCCTGGCTGTTTCATCTTCTTGGAATGCCATTGCTGTTTGAGAAACATTGGAAGGAGCTATAATTTCTGGCAGCTCAATTACATGTCTAGCTTTAACCTTCACAACAGATAACCAATCACTATCAACCCGTCTTATAGACGGATAAGGAGCATAGTATACCTGTTGTGCTTGGCTTGCCAAAATAAAGGGCTCATACTTCCCAAATCTCTTCCTTTTGTGAACATCTACAATACTGTATCCTTTATGACACCTCATACCCACATCTAGCTTTGGATCATACCAATCACAAAGGAACAAAGTTGTCCGCTTAATTGGTAGTGCCGGGTACTCTATTTCAATGACCTCCTGTAACCTACCAAAGTAATCGCTTGATTGTTCACTGTAGTTTTTCCCTTTAATACATACACCACTATTCTTGGTAGATCTATTTGCACTTCTTCTCTCTGTGTGGAACTTAAATCCATTCACAAAATACCCAGAATATGCCTTAGCATCATTGTAAGGTCCCTGTGCCAAGTCTTTTATAAATTGGTTGTTCACAGCATTTAACGGGTCATGCACCTATATGAAAAGCATAAATATTCAATACAAGTGCCTTAGATAATATTGACTACAAAATGCTAGGTAATAAACTTACATAGGATTTGAACCACTGGGGAAAATTATTATCCAAATGCATATCAATCTCATCCTTGCTAATGTTAGGATTTTGAGTACGTAATTCGCCAACGAACAATCTTCATAGTATAAAGGACCATCATTAAGTATATCAAGAATGGGAGTGTAAAACAATATTACTGAAATTCAATTTTAACATACTCGACAAATGGCTCAACTTCTGCACAATTCATGAGTACATACGACTGAGCCGCATTCCTCTCACGTTCCGTCAATTTTTGATTCTTTGGTTGACCCATCAGTCGACCACAAGACTGGAATATTGATAACATTCCTTCAATCTCCTCCTCAGCCTGACCATCATCGTTTTGTGGCACACGATGATGTCTAGTTGATACATGTGGCTCAAAAAAATGGGCACAAAATGCAGCTGCTTCTTTTACCAAGTACGCATTAGCAATTGACCCTTCAACTTGTGCCTTATTTTTTACATCCTTTTTCAAATCACCATTGTAACTGCACGATGTTTATATAAGGCTTACAATGTATTTATTAGTAAAGTAAGCTCAATTAAAGGGTTTGAGGAGAAAAGTAAATTACCGCTCAAATGGATACATCCAACGATATTGTACAGGCCCTGTAATCCGAGCTTCATATGGTAGATGGATAGGAAGATGTTCCATAACATTAAAGAATCCTGGAGGAAAAAACCTCTCTAATTTGCATAGGATTTTCGGAATTTCCTCTTCAAGCCGTATCATATCATCTACCCGTATGACTGAACTTGTTAATTGTCTAAAAAATATACTAATTTCAGTTATTGCCTCCCAAACTCTTGTTGGTAATAATTCACGAAAGGCAATCGGGAGTAAACGTTGCATAAACACGTGACAATCGTGGCTTTTCATCCCATACATTGTTAATGTTTTCATGTTTAGACATCTAGCCATGTTAGAAACATAGCCATCGGGAAACCTTAGTTCTTTTAACCACTCACAAATTGCTTGCTTTCCATGCTTATCCAATGAGTATATTGCTTTTGGATATTTACCAGTTTGTACATTTTTTTGTAACTCTGGCCTGTCACATAACACCATCATCTCCTCCCTTGCTTTGGCATTATCTTTCGATTTACCGTCGATGTTCATAATGGTGTTGAACAAATTATCAAAGAAGTTTTTTTCAATATGCATCACATCGAGGTTATGCCTAATTAGCAAAGAACTCCAATATGGCAAATCCTAGAAAATACTCCGTTTCTTCCATCCACTCCCACTCCGTCTACCAATTGCTGCATTAACATCATCTAAGTCTAGATCAGTAACTTTCAGTAAACCAAGAGAATTAAGCTCAGCTAATATTTCTTCCCCGGTCTTCACAGGTGGTGGCATGTCCTGAATTATTTTATTTTTTCTGAACCAAGTTCTATTCTTTCTCCATGGATGGTCAATTGGAAGAAACTTCCTGTGATTATCGAACCATGTTTGTTTTGCTCCATTCGGAAGTGTAAAGGCATCTGTCTCTCCCATACAATGAGGACATGATAGCCTTCCACCAGTACTCCATCCCGAAAGCATTGACAAGGCAGGGAAGTCACTAATAGTCCATAATAATGCAGCATGCATAACAAAATTTTGCTTCATGGACACATCGTATGTCATAACCAACCTCTGCATCCCACAATTGTTTCAACTCGACAATTAATGGTTGTAGGAACACATCTGTTTTCATTTTTGGATTATTAGGCCCTGGCACCAAGACTGTTAAGAACATGTACTCCGACTTACCACACATCCATGGAGGAAGATTGTAAAGAGTGACAATGATTGGCCACGATGAGTACGGTTCGCTATTGTTTAGTTCATTTTTGTACTTGTTTTTAGTATGATTTTATGTGTGTTTTAGTTAATGTTTTGATTGATTTTTGTTTTAATTGTGTTTTAAGTGTTTTTTTTAGGTTTAGGTGCAAAAACACCATTGGGAGATCAAAACAGGGTAAGAAAAGCATGAACCAAGCAAGACATGGACAAGCCAAGCAAGACGTGGCCATGTCCCTCAAAAGAAATTCAAGGCAGAAGCAGACACGGCCATGAGACACAGCCAAGCCTCTGGCCGTGTCTCATTCAAAGAGCAAACAAATAACAAACCAAAGAAAAGGAGAAAAAGAAGCACACAGGAAGAGACACACCCAGGTGACACGGCCAAGCCTCTGGCCGTGTCCCATTTCATGCCTAGGATACTTGAGCAAGCAAAGAAGGAAAGAAAAGAAATAGAAACGGACACTGTCAAGGGACACGGCCAAGACACTGACCGTGTCACATGACACGGCCGTGTCCTCTGGCCGTGTCTCACCTTGTATCAACAACAGTGAGGGACACGGCCAGGAGCTTGGCTGTGTCCTAAGAAGAAAAAAAACAAGAGACACGGCCAAGCTCCAAATGGCTTGGCCGTGTCACCTCTCACAACCAAAGAGAAGAAAGAAAGAAAAGAAAGGTCCAGTAAGGGACACGGCCAATGGACAAGGCCGTGTCCAATGAAAAATCAAGAGACACGGCCAAGCCAATCTTGGCTTGGCCGTGTCACCTCAAGGAAGAGACCAAGAGACACGGCCAAGACATCCTTGGCTTGGCTGTGTCACACCAAAATTATTTGATTTCTTTCAACAAAGTGGGGGACAAAGTGGGAGACAAACACTATTGCTTGCCAAAAGAAATAGAAAACAAAGAAAAAGTGGGGGACAAAGGGAAATGGGATGAGTTAGAAGGCATGGGTGTTGATTTTTGAAGGAATTAAAAGGAGAGGAAGAGGAAAATGGAGGGAGTTCTTGGCTTCTTGGAGCCAAATTTCTGAAAAAAAAAACATGGGAGAGGGAGAGAGCGACACTCTTCCTTGTCCCTTCACCTCCAACCTCCATTTCCATCCTCTCCACCTTCTCCATCTTCCATTGATAGGATCTTTGAGGTTCTTTGGGATAAATTGGGTTAACAAGCTCTTGAAGGTTGAAGAAGCTTCATTGAAGAGATTGGTGACTTGAGAAAGCTCCATTCTATCTTCCAAAGGCAAAATCAATTGAAGAGTTGGTGACTTGAGAAAGCTCCATCCAAAGGTTTGGTGACTTGAGAAAGCTCCATTCCACATTGCAAGGGGAATCAACCATTGAAGAGGGCTTGAGTTCTTCATCAAATACATCAAGTGGAGCTAGGAGGAAGACTAGCAATCCTACTCTTGGCATCTTCACAAGGGGTTTTTCTATTCTCTCTTTTAATTCATTTCTTTTTGTTGTTGTTGTATTAAGAGATTGATATTGCAATGGACAATTTGTATTTGTTTTATATTGAGTTGAATGAATGTGTTAAATTGATGATGATGAGATAAATACCCATGCCTAGGGTTTGTAGTATATTTGATTGAATGTCTTGATTTGATATTTACATTGATGTTCCTTGTGTTGGTTGGTTGTATTGTATTAAATGCTAGGTTGATAGATTAGCTACCTATTGATCTTTGAATATTGGATGACGGACCGAGAGGTGAAATCCGATATTGGAACTATATAATCGACCACCCTATGAATGAATTAGAAATATAAGTTCTAGGGTTTATTAATTTGGTAATGTAAAAGAATTGGTTGTTGCTAATTCATGAATGTGAGAACTAATGGATTGGTAATTGGCTAATTAACCTTAAGGAAATAATTAATTACAACGTTATGTTAATGGATAATTGAGAATTGAGCTTTGATTGAATGGACCTATAACCCTAGGCACCTTCCCAAGAATCGATTTGATCTTGCACGTCCATCATACACTTCAACCTACGCACGTTAATTTTAGGTTTAAATTAATCTTGCGCATTTCATACAACAAACACTTCCGCATTTAAATACTTGTCAATCAAGCTATTACGAACCACACCTTCTTGGGGAAACGACCTTGGGGCGATCACCTTTGCTACAGCTACCTCGTATACTTGCGAGTGACGCTTTGTAGTAGTGTTAATTTGAGCGCAACAAGTTTTTGGCGCTGCTGCCGGGGAAGGCTGTCGCAGTAGTAATAGTTTGATTTTTCTTTTCATTATTTGTTTATTTTCTGTGAATTGTTTGTTTATTTTCTTTTAATTGTTTATTTGTTTTGTTTGAATTTTTTGTTATTTGTTTTCATTAAGTTGCCGAGTGCCTTTTGTAAAGATGCAGTTTTCAAGGCACGGAGGAGTTTACGATAGGAACGATGATTCTGAAATGGCATGGCAATTAGCAGAATTGACCAATCAAATTAAGGTGCTAAATGCAAGAGGAAGAGCACCTATGCCACGCTAAGAGATATGCGCAGCATGTGGCAATGCAGGCCATAGTGCAAACACGTGTTCCATGGCTTATGGACGATACCAAGATTGGCAAGAGGAAGAATATGACTACCAAGGTTTCCAGCAAATGGGAAGAAATGACACATATTCCGATCCTTATAATCCCAGCTGGGGAAGCCAACCAAATGTTTCTTGGGAAAACCAGCCGCACATCCCACCTACAAAAATTTTTCAACCTTACCAAAGAGACTCTCACCCTTACGCACAATATTCAAATCAAAATTACCTTAAGACACCCACAATTGAAGATAGTTTGAATGCCTTCATTCAAACTAGCGCACAAAACCAAGATAAACTTAAGGAACCCACTTTGGAAGATAGTTTGAATGCCTTCATTCAAATTAGCTCACAAAACCATGATCAATTCGAGAAATCCACAGTGGAAGATGATTTGAATGCTTACCTTCAAATAAGCACACAAAATCAGGAAGTGAGCAATGAGAGGTTTGATTATTTGGAGGAATCATTGAAGAGGGTGGAAATGCAAGTTGGGCAACTGACACATCAACTCCAAGCACACCAAGAAGAGGAATTTCCTAGCCAACTGGAGCAAGCCGAGGTAATCACAAATTTATGGAGTGAACAGGTAATATATAACAAAATTTGTGATTCTTTGGATGCAGGCACTAATCAAGAAGATATTGGCAAGGAAATACAATCCAACATTGAGGAGTTGAGCCAATCAAACAAGAAGGAGAATTTGGAGGCATCAACCTCATCAAAGTTGCATGAATCTTCCAATCCTGATAAGCTACCAAATTCAATTCCATGTAGCTTGAAGGATGAGGAACAAGGTAAGCAATTTTCTAACATCTATGATATGCACTCCCAAGGAGAAAGTGGAAATAAGCTTGAGATGGGTATATCTTTAGAAGAAGAATATGAAATGGCCAAATTAGAACTTGAGGAGTGCAAGCTAGTTTTAGATGTTAAGGTTGTTGAGAGGGGACTTGACATTGTTAAAGTGGATGAAGAGGTGATTCAACCGAGCTTGGTTGAAATTAAAGAGTCCCCAAAAGTCACCTCTACTACTCTTGGTGGTAAGAAAGAGCAGAAATTTGATATACCCATGTTTCACGAAGATAAAAATTATTACCACGTTCCTATAACACTGGAGGATAACCCCGAGGCGACCTTCACATGTCCCTATGAGACATGTCCTTTTCAAAGAATATTTTTTGGGGATTGCCGTACATCGGGTGAATTTCAAAGTTACATGTGGTTCATCCTCTCAGTCATGGGCTCCAATTGCATTATGGGTGGAAGGAGCCCTACACATCGTATATGGGAACGATGGAAATCAGGTTTCATCTAAACCCCCCTTGTAGTATGCATGCTCACATTGAGGACAATGTGAATCTTTAAGTGTGGGGTGCATTTTAGGTTTTGTGTTTTTATTTTTAATTGCATTATGTGTTTTTGTGTTTTTACTTTTAACTTGTTTTTGTTTAAGTTTAGTTTATGTTTTTAATGTTTTTCTTTGAATAAATAAATTTTAGGAAGTTCAATTGTTATAAATTGTTGATTGATGACCTTTGAAATTTTAAAGCATGAATTGGAGAATTGAGTAGAATTGGTGCTTATTGTCAATTTTGTTGGTTTTTTCTTTGCATTGCCATTAACCTAGTAAGGAATTGAGCCATCAACCTATCATTATTGTTGTGAGTGAACATCTTTGATTGATGAATTGCTAGAACTTGCTTTGACATGCATTTTAAGATTACATAAAAATTTCAATTAGGCATCAAGATGATTAAGACAATTAGGTGAAACCACTTTGGCTTAAAAAAAAACCAACCCTATTTTTAACCTTAGTTAGCCAATTTTGAGCTTATTTTATTTTTCCTTTTCTTTCTTTTTCACAACACCATTAGCTTGAACCTTGTTGTTTAACTCTTACCCTTTCATTAGGTCAAGAGCATTTTAAGAGCGTTTATGACCGAGTGTTGTGTTGAATTAAGTGTGGGGTTAAATTTAATAGGTTTAAGATTGCAAAGCAAAAAAAAAAAACAAAAAAAAAGGAAAAGGAGAAAAAATAAATAAATATATATATAATAATAAGAATAATTGTTGTTCTTGTTGAAAGGGTTGGAATGTATCATTGCAAGATCTAATAAGTGAGTTCCCTGGAAAAGCTCTTTAATGTTAAGGGGTAGATGAGAGGAAAGTTTTTTGGGATTGTTGGGTTATGTATATGATCGGGTACTTCATTCTTAAAGTGCTCTTGAACTTAATGATCAAGCTCACAATTCCTAAATATCATGCCTTTACCTTAGCCTCATTACAACCCAATAAAAGACCTTTTGATTGATGCTTGATTGTTATTTTGTGGTGGAGATTTGATTGATAAGCAAGCCTATGGCAATAATCTTTCATTGATTGTTATGAGTGTAAACACCACCATGATCAAACACTTATAAGAGTTGGTGAGGGAGCGATAACATTGGTTATGCATGGAAAACCACTTAATTGCATGAGTGTCGATTTTGTTTGATTCGATATTGATTGCAGATTTAGGGATAGGGAAGTCTTGATGCATCTTTATAACTCTTGAACTTAAAAAAAAAAATTATCTTGTTAGCGTGTTTTGATCTTAGCCTTGCTTGGGGACAAGCAAGGAGTTAAGTGTGGGTTATTTGTTT
The DNA here is from genome assembly GCA_947685225.1 of Garcia nutans. Classification (NCBI taxonomy): domain Eukaryota; kingdom Viridiplantae; phylum Streptophyta; class Magnoliopsida; order Malpighiales; family Euphorbiaceae; genus Garcia; species Garcia nutans. The sequence continues at coordinate 45,832,675 of CANTUV010000011.1, read as the reverse complement.
AGTTCATTTCTGTACTTGTTTTTAGTATGATTTTATGTGTGTTTTAGTTAATGTTTTGATTGATTTTTGTTTTAATTGTGTTTTAAGTGTTGTTTTTAGGTTTAGGTGCAAAAACACCCTTGGGAGATCAAAACAGGGCAAGAAAAGCATGAACCAAGCAAGACATGGCCAAGCCAAGCAAGACATGGCCATGTCCCTCAAAAGAAATTCAAGGCAGAAGCAGACACGGCCATGAGACACGGCCAAGCCTCTGGCCGTGTCTCATTCAAAGAGCAAACAAAGAACAAACCAAAGAAAAGGAGAAAAAGAAGCACACAGGAAGAGACACACCCAGGTGACATGGCCAAGCCTCTAGCCGTGTCATATGACATGGCCAGCAAGCTTGGCCGTGTCCCATTTCATGCCTAGGATACTTGAGCAAGCAAAGAAGGAAAGAAAAGAAACAGAAACGGACACTGTCAAGGGACACGGCCAAGACACTGGCCGTGTCACATGACACGGCCGTGTCCTCTGGCCGTGTCTCACCTTGTATCAATAACAGTGAGGGACACGGCCAGGAGCTTGGCCGTGTCCCAAGAAGAAAAAAAACAAGAGACACGGCCAAGCTCTAAATGGCTTGGCCATGTCACCTCTCACAACCAAAAAGAAGAAAGAAAGAAAAGAAAGGTCCAGTAAGGGACACGGCCAATGGACACGGCCGTGTCCCATGAAAAATCAAGAGACACGGCCAATTTGATTTCTTTCAACAAAGTGGGGGACAAAGTGGGAGACAAACACTATTGCTTGCCAAAAGAAATGGAAAACAAAGAAAAAGTGGGGGACAAAGGGAAATGGGATGAGTTGGAAGGCATGGGTGTTGATTTTTGAAGGAATTAAAAGGAGAGGAAGAGGAAAATGGAGGGAGTTCTTGGCTTCTTGGAGCCAAATTTCTACAAAAAAAACGTGGGAGAGGGAGAGAGTGACACTCTTCCTTGTCCCTTCACCTCCAACCTCCATTTCCATCCTCTCCACCTTCTCCATCTTCCATTGATAGGATCTTTGAGGTTCTTTGGGATAAATTGGGTTAACAAGCTCTTGAAGGTTGAAGAAGCTTCATTGAAGAGATTGGTGACTTGAGAAAGCTCCATTCTATCTTCCAAAGGCAAAATCAATTGAAGAGTTAGTGACTTGAGAAAGCTCCATCCAAAGGTTTGGTGACTTGAGAAAGCTCCATTTCACATTGCAAGGGGAATCAACCATTGAAGAGGGCTTGAGTTCTTCATCAAATACATCAAGTGGAGCTAGGAGGAAGACTAGCAATCCTAATCTTGGCATCTTCACAAGGGGTTTTTCTATTCTCTCTTTTAATTCATTTCTTTTTATTGTTGTTGTATTAAGAGATTGATATTGCAATGGACAATTTGTATTTGTTTTATATTGAGTTGAATGAATGTGTTAAATTGATGATGATGAGATAAATACCCATGCCTAGAGTTTGTAGTATATTTGATTGAATGTCTTGATTTGATATTTACATTGATTTTCCTTGTGTTGGTTGGTTGTATTGTATTAAATGCTAGGTTGATAGATTAGCTACCTATTGATCTTTGAATATTGGATGACGGACCGAGAGGTGAAATCCGATATCGGAACTATATAATCGACCACCCTATGAATGAATTAGAAATATAAGTTCTAGGGTTTATTAATTTGGTAATGTAAAAGAATTGGTTATTGCTAATTCATGAATGTGAGAACTAATGGATTGGTAATTGGCTAATTAACCTTAAGGAACAAATTAATTACAAGGTTATGTTAATGGATAATTGAGAATTGAGCTTTGATTGAATGGACCTATAACCCTAGGCACCTTCCCAAGAATCAATTTGATCTTGCACGCTCATCATACACTTCAACCTACGCACGTTAATTTTAGGTTTAAATTAATCTTGCACATTTCATACAACAAACACTTCCACATTTAAATACTTGTCAATCAAGCTATTACGAACCACACCTTCTTAGGGAAACGACCTTGGGGCGATCACCTTTGCAACAGCTACCTCGTATACTTGCGAGTGACGCTTTGTAGTAGTGTTAATTTGAGCGCAACAGCCGTATTTCCCAAATGGCTGGAATCCGTAAGAACTTAACCCGAGCATGACATTTCGAGTCTTAGAAGCAAATGAGGGATACAGATTGTGGAAGTGCTTCCAAGCAGGAGATTCAGATGGATGACGCATAACTCCCTCCTCGGACTTATGTTCTGCATGCCACCTCATGTCTTTTGTGGTGGCATTAGATGCATAGAGCCATTGCAACCTTGGAATGAGAGGGAAGTAATGCATGACCTTGTATGCCTTCTTAACATTGCCAATTCGTTTGTATCTTGCTTGTTGGCAAAACTTGCACACAAGCAAATCTACATCATCACCCTAGTATATCATACAATTATTTCTACAGCAGTCAATCTTCTGCACTGGGAGGCCCAAACCTTCAATCAATCTTTTCGTTCTATAGAAATTTTCAGGGAATACATTATCCTCTGGCAAAACTTCTTTAACAATTTCTGCTATCTAATCAAAACATCTCTCCGAAAAATGGTGTTCGGCCTTCATGTTGAACATATGAGCCATGGCAGATAACTTCGTATGCTTTACACAACCGGGCCATAGTTCCTCATTAGCCACTTCCAGCATTTGAAATAGCTTTTTAGATCCTTGATTCGGTTCCTCCTCCATGTAATCAGAATGAGAATTAGGAACTCCAAGCCCTTGGAGGACCATTTCACGATATTGTGCACTTGTTTCATTATGCATTTGATCGACCAATCCGGTTTCAAGATCCCTAAAAGCTGTACTTGTATCCTCAGGCCATGGTTCCCCATGTGATACCCACTGATAGTAATTTGGCATAAAACCAAATTTTGTCATGTGGAAGCGGACTTCTTCCACCGGTTGGAAAAATCGGTTTCTACATTTCTGCTTCGAACAAGGACACCTAATTCTGGTCCCATCCATACTTGCTGGATGAGAAATTGCGTAGTTTAAAAACTCTTGTAGTTTTTCTTGAAATACTCTATTCAAACATCCCCCAGCATACGTTTCATACATCCATCCCCGGTCCATACTTATTGTCTTATGTGAATTGTCAAAAATGTACTAAAAGAATAAAAAATCAATAATCAAGCCCAATAAAAAGTGACATTCAGACCTCCTATTTCACATTGTGGGTGCAAAATATTAAAGTGTGGTTGTGTTTCATGTGATAGCCACCATTCTAGAAAATGCTACAATAATACTATATAAACAGAGGTTATATAATTTATTAATCATGTTCATTTAAGGAATATTATTTTAACTCATATTCATAATCATATTTTGTTATGAAATACTATTTTTAATTATATCATTCGTGCTTTTTATAGATTTTCTTGTTTGCATCAACACGAGTATTGAGTTACATGTAGAATGGCACGAGCAAGTGACCATGCATTTTTAACTAAATTTTTAAAGATAAAAGGGGGAGGGGTACTTTTTTAAACTGCCAAAATTGCCACTAAAATTGCCAAATATGTCCAATTAGCTCCAAATGATATCACAATCTAAAAGATTACTGCCAAGAAGATACCTGATTTACAAATGTCCTCTGGAAAGGCCTGTTATCTACATTTAACTGTAAAAATGATATTCCACAATGAAGTCAGAACATTTTATTAGAAACAGAAGATAATATATAAGCAATGGGCTCTGAGAGAGATGCTCATAGTAGGAATAAATAGTGTTGTCAATACTTCACAAACAAAATAAGCAAAATAGTTATTGGAAGCTTTCACAAGGCACATAATTCAGCATCTCTTTCATGTACCAGTGTAACATGAATTTGAAGTTTTTCAAGGTTAAAGATAATAAAATTCTGTATAAAATAGAGACAAAGAATAAGAGTAGAGTAGATTGTTAAATATCATAACTTTCATCTGCAAATGATATAATTTAGAATGCATCTTAGGTAGAAATCAACACAACAGGTAGAAAACAGAATTTAGTAATTCCCTATATCCAAGTGTCCTTAGGTAGTTATTAGGGTAGAAAATACAAATGCAATTTTCTGCTTATTAGCAAGTTAAACTGAGAAATAAAATATTAGCAAAAAAATATTTATGTATTTTTATTAGTCAAATAACTAAACACTAACTTAACCACCTTGCTGAATACACCCTAATAACAATTTTTTTTTTATAAAATGAATAAAGAAAAAAAATCATATAAAGCTCCTAACTTTATCATTTTACATGTAAAAAGAAAAATGAGAACTTTTTATTTTTAGGATTCTGTTTGTGTCTGTCTGCCAATGAGAAAGAAGGAGAACATTTCAATGTCCAATTATATTTATTTGTTTGGTCACATGTTAATTTATTAGAAACATCCAATTTAAACAAAATGAGAAACATGAAGTGGAAGTCCCTTATTTCCAAGAAGCTAGCTGCAAGTCAAAGATGCAATTATTCACAAAAGCAAAGGGCAATTATGGAAAATGAATTTAGTAGACTTCTCTTCTCTGGTTGGTTGACTCTTGACATTTTCAAAGTCTACCTTCAGTCTTTCAAGTGTATGTCCAGTGTAGAATTCATACATATTTATGAGCATTTGTGGTATAGTGATGTATTATTAATGAAAAGTAGCCAATTAGAAACTTTTGGATCCCATCATTAGCCAATTAGAATCATCCTAGTTGTTTTATAACCCAATTAGTATAAGTTTAAACCAACAAGGCTGGCCATTCATATGATATGATTTCTGCCATTATTAACAATATTATTAAGATCATGTCAATAAACTATTAACATACCAGAAACTGGTATATAATTTTCCATTGTAGTAACTAATGATAATGATTAGGTGTATTGAATAAAATTAAAACTATTCATCACAACTATTTACAAAACATTAAAAACCAAAAATTATGGGGTTGGAAGTTTATAAAAGGCTACTAAAACAGTTGAAAACTAGCTCGTATGCTATTTTTTTTACCAAACGCTAAAAAAAGCTTGCACAATCGTAATAAGCTATGCCAGAAACAGAACACAGCTTAAATGTATCACATTTTTATTGGAATGAGAATTTATATAGGCACCATTCTCTCCAAATAGAAGAGTAAAATATCAGTCTACAAACACCAAAAGAAAACTATTTGTTTCAAACAGCATTATGGAATAGATAAAACCAAAATGTATCCAACTAAGTATTAGCTACTAAAACTCAAGGATTCAATTGTATTTTTCTCTTTATAGTTTATTCTTATTCAGGATCTTATGAAAATTGAAAATTTTTGTTGAAGATAGAAAACATATATTGCCTATTGTAGAAGTAGAAAGACATTTCCCAAAGCATAAAATATTAAAATATAAACCCAATGGATTTGTATTTCTTTTTACCTTCTGTTATAATCTTTTATAGTGAAAAAAAAGAAGAAAGTTTCTTCTAGAGTATGTAATGTAACAAGTACACGGTTTAATAGATGCTAATTGGTTATACTGATCTTTCTTTCAACTGGGACTGAATCATATATATAGTAAAATATCAGAAACTGGTATATAATTTTCCAGTTTCTTTAATGTATATGTATAGCTTGAGGATCTATTAAATTTTCTTTAATAAGTTCAGAAGATGAAGAAAACCAGCAGAGACTACCTTCAAACTCAATTAAATTTATTAAATTTTCTTTATTAAATTTTGTCTCTGATATGCTAAGAGCATAAATTTTCTTTATTAAATTTATCCAGTTTCTTTATTAAATTTTCTTTAATAAGTTTATGCTTCAAACTAGCTTCTCTCAATTCAAAATCAAAATCAATTTTTACACACTCAACAAGAATAAAACTCAAACTCTGTCTCTGATATGCTAAAAGCCTCAGTTGCAGAATACATTTTTAGTATGGTTTTAAAGAAATATGGGCGCCAACAACAACCAGCAACAAGAAATGAAGAATATTATCAATATTAATAAACTTTACAAACACAAAAGTTGCTTCAGTGAGTTCATTCTTCAATTTTTTTCGGACAATTACATCTTGAAAATTAATTGAATCTTTCTTTTGTTGCATTTATAGAAACATAATGGAATATAATTACACTACACATTATTCAATCCAAGAGAAGAGACAAAAAGCCAAAAACAAACCATGGAAACTAAAACAAGAAAATAGAATAGCTGTAAGAAATTACCTGAAGCTCGAGCAGCTGTAGCCGAGGACTGGACTGTCGTCTCCCCGTCGGTGCTTGTGGAAGGTGGTGTCTGGTGTGTTGGCTTGGCAGTGAGTGATAGAATAGGAGGTGGTGGGTGAGCATGGGTGGCGTCGGATGAAGAAAATGAGAGGGTAGGGAAGAAGATGATAGAAGAAAGGCGTGACTACTTAATGAAATTGGAGAGAAAGAGAGATGGAAGAGGCTCATTCATGGAAAAAAAAATTAAGAACTCCACTTTGGGTTTTGGAGGTTCTCGGCCAAAATTAGGGATAATAGAATTTGGGGGAATAATTTACAAAGAGATAGCAGAAGAGTGGTTCACGTGCTTGGCACGTGCAATATCTTTAAACTTAATTTGCGACTTATCAGCGACTGTGCTGCATATTTGCGACGCAAAGTAAGTCCGTCGCAAATATCCGTTGCAAAATGAATTTTTTCTTACCATTTTTGCAACCAATCTGCGACGAATTTAATTTCCGCAAAAATTCCCCGTGCTACCTTCTCCCGCCAAGTAGCTGCGCCAAATTTTGCGACGAAAATTTGCGTCGACCAGACAACCGTCGCAAATTTACTACAGATTTGCAACTGATTTATCCGTCGCAAATTCCTTCACTGTGTTTATCCGTCGCAAAACCGTTGCAGATCCGTCACAAATTTGAGACGAAAAATTTTTGTCGCAGATTTCCATCGCAAATGCCTTATATTTTTGTAGTGCATACTCCAAAGACAACCAGTAGAATTATAAGAAGATTTAACTTATGAGGAAGAACCAGTTGCAATTTTAGCTCGAGAAGAATATGTGTTGAGAAACAAGGTTATTCTTTTAGTAAAAGTCTTTTGAAATAATCATTCAAATAATGAAGTAACTCAGGAAAGAGAGCATGATATGCTTATTCAGTATCCTCATTTATTTTTGTTTAGTAGCTAGTGAAAATTTGGCGGCGACTTTTCTTTACTGGAGGAAGAATGTAATATTTTGTAAAAAAAAATAACAAATAAATAATATATAATAATGATAATAATAGTGCTAATAATGTAATAATAAAAAATTCTGAGTAACTAAAGTTAGAATTTATTAGACAAATAATTAAAAGTTATAATAATTATTAGTAAAGTGGGGAAATATTAAATAAATAAAGAAGAAATTAGAATAATTAAGAGTTAGTGGGTATTAATAATTAAAGTTAATACCTAATTCAATTAATTGTGGATAAAATTATTAGAATATAGAAAAAAACTAAACTAAATGATAAAAAAAAATAAAGTTGAATTATTGTATGCATTACACCAAACCCAATTATATTGTCGGAAGCATTGTGATAGTGTGTCAGTTGTATTAATAATGAGAGGAATATTATTGTATGTGGCTATTGATTGAACAAAGTAGAAAAGAAATTGAAACAGAAAAGAATTATGATGAGAATTATTAAAAACAAAAATAAATAAATAAAGTTAAATTATAGTGGCATTATTGTTAATGGAATTTTATTAATAATAAGAGTGTGAGACTTTGTCAGATTGAGAAAGAGAGAAAGAGTGATAGAGAGAGAGAGAGAGAGAAAGAAGGAAAAGAAAGAAATAGAGAAAATAAAAGGTAGAGAGAGAATTGGGGACAAAGAAAGAGAGGGAAGGAGAAGTATTAGAGGCAATGATTTTCCTTAGCTCCGTTCATCTCCTTCTGGTCACTGTCGACTGACACACGTCGGCCACTGTAGAAGGTAACTCGCTGATATTTTCAACGCTATCAAATACGCCGTGAATGGCCATCAGAAGAGGCTGCACACGCTTGTCACACCACATTTTTAGAAGTATGACGGTCCTAAGGTCTAGGTAGGCTTAAGGCAACCAGACACCACGTAGAACCCAACTAATTTATGCATTTATACATATTGGTTAATTATACTAATGAATTAAAATTTTATATCATAACTTTTATTATTTATTGATAATTTTATGATATATCATTACACATTTATTTTGATATTATATATCATATATTTTTTTACATGATAGATTATGTCCACACTTTATTAAAAAATTTACAATAGTATTATGGAGCAACTAGAGTATAACACAAACATAAGTATTTAATTACATATGATAGTACTTGTTAATTATATTATTCTTAAGCTTCTTGCTGGAAGAAGAAATCAAGAAGCAGATAGCCCTGGGTCACCTCTACTTAAAACCACAGACAATGTGGTGAGTCGTCGACTTAGTGAGATTATAGTATCATAAGGGTAGGAGATATAATAAAATAGTTCAAGGTCCAAGAATAATAGATACATAAGGTTGCAGCCCAATAAAAGTATAACAATAAAATTTAATCCACAAGAAAAGCCCACAAAAATTGGATTATTATCACAAAAGCAAATCATATAATATGACAGATAACACATAACAATAACATTGAAGAAAACATATTGTTATTTCAGTGCTATCACACATCATATTCACATAAAGATAGCTTCTACCTTACAAATCATAAACCTCTATGTGCACATAGCCTAATGGTATAGCCCCCATAAAATTAGGATTATGTTATATTGGCTAATCAAATAGCTTGGTATGATCACATATGTCTAGATGCCATATTGAATTTCACAATCCGTAATTAAAAGAACACAAGCAACAAAATGATATCAAATGGCTCAAGTATCAATAATAGTTTAAATTTCATCAAAGAATTCCAAAGTGACAAAATAAGGAATGGACACTATAACTCACCTTGAACATGCAAATTTAATTTCTCTAAGTCATTGAAAATAATTGGCTGGTTTGATTGCAATACTCAACCTACATTCACATCCACACATAAATCGCACATATAGTTTTATTTTTAATTTATTATTTGTCATTTTTATCTTAATTGTTTATTAGGCACCTATATCATGTTTTAACATCTTAATATGCCCTAAAATTTATTTTGTAATTATAAATTTAAATATCATAAAATTATATTATAATAGGGCTATATAATAGAGTAAGTTCAAATATGTGTCATATGCCTATAAAAATATATATTGGCTTCTTGAAGTCATTTGATTTACTTATTCAATAAATTAATGTTTATACTTTTGGGAACATTAAATACATATATTAAACTTTACATTCATCTATTATATGCTTATATTTATAACCAAATTAAATATGTTTTATTATGCTCAATTCAGTCCCAAGTCAATAAAACACTTAAATTCCAGCATTTGAGTAGTTCATATTCATTTAATTATATGTTAATTTCTTCAAATTCATTTGCCCTGAAATTTTTTCATCATGTTCCCAAAAATATATATGATCTCTCTATAAATGTTTACAAACTTTAGAGTTTATTTATATAGGTAAATAATTCAAACACAGCAGCAAAATCTCAGCGGTATTCATTCAGACTACTAAAATGAGCAGCATGTACTCACTACTTATTCACTGATTTTCTCTCATCATTTTGACTTGCCCTTTTACCAAAACCTTCTTAACATCCAAATACATTGGTCTATGAATGTTTATCAATTTTAAAGTTCATTTTCATATTGAAATAAATAAAATACAGTAGCTAAATTATTAAAAGTTTAAGCTTTATAATTTGGACAGATTTGAGGGTTAGGGATTCTAATTTCATTCATTTCAATTTCTTTCAATATAAATCAATTTACAACATCTAAATACTTATTAAACATGTAAAAATAAATCCAAAATATTAAATAAATAATAAATTAAAGCTAGAGAAATTAAATTAAAAGATTAAGATTCAAAATTTTTAGATTTATTACCTTTAGGAGTTCCTTTTGCCTTCTTTGCTTTTATATCACTTTGTTAATTAAATTTTCTATTTTTTATCACTTTTAGAAATAAGAAACTAGCTTAGGAAGGGTTCATGGATGATGAAAAAGTAGAGAAAATTGTGATAGGAAAAGAGATGTTTTGATAGAAATGAGAAAGGAAAAAGAAATTGAGATAAGAACAAAACTATTATCAACTTTTTAATCATAATTTGCTTAAGCTCTTCCTATTCAAAGGAGAAGACTTGCCCATTTAATTTGACAGAAAAATAGCTGAGAACTAAGTGGGTTAAATGTCTATTTTCCCCTCAAGTGTTACATATTTTTTTATTAACTTGTATGCCCTTTTAGTCTTTTCACACCTGAAATTGCTACCTATAATTGTAATTAATTTTTTAAAATTATTTTCACTTTAAATTTTCAAATTTAATTTATTTTATATGGTTTTAATGTATATTATTATGTTAAAGTATTATTAATTAAGTTATAATGCATTTTGAGTATAATGCCTATGATTTTAATACATACGAGTTACCGTAGCTAAGGTGTTTTAAATTTCAATGTTCATCAATTTAGTGACTTATAAATTTCACTTCTTTGCATATCATTGGTTCCTTCATCACTCTAGTAGGCAATTTTATTTCTCTAATATTTTATATATAAATATAATTAGTTATTTAATAACTTACAGTTAGTTGATTTAATTCACAATTGTTATGAGTTTAAGAGTTTTCAATTCAAATAATTTAGAGTTTTTGTTTATATTACAAGCATATTAAAATTTTATTCAATCAAGATTTTTCTCACTTTATTCATTAATTTGTACAATATTTAAGCTACTAGATTTTTATTTCATATAGGGTATTACATTCTTTCCCCCTAATTAAAATTCATCCTTGAATTTTCTAAAACAGTTACCCACTAAAAAGATGAGGATACCTATGTAACATCTCAGACTCAGTCTCCCAAGCATATTCTTCTACTGATTGACTTTGCCATAAAATGTTTACCATAGAAATATCCTTATTTCTACGCCTTTTAACTTGCTTATCCACTAAGCTATATGTACTTCTTGATAGGTTAAATCTAGCTGCAAATCTATTGATGGATCATGAACATATTTTCGAAGCATTGAAATATGGAACATTGGATGCACTTGCTCCATATTAGGTGATAATGCCAAACGGTAGGAAACTGATCATATTCTTTCTAATATCTCAAAAGGACCAATGTACTTCGGTGAGAGTTTTCCTTTCTTACCAAATCTTATGACTCCCTTCATTGGTGACACCTTTAGAAATACATGTTCACCAATACTAAATTGAACATCTTTTCTTTTAGGATCTACATAGCTCTTCTGTAGGTTGAAGGCTATCTTCAAATATTCTTGAATTAATGGTACTTTCTCTATGGTTTCTTAAATAAGTTTTGGGCCTTCTATATGTCTTTCACCAATTTCATTCCAACATATAAGAGATCTACACTTCCTTCCATATAATGTTTCATAGGGTGCCATTTGTATGGTCAAATGGTAGCTATTATTATAGGCAAATTCAATCAATGACAGATGCTTATACCAAGTACCTACAAAGTCCAAAATGCATAATCTCCGCATATCTTCTAAGGTTTAAATAGTTCTCTCTGTTTGCCCATCTGTTTATGGATGAAATATAGTGCTGATATCTAACTTTATTCTCAATGCCTCTTGTAACTTCTACCAAAATCTGGAGGTGAATTGTGCTCCCTTATTAGAAATGATGGAAATAGGCACTCCATGTAAACTTATTATCTTATCTAAGTATAATTATGCATATTGGGAGTCAAAATAGGTTGTCTTCATAGGAAGAAAATGATCAAATTTCATCAACCTATCAACAATCACCCATATAGAATCATAGCTTGCAGATGTTTTAGGTAATTCAACCACAAATCCATGGTAATTCTCTCCTATTTTCATTCTGGCAGTGGTAATTGTTGTAATAGTCCAGATGGCTTCTGATGTTCAAATTGTACCTATTGGCATATTAAATACCTTGCTATAAATTCTGCAATATCTTTCTTCATACCAGTCCACCAAATAAACATCTTTTAAATCTTGGTACATTTTGGTAGTTATAGGATATGCATTATAATTTGCATAATGAGCCTCCCTCATTATCTGTTCCTTTAGATCATCTACTATTGGTACACGAAGTCGATTATCATATTTTAATACACCTTCATTAATTACAAATTCAGAGGTCTTACTTATTGCAATATATTCTTTTATCCTTACCAACTGCGGATCTTCATCATATAGTGTCTTAATTTGATCAATTAGTAATAGTTTAATAGTGAATTTGGCTATCAATACTCCATTATCTAATAAATCAAATCTTATCCCTAAGCCATATAAGTTCTAAACCTATTTTACTAATGGCCGTTGACCTACATGAATGTTTGTTAAACTCCCCAAAGATTTTCTGCTTAAGGCATCCGCTACCACATTGGCTTTGCCTGGATGATATAAGATCTCACAATCATAGTCATTAAGTAACTCCATCCATCTACGTTGCCTAAGATTTAGATCTTTCTACTGAAAGATGTATTTGAGGCTCTTATAATCTATGAATATCTCACATTTTTTACCATATAAGTAGTGTCTCTAGTTCTTCAAAACAAATACCATTGCTGCCATTTCCAAATCATGAGTATGATAATTAGCCTCATGCTTCCTCAGTTATCTAGAGGCATATACAATCACGTATCATTTTGCATTAAAACACAATGAAGTCCCAATCTGGATGCATCACAATACATTATAAATTTGCCTCCTTCAGTTGGTAATGCAAGAATAGGTGCAGATGCTAAACATTCCTTCAATCTATAGAAGCTTTTCTCACATTTGTTGTCCTAATCAAACTTTTCCCCTTTGTGGAGAAATTTAGTAATTGGTGTAGCTATTTTGGAAAAGTCTTTTACAAATTTCCTATAATAACCAACCAATCCTAGAAAACTCTTTATTTCTGCAACATTTGTTGGTCGAGGCCAATCAGCTGTTGCTTTAATTTTCTTGAGATCTACTTGTAACCCTCCACTGGTGATCACATGCCCTAAGAAAGATACGTTCTCTTGCCAAAATTCACACTTAGATAATTTAGCAAATAACTGATTCTCCCTCAGAGTCTGCAATACTATCCTTAACTGATCTTCATATTCAATCTGACTCTTAGAATAAATCAATATTATCATCTATGAAAACAACCATAAATTTATCTAAGTCTTGAAAGCCCAATTCATCAGATCCATAAATGCTGTAGATGCATTAGTGAGACCAAAAGGTAGTACCAAAAACTCATAATGGCCATATCTAGTACGAAATGCAGTTTTATATATGTCTTCTTTCTTGTTTTTCAACTAATGATACCTAGAATGAAGATCTATCTTACAAAAATATCTTGCTCTTTATAGTTGATCAAACAAATCATTAATTCTAGGCAGAGGATATTTTTTCTTTATAGTCACCCTGTTCAACTGTCTATAATCTATACATATTCGAAGTGAACCATCTTTTTTCTTAACAAATAATACTGGTGCACCCCATGGTGAACTGCTAGGTCTAGTGAAGCCTTTATCTAGAAGATCTTGTAATTGCGCTTTTAACTCCTTCAACTTTGTTGGAGCCATTCTGTATGGAGGAATAAAAATAGTTGTTGTACTAGGTAGCAAATTTATACTAAACTCTATTTCCTTCTCTGGAGGCAAAGTGGTCAGATCATAAGGGAATATTAGGAAACTCTCATACTATAGGTATCTAATCCAAACTAGAGGATGAAACACTAGTATCTCTGACAAGGGCCAAATACCCTATACACTCCTTTTTTAATAATATTTTAGCACTAATTGTTGAGATCATACTATTTAAAGCTCCACTCCTATCCCCCTAAAATTCAAAAATTTCACTTGATGAACTATGAAATATCACCCTTTTCCAATTACAATCTAAGGTGGAAAAATACTAAGACAGCCAGTTCATTCCCAAAATAATATCAAACTCTAACACTGATAATTCTATCAAATCAGCACTTAGGGTTTTGTCACATATCATTACTTCATAAGAGGGGTATTTTTTATAATAATAATTTCTCCCTCTAAAGGAGTAAATACAATGAGGGGATTATCAAGCAATTTGAAAGACATATATAATTTAGAAGCAAAATAGATGGACACAAAAGAATGAGTTGCTTCTGAATTAAACAACACCCATCCTTTAATAGATTGGATGCAAATGATGCCTGTAATAGCTGTATTTGATGCTTGTGCCTCTTGAGGTGATAAGGTATACACTCTCCCTCTATCCCTACCAGACGCTGGCTGTATTGTAGGTCTCTCATTAACACTACCTCTTTCAAAACCTCTTTCAACTCCATTAGATCTAGGACCCCTTTTTATTTGCACTGTGGTCTGGGACATTTGTGGTCTTATTTCGGCTACAATCAAAGGACAACCTTTAATCATATGATTTTTTTTCCCACATTTAAAGCATACCCTAATCTCTCTATAACGTTGGCCTCTATGTATTTTTCCACAAGTATGACGTAGAATAAGTGTAGGAGGCCTTTGAATATTAGCACTAGAAAATCCATGGGTAATAGTCCCATATGGCCTTCTTGTAGATGGTCGAGGTGGAAGTCCCATTAAGGTTCTTAGTGGATTGATTTGTGACATAGATTGTGATTATTGCCTAGCACTAGGTGTTCCTGCTTCTTTCCTGCCTTTTTGTCATATAAAGCTTTCAGTCCTAGCCTTCTTCTTCTTCTGTTCTCGACCTTTCATCTCCCTATTTTCTATTATTCATGCTTTGTCCACTAGCTTGGAGTAAGAATCATAATCATGAGTAACCAAAATCATGTTTAGTGAATTAACTAATCCTCGTTTGAACCGATGTATACTTGTTGCTTCATTTGGTACTAGAGCAGGTATATACTTACTCAACTGATTAAATCGTCTTGCATATTCAGGTATTATCATACCAAGTGTTTGTACTAACCTCTCAAACTCTAAAGCCTTGGCTTGCCTAATACTTTTAGGTAGAAACTCTTGTAATACCATCTCTGCAAATTGCTCCCAAGTTAAAAGAACATTTCCTTTTAATATTCCTACCACAATGCTCTTGTACCATTCCTTCGCATCACCTCTCATCCGGTACCCTGTAAATTCAATTATTTTCTTATCTGAACAATGAAGTATTTGAATCTTTTATTCTATTTCCTCTAAAAACTCTGTAGGGTCTTCTTCCCCTTTATAGATTGATGGACTAAGTTTCAAAAATCTTGCTAATAATTTTCTTTCTTCGTCTAATTCCATCTGTGGTGGTGGAGGTGGAGGAAGTTGGACTTTAAGAATAGGAGCTTCTTCTTATTTGTATCATCATTTCTGCCATCAAATTATAATTTTTCTGTAATTGTTCTAGTCTTTCGATCACCTCAGCTATTCTGTCTTTAGCAGCCGGTGGTTCTAGGAAAGGAGTCCTTATATTCTCAACTCTTTGCACAGATTCCACAGAAGGAATAGCTCCCTCAGATCTAATTACCCTAGGTCTTCTACAAGTTTTCAAATCTAAACTATAAGAGAGAAAATAATTATTCAGTTATTGCATGAATTAATGCAGATCTAGATAACAATGAAAACAAGACATGACAGAATAATCCTAAGCTCCATATTATTCTTACACATTTATGCTTATAAACCTTTAACCTATATGTTAATATAAACCTAGGCTCTGATACCACCTCTATCACATTCCATTTTTAGAAGTGTGATGGTCATAAGATCCAGGTAGGCTTAAGAACGCCGGGCACCACTTAGAACCCAACTAATTTATGTATTTATACATATTGGTTAATTGCACTAATGAATTAAAATTTCATATCATAGCTTTTATTTTCTCATAATTTTATGATATATTATTACATATTTATTTTGATATTATATATCACATACATTTTTTTACATGATAGATTATGTCCAAACTTTATTAAAATATTCATAATAGTACTATGGAACAACTAGAGTATAGCACAAATGTAATTATTTAATTACATATGATAGTATTTATTAATTACATTATTCTAAAGCTTTTTGCTAGAAGAAGAAATCAATAAGCTGATAGCTCTGGGTCACCTCTACTTGAAACCATAGACGATGGGGTAAGTCATTAACTCAGTGAGATTATAGTGTCACAAGGGTAGGAGGTATAATAAAATAGTTCAAGGTTCAAGAATAATAAATACATAAGTTAGCAACCCAATAAAGGTATAGCAATAAGATTTAATCCACATGAAAGACCCACAATAATTGGACCAATATCACAAAAGAAAAACACATAATATGACAGATAACACATAGCAATAGCACTGAAGCAAACATATTGTTATTACAGTACTATCACATATCACATTTACATAAGGGTAGCTTCTACCCTACAAATCATAAACCTTTATGTGTATATAGCCTGATGGTATAGCCCCCATCAAGTTGAGATTTTGTTATATTGGCTAATCAAATGGCTTGGTATGATCACATAGGCCTAGAGGCCATATTGAGTTTCACAATCCGTAATTACAAGAACACATGCAACAAAATGATATCAAATGACTCAAGTATCAACAATGGTTCAAATTTCATCAAAGAATTCCAAAGTGACAAAATAAGGGATGGCCACTATAATTCACCTTGAACATGCAAATTTGATTCCTCTAAGTCATTGAAAATAATTGGTTGGTTTGATGGCAATACTCGATCTACATTCACATCCACACATAAATTGCACATTTAGATTTCTTTTTAACTTATTATTTATCATTTTTGTCTTAATTATTTATTAGACATCTATGCCCTGTTTTAACAAGTTAATATGCCCTAAATTTTATTTTGTAATTATGAATTCAAATATCAAACAATTATATTATAATAGGGCAATACAATATAGTAAGTTCAAATATGTGTTGTATGCCTATGAAAATATACATTAGCTTCTTCAAGGCATTTGATTTACTTATTCATTAAATTAATATTTTATAATTTTGGGAACATTAAATATGCATATTAAAATTTATATTCATCTATTATGTGCTTATATTTATAACAAAATTAAATATATTTTGTTATGCTCAATTCAGTCTCAAGTAAACAAAACACTTAAATTTCAGTATTTGAGTAGTTCGTATTTATTTAATTGTATATTAATTTCATCAAATTCATTTATCCTGAAATTTTTCTATCATGTTTCCAACATTATATATGATCTCTCTTTAAATTTTTAGAAACTATAGAGTTCATTTATATAGGTAAATAATTCAAACACAGCAGCAAAATCTCAGTGGTATTTATTCAGGCTATTAAAATGAGCAGCTTGTATTCACTACATATTCACTGATTTTCTCTCATCATTTTGACTTGCCCTTTTACCACAACCTTCTTAACATCCAAATACATCATTATATGAATTTTTATTAATTTTAAAGCTTGTTTTCTTATTGAAATAAATAAAATACAGTAGCTAAATTATTAAAAGTTTAAGCTGTATAATTTGGACAGATTTGAGGGTTAGGGATTCTAACTTCATTCATTTCAATTTCTTTCAATATAAATCAATTTTCAACATCCTAAATAATTATTAAAATGTAAAAATAATAATTTTTAGCTCAGATTTAATAATTAATAAATTTAAGCTAGAGAAACTAAATTACAAAATTAAAATTCAGAATTTTTCAGATTTATTACCTTTAGGAGTTCCTTTTGCCTTCTTTGATTTTATACCACTTTGTTGATTAAATTTCTATTTTAGATCACTTTTAGACATAAGAAACTAGCTTAGGAAGAGTTCATGGATGCTGAAAAAGTAGAGCAAATCGTGATAGAAAAAGAGGTGTTATGATAGAAATGAGAAAGGAAAAAGAAATTGAGATAAGAATAAAACTATTATCAACTTTTTAATCATAATTTGCCTAAGCTCTTCCTATTCAAAGGAGCTAACTCACCCATTTAATTTAACAGAAAAATGGATGAGAATTAAGTGGGTGAAAGGTCTATTTTGCCCCTCAAGTGTAACATATTTCTTTGTTAACTTGTATGCCCTTTTAGTCTTTTTTACACCTTAAATTGCTACTTATAATTGTACTTAATTTTTTAAAAATTATTTTCACTTCAAATTTTCAATTTTAATTTATTTTATATATTTTTAATGTATATTATTATGTTAAGATATGTTAGTACAATTGCTCTATTTTTTATCTTAGGCAATCAAATTGAATTAAGCTAACATTTGTATCAAGTTATAATTTGTAGGAAGTTAATTTTTTGAAGGACTAACGAAAAGTCCGATTGGACCATCAAGAAGTCCAACCGGACCTTACATGTTAAATTGAGCAAAATTTCACAAAGGTTTCACATTGGAAAGTATGTTCAAATTCTCATCGTACCCTGAAAATTTTGACGAGATCACAAAGAAGTACGACCGGGCTATTGGATAAAAATGTTACAAAATACACAGAGAGATTCACGATTAAAAGTACTCTAAAAAACTCAATGTACCATAGAAAGTCTGAATGGACCATGGGAAAGTACGATCGGACCTTTCAAGTCAATTTTGTTAAAAACATCCAGAGGTTCCCGGCCAGAAGTGCGTTTAGTTTTTCGCTGTACCAACAAAATTTCAACTAGACTATGATGCAGTTTGATTGGAATATTTAAATAGTCCTTAAGACAAAAGCCGTTGGACCTCTACTCAATTAGTAGAAGCCACACGGACTGAGCATTGGAAGAACATTCAGTAGAATTTCAAAAGGTACGACTGGACTACCTTGTATCAAGACCGAAATTGATGAATTTTGATCGGACCTTTATTAGTCCAACCATAAAATTGCTCTAGCTCAGAAAATTAGTGAAAGACAAGAATCAAACATGTTATACCACTCTTCAAATGGCTAGTTTATGACTTGACGACTATAAATACCATATGTAACTTCATTTTTGATAGTTGTGATTGTAATAGCCTACTTGAACATAATTATTTTCTTTGCATCAAAATAACATTTATATTGATTGAGTGTTGGGTGTGAGCATTAAACACTATCTTAAGTTTGAGTGTGAGCTTGAAAATACTTAGATTGTGAGAGTGAGTCTGAGAAAACTCTTGTAAGGGTTGTGAGGTGTGTGATCTCAAATCATTGTAAAGTTTGGTGTGCGCTTGTTAAAATACCAAGTTAGAGTTAAGCATGTAAAAACTTAAAGCTAGTGGAACCTTAACAAGTTATTAAGGAAGTGGATGTAGGATCAAGGTAAACCTGAGAAACTATAAATCTTTGTGTTCATTGTTTCATCCTTTACTTAACTTTCTTCTATATCTTCTACATTTCTTATTCATTGAGTTTTAAATTTTGAATTTGTCATCATTCTTCAAATCAACCAATTCACCTCCCTCTTGGTTGCCATCTTGGGACAACAATTGGTATCAGAGCTTAAAAAAATTTCTTAAACTTAATTGTGAAATTTGATCCACAATGGCAACTTCTTCATCCACCTCAAACTCTCATGGAAATCTCAACTCTATCCTTAGACCCTACTTTGATGGAACAAATTATTCATATTGGAAATACAAAATGTTCTTGTTCTTAGATAGTGAAGGAATTGAGTTTTGAGATTATATTGAAAATGTGTGAAAACCTCCAACTCATGAAGTTGATGGTGCCCAAGTTCCTCTTCCCAAACCATAATGGTCAAGTACGAATACAAGGGATCAATTAAAAAATGATAGGGCAACCTCCATCTTAATGAATTCTATTTCAAGAGAAGAAGGTGAGAGAGTCCAACATCTCACTTGTGCTCATTACATTTGGAAAACTCTTGAGAACGATCATGAGGGTACTACCTAAGTGAGGCTCACTAAGAAGCAGATGCATATACATGAGTATGAACTATTGAAGATGAAGCCCAATAAAAATGTTACCGAAATGACCAATCGCTTGCTTGCCATCGTCAATGAATTGAAAAAATATGGCAAGGTATATGATCAAGATGAAGTCAACAACAAAATCTTGAGAGCTCTAAGAGTAAAGAAGAACATTGAATCCAAAGTTTCTTCAATTGAAGAAGCACATGATCTTATCTCTTTGAGAACCGATGAACTTGTCAGAAAACTACTCACCTTTGAGTTGCACACCGAAAGAGAAGAAGAACAAGATGAGAAAGAAAAGAGGAAACCAATAGCTCTCAAAGCAATCAAGGAATTTGAGAGCTCAAGTAATAAAGATAGTGATGATGAAGATGAGATGGCAATGTTCTCAAAAAGAATGAATGCATGGAAGAGAAAGAGAATATTATAAGCTAACAAAAGTATAATCTCTAAATCCTCTTTCAAAGAAAAAGATAAGAAAAATGAAGTAAAATGTTATAAGTGTGGTAAATCCGGTCACATCAAATCGGATTATTTCAAATTAAAGAATAAAAAGAAATGGGACAAAGAAAAGAAGAAGTCACTTAAAGCTACATTGGATGATTTTTCCTCAAGTGAAGAAGAAGAAGAAGAGGAGGAAGAAATTGAAAATTTATGTCTCATGGCTATTGAGGATGACTCCAATGAGGTAGGTACTCAATCCTTGAATCTAATTGCATATGATGATAATAATGTTGATGATTTAGATGATAGTGATTTGATTGAACATATGAACCTCAAAGTGGAAAAATATTTTTCTAAGATGAAATTCTATAAGGAGAAATGTTCTAAGTTAGAAAACATTTTATTTGCTTAAAAAAATTCTACACTAGAATTAAAGACCTCAAGTGAACACTTGTTGAAATCTATAGATGAATTAAATAAAAATTCACATGGCTTAGAAAATGCAATCAAAGAAAATGAAAATTTGAAGCATGAACTAAAAGAACTAAAAGAGTCAATTTCAAAATTTTATATAGGAAAAGAAGTTTTAGACACATTAATTGATAATTAAAGATCATCCTTTTTGAAACATGGATTAGGATTCAATGGCTCAACCAACATTACATTTAGCAGACCAACATTTGTAAAAGCTTCTGCAACTCAAACTTCTAGTGTTGAAGTTGTAAAGGTAAAAAATGAACACACTAAGCCTAAAAGTCCCAAAAAGACTACTCAAGGATCACTAGGCAATAGAACCAAAATTTCAAGAGCAAATCATGCATTCATGTACACTAGACATACACATAGGCACAAAGATGCACAAAAGCAATCACACACTAGCAATTGTATGCATAACACATTAAATGTCAATAGGAAAGTGCATAAATATAGAACACTGTTTCAATGCACATATTGTATGAAATTTGGATATAAAAGCACTTTTTGCTACAGTAGAAAGGCTCATCTCAAGTTAGAGCATCCTTCTACTACTAACCCCCAAGGACCCAAGTTCATTTGGGTACCTAAAAAAAGGTGAATATTCTTGTAGGTATGTCTAAAATCTACTATCAATGAAAGCACATGGCTTATGGATAGTGGATGCTCAAGGTATATGACGGGGATGCAAAGCTCTTTACAAGTCTTACCTACAAGCTTGGAGGTAGTGTTACCTATGGAAACAATGCTAAAGGTAAAATCATTGGTAGTGGTTCCATTGGCATACTTGGTAAAAATTTAATTGAAAATGTAAGGCTTGTTGATGGATTGAAGCATAATTTGCTTAGTGTTAGTCAATTGTGTGATAAAGGATATAATGTAAATTTTGACTCCAAAGGATGCAAAGTTACTAATTCAAATGGTGAAATTGTATTCAAAGGAGCTAGAATTAGCAGCACATATAAAATTGACATACATTCTAATGACGCATTTGAATGTTTGATTTCCATTAATAATGATGCTTGGTTATGGCATAGAAAGCTAGGACATACTAGTATGAATCATTTAAAATGTATTAGTAATGAAGAACTAGTTGATGGTCTCCCTAAAGTTAAATTTGACAAAGATAGAATATGTGAACCTTGTCAACTTGGTAAGCAACATAAAAGTTTATTTAAGCCTAAAAATGTTGTAAGTACTTCTAGACCCTTAGAACTCATTCATTTAGATTTGTTTGGACCAAATAGAGTTGCTAGCCTAGATGGCAAGTTATATGTATTTATTCTTGTTGATGATTACTCGATATTTACATAGGTTGATTTCTTATAACAAAAGAATAAAGCTTTTAATCACTTCAAAATATTTGCAAAAAGAGTTCAAAATGAAAAAGCTATGCATCTATTAGAAGTGATAATGGCAAAGAATTTGAAAATGAAAATTTTGAAAGCTTTTGCAATGAATTTGGTATTTCACATAACTTTTTGGCTCCTAGAACACCATAACAAAATAGTGTGGTTGGAAGGAAAAATAGAACCTTGGTTGAAATGGCTAGAATAATGCTCAATGAATATGAATTACCATCTTTTTTTGGGCGAAATATGTTAATACCACTTGTTACATTGCAAATCATGTTTACAAAAGGCCTTTGATAAATAAAACTTCTTATGAGCTATGGAATGGATGAATACCCAAAATTTCATATCTTAGAGTATTTGGATGCAAATGCTTTATATTGAACACCAAGGATAATCTTGGAAAATTCTCATCTAAATCGGATGAAGGCATATTTTTAGGATACTCATCATCTAGCAAAGCATATAGGGTATTTAATAAGAAAACTCTAGTGGTTGAAGAATCAATGAATGTTATCTTTGATAAATCCTCTAAACTTGATTAAAAGAAAGGTAATACTCTTGATGATTTTGTAGGTACTCTTGAACCATAAGAAATAATTGATATTCCAAGGAACAATTATGATGAACTAGAAGAAGAGACTCAAGAACTACCCAAGGATTGACAATACAAGAAAGATCATCCAAAAGAGCTCATCATTGGTACTAGATCCAAAATTAAACATTTAGATTCTAATTTTGCTTTTGTTTCTCAAATTGAGCCAAGGACTATTGAGGAGGCTTTTAGTGATGAATGTTAGATGATTACAATGTAAGATGAACTCAACCAATTTGAAAGGAACAATGTGTGGAAACTTTTTCTAGACCTAAAGATCATCCAATTATAGGATGCATATGGGTTTATAGGAATAAGCTTGATGGAAATGGTTTCTTTACTAGGAATAAAGCTAGATTGGTAGCCAAAGGCTATAACCAAGAGAAAGGCATTGACTATGATGAGATATTTGCTCTCGTAGCTAGATTAGAAGAAATTAGAATTCTACTTGCTTTTGCATGTCATATGAATTTTAAACTCTTTCAAATGGATGTTAAAAGTGCATTTCTAAATAGATTTATAAATGAGGAAGTCTATGTTGAACAACCTCCTGGTTTTGAAAACTATAAACTCCCAAATCATGTTTTAAAACTTACCAAAGCTTTATATAGATTGAAACAAGCACCAAGAGTATGGTATGATAGACTTAGTGCATATTTGCTTGAATATGATTTTCCTAAAGGTAAAGTGGACACAACTCTCTTTGTTAAAAAGAATAAGCATAACATCTTAATTGTGCAAATTTATATTGATGATATAATATTTGGGGCTACTAATGAATTTTTGTGTAAAGAATTTGCTTCTTTTATGACTAGAAAATTTGAAATGAGCATAATGAGTGAACTCAAATTCTTCCTTGGACTACAAATCAAGTAATGTAAAGATGGAATCTTCATCAACCAATCCAAATACACAAAGGAACTCATCAAGAAATTTGGAATGGATGGTTGCAAGACTAGAAAGACTCCCATGAGTGCATCCTTGAAACTTGACAAAGATGAAAATGGTAAAGTAGTAGATGATAAGAAATATCGAGGTATTATCGGATCCCTACTTTACTTAATTGCTTCTAGACCTGATATTATGTATAGTGTATGCTTATGTGCTAGATTTCAATCTTGTCCTAAAGAATCACATTTGAATGCCACTAAAAGAATTTTGAAATACATGAATGGCACATTGCATTTAGGACTTTGGTATCCTAGAAATACATCATTTGGCATTTTAGATTTTTCAGATACGTACTATGCCGAAAGTCTCTTAGATAGAAAAAGTACAGCCGGAGCTTGTCATTTTCTTGGTGAATGTCTAGTTTCTTAGTTTAGCAAGAAATAAGTATCGGTTGCCTTCTCTACCGTGAAAGCTAAAATTGTTGCCGCATGTTTTTATTGTACTTAAGTCCTATGGATGAAATAACAATTGTTTGACTATGAAAAATCTTTTGATCATATTCCCATTAAGTGTGATAATACTAGTGCCATAAATCTTTCCAAAAATTCAATTCAACATATAGACATTCGGCACCACTTCCTAAGGGATAATGTCCAAAACCAAAATATTGTCTTAGAATTCATTGATACACAAAACCAACTTGCTGACATTTTCACTAAACCCTTAAATGAATAAAGAATGAATTTCATAAAATAACATTTGGGAATGTTGGATGGAAGCACAATTTCATGAACTTAAAATCACATGAAAACCAAGTTTCATTTCACAAAAATCTTTACATTGATATTTATTTATGATCAAATCTTCATGTCTTAAATGAAAAGCACTTGTTTTCTCAAAATTTCTACACTTTTAAAGATTTTCCGTTTGGACCTATCATAAGTCTGACCGTACTTTTTGAAAATTCATGATTTCAAAATTTTTCGTAAAATTACGACCATAATTTCCAAAGTGTAACCGGAATTTTTCAAAATTTTATGACCATTGTGCCTAAAATCAAAATTCCATTTGGTATTCATAAAGTTCGATCGTAATTTTCAAAAATTTTAAATTTCCCCACCGGACTTTGTAAAGTCCGGCCGGTCTTTAACACAGATTTCAAAATTTCTAGCCGTTGGAACTCAATCAAAACGTGTATTTTTGTCTCCAACAGCTATAAATGGCTCTTTTTCATATAAAAAAAAAATATAAATATACCCTAATATCAGTTCATTCATCTTTTTATTAATCTTCAAACACTTAAACACTAAATCTCTCTCAAATCAACTCTATTCCTCATCCTTTCTTAAAGAGCAAACTCAATAACGCCTAAAGAACACAAGAAGAAAGCCTCTAGAGCTGAGAAAGGAAAGGGTGTCACTGCCCCTTCTCAACAAGAAGAACCCCTAAGAAGAAGCCACAAGATAAGATTCAAAGATGAAGAGGAAAAGCAAAGGTATGTTATAATCAAAGACAAACTAGTAGAACCAAACCGCCTCTTCTCTACCCTCACTCTTTGAGTCATTAGGGATAGAAAATGACATTAAAGGATGTCTTAGAAACTTGGGGTGGGAAAAATTTATCTTTCTAGATCATGATGATCTTAGGTGGGAGAGTTTAACCAAAGAATTCTTAGCCACTTTGGTAGTAAGCAGGAAAAGCACAAACCCTCTAAGCTATTATGGAATTTCCTTTAGATTTTCCAACCAAGAATATGGCCTAACCTTTGAAGACTTCTCTTCAGTTTGGGGTTTCCAAACCGAGGGAATTTCTCACATCACAAACACCATCGTCACCACCGAGAGACAAAAAGAGTTTTGGATGGAAATTTCAATAGAAAACTCTCTCCATAAACTATCCAATGCCAAACACCTTAGGACTCTCACCTATTGGATGCTTCATAAGATAGTTACCTATACCATTAGGGCTAGAGGTGAAAGCAATGAGAAAGTAACTCAAAAAGATTTACTCTTTCTCTATTTCTTGCTTAGAGGTTAACCTATCCAAACAAGTAAATTCCTCATTGACACTTTCCTACTCATTAGGAAAACCAAACTAGGTCTCATCCTCCTCTCCTCTCAAGTGACATAAATTGCTAAGTATGTTAGTGCACTTACACCAACTAACAAAGCCACTCTTTTCTACTCCTTTAGATACCACTACAAAATCCATCAATATAACATATCTTAAGCATGCTAAATGCATAAAGGATGAAGATGGAAACTATGTCTACCTCCTAGGAGCACTAGGTGCTAGGGCTCAACAAAGGAAGAGACCAAGGATAGTAGAGGATGGGGAAGAGACTTTCCAAATGGAATTCCCAAGACCCATAACTCTAAGACCTCAATCCTCAATTCTTCAACTCCTTCAAGGTATCCATGATCAAATGAGCTCCCAAAGCTCAAGAATTGATAAGATTACTAGTGACATCTCTCATCTCCACCTTGACATCCAAACCATCCAAGAAGCTTTAGGATTGCCAAAATGCTTTGAGGATGAACCAAGCCTATCACCCTCCATCCATGGCTCCTACCCTCAAGAGGAAGAAGGTGAAGTTGCTACCTCACAATCAAGGGAGGAAGAGCAAGAAGAAGAGGAAGGTGATGAAGAAGAAGAGGGAGATGAAAAAGAAGGAGATGATGAAGAGAGTGATAATGACCTTTAGATGTTTTTCGTTAGATTTTTTTATTGATTGTATTTCCTTATCTTTGTTAATTAAAAGTAATTAAAGTTATTATTTTGTTACTTTGATTGATTGGTTGAATTAATTTGTTTGTTGCTTGACATTGCATGTGTTTTTGCCTTTGTTAAAGGGGGAGAGAATGAATTGAAATTAAATAATTGAACTAAAATTGAACTTACATCACATTAACTCAACTTATGCACATTTTGAGGGGGAGTACAATTAAAATCAATATACTTGCACAATTTGATACATTTTTTAACTTTGAATTATTTAAAATTCAATTGAATTGCCAAAGTTAAAAAGGGGGAGATTGTTAGTCCAATTGCTCTTTTTTTTTTATCTTAGGCAATCAAATTGAATTAAGCTAATATTTGTATCAAGTTACAATTTGCAGGAAGTTAATTTTTTGAAGGACTAACGAAAAGTCCAATCTGACTATCAAGAAGTCCGATATGATGTTACATGCTAAATTGAGCAAAATGTCACAGAAGGTTTCATGGTGGAAAGTACATTCAAATTCTCACCATACCCCAAAAATTCTGACCGAACCACAAAGAAGTACAACCTGACTATTGGTTGAAAATGTTGCAAAATACACAGAGAGATTCACGATTGAAAGTATTTTAAAAAACTCAATGTACTATAGAAAGTCCGACCGAACCATGAGAAATTACGACCGGACCTTTCAAGCCAATTTTGTTAAAATCATCTAGAGAAGTTTTTGACCAGAAGTACGCTCAGTTTTTCACCAGACCAACAATATTCCTACCGGATCATGATGCAGTTCGACTGAGATATTTAAATAATCCTCAAGACAGAAGTCGTTGAACCTCCACTCAATTAGTGGAAGTTACGTGGACCTACCATTGAAAGAATATTCAGCAGAATTTCAAAAGGTACCACTGGACTACCTTGTATCCCGAAATTGATGAATTTCTACCGGACCTTTATTAGTCTGACCATGAATTACTCTGGCTCAGAAAATTAGTGGAAGACAATAATCAAACATGTTGGACCACTCTTTAAATGGTTAGTTTATGAGTTGAAGGCTATAAATACCATTTGTAACTTCATTTTTTATAGTTATTGTGATTGTAATAGTCTACTTGAACATAATTATTTCATTTGCATTAAAATTACATTTTATAATGATTGAGTGTTGGGTGTGATCATTAAACACCATCTTAAGTTTGAATGTGAGCTTAGAAACACTTAGGTTGTTAGAGTAAGCCTAGGAAAAGTCTTGTAAGGATTGTGAGGTGTGTGATCTCAAACTATTATAAAGTTTGGTGTGAGCTTGTGAAAATACTGAGTTAGAGTTAAGCTTGTAAAAACTCAAAACTAGTGAAATCTTAACAAGTTGTTAAGAAAGTGGATGTAGAATCAAGGTAAATTTGAACCACAATAAATCTTTCTATTCATTGTTCCATCCTCTACATAAATATCTTCTACATTTCTTGTTCATTGAGTTTTGAATTTTGAATTTACCATCATTCTTCAAACTAATCAATTCACCCCCTCCCGTCTTGGTTGCTATCTTGGGGCAACAAGATATTATTAATTAAGTTATAATGCATTTTGAGTATAATACCTAAGATTTTAATATATTCAAGTTACTGTAACTAAGGTGTTTTAAATTTTCCATTTTTATCACTTTAGTAACTTATAAATTTCACTTCTTTGCATATCATTAGTTCCTTCATCACTCTAGTAGGTTATTTTATTTCTCTAATATTTTATATACAAATATAATTAGTTATTTAATAACTTACAGTTAGTTGATTTGATTCACAGATGTTATGAGTTATAGAGTTTTTAATTCAAATACTTTTGAGTTTTTGTTTATATTACTTTACCACATTAAAATTTTATTTCAATCAAGATTTTTTCTCTTTTTTTTCCATTAATTTGTACAACATTTAAGCTACTAGATTTTTATTTCATCTAGGATATTACAGCGCAATCAAAACGTCACCTGGGAGACTCGCCGGCGTGATTTTTCGATCAACTTTTCGACTACTTTCTGTCTTATTTTTTCAACAAATCGGGTATTTTTTAGACCCTCTCATTATAAGTTTCGATTTGATATATTATTTGCAAATAGACAAGTTTAAAAAAATCATATATAAATATGTATATTTAATATTTGAAAATAATTATAATTATAATTAATACTTTGAAATTAATTAAGGTATGAAACATAAAAATGAAATTTAGAAATAATATTAGTTATTTATTAGTTATGTTTAGATGAAAATTTTAAATGATAGATTAAAATAATAAAAATAATTGGATGATAAATACATATACATATATACATAACAATTAAATTTACAATGAAAATATTAATAATTAAAATAAATTAAACACTTGAGTTGTAAACCTAGTAAATTGTATAATAAATTAATTGTATGGAATTAATGAATTAGTAGTTAGTTGTTAATTAGTAAATTTAAAAGTTATCATTAAAATAAGAATTTTTAATTATTAATTGAGTTAAGTAATTAATGAATAATTAAATTAAATGGTAAATATATTATGTTCAAAGATTTACAAAACTAAGTATGTGAATTCTAATTATTATTTCAAATAAGTAAATTAATTAATAGTTAATTAATAATATTTAAGAATTTTTGAAATAGTAAGTAGTCATTATATTGGGAAATAATTACATGTATATGATTATTTATTAAATCAATAGGAGCAATTAATGTTATTTAAATTATTAGAATTAATTAGTTAGTTATAATTTATTATTTAGTTCAAATTTGTATTATTATAGTTATATTAATTTAAGTTGTAATTATTAAGAATGCATGATAATGATTATTAAAATATAATTAATGCTAAGTAATAGTTAAATATCATTATCGTTATTGTTATAAAGTATTACTATGTATCAATAAATTTATTATAATTATTACTAGTGATTTTATATTTTAGTGTTAATATTATTATATTTATTTATTTATTATTATCATAAATTCTATTAATATATTATATGTATTACTTTTAAGTCTATTATAGATTTATTTTAATAATAATAATAATTATTATTATTATTATTATTATTATTATTAGATTTAACATAAAATTGCTAAGATTGAAATATGGTAATTAAATAATTACTTTAAATTATGTAAATAATGTTATTATTTCATTATAAAATTTATTGACTTTGTTATAAAAATTATTGAAAAAAATAAAAGTAAAGTATTAAAAGATAAATATATCGTTTATTAATAATGTTATTATTATTACTATAAAACTTAATATAAATTATTATCGATATGGAGAGTTAAATAATTATTTTAAGTAATAAGAATTAATGAAATTATATAAACGTCTAAGTAGATTATTATTAATGTTATTATAGGCAAAATAAGAAAAAAAATAAAGTAAATGATATTATTATTTTTAATAAATTCTTCATTATAGTATATTATATTTATTATTAAAGATATTATTATCAACACAAAACTATTTGAAAAATAAGTTAAATAAATTTTGAATATATATATATATACACACAAATATGAATTAAATTGTTAATTTGAAAATAAATATAAAAATTATATTTTCTTAAAAATGCCAAAGATTAAACAAATGTTATTTAAACGAAATCAAATTAATTAATTAGTAATATAAATATTGTCATTATTATTATTAAACTATTAAAATAAATGAACTACATTAACATAATTACATATTGGAATATTATAAATAGTTAATAAAGTTGAACATTTAAATTATATTAAGTTGTTAAAAATATTGTTGAAAATTTTTATGAGCAATGGCTTGACAAATTGAAATCATACTTATTGGAGTATGTTGAGCTCATTTCAATCAAACATTATTTTGATATTTGACAATCAAATTGATAAAGAACTAATAATTTCAAACAAGTGTGTTTTGTAGCATCGGTACCTGAGCTTCTGTGCGTCGCCCGAACTATCGAGCCAGGAATACCAAACACATATATATAATGTCGAGCTATATAGAATAAGCACAAATCTACCGAGCATAGAACTTATGAGCAGAAAATTGATTTAACATACGGTCTTTTCTAGCAAAAAGAGCAGAACCATAGATCTGTCGAGCTAAGTACAGTGCTGATGGAGCAACCGAACTTACACAGAAGAGCTAAGTCCTTAGCAAAGAAGAGTTCACAGAAGAGTTCACGGTCTCAGTTAACATTGAAATCAGACCGCTAGACTCATCGAGCAATCGCCCTGGAAATCGAGCGACCGCACATAACAATGAACAAAAATGCTAAATAATACAGAAGTGATAGCGATCAGACTTCACGGTTATTCCTCGAAGCTCAACATTATGTGTGCCCGCTCAGAGGAATTGAGCGACCACATGAGTCCGACAAATTTTATTCTGAGCCCTAAATATTTCTGATTAATAAGAAACGAACACATGGACAGAGAAATTTAAATTCAATGGTAATATTGTGTGGAACGACCACACACCGGGGTGGGCGATCGCAAGACATACATGTATGAGCAATTAAATTCTGCCAGACAACAAAATTTGACTGCACATATCCAGCCGAGTGACCGCACACCAAGCTCCAAACACAAAATTAGTGGGAGACAAGTACTAATCATGTGGAGACCACCTCAAATGACTAGTTTAAGCCAAAAGGCTATAAAAATCACACTAAACTTCATTTTTGTGGTTAGAGAACACTTTGATTGATATTTTAATTTCATTGAACAATATTTTTTATTATCTTGTCTAAAGATCAAAGGATCAAACATCATGAACTCTAAGAGTGTTGGGTGTGAATATTAAACACCATTTAAGTTTGAGTGTGAGCTTAGAAACACTTAGGTTCTGAGAGTAAGCCTAAAAAAAACTCTTATAAGGGTTGTGAGGATTGATCTCAAACCATTGTAAAGTTTGGCGTGAGTTTGTGAAAAGACCAAGTTAGAGTTAAGCTTGTAAAAACTCAAAGCTAGTGGAACCTTAACAAGTTGTTAAGGAAGTGGATGTAGGATTAAGGTAAATCTGAACCACTATAAATCTCGTCTTCATTCTTCTATTCTCTACTCAACCTTCTTCTATATTCTACATTTATTATTTGTCAATTTTTGAAATTCTCATCAATTCTCAAACAACCAATTCATCCCCCTCTTGGTTGCCATCTTGTGACAACAATTGGTATCAGAGCTCAAAAAATTTCTTAAACTTAATTATGAAATTTGATCCATAATGGCAACTTCTTCATCCACCTCAAACTCTTATGGAAATCTCAACTCTATCCTTAGACCCTACTTTGATGGAATGGATTATTCCTATTGGAAACATAAAATATTATTGTTCCTGGATAGTGAAGGAATTGGGCCTTTGGGATTATGTTAAAAATGAGAGAAAACATCCAACTTATGAAGTTGATGGTGTCCAAGTTCCTCTTCCCAAACCACAACGGTCAAGTACGAATACAAGGGATCGATTCAAAAACCATAGAGCAGCCTCTATCTTGATAATTCCATTTCAAGAGAAGAAGGTGGGAGAGTCCAATATCTCACTTGTACTCATTGCATTTGGAAAACTCTTGAGAACTATCATGAGGGTACTACCCAAGTGAGGCTCACCAAGAAGCAAATGCATATACATGAGTATGAACTATTCAAGATAAAGCCCAATGAAAATATTATCGACATGACCAATCACTTGTTTTTCATCGTCAATGATTGAAGAAATATGGCAAGGTATATGATCAAGATGAAGTCAACAGCAAAATCTTGAGAGCTCTTAGAGTAAAGAAGAACTTTGAATCCAAAGTTTCTTCAATTGAAGAAGCACATGATCTTAGCTCTTTGAGAATTGATGAACTTATCGAAAAACTACTCACCTTTGAGTTGCACACTGAAAGAGAAGAAGAACAAGGTAAAAAAGAGAAAAGGAAACCAATAGCTCTCAAAGAAATTAAAGAAATTAAGAGCTCAAGCAATGAAGAAAGTGATGATGAAGAAGAAATGGCATTATTTTAAAAAAGGATGAATGATTGAAAAAGAAAGAGAAGATTGCAAGCTAACAAAGGTATATTCTCTAAATCCTCTTTTAAAGACAAAGATAAAGATAAAAAGAATGAAGTGAAATGTTATGAATGTTGCAAATCCGCTCATATCAAATCAGATTGCTTTAAGTTGAAAAACAAGAAGAAATGGGGCAAAGAAAAGAAGAAATCTCTCAAAGCTACATGGATGACTCTTCCTCAAGTGAAGAAGAAGAAGAAGAGGAAGAAGAAATTACCAATCTATGTCTCATGGCTATTGAGGATGAATCCAATGAGGTAGGTACTCAATCCTTAAATTTAATTACATATGATGAAAATGATATTAATGCTTTAGATGATAGTGACATGATTGAGCATATGAACCTTAAAGTAGAAAAATATTTTTCTAAGATGAAATTCTATAAGGACAAATGCTCTAAGCTGGAAAAAAAATTTTGTATGCTTGAAAAATTCTATATTAGAATTAAAACCTCAAATGAATAATTATTGAAATCAATTGATGAAAAATTATTGAAATCAATTGATGAATTGAATAAAAATTCACATAACTTAGAGAATGTAATCAAGGAAATTGAAATTTTAAGGCATGAACTAAAAGAACTTAAAGAATCTATCTCAAAGTTTCATAAGGGAAAGGAAGCATTATATACATTGATTGATAATCAAAGGTCACCCTCTTTGAACCATGGTTTAGGATTCGGTTGCTTATTCAATGCTACGTCTAGTAAACCAACATTTGTGAAAGTATCGACGATTCAAATCTCTAGTGTTGAAGTTGTAAAAAACACTAATGCATAACCAAACCCAAAAATCCCAAAAGGATTACATTAAGCTCACAAGACTCTATAACTAAGGTTTCCAAGAGTAAAACATGAATTCTTGTATACTAGACATGTACATCAACACAAAAATACTCAAAAACAAACTCATATTTGCAATTGTGTGAATGTCAATAGGAAAGTGCATAAATATAGAACTTTACATCAATGCACATATTGCATTAAATTTGGGCATAAGAGTATTTTTTGCTATATTAGAAAGGCTCATCTCAAGTTAGAGGACCCTTCTACTACTAACCCCCCAAGGACCCATGCTCATTTAGGTGCCTAAAAGAAGGTGAAAATTCTTGTAGGTATGTCTAAAATCTACTATCAATGAAAGCATATGGCTTATGGATAGTGGATGCTCAATGCATATAATGGGGAATGCAAAGCTCTTTACAAGTCTTACTTACAAGCTAGGAGGTAGTGTTACCTATGGAAATAATGCAAAGGTAAAATCATTGGTAGTGGTTCCATTGGCATACTTGGTAAAAATTTGATTGAAAATGTATGGCTTGTTGATGGATTACAAGTCTTACAAGTAAGACTTGTTGATGGTTTGAAGCATACTTTGCTTAGTGTTATTAGTCAATTATGTGATAAAGGATATGATGTAAATTTTGACTCCAAAGGATTCAAGGTTACTAATTCAAATGGCGAAATTGCATTCAAAGGAGCTAGAATTAGCAACACATATAAAATTGACATACATTTCAAAGATGCATTTGAATGTTTGATTTCCATTAATAATGATGTTTGGTTATGGCATAGAAGGCTCGGACATGCTAGTATGGATCATTTAAAATGCATTAGTAATGAAGAACTAGTTGATGGACTCCTTAAAATAAAATTTGATAAAGATAGAACATGTGAACCTTGTCAACTTGGTAAGCAGCATAAAAGTTTATTTAAGTTTAAAAATATTATAAGCACTTCTAAACCTTTAGAACTTATTCATTTGGATTTGTTTGGACTAAATAGAGTTGCTAGCCTAGGTGGCAAGTTATATGCATTTGTTCTTGTTAATGATTACTCTAGATTTACATGGGTAAATTTCTTAGCTCAAAAGAATGAAGCTTTTAATCATTTTAAAATATTTGCAAAAAGGGTTGAAAATGAGAAAGGCTATGTAATCATATCTATTAGAAGTGATCATGGTAAAGAATTTAAAAATGAAAATTTTGAAAACTTTTGTAATGAATTTGGTATTTCACATAATTTTTCGGCTCTTAGAACACCACAACAAAATGGTGTGGCTGAAAGAAAAAATAGAACCTTGGTTGAAATGGCTAGAACAATGCTCAATGAATATGATTTACCATCTTATTTTTGGGCGAAAGCCGTTAATACCGCTTGTTATATTTCAAACCGAGTTTATAAAAGGCCTTTAATAAATAAAACTTCTTATGAGCTATGGATTGGAAGAATTCCCAAAATCTCATATCTTAGAGTATTTATATGCAAATGTTTTATATTGAACACCAAGGATAATATTGAAAAATTCTCATCCAAATAGGATAAAGACATATTTTTAGGATATTCATAATCTAGCAAAGCATATAGGGTGTTTAATAAGAAAACTCTAGTAGTTGAATAATCAATGCATGTTATTTTTGATGAATCATCTAAACTTGATAAAAGGAAATATAGTACCCTTGATGATTTTATAGGTACATATAATCAATAAGAAATGATTATTGCTCCAAAGAACAATCAAGATGAACAAGAAAAGGAAACTCAAGAGTTACCCAAGGATTTGGAATACAAGGATCATCCAAAAGAACTCATCATTGGTGAAACTTCAAAAGGAGTAACTACTAGATACAAATTTAAATAATCAGATGTCAATTTTGCTTTTGTTTCTCAAATTGAGCAAAGAACTATTGAGGAGGTTGTTAGTGATGAATGTTGGGTGATTGCAATGCAAGATGAACTCAACCAATTTGAAAGGAACAATGTATGGAAACTTGTTTC
The DNA here is from genome assembly GCA_947685225.1 of Garcia nutans. Classification (NCBI taxonomy): domain Eukaryota; kingdom Viridiplantae; phylum Streptophyta; class Magnoliopsida; order Malpighiales; family Euphorbiaceae; genus Garcia; species Garcia nutans. The sequence continues at coordinate 45,797,431 of CANTUV010000011.1, read as the reverse complement.
TAGACCTAAAGATCATCCAATTATAGGATGCAAATGGGTTTATAGGAATAAGGTTGATGAAAATGGTCTCATCACTAGAAATAAAGCTAGATTGGTAGCCAAAGGCTATAACCAAGAGGAATGCATTGACTATGATGAAACATTTGCTCTCATTGCTAGATTAGAAGCTATTAGAATTCTGCTTGCTTTTGCATGTCATATGAATTTAAAAGTGCATTTCTAAATGGATTTATAAATGAGGAAGTCTATGTTGAACAACCTTTTGGTTTTGAAAATTATAACTTCCCAAATCATGTTTTCAAACTTACCATAGCATTATATGGATTAAAACAAGTACCAAGAGCATGGTATGATAGACTTAGAAACAAGTACCAAGAGCATGGTATGATAGACTTAGTGCATATTTGATTGAAAATGGTTTTACAAAAGGCAAAGTGGACACAACTATTTTTGTTAAAAATAATAAGCATAACATTTTAATTGTACAAATTTATATTGATGATATAATATTTGGTGCCACTAATGAATCTTTGTGCAAGGAATTTGCTTCTTGTATGACTAGGAAATTTGAAATGAGCATGATGGGTGAACTCAAATTCTTCCTTGGACTACAAATCAAGCAATACAAAGATGGGATCTTCATTAACCAATCCAAGTACACAAGGGAACTCATCAAGAAATTTGGAGTGGATGGTTGCAAGACTAGCAAGACTCACATGAGTACATCCTTGAAAATTGACAAAGATGAAAAATGGTAAGGTAGTAAATGGTAAGATGGTAAGATGACAAAGATGAGAAGAAATATCGAGGTATTATCGAATCACTGCTCTATTTAACCGCTTCTAGGCCCGATATTATGTACAGTGTATGTTTGTGTGCTAGATTCCAATCTTGCCATAAAGAGTCCCATTTAAATGCAACTAAAAAAATTTTAAAATATTTGGGTGGAACATTGCATTTAGGATTTTGGTATCCTAGAAATACATCATTTGACATATTAGGTTTTTTTGATGAGGATTTTTTTTGGTAGTCTTTTAGATAGAAAAAGTACAACTGGAGCTTATCATTTTATTGGTGAATGCTTAGTTTCTTAGTTTAGCAAGAAACAAGTGTCGATTGCTTTATCTACCGCCGAAGCCGAATATGTCACTGTATGTTTTTGTTGCACGCAAATTCTTTGGATTAAACAACAATTACTTGACTATGGAAAAATTTTGATCACATTCCTATCAAGTGTGATAACACTACTGCAATTAATTTGTCCAAGAATTCCATTCAACATTCTAGGCTTAAGCATATAGATGTCAAATATCATTTCTTAAGGGATAATGTTCAAAATTACAATATAGTTTTAGAATTTGTTGAAACTCAAAATCAATTTGCGGATATTTTTACAAAACCCTTAAATGAAGAAAGAATGAATTTTATAAAACAAAACATTAGCATGCATGTTTGATGGACAAACTCTTGCATAATCAATTTTATTGGTATCAAGTCTATTTTGTGTATTTACTCTAAAATATATTTTCAAAATTAAGTACAGCTCCATTAGTGTAAGCGCTCCATTTTACCGAGTGGTTGCACAAATCTGGTCATTTATCGAGCTCGAGCTGGACATCAATTCTCCCTAAGCTTTAAATTACATTTACACCGATCCCGAGCTTTAATATCTTAAATGATCGGTCCATTTTCAGGATTCTATGCTATTTCTCTATTATACTCCCCTGATGCTTGTGCGAGCACACACAGCTGAGGGAGCTCATCAGACTGAGCTAGTGATCGCTCAGTAGCTCGGGTGACCGCACAACCAATATAACTGATTTTGGCTTTTTACGGTGGAACTTGCAAAAATTCAAATTTTTGCCTCCCAAAACGGTAAAAAAAATGGCTAGTTTTTCAAATTTTATATATAAATACATCTATTTTCCATAAAAATACATCTTAACAAACTCAATCTCACATACTTAAACACTCTTCAAAAATTTAATCATCAAGAAGAAGTTTTCAAAGATTTTCATCCACTTGAAGTTATTTGTTCAAAGCAACACCAACAATCTCTTTCATTCTACATTTCTTTCAATTTTCTACATCTCTTTTACTTTTGGTCTTTTGATTGAGGATATGGAACCCAAAACTAAAATCAAAACCAAACCCACAAAAAAGAAAACCACAACCAAAGAAAAGGGGATTGTGATTCATGAACCCAAACCTCAACCTCAACCTCAAATAAAATCCGAACACTTCACTAGAAAAAGTGTTCAACCTTACAAACCCAAGTACAAAAATAAGGATGGGAGAACCAAATATTATATGCTTAAGAAGAAGACTCTTGAACCAACCAAAATGCTTGCGAAAGGGATGCTTTTAACTCTAAACATCAAAGGAGAAATCTATAACTACTTTGATAGAATTGGTTGGAGACAATTTGTATTTTCAAATGAGTTAGGTTACTCTAGCCTCTTAAAGGAATTCTTAATGTCTCTAAGGGTAAAGAAAAGCCACAATACACCAATAGGATTCTATGGAGTTTAATTTAGGCTTTTTGACCAAGATTTTGCTCTTTCCTTAGAAGAATTGGGTGAAGTTTGGGGTTTTGAAACTCATGGAGCTCTATCCTACAATGATGTAGATTTTCCTTTAAAGAATTATTCATCTTTTTGGAGTGAATTATCGATTGAAATACAATAATAGGTTATCCAAAGCTATTCATTTTAGGACCCTTCTCTTTTGGCTCTTACATAGAATCATCACTTATACCATTCACCAAAGAAGTGATGGAAATGAAAAGGCTACTCAACGTGACTTATTTTTCTTATATGCTATTATGCATAATGAGCCAATACAAAGTGCTATATTTCTCATTGATACATTCATACATCATGAAAATATTCCAAACGGGAACCTTCTTTCTATCCTCCCTAATCACCCACCTTGCAAGACACTTATAGATCCTAACCCTTGAGAATCTTGAAACTCTTAGTGAACCCCTTGATCCGGCTACAAAGTCTATCAATCTAGAATACCTTGAGCATGCTAGATGTATCTTAAAGATTGATAATCACTATGAGTATACTTTTGTTACCAAGGGGGTTATACAAAGGGAAAGGAAGAGACCTAGATACCATATCATAGAACAAGAAGGTGAATCTACTCTTGTTTAAGTTAAACACCCTTCTACACTATCCAAACTTACCAAAGAAAAAGGTGAATCATCCAAAACCCTAAAGCTTATCTACAAGGCCATATCTTCTCTTCAAAAATAATTTCATCACTTTAAGAAGGATGTCACAAAGAGGAACACAAAACTTAAAAAAAAAGGTTGATCTCATTTCCCACATTCATCATGACATATATGACTTACAAGGGAAATTTAATCTTCTTCAATGTGATTTGAGTGAATGGGATGTAAGTGAGCATCTTGAAAGTCCTTATGAAGGCACGTCACCATCTTCACATGACCCCTCTCCAACTCCTTTTATTGGTGATAATGATGGAAGTTCTCCATCTCCTCCTACACCATCAAGAAAAGGAAAGGAAAAAGTCTTTGATTAATCTTTGTATTGTATTTTCTATTGACATCAAACTTCTATTTCACTTGTATTTTTCATTAATTAGTATCTATGAATTTCATCATTTCTTTTTTTTCTTTTTGCCTTTGTCAAAGGGGGATAAAATATGATTGAATTTAAGTATATTTATCAACAAGGGGAGATTATTAAAAACTTTAAAAAACAAAGGAAGAGATAATCTTTAATGGAACAAGAGAACATATTGGTATCAAAAAGGGCATACACCAATTCATATCAAATAAAGCATTCATTAATTCATATCAAATAAAGCATTCATTAATCATTTAACATAGGGGGAGAACTTTTGTTGTTGTCATGTTATTAATTTTAATTTGATTGCCAAAGTAAAAAAGGGGGAAATCATTGAGCTCATTTCAATCAAACATTATTTTGTTCTTTGACAATCAAATTGATAAAGGACTAATAATTTCAAAAAAGTGTATTTTATAGCATCAGTACCCGAGCTCCTGTGTGTCTCCTTAACTACCGAGCCAGGAAAAATGAACACATATATATAATGCCGAGCTATATAGCATAAGCATAGATCTACCAAGCATGGAACTTATGAGTAGAAAATTGATCTAACATATGGTCTTACCGAGCGAAAAGCACAGAATCATAGATCTGCCGAGCTAAGTATAGTGTTGATGGAGTAACCAAACTTACCAAACTTACACAGAAGAGCTAAGTCCTCAGCAAAGAAGAAAATCTATTATTTCCACATAAGAGTTCGCGGTCTCAGTTAGAGGTAAAATTAAAATGCCAGACTCACAGAGTAAAAGCCCTGGAAATCGAGAGACCGTACATAACAATGAACAAAAATGCTAAATAATACAGAAGAGATAGTGGTTAGACTTCACGGTTATTCCTCGACGCTCAACATTATATCCGCCCACTCAGAGGAATTGAGCGACCGCACGAGTCTGACAAATTTAAATCTGAGCCCCAAATATTTTAGACTGATAAGAACCGAACACGTGTAAAGAGAAATTTAAATTTAATGATAATATTTTGTTGAGCATCGAGCTAGGCGATCGCGAGACATACAGGTAGGTATGGGCAACTGGATTCTATCAGACAACAAAATTTGACCGTTGGAAGTAGTCGTTACTTAGATCTTTTTGAACCGTGTGACCATACACTGAGCTCCAAACACAAAATTAGTGGGAGACAAACACTAGTAATGTGGAGACCACCTCAAACAGCTAGTTTAAGCCATATGGCTTTAAAAACCACACTAAACTTCATTTTTTGTGGTTAGAGAACACCTTGATCGATATTGTAATTTCATTAAACAACATTTTTCATTATCTTGTCTAAAGATCAAAGGATCAAACATCATAAACTCTAAGAGTGTTGGGTGTGAGCATTAAACACCATTAAAGTTTGAGTCTACGCTTAGAAATACTTAGGTTCTGAGAGTAAGCTTGGAAAAACTTTTGTAAGAGTTGTGAGGATTGATCTCAAACCATTGTAAAGCTTAGTGTGAGCTTGTGAAAACATCAAGTTAGAGCTAAGCTTGTAAAAACGCAAAGCTAGTGGAACCTTAACAAGTTGTTAAGGAACTAGATGTAGGAACAAGGTAAATTCGAACCACTATAAATCTCGTGTGTTTATTCTTCTATTCTCTACTTAACCTTCTTCTATCTTCTACATTTCTTATTTGTCAATTTTTGAAATTTTCATCAATTCTGAAACAACCAATTCACCCCCCTCTTGGTTGCCATCTTGGGTCAACAAAGTATTATTTTTGAAATTTTAGGAATGTGTGAATTACGCCGAAACTTTGTCTATAATTCGATAGAATTTTAGAATCATCCTCATGTTTCATTTTCTTGTCATTCTCCTCATAGTAGTTAATAATCATAGATTATACTTTAGTAAATTATTATTTTTATATCACTTTAGGTGTGGATTTAACTGCAATTGTAAAACAGAGAGATGATACAGTCTATTAAATAAATTGTGATATTGATCAAGGTCAGTGGATAATTATATAACATTGATATTTTATTAGATTATATATATATGATCTATTAAAATTATTCTATAATGAAAGTAAGTTTATAAAGGGATTAAAAGGAGAAAATTTTATTTGTAAATATATTTAAAATGGGAACAAATAATGGTAAGTTGATATTTGAATTATGGAAATGATAGTTTATTTATAGATACAATTGAATAAATGCTCTAAATACAAAGGCACATGTGTTGATTGGGTGTTAAAGAAATTGACAGATTATAATTATGATAATGTCTTTAGGACAATACTTAGTATACATATAGCATTTGGGGCGTATATCAGGTGATTGTCCTTTGAAGGCATCTTTGTATATCCATATGACTATGATTATTTGCTCTTAATGTTGCCATACGTCATCATTCCGCCCAAGATGCCATGTTTTACCCATAAGCTGCCAGTGAGTATATGTTTATTTGCGCATAAGGTGTTATGTGATCTATGAACTATGTATTTTATGTATATGAAAGTATATGTTTGATTTTATTAAGAATATTATGAAATTATTTAGCAGCATTACGATAAGCAGGAATGATATTTCTACAACTATATGAATTTTATAATAGTAAATATATAAGAAAAATATTTTTTGTTCCTCCTTTGTTATATAATTATCTTCTCACTAAGAGTTGGCTCACCCCTTATTTTGAAATTTTCAAATACTTTTGGAGCATAGATTTCTCTTCTTTTCTTTCTATCCATGTGTAGAAGATATTGGGACAATATATTAGTATTTGTCATTAGTTTTATTTAAGGAATGTTTTATACTATTGTGTTTTTTTTTTTGAACTGTAATACTTCATTAGCAGAAATTAAGGAACATCCAAATTTCTATAATTGAAGAATATTAAGTATTTGGATTTATGAATTATTATTAGAAAGTTTTATAATATGATTTTTCTTAAATAATTAGAAGAGATGCGACTAGATTATAAGTAGTCCACCCTTAGGATTAGGAGAATGGGGCATGACACAAATAACGACATTGTGCATGATATTCAACTAGCATGTCCCTATATACCTTAAGTAATAAAAAGTGAAAACTTTATACATATATATACACACACACTATTAATTTATAAAAATCTTATTATGCAAAGACATTATAGTCACAATTGTAAATTATAATTGCAATATAATTTAGAACTTTATAAAATTATGGATTATACTTGTATATAAATTGTGTCCTAAAACATATCCACATTAACATATATATGATCATATGTTATACATGCGATTGAGCTACTATTTCTTAAATCAATTAGAATTTATACAAATATCCAATTACACTTTATATTATGTAATTATATAATAATATTATACAATAATAGGTGAATATTTAGTGGATTGATATCAATTTTTTTTATTAAAACATGCAAGAAAAAGTATAGTAATAATGAAATTTCAATATAATATATAGTTAGTAATTCTATCTTCATTTAGTTTGAGTGCACAATTAAGTATGGTGGTGTAACAGTTACATTCCAATCATCATTTAGTAACTAAATACGGTAGGAATTTTGGACTTCATGAGGGAATTCAAAGGGAAGAATCTTGGACTTCAAAAGGGCAGTTGCAATAAAGTTTCTATACATTCTCATTGGCCCTTTAAATCAACAATTAAAAATGCATTAAACATGCACATTTAACACCTCATACTCACCATACATATTGAATTTAATTTTCTTTTTCCAATGATACCAACAATGCTATAAAAAGATTCTCACAAGATACTATGTCACATGCAAACTCAATAGATAGCAAACCAAGAAAAAGTACCAAAGTACTAGTAATGTGTTAGGTTTTGGGTTTTCTTATATGTGAAAACCCGTATTTGAGCCCATTTCTTTTAGCCTAATAGAGTCATTAATGTTTTAACATTTATATTGACCTTATGTTGCATGTGAGAGGTTATTATTAGTGTCAGCCACCAAAAGAAAGAGAGAAGAAAGAGAGAAAATAAAGAGAGTTTTATTTTTTTGCAAATAGAGTCAACCATACCAGTCTTAGTTTTTCAACGATCGAACTGTCATCTGTGCTCTTATTAGGCTAAAATTTGGAAGAAGTTAGCATACTCATCGTTCTTCATTTTGAACGGTGGAGATCTATTTTGGATGGTTGGATTTCTGGCATTTCTAGCTCAAAGTTTACTATATATGTGCATTTCTGCAGCAGCGACTAGTTTGTCTTTCTCCGATTATTGAACGGTCATTTGTGGTCAGTTTTGGCTGAAATTTGGTGAGCATATTTAGAATATGTTGTTCTTTAATTTGTGGTAGAGATCAAATTTGAACAATCAGAGCTCATCCATTGGCATGAAAAGTAGCTATTTTGGGTGAATTTTCTCCATTCTCTTATTTATTTCTTGTTATTTGGTTGATTTGGTGTTACTACTTTACTTGAGGGTTATTGTAGTAGCTTGTAGTTTCTATAAATATTAATTTTGATAGTGGAGCTCTATTAATTGGAATAAGAGAGGTCCCGTTGTTTTTATCCTTCACATTGAAGGAGTTTTTCAAAATAAAAATCATTGTGCCTTTGGGTGAATCTTTTTGTATATCTTGGGGCAGACCTTGTGATATATACATGGTGAATTTTACATAGTCACTCCTCATAGGTTCATCCAAGTAGGAAAGAACTTATCTAGGTTCTTTCCCATCAAAGTGGTATCAAAGCTAGTTCATTAGTTTATTAGTTGATTGTGGTTATTTGCTTATTTGAATGATGGAGGTGATGTGAGTAAAATGGTTTGTTTAGATGGTACAAATTATTACAAATGGAAAGGAAAATGTAGGACCTTCTTGTTATGAAAAGATTGTATTTACCTGTATTTACTTCTTAAAAACCTGAGTTTAAATCCAATGAAGATTGGAAATTGGAGCATTTACAAGTATGTGGTTTTATTAGGCAATGGGTAGAAGATAATGTGTTAAACCATATTGCTAATAAAACAAATGCCAAAATCTTGTGGTTAAAGCTTAAAACTTTGCATGTTTCAAAGACTGGTAACAATAAGCTATTTTTGCTTAAACAAGCTATATGCTTGTAGTATAGAGAAGGCAGCTCTATACTTGATCATGTGAATAAATTTCAAGGTATCTTTGATCAATTATCTAGCATGGGAGTCAAATTTGATGAAGAGGCTATTGGACTTTGGTTGTTGAATACACTTCCTAACTCAAGGGAAAACTTTTGTGTATCTTTGACTAATTCTGCTCCTGAAAGTGGTGTAACCTTATCATATGCAAAGAATGGTGTTTTGAATGAAGAGATGAGAAGAAGAACTCAGGGGGCATCTAGTTCACAATCAGAAATTTTGGTTACTGAAAATAAGGGGAGAAGTAAAAGTAGGAGTCAAGATCAGAATAGAGGCAAGAGCAGGAGTAAATCAAAATTATGGTATAAGAACCTTGAATGCCATTACTATGGTAAACCAGAGCATATTAAGAAATATTGTTTTAAGTGGAAGAAAGAGAATAAAACAAAAAAAGAGAAGCAAGAAAGGAGAGGCAATGACAACAATACTGATCGTGTTGCCACTACCACTTCAAATTATGATTTGGTTATAGTTTATCAAGAGAATATGATCAATGTAGCCTATGATGACACTGCTTGGTTTCTTGATAGTGGAGTATGCTTTGATGTTACATCAAAAAAGGAGTTCTTCACATCTTATACTTCGAGTGATTTTGGAGTTTTGAAGATGGGTAATGACGGAGTGTTAAAGGTGATAGGCATTGGAATTGTTTGTTTGGAGACCCAAAATGGAGCAAAATTAGAGCTGAAAAATGTTAGGCATGCACCAAATATTAGGTTGCATTTGATCTCCACTAGTAAGCTTGATGATGATGGCTATTACAGTACTTTTGATGATGGAAAATGTAAAATTAGTAAGGGTTCCTTAGTTATAGGTGGAGGAAAGATGGCTACAGGCTTATATTGGTTACAAGCTTCAATCTCTATAGATCTTATTATTGCAGTTAAGGGTGATAGCTCTTCAAAATTATAGTACAAGAGATTGAGTTACATTAGTGAGAATGAACTCGATCATCTAGCTAAAAGGAATTTGCTCTCGGGATTGAAAGGTGTAAAATTAGACAAGTGTGTTCATTGTTTGGCTGGGAACCAAAAGATGGTTTCTTTCAAACATCATTCTGCTTCTAGGAAAGATAATTTGCTTGAACTGGTACATTCAGATGTATGTGGTCCTTTGAAGGAAAAGTCATTTAGTGGTGCACTTTACTTTGTGACCTTCATTAATGTTCATTCTAGGAGACTTTGGGTTCGTATTTTAAAGTCCAAAGATAAAGTTCTTTATGCATTTAAAGAATTTTATGCTTCTGCTGAGAGAAAAACTGGAAAGAAGTTGAAATATATTCACACTGACAATGATGGTGAGTATTGTGTGCCTTTTGATACATATTATAGAGAGCAGGGTATCAGACATTAGAAGACATCTCCCAAGACTCCTCAGCTAAATGGTTTGACAGAAAGGATGAACAGAACATTGATGGAGAGAGTCAGATGTGTGCTTTTAGAGGCTAAATTGCCTAACTCTTTTTGGGGCAAAGCTTTGTACATTATTGCACATGTGATCAATCTAACTCCTACTATTGCATTGGAAAATAATATTCCAAATAGGTTCTGGTATGGTAAGGATGTTTTCTATGACCATCTATGAGTGTTTGGTTGCAAATGCTTTGTGCATGTTCCCAAAGATGAGAAATCCAAGTTAGATGCCAAGACTCGACAGTGTATATTCATTGGTTATGGGCAAGATGAGTTTGGTTACAAATGCTATACTCTAATTCAGAAGAAACTTGTCAGAAGTCATGATGTAGTATTTATAGAAGATCAAACTATTGAAGATTTTAACAAGGTGGAGAAATCAAAGCCTCGGACTGGTGGTTTGATTGACTTAGACTTATCTCCTACAACTCATATGCTTGATGCAGTTGAGGTTCAGAATCATAGTGATGTGCAAAATGATAATCAAAATGCAGATGAGGTTGGGGCTCCTGAATATGAAGCAGTTGATCAACAAGAGGCATATGTTGAGGAACCTGAAGCTCCACTTAGGATGTCTACCAGAGATCAAACGCATTGTACCAAGTATTCACCTAATGAGTACATACTCTTAACAGATAATGAAGAACTTGAATGCTATGAAGAAGCCATTAAGAGTGAGCAAAAGGAAGAATGAATTAAAGCTATGAAAGATGAAATTTAGTATTTAGCTGATAATCACACTGTAGACCCTTAATTTTTGACCCAATTCGGTCCATTGTGTTTTATTTGGTTTGAAATGATTTTTCTCGTCTAATTGGTCCAAAATAATTTTAATTAAATAGTTTTTGCTTTATTATCTAATTTTTATTAATAAAAAATAAAAATCAAAAATCAAAAAATAAAAATAAAAATCGGAGTCGAAAAAATCGGCAGCTAAAAACAGTCGCACGGGCCCGGGGGAATTTTGCCCCGCAGGAAATTCCTGTGGGCGAGGCGCCCGCTGGCCCAATCCTTCGCCAGTAGGATTTTCCTGCGGGCGAAGTTATTTCGCTCGTAGGCTCCTACGGGCGAAGTTATTTCGCCCGCAGGAATTTCCTGCGGGCGAAATAACTTCCGCAGGAAATTCCTACGGGCTGGCACGCCATGGGCCCGCTGCCAAAATTTTTGCCAGTGCAAAATTTTTTCAACGAATTTTTTTGAAACCTAATTCAACTAGGTTTTAATTTCTTTTTTATTATTATTAATTGCCATGGGGAATTAGAAATAAAAAACCTAAAAACCACTATAAATAAGGACTAATTAAATCAAATGAAAGGAGGAAAAATTTACACAGTGACTTTAGGATTTGAAACCAAATCAAAGAAGAAAAAGTAAGAATTCAATTGAAGTGATATGTAAAGCAGCAGACTCACGATTTAAAGGGGGAAAGGAGAATTCAAAGGCAACCAAGGCTTGTCTTTGGAGCTAGTTCATCCAAGAAGAGTTATTTTTTGGAGAATCAACAAAAGAAGGTATGTTAAATTCTTTTAATTTATGTTTCACAGTAGCCAATCCATAAAGTTTAAGTTTGTTAAATAAAAAATCCTAGAGTTGTAATTTAATTTTTCCATAATCAAAAACCCTAAAATGTGACTTTCTTTTTTAAAAAAAAACTTAAAATTGTTATTTTTTCTTCTTAAAAACCTTAAAACACTAATTGAACATATTTTTCAACAAAACCAAAATCAAATTCTGTTTCTTTTAAGATTTTAAAGTAGGTTCTAGTTTATTCAAAAAACCTTAAAAAACATCTTTTCTACTTATAAAAACTTCAATCCATGTGTTTAAATTCATAAAACTTCATAAAATATCAAATTGCTTTTTAAAAACCTTAAAAATAATTCATTACCCGAGAACCCTAATTTCAAAGTTTAAATCCAAAATTCAACTTTTAAACCTAAAATAATGAACCCTAACCCTTTTAAAACCTTAAACCCTAATTTTTATGAACCTTAGTCCTTTTAAAACATAAAAAAAACATAAAAACATAAAAACTCAAAAAGTCACAGTAGCTTAAATCACCATTTAAAAATCATGAATTAAAAAGTATTTCAAAGTGTCCAAAACCCTAGTTTCATAATTTCACCATTCAAAATTTAATTTGGTTAATCAAAGAGTCTTACCCACCTTTTAAAACCTAAAACACTAATTTATTTTAATTCCATAAGAAGTCACAGTAGCCATAAATTGAACTTTTATTTGCTTTATTCAATTCCATACTTGATATGCTTTGATTTATTTCTTATGCTTTAATTTATTTAATTTCAATACTTGATTTATTTAATTTGTCATGGATGGATGTTTATTTTATTGATATTTAAATACTTTTAATGAATGATTTATTTATTATAGATGATTATTTACTTTTATCAATCAATTTAGACTTCCAAAAGTTGTAAGAGGTATGTTTCCACTTGGTGGGTACCTCATTATTTAAACATCATGTAATTTAATTTTCTTTTCTATTTTAGAACCTTTGTAAGGGGCATGTTTCTACCTTTTGGTGGGTGTCCTATCTAGGCATGTGATGTAAGGACATGTTTCCATCCTTGGATGGGTGTCCATTTATTTATTTTGTTTTGTTTGGACATTGCTTTGATTTTAATATAATGATGCTTTCTTTTTATTGTGTGTAGTATGGATAATATTGTTATATTTAAGAATTTTATAATATTAAGACCTGTAAAGGAGGCCGGTTCCAATGAACAGGGCATTGTGGGGGTGCTGGGCCATTTCTCACCTTCTCCACACGTACCCAACTTTCCGAACCCATTAAGGGGTTGGGGATTCCTTATGAATTGAGTCATTCACCCCTTTCTTTTTCCCAGCCCGTCCGGGTGGCGACTCCATTTTCCCCAGACTTAGGTCCGTGTTCTCTAAGGCCCCGAGCCTAAACAGTGCCGAAGTCGCAATAACCATTCCACCGGGAGTGGGGGCGAAAATCCCCGCTCACAGTGGCGACTCCACTGGGGATAAGAGAAGTTGATTTCGTTGGTCATTTTATTATTCTATTCTTTCTTATAATGATATTATCCATTGCATCATATTAGATTGCATTGTGTGTGTGAGTTAGGACGCCCGTGTTACCCGTGTTGTGTTATGTGAGGGATACCATACTTTCACTCAAGGTATGGAGATCGAGCATGGCATAACCACTCATAGCCTCGTACCATTTGGTATATACTTGCTATGGGAACCTAAGCCTTTCTACCCAAAGACTAAAGCTCATGTAATTGGCCTAGTTACTTTCCTTAGGTTTTACCCTAAATGCATGTTGTTTGACTATGGTTAGTTTATCTTAGTTTAAATCATGGCTTATTTGGTTTGTTCTTTTTCTAATATGACCCAAGTACATTTGCAAGCTCAAAATAAATTTTTTCTTTAAAATCCAAAAGACCAAAACTATTTTCAAAACTTTTTAAGATGGTCTTTGGACATAAGACTTTTCTAAAGATAAATAAAAAATCCTTTGGCTCATGGCCCAAATACTAAGCCCAAAATCCATTTTTCTAAAATCTTTTATAATGGGCTTAGAAACAAAACTATTTTCACCCAACCATTTTTTACAAAGAGCTTGCAAAAATATTTAGGTCAATTATGAAATACCAAAAATCAATTATGGGCCTAGTTTACACTAAGAATAAATTAAGCATGGGCTTGTTTTTGGCATGAACCATTAGTTACCTTTTTCAAGTGAGAAATCTATCTATAATAAACCTCTTAATTTCGTTTTAATCCAACATAGCATAAAAGCTACTTTAGTTGGTTGAATGGATTAAAACCTAATTAATGGGAATTATCATGGATTTCCATTTTCAAGGATATAACTATTAGTTGAAACGTCCGAGGGAATTATTCGAAAGCAAGATACCCCATGTTGGTATTTTGTTAACCATATACCTAGGAAAAAGAGACTCGCCATTCATGTGTGGATGTTATAAGGTTGGAAGGAACGTCCTAATTTGTTCTTATTCATTAATTGTTTGTGCATACATGCATACATGCATACATTTGCATCTCATATCATTGGTCCTCTCTGGCTCACAGCCCTGGATTACAAAAGTTCAAAAGCTTACGACAATTCGACCTACGCCGGAGACAAAGTATCTAGCAACGACTCAATCACTTGCTCACCAAAGACAATGGAGCCCGAACAAATTCAAAGGATGGTGGATGAGGCCCTCAATGCCAAGATGGAAGAAATCAAAGAGGCCCTAGCTGAGACCATGAAGAACCAATTGACTGCAATCCTAGAGAACCATGCTGAGGCATCTGCTAGCACTAAGAAACCAAAGGACAAAGAGAAGACTAAAGTTAATGAAGTGGCTTTTGATGATGAAAAGGTAGTCATTGATGATGATGATGATGATTGGGCTCAATACTACAAAGAGGTTCAAGAAAAGAAGAAAGAACCGAAGGCTGTCGAGAAGGCAACTATTGAAAAGACCGAGACATCTGATGTTGAGAAGATGATTGCTGATTTAGAAAAGAAATTTGAGAAGAAGCTGAAGACCGAAGAGATGTTCGAAGTTGACAAGTTATTTGAATAAGATGAAGAAGTCCCTTATAAATTCAAGATGCCTTCCTTTGCTAAGTACAATGGCACCGGAAATCCTCATCTCCATGTGAAGGAATATATCACTACCATGCAATCTGCCTGAGCTACTAAGGCTCAAACCCTAAGGTACTTTATGCTCTCATTGGACCCTGTTGTCCAAAATTGGTTCAATACCTTAGATGATGAAACACAAAAGAGCTGGGATCTACTTTACAAAGCCTTTATCCAACAATATAGATATAATGTTGAATTGGAGGTTACCTTGATGGAAGTGGAATCCATTAGGCAAAGGCCGAATGAAAATTTTGTAGACTATGTCAAGAGATGGAGAAACAAGGCTGCTTTACTCAAGAAGAGACCCAATGAATCCGATCAAATAAGGATGATTGTGAGAGGGGTGTTACCTAGTCTTCGTGAGAGGATGTCTCACACACTCATCCGTGATTTCAAAGACCTTCTTCAAGTTGGTTTGCAAATTGAAGAATGGGACAGGGAGAAGAGCCGATTTGCAACGAAAAGGAATGAGAAAGGGAGCTATCAACCTAGTAGCCAAAGCATGCAAAAGGCCGTCGGTGTTAATGTTACTAACCAAGGAACAAGGAGACAATTTTTGAAATTGGGAAAACCAATGTCTTGGGTTCTCAACAAGCTTCAAAGAAAGGGACTACTACAACCCTTAAATCCTCGTCCTTTGCCTAATCCTCTCCCACCAAATTTTGACACCAAAGCATTTTGCCAATTTCACCAAATGCAAGGACATGACACGAATAGATGTGTGAGATTGAGACATGAGATCCAAAACTTAATTGATAATGGGAAGCTACCCGAGCCCAACAAGCTAAACACCAAAGATAACCCATTGCCAAAGTTCAATAGAGTACCACCACCAGCAACCTTCATGATTGGAGGAGGTTTGCATGAGGATTTTGTCATGTCTTCTTTTCAAGATATGGGAGGAGAAGAAATAAAGGAAGAAGAGGAATTTAATGAAGCTAAACAAGCTATGATTGGTGGGGAAGTAGCAATTTGTGTGGTCAACAGGTTTTGGGATTCAAGTGATAGTGATGATGATATCATACCAAAGAAGAAGGAGTGGACTTGGTCTAAGCCCGAAGAAGATGAGGTGATGAATACTAGATCTGGTAAGCCTTATGCAAGGCCACCACCTAAGGAGGTAGAAACTAATAAGGGGAAGGAAGTTGAAGTGGAAGAAGATGATGCTGTACTCAAGCAATTAAAAAGAACCCAAGCAAGTGTTAGCATTTGGGACCTGTTAGCTACTTCTAAAAAGCACCGAGAGACTATGGCCAAAGCTTTGGCTAGCATGCTGATTTCTGCCTCCACAACACCGGAGGAGTTGATCAACTTCATAAAAATTGGGGAAGTAATGAAATGTGAAGAGGTTCAAGAAAAGAGCGAAGTTAGTATGGGAGCAGTTTCTTTTTCTGATGCGGACTTACCAGAGGAAGGGAGAGACCACATCCGCCCTCTCTTTATCAAAATAGAAGTCAAGGGGAAGAGGACTCCTTGTGTAATGGTCGATGATGGGTCCGCCATAAATGTTTGTCCACTTAAGATACTACCAAAGCTAGCCATGTCAACAAGAGATTTAAACCCAACCGAGGTGACAATTCGTGCTTATGACAACACTAAGAGGCATGCCGAAGGGACTTTCAAAGCAGCCGTCAAGGTTGGTCCAATTGAATCTATTGTGGAGTTTGTTGTTTTAGACATACCAGTTACCTTTGCCTTACTCTTGGGATGACCATGGTTTCACCCTCTTAGTGGAGTTCCTTCCACCCTTCATCAAAAGATCAAATTCCCCAATGGAAGTGAAACAGTGGTCATTGAAGCTGAAGATAATGAGATTGTTAACGCTCTAATGGTTGAGAGGCCACTCAATGGTTTTCAAGTAGCTGTAATTTCTGATGATGAAGTAGTGGACTCCAAAGTCTTGAATATGATGAAGAACATGAATTACCTTCCCGGAGCTGGTCTTGGAAAGGGTAAAGCCGATTTAACAAAGTTGCCAGATTTTAGAACTCAAACTTCCAAGAAGGGGTTGGGATATGATGAAGCCAATAATGTTCAACCAAAGAAGAAGGAGAAGATAAGCTTCCCACCACTTGAAGAGATCTTTGTCCAAGCTCCAACTATGGGACCACTCCAAGGAAAGCCTAAGCCAATTATGTTCATGGGTAAGTTAATCCCTGGTTTTGAAATTTTTGCAGATGTTACTGAGCTAGTAGAGTAAGTGAAGAAAGAACTCTCCTTGTCAACCAACAAAGGATCCACTCCAAAAGAGGAGAATGAAGCTGCCTTGAAAGACGAGAAGACTTCAGAAGAGATTGTTGCCCTAGTTGAAGAAAAGTTTAAAGATATTCTGCTTTATGATTCTGAGAACAATGATTTTGATTTTGATTTTAATTTGTCTGCTTTGTATGAGGATGGTGATGTTTTCTTTTCCAAAATGAATGCAATAAAGTCTGATTTTGCTCACTTGTGTGATGTTTCTCCTGATGGTTGCATACATTTAAATAACAGTTACATGAGCATCTTTAATATTAATTCTGTTAATACACAATCATTAAATTTGGGAACAACTGAAAACCCTAAAAACATTAGCATAGCATCCGACCTTACTCCTGATGAGAGAGAGAGAGAGATTTGAAAAAATATTCAAAAAAATATGAAGAGGTGTTCGCTTGGTCTTATGAAGATATGCCGGGGATAGATCGAGACATAGCCGAGCATCATATCCCTACTTACACTCACATTAAACCTGTCAAACAAAAGCTTAGACGATTAAGACTTGAATGGGCTAAATTGGTTAAAGAAGAGGTCACTAAGCAAATACAAGTGAAGTTCCTTGAAGTGATAGAATACCCAGATTGGCTAGCCAACATAGTACTTGTGCCAAAGAAAGATGGGAGGATAAGGGTCTGCGTGGACTATAGAGATTTAAACAAGGCTTCCCCTAAGGATGATTTTCCTTTACCTCATATAGATGTACTCATTGATAGTGCAGCCTCTAGTGTGCTACACTCGTTTGTAGATGGATTTTCCGGATACAATCAAGTGTTAATGGCCCAAGAGGATAAAGCCAAAACTGCCTTTACTACTACATGGGGTATATTTTATTATAGGGTGATGCCTTTCGGCTTAAAGAATGCTGGAGCAACTTACCAAAGGATGGCCACCACATTATTTCATGACATGATGCATAAAGAAGTTGAAGTATATGTTGATGATATGATGGTTAAGTCGGATACAAGGGAGCAACACTTCCAGAATTTAGAATTATTCTTTGATAGAGCTTTGAAGTATAAGCTAAGATTAAACCCGAAGAAGTGTGTATTCGGTGTTACCTCAGGTAAGTTGTTGGGACATGTAATTGGCCCGAATGGCATCGAGATAGATTCTGAAAAAGTCAAAGCAATCAGGGATATGCCGACCCCTAAGACGGAGAGAGAAGTTCGAGGATTCATTGGTAAACTACAGTACATTAGTAGATTTATAGCAAAGCTCACAACAATCTGTGAGCCTATCTTCAAGTTGCTTAGGAAGAATCAGCTGGTCGTATGGAATGGAGAATGTCAAAAGGGCTTTGATCGAATAAAAGAGTATTTGTTGAATCCACCTGTTTTGAAACCACCTAAACCCGGCAAACCTCTATTACTATACTTAGCAGTAGAAGAAGAATCGATAGGAGCCATGCTAGCCCAAGCAGATGAGTCGGGGATTGAGCATGCCGTTTACTACTTAAGTAGAAAGCTCCTACCTTACGAAATTAAGTATAGTATTATTGAAAAAACATGTATAGCCGTGGTTTGGTCTTCTAAGAAATTGTGGCATTACTTTCAATCATATAGTGTGCAAGCAATTTCCAGGTTGGATCCAATGAAATACTTAAGGGAGACACCCTCTTTAATTGGGAAATATGGTCGATGGTTGATAATATTAGAAGAATTTGAGATCGAGTATGTAACCAGAAAAATAATCAAAGGTAGAGTGGTGGCAGAATTTCTGGCTCAACAACCATTACCAGAAAGTGAAGAGGTAATCTTGGAATTTCCAGATGAACATTTAGAAGCCATTGAAGTACAAGGGTGGAAAATGTATTTTGATGGAGCTGCAAACAGGAAAGGAGTAAGTTTAGGAGTTATACTTGAATCGCCCGAAGGGGAACTCATCCCTTTAGCCAAAAAGTTGAAATTTAGGGCGACCAATAATATGGTGGAGTACGAAGCTTGTATTTTCGGTTTGGAAACCCTAATGATTATGAAGGTAGATAAGGTGGAAGTTTATGGTGATTCGTTGCTAGTAGTATCCCAAGTAAATGGAGAGTGGGAGTTGAAAGAAGAAAAATTGAAACTGTACCATCATTACCTGACCATGATAAAGAAGAATTTTAAGGAGTGTAGGTTTATACACTTGTCAAGAGAAGAAAACCAGATGGCTGATGCCCTAGCCACATTGGCTTAGGTATGGGAAAGTCCTGTTAGCTTATTCCTTAAGCCTCTGGTCTTGACCAGTTCATCAACTCCTTGTTACGAATATGAAACAATCATGGAAATTGATACAGACCATGATGCATGGTATGATACCATAAGGAGATTTTTTGGAAGAAAGAGAATACCCTCCGGGGGCAACAAAGAAAGAGAGAAGGGCCGTAAGGCGGTGGTCATTACAATACACAACATTCCATGGGGAGTTATATCGAAGATGGCCCGATGGGGGTGCATTTGAGATGCTTAAGAAGGCCTGAAGTGGAGCGCATCATGTCAGAAATACATGCGGGAAGTTGCGGTCCGCACATGAGTGGTTTGGCCCTAGTTAAGAAGATTATTCGACAAGGTTACTATTGGTTGACCATGGAGAGAGACTGTATTAAGTTTGTCAAGAAATGCCAACAATGTCAGATGTACGGTAACTTGAATCATATGCCTCTTGAAGAACTACATTTAATGTCTTCACCTTGGCCCTTTGCCACCTGGGGTATCGACATTATAGGAGAGATACATCCGACAACTTTAAATGGACACTGTTTTATCGTGGTAGCAGTTGATTATTTTTCAAAATGGGTCGAAGCCGAATCCTTCAATGTGAATACTGGAATTTTGAGGCTCGGAAAGCCGATTTTCTCAGACTGCAGACTACCGAGCCGGACCGGAGGTCCACGGTAAAGTTCACCGAAAGTATGTCTTCATGGTACTTGAAATGTCCGGAATGACGCAAGGATCATGGATATGGTCCCAAAATATTTTTTGGAGGTATGTAGCTCCCGAAAAATCAGTTTGAGCGAAAATCATGTGACCCAATGTGCTATTTTGGCAGCTGAACCGCCGCGAACGGCAGTTCGACCGCCGATTTTTCTTCTGGCAAGTTAACCGCCGTGTACGGCGGTCCGACCGCCTCCCAGGTCTGATTTTGTCTATAAAAGGCTGCTAAATTTTTAGAAAGAGGGTTCGGGTTTTTCGATTCTGGTTCGGTCTTTTCGAGTGGGCTTCGGGCGGACGAACTCTCTATTTTCACACGCTTAAGAACTTCTCTTGGACTTTTCTTTGCATAAATCTAACCTTGTGCTGCAAGAATCAAGAATCATAATCCAAGGTCCAAGAAAACAAGATCTGGAACTTCGAAGTGGGAAAATCCTAAGCAAGGTAATATCCTAATTCATCCTTTGTCAATTCAAGCATGTCATAAGCATTCCATCTTGTTCTTAATTTCTTTTTTGGTCAAAGACCTAATCCTTTTAGGTCTAAGGCCTAGTTAAGTAATCAATCAATCTTTCGGCATTAAGCCTTGAATCAATCAATCTTTTTGGTCAAAGACCTAATCCTTTTAGGTCTAAGGCCTAATTAAGTAATCAATCAATTTTTGGCATGAAACCCATCACAATTAAAATCAACCTTTTGGCACGGAGCCTAAATTGCATTCTTTTTGGTACCAAGTACCCAAATTTCATCAAAATTAGCACTAAGTGCTCAAAATCTCACAATTTTGGCAAAAAGTCCGACAATGCACGAAGCATACACACACGCATGCATAATGCATAATTACCTTTAAATAGGCTTTTCCGAACTACATGGGCTTTGATCTCTCATAAAAACGAGAATATGTAGGCATGTTTGGGATTCACCCCAAATAGCAAGTCCACAATTTACTAACAATCTGCTTGTCTTCTTTTCTTCGTCCCTTTTAAGGTTTGTTTCTTTTGGCAAATTAATCAAATACATGACATAGTCTCCGAATCCTCCTTGGGTTTGTATATTAGAAACCTTTACATTGGATGCATTAATTGGAGTCAAACAAGGGTTTTCTTAGTTTTTCCCTTTGAACAGAAAAAACTAAGTGGCGACTCCTAACAACAAGTGAACTTTCCTCCGAATCCTTTTCGGATGGAAACCGAGGTTCACAACTTGGCGACTCCACTAGGGACCATAAAAATGATTTATGGGATCCTAGTAGACTACTATTGTTTATTTGTCTAATTTGCCCTTCTTTAGGGTACTTTTATTTATTTTGCAGGGTACCTTAGCGATATATATCCTTTCCTTAAGGATATTGGAATAAAATTGACAAAAGGAATCTTTTTCCTTTGATGGACCCCTTGTTTGATTAATTGTGCATTTGTTTTGTCATTTAGAGAATCTTTTTCTCTTGCATTATATGGGGGAATCATTTTCCTCCATTGCATAAAAAAATTATTTTCAAATGAATTTCTTCTCTTTCTGTTCAAAATTCTGAGTCTGGATAGCAAGTAGTGCTGACCGGCAGGTCTCCTTGATTATGCCGGCGGACAGCCAAAGCGTCCTCCCTGTTGTCGCAAACCATTCCAATCCTTTTGGAGTGGCCCATGAGTAAACGTGTAATATCCCAAAATGTGCCCTAGAAGTTTTAGTATAATTGTTGTTTTACTTGAATTAAAATGTATATGTTAATTTGGGAGAGAAAAGAAATTTAAAAGAAAGTGTATATGTTGTGTATATGGAAGTATATACAACATATATACAAGTCAAATGTGATGGTCAAGGGATGAAGATAATTATTTTGTTCTTTGTGAAATTACTAAATAGGGTAATAAGTGAAAGAGAAGTAAAATAAATAGGTGAGGGTATTTAAGTAATTTCTTATTTTGGAATACTTGGTGGAGGTTTAAAGAGATGCGATATTTGACTTTTCTTCATTTCTTCTTCTTTCCTTCTCCATTGTTGGCCGGCCATCCTAGACAAGAGAGAGAACAAGAGTGAGTTGGTGTTTAAAGATCAAATTGAAGGAGATTTCAAATAAACAAGTTGGAATTTCAAGAAAATTTCATTGTTTTGGTAAGTTCTCTCTTGATTGCTCTTGTTGTTTTTGAAGTTATTTTTGGAGTTTGATGAAGTGTTGTTGATAATATGGTTAGGATTTCTTGTGGTTTGTTTGTAAGTGTTGAAATGGAATTAAAGATAAGAAGTTAGGTTGGTGTTGGTGATGGAAGAGGAAGAGTGGTGTTTAGTGAAAATTTTTCTGTTTTACAATCAGTAAAGGCTGTGACTTGTATGATTTTTAATTAAATATAAAAAAATGTTCTTGAAGTCAATTTTTGATATGTTGTGCCTCTATGAGTCTAGAATGACTGAAAAATATGTTGATTTGATTTTGGAATGGTTATAATTTTGGAAAGATTATTTTTTCTAGACCTGTTCCAGCAGGTACCTTAACTGAGACAGCTATATTTCGGGATTTTTAATAAAATGTAGAAAACTCATATTCAATTGAATTTTGGATATGTTGTTGCTTAGTGAGTCTAGTATTTGAGAAAAATAATTTGGAACCACGTTGATTGAATTTAGTTTATGGAATTCACAAAGTTCATAACTGCTGCCAGGATGCAGGGCAATTGGGGCAGTCTGATTGGGTGAACTATTTGACCAAGATTTTGTGTTCCGTTTGATCTGAAATTTTAAAGGAATGATTTTAAGATGTAAAATTTAGTTCTGTAAAAATTTTAGAATTTTTAGTCAAGTAGATTATTTTATACAATTTTTTCAAAATAAGGATAGAGTGGAGTCTAAAACCAGAATGTACTATTCATATGGTCATTTTGCTAATACTCCTTTTGGATTAGGTTGTGAAGAGGTTGAATTGCCCTAGCCTAAGTGTTGAGGATTCTTGGAAGAGTAAGTGTATAGATTGGTGTGAGTTGGTTTTAAGGTAAGTACAAATTACATTATTTCATACATTCATATTATGTTGAGATTTAACATACATTTGATTATAAATGTGTTAAGAAATTTAATGCATTATTAATGCATATTAATAATGTATGTTTGGTATGATGTGAATGTTATGATGAGTATGTAACATATGTGTTAATTCCATTGATTATATCCATTTGAATGATGAAATGAAATATGGAATATAAAATGTAAAAGATGTGATGATGAAATGAAATGTGAAAGATATGATATTATGAAGAATTGCCCTATTGTGATTTGAGATCATATGAGATATGAGGCCATGGTTGTTGGCTATGATAATGCAAATGAAATATATATAATGGAGGCATGGTTGCCTAATTAATTATGAGAAATGAAATGAAAAGAAATTGATAATGAGATAAATGAAATGATTGTGTGCCTAATATGTTTATTCAATTTTCAGAGTTCTGGTTTTGGCAGCATGCCTATGAATTACTGGATAGGTGAAATGACCAGGTCGTAAGCCGATTCCAGTTGAAAAATGTGAAATGTGATGTTTTTGGGGTGAAATGACAGGGTCGTAAGCCTCAAAAACAAATTATTGAAACTAGATTGGGTGAAATGACTGGGTCGTAAACTCAAATCTAGTTGATTATCCATGGATAAATGTATTGATGATTATGATTATAGACCAAAACAGTAACTCTGAACTTTGAATAGCATATTAGATTATTTTTGGGCCCATGCTTGTGTTTGTTTAAATGTGACTATTGAATGGTTAAACAAATGAATAATGAGATGACTACTATACATACGTTATTGAAACCGGTAAAATTTGAAATATAATATTCTCTTGATTGTGTGACATTAGCATGGCATTAAAGCATCATAGCACTGTAATTTGTACCACTAAGCTGTTGGCTTAGCGCGCAGGTGACAAGGAAGAACCAGAGAGTTCCTCTAGGCCGAGTCGAGTCTAGATTTTGAGGTGTTGATAGTGGGCTTAAAGATCAAAGACTGACTGCCAAAGAAATGTATAAATTTTATGGGTTGTAAAACTTGAGTTTGGATATATATGAATTTGTAAATATTGTTATTTTCCGCTGCATAGTGAACAAATATTTTATCTACTGTATTTCATAATAAACCTTTACTTTATGTTGTACTAGAAGTGTAAATCCTTTTTGCAAGTTGTAGTTGAGGTTATAAGGGGGATTTATTGGGAGTGTACTGAGAATGATTTTGTTTGCATTGATTTATGTAAAATGTTTTTAAAAATCAGAAAAAAAACCAGTTTTATCGACACTTGGGACTAAATTTTTAGGCAAAACTATGGCAAAATTTCTGTAAAAATCGGAACTAAAAATTTGAATAAGTAAAATTGGTAGCAACATTAGGATAGTGTGGTGCCTCTACTCGGCTTACATATGTAGGTCGAGAAGGGGTGTTATAATTTTTGGTATCAGAGCATAGGTTTGAGATTCTCAACCTAGGTCAATTGTAAGAAAAAGAATATTTTAATTTTTAAAGTGGGTTTTTGAGTAAAATACATGTTTTGGTATGGAAGTCTTTGATCTTTAATGAGGAATATTCTGCTGTGTTTGCAGATATAGGTAGATATGGCATCTCATTCACGACAATCTGTTGAGGGTAGTGCGGAAAGTGTAGCTCCTGAAGAGAGTAGAGATGGAGCTAGATTTGAGAGGGTTAGTGAGGCACCTGTTTCTGTGCCAGAGAGATCAGCTGCTGAGGAGGCTCCGCCGGGTTGGTTAAGGCATATGGTAGAACTATTGAGGGGAGGTCCAGTGCAGCCACCACCACCACCACCACCACCACAGCCTCAGATGCCGGTAAGACAATATGACAAGTTAAGAAAATTTGGGGCTGAAGATTTCTTGGGCACTACCGATCCTGCAGTGGCTGAGCAGTGGTTGGATAAGGTACAGAGAATATTCATACAGTTGCAAACCACTTCGGATGAGAAATTTGACTATGCCAGATCCCTCCTGTAGAAAGATGCCTATGATTGGTGGAAGACAGTTCCTCATGCTATGGATGATCCACCTACATTGTCCTATAGTGATTTTCTACGGGAGTTTGAGCTGAAATATACTCCGAGGGAGTATAAAGATGTGAAAAAGATGGAATTTCTTAATTTGAAGCAGAACAGCCGGACTGTGACAGAATATGAGGTCAAATTCATCCGGTTGAGTCACTATGCTGGAGGTATTATTTCAGATGAGATAGACCGGTGCAGAAGATTTGAGGAGGGATTGAGGCCCTCTATTATGTGTCTTGTGGCTAGTTCTAGATACCAGGATTTTTCTCAGCTTGTTGCAGCAGCTAGGAGTGTGGAGAGAGCCCAAGATATTGCAGCAACTGCTACCGAGGAGGAGACTAGGGTTAGGAGACCCCAGTTTGAGGCAGGGTCTTCATCTGTAATGAGAGGTAGAGGCAGTTTTGTTCCTAGGATCATTAGGAGTCAGAGACAGGCTAGTAGGTCAGTTCAGTTTCAGAGATAGAGGCCGAGACCGACAGTTTCTGTAGCTAGTGCCCCGACTCCAGTGATTCAGAGGTCTACTCCACCTGTATGTGAGCATTGTGGTAAAACCCATAGGGGTGTGTGTTGGAAGATTGGTGGACCAGCTGGATGTTTTAGATGTGGGACACCAGCACATTTTGTTAGAGATTGTCCTGAGATGCAGGAATATAGGCAGGCTGATACTGCAGCTTCTCGACCTAGTGTCAGCAGAGGTGGTCGAGGAGGCAGAGGTTTCAGTAGGGGTGGTAGATCCGGGTTTAGTCAGAGAGGAGGATCTTCATCCAGAGACAGTAGACCGGACGGGGCCGGATCTTCTCAGAGAGTATATGTGATGCAGAGGCAGCCAGATGCTTCAGCAGTTATAGCTGGTACATTCTCTTTATTTGGCATTTCAGTTCTTGCTTTGATTGATCCAGGATCTACTCATTCATACATAAGTGCATCTATCTTGCCTGTATCTGAATTGAATTCAGAGTCCTTAGGATTTGATGTCTTAGTGACCAATCCTTTAGGACATAGTGTTGTGGTGAGTAGGGTGCATCGTGAGAGTGCTGTTGTGGTTCAAGGTGAGGAGTTTCTTGGTGATTTAATTGAAATGCCTTTTAAAGAATATGATTTGATTTTAGGCATGGATTGGTTGTCTAAGCATGGAGCTATAGTGGATTGTCAAAAGAAATGTGTTACTTTGAGAACTGGTGAGGGTAGAAGTATATTAGTATCTAGTGAGCAGAGACAATTTGCATCCTTGTTTGTATCAGCTGTAGCAGCCAGAAAATTGATTAGAAAAGGGTGTGTTGCTTATCTTGCTCATGTTATGGATACCAGAGTAATGAGTTCTCAACTTGATAGTATACCCACAGTTGCGGAGTTTTCAGATGTATTTCCAGAGGAGTTGCCAGGGTTACCCCCTGAGAGAGAGGTTGAGTTTGGTATCGATTTGTTGCCTGGTACCACTCCCATCTCTATCACTCCTTATCGAATGGCACCTGCTGAATTGAGAGAGTTGAAGGTGCAGTTGCAGGAGTTGTTGGATAAAGGGTTTATTCGCCCTAGTGTTTCTCCGTGGGGAGCTCCTGTGTTGTTTGTAAAGAAAAAGGATGGTACTTTGAGGTTGTGCATCGATTATAGGCAATTGAACAAAGTAACTATCAAGAATAAGTATCCTTTGCCTCGAATTGATGATCTCTTTGATCAGTTGAAGGGAGCAGTGGTGTTTTCCAAAATTGATTTGAGATTAGGGTACCATCAATTGAGGGTTAGAGCTGAAGATGTTTCTAAGACAGCTTTCCGCACAAGATATGGGCCTTATGAGTTCTTGGTAATGCCTTTTGGATTGACGAATGCACCTGCAGCTTTCATGGATTTGATGAATAGGGTGTTTAGGCCCTATCTGGATCAGTTTGTGGTGGTTTTCATCGATGATATTTTGGTGTATTCACGTAACGAGGAAGAACATGTCAAGCATCTGCGAATTGTGTTACAGATCTTGAGAGAGAAACAGTTGTATGCTAAGCTGTCAAAGTGTGAGTTTTGGCTTGACCAAGTAACTTTTCTCGGTCATATAGTTTCAGCAGATGGTATAAGAGTTGATCCGAGTAAAGTTGAGGCCATTTTGAATTGGAGTCCACCAAAGTCAGTGACTGAAGTTAGAAGTTTTCTGGGTTTGGCAGGCTATTATCGAAGGTTTGTGAAAGGTTTTTCTTTGATAGCTACTCCACTCACCAGATTGCTTCGAAAGGGAGTTAGATTTGTGTGGACAAATCAGTGTCAAGCTAGTTTTGATCAGTTGAAAGAAATGTTGACTCAAGCACCTGTTCTTACTTTACCCGTGGAAGATAAAACATATGTGATTTACAGTGATGCTTCACATAATGGTTTAGGATGTGTCTTGATGAAAGAGGGTAAAGTTGTAGCTTATGCTTCTCGGCAGTTGAAGCCGCATGAGCTTAATTATCCGACACATGATCTGGAATTGGCAGCTATAGTATTTGCTTTGAAGATTTGGCGACACTACTTGTATGGGGAGAAATGTTTTATCTATACGGATCATAAAAGTTTGAAATATTTGGGTGTTCAGAGAGAGCTGAATCTTCGGCAAAGGCGATGGTTAGAGCTAATCAAAGACTACGACTGTTTGATTGATTATCATCCTGGTAAGGCAAATGTAGTTGCTGACGCCTTGAGTCGGAAGTCTCTGGCAGGTTTGGCTGTTTATTCGCTCTCGTTGCTTGTTGAGTTGAGAGCGTTACATGCTAGTTTTGAAGCATGTGATGATGGTGCATTGTTGGCTCAATTGCAATTGAGACCAGTATTGTTAGATCAGATTAAGGAGGCTCAATTGACAGATGAGAAAATTCAGAAGATTATTTCAGATTGCCAAAACGGGGAGAGCCAAGATTTCTTTGTGAGAAGTGATGGTAGCATTTGGTTTAAGGATAGATTGTGTGTTCCTGATAATGATATTTTGAAAAAGGTTATTTTGGAGGAAGCACACCAATCGGTTTTTGCTATGCATCCGGGAAGTACAAAGATGTACCATGAATTGAGACAGCATTATTGGTGGTCTGGTATGAAGAGAGACATAGCAGAATTTGTGTCCAAATGTCTCACTTGTCAGAGGGTGAAAGCTGAACATCAAGTTCCAACAGGGTTGTTTCAACCTTTAACGGTGCCTGAATGGAAATGGGAGAGAATCACAATGGATTTTGTGTATGGTTTGCCTATGACACAAAGGAAGCATGATGCCATTTGGGTGATTGTTGATAGGTTGACAAAGACTGCTCATTTTCTTCCGGTTCGGATGGACTTTTCACTTGAGAAGTTAGCTGAATTGTACATCAATGAGATAGTAAAGTTGCATGGAGTCCCAATTTCTTTAGTGTCTGATCGAGATCCTAGATTTACTTTAAGATTTTGGAAGAGTTTACATGGTGCTTTGGGTTCTCGATTGCATTTTAGCACTGCTTTTCATCCGCAGACAGATGGGCAGTCAGAGAAAGTGATACAGATTATTGAAGATATGTTGAGAAGCTGTGTCATTGATTTTTCTGGAAGTTGGGACAGATTTTTGCCACTTGTAGAATTTGCTTACAACAACAGTCATCAATCCAGTATTGGAATGGCACCATTTGAGGCATTGTATGGAAGAAGATGTAGAACGCCTTTATGTTGGAATGAAATTGGGGAAGGCAAATTGGTTGGTCCTGATCTGATTAAAGAGACTGAAGAAAAAGTGAAGATGATTCGGGATAGGTTAAAAACAGCTTCAGACCGATAGAAGTCTTATTCAGATTTGAAGAGGAGAGACATAGAGTTTGATGTTAGAGATAAAGTATTTTTGAAAGTGTCTCCTTGGAAAAAGATATTGAGATTTGGTCGAAAAGGGAAGCTAAGTCCTCGATTCATTGGACCGTATGAGATATTAGAAAGAATTGGACCAGTTGCTTATCGTCTTGCTTTGCCGCCTGAGTTGGATAGAATTCATAATGTCTTCCATGTTTCTATGTTGCGAAGGTATAGATCTGACCCATCTCATGTTTTACCAGTTGAATCTATTGAGGTGAGTCCGGATCTAACTTTTGAAGAAGAACCAATTGCTATTTTAGCACATGAAGTGAAAGAATTGTGAAATAAGAAAGTGCCACTTGTAAAGGTTCTTTGGAAGAATCATGGGAGAGAAGAGGCAACTTGGGAGAACGAGCAAGCAATGCAAGATCAGTATCCTCAACTGTTTCAGACATAAATATCAGGTAATTTCGAGGACGGAATTTCTTTTTAGAGGGGGAGAATTGTAATATCCCAAAATGTGCCCTAGAAGTTTTAGTATAATTGTTGTTTTATTTGAATTAAAATGTATATGTTAATTTGGGAGAGAAAAGAAATTTAAAAGAAAGTGTATATGTTGTGTATATGGAAGTATATACAACATATATACAAGTCAAATGTGAAGGTCAAGGGATGAAGATAATTATTTTGTTCTTTGTGAAATTACTAAATAGGGTAATAAGTGAAAGAGAAGTAAAATAAATAGGTGAGAGTATTTAAGTAATTTCTTATTTTGGAATACTTGGTGGAGGTTTAAAGAGATGAGATATTTGACTTTTCTTCATTTCTTCTTCTTTCCTTCTCCATTGTTGGCCGGCCATCCTAGACAAGAGAGAGAACAAGAGTGAGTTGGTGTTTAAAGATCAAATTGAAGGAGATTTCAAATAAACAAGTTGGAATTTCAAGAAAATTTCATTGTTTTGGTAAGTTCTCTCTTGATTGCTCTTGTTGTTTTTGAAGTTATTTTTGGAGTTTGATGAAGTGTTGTTGATAATATGGTTAGGATTGCTTGTGATTTGTTTGTAAGTGTTGAAATGGAATTAAAGATAAGAAGTTAGGTTGGTGTTGGTGATGGAAGAGGAAGAGTGGTGTTTAGTGAAAATTTTTCTGTTTTACAATCAGTAAAGGCTGTGACTTGTATGATTTTTAATTAAATATAGAAAAAATGTTCTTGAAGTCAATTTTTGATATGTTGTGCCTCTATGAGTCTAGAATGACTGAAAAATATGTTGATTCGATTTTGGAATGGTTATGATTTTGGAAAGATTATTTTTTCTAGACCTGTTCCAGCAGGTACCTTAACTGAGATAGCTATATTTCGGGATTTTTAATAAAATTTAGAAAAATCATATTCAATTGAATTTTGGATATGTTGTTTCTTAGTGAGTCTAGTATTTGAGAAAAATAATTTGGAACCACTTTGATTGAATTTAGTTTATGGAATTCACAAAGTTCAGAACTGCTGCCAGGATGCAGGGCAATTGGGGCAGTCTGGTTGGGTGAACTATTTGACCAAGATTTTGTGTTCAGTTTGATATGAAATTTTAAAGGAATTATTTTAAGATGTAAAATTTAGTTCTGTAAAAATTTTAGAATTTTTAGTCAAGTAGATTATTTTATACAATTTTTTCAAAATAAGGATAGAGTGGAGTCTAAAACCAGAATGTACTATTCATATGGTCATTTTGCTAATACTCCTTTTGGATTAGGTTGTGAAGAGGTTGAATTGCCCTAGCCTAAGTGTTGAGGATTCTTGGAAGAGTAAGTGTATAGATTGGTGTGAGTTGGTTTTAAGGTAAGTACAAATTACATTATTTCATACATTCATATTATGTTGAGATTTAACATACATTTGATTATAAATGTGTTAAGAAATTTAATGCATTATTAATGCATATTAATAATGTATGTTTGGTATGATGTGAATGTTATGATGAGTATGTAACATATGTGTTAATGCCATTGATTATATCCATTTGAATGATGAAATGAAATATGGAATATAAAATGTAAAAGATGTGATGATGAAATGAAATGTGAAAGATATGATATTATGAGGAATTGCCCTATTGTGATTTGAGATCATATGAGATATGAGGCCATGGTTGTTGGCTATGATAATGCAAATGAAATATATATAATGGAGGCATGGTTGCCTAATTAATTATGAGAAATGAAATGAAAAGAAATTGATAATGAGATAAATGAAATGATTGTGTGCCTAATATGTTTATTCAATTTTCAGAGTTCTGGTTTTGGCAGCATGCCTATGAATCACTGGATAGGTGAAATGACCGGGTCGTAAGCCGATTCCAGTTGAAAAATGTGAAATGTGATGTTTTTGGGGTGAAATGACCGGGTCGTAAGCCTCAAAAACAAATTATTGAAACTAGATTGGGTGAAATGACTGGGTCGTAAACTCAAATCTAGTTGATTATCCATGGATAAATGTATTGATGATTATGATTATAGACCAAAATAGTAACTCTGAACTTTGAATAGCATATTAGATTATTTTTGGGCCCATGCTTGTGTTTGTTTAAATGTGACTATTGAATGGTTAAACAAATGAATAATGAGATGACTACTATACATACGTTATTGAAACCGGTAAAATTTGAAATATAATATTCTCTTGATTGTGTGACATTAGCATGGCATTAAAGCATCATAGCACTGTAATTTGTACCACTAAGCCATTGGCTTAGGGCGAATGTGATTCTTCGCGCAGGTGACAGGGAAGAACCAGAGAGTTCCTCTAGGCCGAGTCGAGTCTAGATTTTGAGGTGTTGATAGTGGGCTTAAAGATCAAAGACTGACTGCCAAAGAAATGTATAAATTTTATGGGTTGTAAAACTTGAGTTTGGATATATATGAATTTGTAAATATTGTTATTTTCCGCTGCATAGTGAACAAATATTTTATCTACTGTATTTCATAATAAACCTTTACTTTATGTTGTACTAGAAGTGTAAATCCTTTTTGCAGGTTGTAGTTGATGTTATAAGGGGGATTTATTGGGAGTGTACTGAGAATGATTTTGTTTGCATTGATTTGTGTAAAATGTTTTTAAAAATTAGAAAAAAACCAGTTTTGTCGACACTTGGGACTAAATTTTTAGGCAAAACTATGGCAAAATTTCTGTAAAAATCGGAACTAAAAATTTGACTAAGTAAAATTGGTAGCAACATTAGGATAGTGTGGCGCCTCTACTCGGCTTACATATGTAGGTCGGGAAGGGGTGTTACAAAACGTACTGTTGGACCCACGCGAAACTCTTTGTTTCACATGTGGTTAGGTATATCTTATTCAAGACTCAAGGGTCACTCTGATTACTGAAATGGCTACTATTGAACAGATTAAGGCCTTGCTTGATGGACAGGTTAAGGAAATTGAAGCTAGGATGCAAGAAAGAATTGATGAAGCCTTGGCTGCCCAAAGGGAAGCCATCTTGGCCGAATTAGGAGGAGCACCAAAGACAGCCACTGCTCCTGGAAATTTAGGGAAGGAACCTATTGTGGGACAAACTAGTACCCCCATGACTGCTCAGAATAATACTCCTGTCATCAATTTGGAGGATCCACCCTCTAAGAATGCTACTGAAACTGATGAACTAAAAAAGAAACTTGAATTGCTTGAAAGGTCAATCATTGCCATGAAAACTCATAAAGAGGTGGTAGACATGGATTCCTTATCCTTGTTTCCCCAAGCTAGGTTGCCTCCAAAATTCAAGATGCCTGGGATGGACAAATTTGATGGGACTACTTGCCCTAAAACCCACCTGAAGATGTATGTGGGGGCCTTAAGCCCTTGGGGTTTAAATGATGAGCTCTTTGCTCAACTCTTCCAACAATCCTTGACCGGTGCTGCCCTTAAGTGGTTTGTAAGCCTGGATCGTGCCAAGATTAAGACCTGGGAAGACATCTGCAATGCATTTAACACTCAATACCACTACAATATTGAGGTAGACGTCACTAGAAGGGAGCTTGAGACTACCAAGCAAAACAACAATGAACTCTTCTTCTCGTTCCTTACGAGGTGGAGGGCAAAGGCTGCCCAAATGATCAATCGCCCTTTAGAATAGGAGAAAATTGATATCATAATCAAGAATTTAAGGCCTACATATCAAGCTCAACTGCAAACCCAATACCTACCTACTTTCAAATCGCTCATTGCGCTAAGGTAGAAGATTTGATGCAATTGGGTAAGATAGTGGATGAGGGAGCTACTTCAAAGTATAAGAAACAGGGCCAAGCTGCTTCCTCAAGCAAGGTTAATGAAGTGGCCAATATTGCCCCTGCAAATCCTTTACGTGTGGGCAATCTTAGGCAGAGAAATCAGCCAAGAAGGCAATATACCGACCTTGGGATGCCCCTTCATCTGGTGTTTAAAAAAGCCGTGGAAGGAAAGTACTTGAAGCCTTTGGACCCAAGGCCTCCTCCAAACCCATTACCCTCTAATTATAGGGCCAATGAGTACTGTGAATACCACCAAGGAAATGGGCATAGAACAGATGCTTGCTGGACTCTAAAAAACCGCATCCAAGATCTGGTGGATAGTGGTGACATCATTCCTCTCAGGAGTCAACCAAACATTAATACTAACCCTTTGCCCAATCATTCCATCCACGCCATCACTGTGGAAGAAGAGTTGTTTGATCCTTTCAATCTTCTCTTGGAAATGAATGAAGTATGTGTGCTGGATCTGAATGACCTCGCTGAAGAGGTCGATGCTTTGACAAGAAGTGGAAGGCAATATCAGCCATTTGACTTGGGGAAAGCCCCTAAAACCTCAAATTACCCATATAAGAAGATGCTAGAACCAAAAGAAGGCCCTGTCCTCTCTCAGCTTAAACAAACTCAAGCTAAGGTGTCAATTTGGGAGCTCCTTGCTTCCTCATTCCCACACCGTCAGGCTCTCAGTAAAGCTTTGAGTCAGCTTGATACATCAGTAGACACAAGCCCAAAAGCTTTGGTGGCCACTTTGACCCAATCAACCAAGGCATTGAGTATCAGGTTTTCTGGTCTAAATTTACCAGAAGATGGCATGAAACACAATAATGCTCTATACATCACCTTACAAACTAGGGGAAAGACTGTGCCCATGGTTCTCATTGATAATGGGTCAGCCTTAAATGTATGTCCTTTGAAAGTAGCAAGCTGTCTGGGATTGGAGGCTACAGATCTTACACCTTATGATCAAATTGTCAAAGCATATGATAACACTCGAAGAGAAATTTTGGGTGTTGCTACTCTGGAAGTTGCTATTGGACTGGTAAAAATGGGAGTGTCGTTCCAGGTCATTGATGTACCCGCGAGCTTTAATCTCCTCCTTGGAATGCCGTAGATTCATCAGAATAATGTTGTACCTTCTTCATTACATCAAAAACTTAAGTTCCCTTTTGAAGGAAAAATCATCACTATTAAAGGAGACACATGTGAAATCAACAAGAGAACCACGGATCAGTCTCTCTTTGAGGTTGTTCCTGGTGAAACTGCTATGGCCTTGACTGGGTTCCATTATGACACTGTTCAATGCATTGAAGGAGAAAGGCCCAAAGGGCCATTTATCCTATATGACTTTGGGGAGGTCCAAGTCAATTGCGTGGTGGGAATGATGCTAAGGGTAGGTCTGCTACCCGGGATGGAAATGGTATGATCTGGGAGGAAATCATCCATAGTGCGGCCATGGGAAGAGCCTGAGAATAAGGGAACTTTTGGCCTGGGGTACAAACCCACAGACGAGGAGATAGAAGAGTTTGAGCATGGGAAGAAGAAAAAGAAGACTTGGGGGACAAAAAGCCTCAAAATGCGCCCTTACTTTAGAACTCTGAAAGGTCACTTTTGCAAACCTGGGAAAGCAGTTCCTTACTGTGGTTTCCAGGAGTCATTCTATTCTCCTATGACTGGAAAGAAGTTATCGGGTTTTGAGATGTTCAATGATGTTTTAGCCATAAAGGAAGAAGAGCCAGAACCTATAACTGACCCACAAGTGGAAGATTTCATGCGGCCTGGTCTCTTTGATGAGGTTGCTATGATAACCAATTTTGAAGACAAAAGGGACTTCACGAAGCTGATCAAGACAACAGATGGACCACTGATGAACTGGTATGTCGAGGAGGGACAAGTGGCTATAGTCAAACCTAGTCCAGTGTCACACCCCGAACCTGAGTCTTGTACTGAGTCAAATCTTGAGTCAAACACGGAGTCGGAGTCTAGTTCTGAGTCTTCCTTAGCTTCAGGAATAGAAAACCCTGATGTCAAATATAATGTAACTCTGGAGGATGACTCCGCCATTATTAATGAAAATGTTCAAGTTCTTGGTTACCCTGTGTCTTTTGCTTTCCAAGTATTATCTAGCAAAAATGAAATCAATGAAATAAAAGAAATGAATGAAAAGATAATAATTGGCAAAGAAAATGAATATACATACATTACATATGATTGTGTGAATAAGGAACAGGTTGTTGAGTGCATCAGAAGATATGTCGACTGCTTCATGTGGAAGACAAGTGATGTCACGGGAATAGACCCGGCAATAGCAGTTCATAAGATTCCGCTATACCCCGATGCAAAGCCGGTTAAGCAGAAGTTGAGAAGAATGAAGCTGGAATGGTCTTTGAAAATTAAAGAAGAGGTTG
Organism: Garcia nutans; assembly: GCA_947685225.1. Taxonomy (NCBI): domain Eukaryota; kingdom Viridiplantae; phylum Streptophyta; class Magnoliopsida; order Malpighiales; family Euphorbiaceae; genus Garcia; species Garcia nutans. Next base: position 45,762,044 of record CANTUV010000011.1, on the reverse strand, counting down.
CCAAGCAATTGGATAATAGGTTCATAGAACCAATTGCCTACCCTTCCTGGTTGGCGAACATTGTGCCGATCCCGAAGAAAGACGGAAAGGTCAGGATGTGTGTTGACTATAGAGATTTGAATAAGGCTTGTCCCAAGGATGATTTCCTGCTACCACACATCGATTTGCTAATAGACAGGATGGCTGGGCATATGATGGTTTCCATGACTAACCTCGCAGTTGGGTACAATCAGATCATGGTGCACCCACCAGACAAAGAGAAGACAACTTTCATTACATAATGGGGCACTTTCTGTTATAGGGTTATGCCTTTTGGATTGATAAATGCAGAGGCTACCTACCAAAGGATGGCAACAACAGTCTTTCATGACATGATTCACAAAGAAGTAGAAGTGTATGTTGACGATATGATTGTTAAGTCAAAATCTCCAGAAGAGCACGTTGAAGCACTTGAGAAGTTCTTCCTTAGACTTTGCAAGTACAATTTGAAGCTTAATCCTGCAAAGTGCCTCTTTGGTGCAACATCAGGCTTATTTTTGGGATATTTGGTCAGCAAGAAAGGAATAGAAGTTGATCCAGCAAAGTCAAAGGCTATTCTGAAAATGCCTCCACCAAGAACAGAAAAGGAGATTCGAGGCTTGCTAGGTAGATTACAGTATATCATTCGATTCATATCGCAGTTGGCAGAGACTTGTGGTCCTATCTTTAAGCTACTAAGGAAAGGTGCTTCACAAGAATGGAATGAAGATTGCCAGAAGGCCTTTGACAAGATCAAAGAATACTTGTTAAGTCCGCCAATTCTGCAACCTCCCAGAATGGGAAAACCTCTGCTCTTGTATTTGTCTGTAACAGATGAAGCCATGGGTGCAATGCTAGCTCAAGAGGCCGAAGGTACAAAGGTGGAAAATGCAATTTATTACCTCAGCAAAAGGATGTTGGACTATGAGTTAAAGTATAACAAGATTGAGAAGTTGTGTTTAGCGTTGTATTGGGCTTGCACGAAGTTACAGCACTACTTGTCTTCTTACACTACTTATGTCATCGCAGAACAGAGTCCCTTAAAATTCCTTATGGAGAGGCCTGTTTTGGACAGCAAAATGGCAAAGCGGGTGTCAACATTGGCAGCTTTTGACTTAAAATTCATTCAAAGGAAAGCTGTGAAAGGTGGGGCAATAGCTGACCAGTTAGCAGAATTACCCGTAATAGACGAGATGCGAGAAATGAATTTCCCTGACGAAGACCTCTTGAATATGGAAAGAAGTGTTTGGGAGATGTATTTTGATGGGGCATCCAATTATCATGGAAATGGAATTGGGATTGTGTTCAAAACTCCTTATGGAGAATACATTCCCTTTGCAGTTAAACTTGACTTTAGCTGCACAAACAATGAAGCAGAATATGAAGCTTGCATCAATGGGCTCGAAGCCGCCCTAGGATTGGGGATTAAGAACCTAAAGGTCTATGGTGATTCTATTTTAATAGTATCACAAGCTTTAAGGAAATGGAAAATAAGAGAAGAGCGTTTGGTTCCTTACCTACAACGTCTCGATCATTTGGCACAACAATTCGATGATTTGTCCTTCGAATATCTCCCAAGAGTAAAGAATCAGTTTGCTGATGCCCTGGCTACTTTAGCTTCCATGGTCAATATCAAGGAGGGGAAAGCCATTCGTCCATTGAAAGTTCAACTTCAGAAGCAACCTGCCCACATAATGCATTTGGCCGATGGTAAACCACGGTTCTGGGATATCAAGAGTTATCTCAAGGATGGAAGTTATCCGGAGGGATCATTAAGGGTTGATCAGAGAGCAATAAGGCAGCTAGCCACATGTTATGTTCTTAATGGAGATATCCTCTACAAAAGAAGTTGGAATGGAATGCAACTAAGGAGTGTGAACGAAGCAGAGGCTAAGCGGATAATGGAAATGGTGCATGGTGGCGAATCAGGACCGCATATGTATGGGATCACCTTGGCTCGAAAAATAGCCAATCTAGGATATTATTGGTCCACCATGAATACAAACTATGTGGCATTTGTGCAAGAATGCCATCAGTGTCAGATATTTGCTAAGCTGCAAAAGCAACCTCCCGTTGCCCTGAATCCAATCACTTCTCCATGGCCCTTCGCTACTTGGGGAATAGATATAATTGGAAAAGTACATCCAAAAGCCTCGAATGAACATTAGTTTATCTTGGTAGCAGTTGATTACTTCACGAAGTGGGTTGAAGCAGCTTCCTATGCAGAATTAGATGCCAAAAAGGCAATGCAGTTTGTCCGAACCAACATCCTTTGTCGGTATGGAACGCCATTTGAGATTATCACTGATAATGGAACTCATTTCCAAGCAGAATTTGCTAAACTCTTGAAGGATAAGAAGGTCCAACATCATAAGTCCTCTCCTTATAGACCTCAAACAATTGGAGCTGTAGAAGCAGCAAATAAGTCTATAAAGGTGATCATACAAAAAATGATCAAGGAACATAGGTGTTGGCATGAGAAGTTACCACTGGCTTTGTGGGGATATAGAACATCAATTAGAACTCCTACTGGGGCAACCCCATATTCACTGGTGTACGGAATGGAAGCAGTACTCCCCATTGAACTGGAAGTTCAATCGGCGAGGATAATTCAAGAAAGTCAGATAAATGAAGCTGAATGGATTAGCAATTATCATCATCAGTTGTTGGGTTTGGATGAAAAAAGACTCCAAGCTCTCTATCAGATTCAAGGGTATCAGAGGTGAATGGCCAGACATTTCAACAAAAAAGTCAAAGATCAAAAGTTGGAAGAAGGTTGTTTGGTTCTGAAAGAGATCAGAATGCTTGTTACAGATCCTCGTGGGAAGTTTCGTCCTCATTGGGCTGGACCCTACATTGTAAAGAAAATACTTTCCGGTGGAGCCGTCATCTTGTCTGATTTGGATGGTCTGGAGTTCACAAACCCATGCAATCTGGATCAATTAAAGAAATATTATGTATAATCATGCATTGTAAGGAACTACATTAGATCTGATTCTCGCAAACTAATTCGAGATATGTAGGCAGCTCTCTTTGAGCACGGTCTAAATTTTAATAAAAACCATTGACTCATTTTTCTTTTGCCAACATAAAAAAAATTCTACTAAGTTGAAAACCCACAAAGGGCGGCTTAGGCAAGAATGGGTAAGAGCTCGCTAAGTTGAAAATCCGAAAGGATGGCTTAGGCAAAAATTAGAGCAAGTAAATAAAGTAGATAATGCTTGGAAAGCAAATGAAATAGTCATTCATTCCAAAAAGAGTCGTTCATTCCAAAAAAGAATCATTCATTACAAAAAGAGTCATTTATTCCATGAAAAGAGTCAAACCATAAGTCCTAAACATCCAAGGAACCAAAAAGGTACAAGCAGCCCAAAAAAAACAGACAATAGAGTCAACCCTAGGATCTAAATCCTACGTCTCCTTCGTGGGGCAGAGTCTTCGGTATCTTCCTTAGTTCCAGAACTCTCTGCAACATCTATCTTCCCCTCGTTAAGAGGAACCACATCCTCTCCCTCCAACTCCTTCAACAATGCATACCTCCTTAGCTTTTCAATTGGCCAAACTTCAGCTATAAACTAAGCTCTGTACTCTGGCGTAGGCTGAACAAGGGAAGGCTCTGCAAAAGGCCTGATCATCTGATGGTTCCTAACCCAGGTTTGTAGAATAGCTCGAGTAACTCTGGCAGTAATGGGGGAAGCAATGGTAAGCCCAACAGGAAGAGGAACCCTCTGATCAATTCCCATCTGTCTGAGGACGCGAGAAGCACTATACCATGTGCTATGAGTGAAACCAAGAAGGTAGACATGGTTATGCATTGCATTTGCCTCCATGAAGCGAGAAATTCTATACCAAGGGATGAACCACAACAATTCTTCTGGTCCAAGCTCATACAACCAGATGATCCACTTAGCTATAGAGGGAAAAGAAATTTGGATTCTTCTGGTGTGGTACTGAGAAGGGTTATAAGTTAAGGCATGAGGAGCGGCAACCACTCGGAGATGGTCTCTCAGCCAAACCTGGAAAAAATAGATCCTTTCTATTTACAGAGAAAAAGAATGAGAAGAAGCAAAAGGTATAACAAAATTACCCGAAGAATGACCGGAGTAACAGTCCAATCTTCAAATCCAAGTGCAGCTCCGTCAAGACTCTGAATAGTCTCAGCAAGAATCATACCACCAATGCAGTTAAGTTCTTCCATCTGCCTAATCATGGGACTCTCGGCGATAGATATCCTAATCGTAGTGTCCTAAAAAAAGATTCTCTAATTCATTATTGGGAATAATTTGGGGGCAACTTCAGAAAAATTCAAGTTCCTTCCCCAGTGGGGTTTAACTTCCTAGAGGATTATTTCTGAGTTCTTTAATAGAAATAATTACTGATAGCAAAGCCTAGTGAAGCCTAGTATTACTTTTGGTTCATTACTAGAGCTAGTTCAAGTACATGTAAAGGAAAGATTCCTAGAATTTATTTCTAAGTTCTTTACTGAAAATAAATAAAAATCTCAATCCACCAATATCCCCCTAAGAGAGAAAACAACCCATATCTACCCATATTGATCCTTTCCACCTTTTGAAGACTCTTGGTCCAGTTGTGCATGCAATGGTTGTAAAGGAGCAAATAAATACCTTTATGAAAATAAAAGGGGACATCATGCATACATATGTACTGTTTGTGCTAAACAAAAGTGCAGGTATAGAAAAGTCAGAATACAATCAGAGAAAAATCAGAAGTGTTGCAAGCAATCCAGAAATGCCAAAACGCGGGTCTTTTGCATCTTGCTCAAAATTCTCATTTCTGACAACCACTGAGCCCCATAAATCATTTTTACGGACCCCAGTGGGGGGCAATTGTGAATACTCAAATTTTGAGGCTCGAAAAGCCGATTTTTTCATACTGCAGACGACCGAGCCGGACCGGAGGTCCACGGTAAAGTTCACCGAAAGTATGTCTTCATGGTACTTGAAATGTCCGGAATGACGCAAGGATCACGGATATAGTCCCAGAATATTTTTGGAGGTCTGTAGCTCCCGAAAAATTAGTTTGAGCGAAAATCGTGCGACTCGCCATGCACGGCGGTCCAACCGCCGCGAATGGCAGTTCGACCACCGATTTTTCTTCCGGCAAGTTAACCGCCGCCCAGGTCCAATTTTGTCTATAAAAGGCTGCTAAATTTTCAGAAAGAGGGTTCGGGTTTTTTCGGTTCTGGTTCGATCTTTTCGAGTGGGCTTCGGGCGGACGAACTCTCTATTTTCACACGCTTAAGAACTTCTCTTGGACTTTTCTTTGCATAAATCTAACCTTGTGCTGCAAGAATCAAGAATCATAATCCAAGGTCCAAGAAAATAAGATCTGGAACTTCAAAGTGGGAAAATCCTAAGCAAGGTAATATCCTAATTCATTCTTTGTCAATTCAAGCATGTCATAAGCATTCCATCTTCTTCTTAATTTCTTTTTTGGTCAAAGACCTAATCCTTTTAGGTCTAAGGCCTAGTTAAGTAATCAATCAATCTTTCTGCATTAAGCCCTGAATCAATCAATCTTTTTGGTCAAAGACCTAATCCTTTTAGGTCTAAGGCCTAATTAAGTAATCAATCAATTTTTGGCATGAAGCCCATCACAATTAAAATCAACCTTTTGGCACGGAGCCTAAATTGCATTCTTTTTGGTACCAAGTACCCAAATTTCATCAAAATTAGCACTAAGTGCTCAAAATCTCACAATTTTGGCAAAAAGCGCAACAATGCACGAAGCATACACACACGCATGCATAATGCATAATTGCCTTTAAATAGGTTTTTCCGAACTACATGGGCTTTGATCTCTCATAAAAATGAGAGTATGTAGGCATGTTTGGGATTCACCCCAAATAGCAAGTCCACAATTTACTAACAATCTGCTTGTCTTCTTTTCTTCGTTCCTTTTAAGGTTTGTTTCTTTTGGCAAATTAATCAAATACATGACATAGTCCCCGAATCCTCCTTGGGTTCGTAGATTAGAAACCTTTACATTGGATGCATTAATTGGAGTCAAACAAGGGTGTTCTTAGTTTTTCCCTTTGAACAGAAAAAACTGAGTGGCGACTCCTAACAACAAGTGAACTTTCCTCCGAATCCTTTTCGGGTGGAAACCGAGGTTCACATTCAAAAAGCTGGGTGCAAGTCAAATGGCTAGGTTTATTGAAAAGAATCTCATATGCAGATATGGGGTCCCGCACAGTGTGATATCAGACAATGGGGTACAGTTTCAAGGAGCAGTTAAGGATTTATTCTCCAAGTACAACATCCATCATCATAGATCCTCTCCTTATAGACCAAAGGCTAATGGGGCAGTGGAAGCAACAAATAAGACAATCAAGCAAATTCTGTCCAAAATGACCAAGACTTACAGGGATTGGTCAGAGATGCTTCCCTTTGCTTTATGGGGATATAGGACGAGTGTGCGAACACCTACTGGAATGACACCGTTCTCTTTGGTTTATGGGATGGAAGCAGTATTGCCAATTGAGATTGAGATCAAGTCATTGAGAGTAGTCTTGGAAGCGGAGCTGCCTGAAACAGAATGGGTAGCAAGCAGATACACTCAGTTAGCTTTATTAGAAGAGAGAAGGCTAAAGGCATTGTATCATCACCAACTGTATCAAAAGAAGATAGCTCGGGCCTACAATAGAAGGGTAAAAATTTGAAGATTCAAGGTTGGGGATTTAGTATTGAAGCAATGTAAGCCTAATGTATCTGACCCAAGAGGGAAGTTCAGACCTAGCTGGGAAGGACCATATGTCGTGAAACAAGTCATGAGCAAAGGTGCAGTAAAGTTATCAGACATGGATGGGAACAAATTTAGTGAGCCAGTAAACATTGACAGGCTGAAGAGGTTTTATGTATATATAAAAAAAAAGAGCTCGCTAGGTTGAAAACCCAAAAAGGGCAGCCTAGGCAAAAGTTAGAACAGTCCGCTAGTTTCGAAAACCCGAAAGGGCGAGCTAGGCAACAATTAGGGCTAATGAGAGAAAATCGTCAATTAGAGAACCCGAAAGGGCTAATTGGCAATAGGAGTGATCTTGTGTATGCTGGCTTTATGTTTGGTTGTTCCCCAATTTAATACAATAGAATTAATGATTAAATTTGTTTTATGTGCACTGTTATAAGTATTTGACCAGATACGGATGAAATAAATAATCATAATTGCAAAAGGTGATGACAAATTATCGATGGAAAAGAAGCATCTTTTATTATTTTAGTTATTTTTTCATCCTAACAAAATACTTTCTGAATTGACAAATGTAAAATCTATGGCAGTCTATAAGTGTAGCGTGCAGGCCAGCTTTGCCTCAGCCGGTCCAAGTAGGCTTCAGTCAAGCAAGGCATGTCTAGGTCAGGAATAAAGTCAGAATCATGACGCTCAGCTCCATATTGACGCCCAAGCTGATGAGGATCATAGCATGTACCTTGACAAAGTGCAGCAAGAGGAACATACATCAAGTATGTCCGCATGGTAATATGAGAAATCTTCCACCAAGGTACCAACCAATGGATATTGACTTCAGAATGTGAGTGGATCCAGTCAACCCAGTCAGTATATGAAGAAGCTGGGTGGAGTAGCTTCCTAGCAGAATGATGACGTGGCAGGTATCTGGCAAAGTCTATGGAGGGAGTATCAAGCAAACAAAGACGTTCCTGAAACCAAACCTGCAAAGAAAAAAAAAATTTAAAAAGGGGGTCCGCTAAGTTGAAAACCCGCAAGGGTAGCTTAGGCAAAAATTAGGACAGCTCGCTGGTTCCGAAAACCCACATGGGCGGACTAGCCAAGAATTAGAGCAATATAAAAAAAACCCTAAATTGAAAACCCGAAGCAGCAACGGGCTCCCGGCCAGTCTCTTTGACATTCCTGATTTAAATCGGTCTAATCCAACTAAGGTTTCGGCTAAGATCACAGGTACCGGCGACAAGTCTCCTTCCATTTGATCCATGATATCCAATACTCGCGGGTCAATATCGCCGTCAGAAGAAACAAGTAAGAATTGGCCGAGCAAGCAAAGACAAAGCATGCGTCCCCAGGCTTTAGTAGGAGCCAAATGAGAAAAACAAAAGTCAATCAAAGGAGCAAGAAGAATTTTTTCACCTCTCATCAACCGAAGAATCTCGGGTTTCAAAATTTGAAATAACATCTGCATCTTCTGTTGAGTTTTGGAAATCAATGTGGGTAACGCCATTTGCTGATTAGTGGGATGTCCAAAGATGGCCTCAAATTCTTCAATCAAGGGACACATTTCAAAGCCATTAATTCTAAACACCCTGGAATTCTTATTCCACAAGGAAGCCACGGCATGTAAAAAGGAGTGGTCCAATTTGACATTTTGAAAGCATTTTAAAACATCAAGCTTTGACCATGAAATTTGTTTCCAATGGTTGGCATTCATGTTCTTAAATAGAATCTTTATTTTCTTTAAACGGTGCTCGGTCATGGTTGATGAATAAAGGGGAACCAAAATTGCTAAAGAGAGAGTATTCACTTTGAAAGAGAGATTCTTGGCTTATGAATTGAAATATGGCATGCAAGGTGATTTATATAGAAGAAAATAAACCTTTTCCAAAAGTGAAATGGAAAAGATGATGGAAAAGGATAAGACCATATGGCACAAGGAAAGGAAGTGGTCACAATTTCTTTTTCCATTTTGGATTTGGTTTAACAAAAGAAGTGTTATGATGTATTATATATATAAAAAAAATGGCAGTAAAGAAAAAAATATAATTACAGTAAAGAGGGAAATTGTATATTTTTCATTATTGTACAATGTCTTACAATTGTTTCAATATTTACATATCACTAAGAGGGTGGTGGTAGGTCATCAAATAAAGACTTGAAAAAGTCGTTGCCTGTTGGAGGAGGAGGCAAATTACTCGTCCCGGGATCATCTGAAGCAGAAGCACTAAAATCCCTATTGCTTTGGAGTTCTGATTTGTCCTGGTCCTCATCGGAAGCAGACGAAAGGATCTCATGGTCATCAGCCTGAGGACCTCTCGATGAAGAAGCATCGAGATCCCTTATTCCTTGAAATCGGAAGTCTCGAAAATTTTGTTCGGATTGATGATATAAACTTTCAAAATGAGAAGCTTGCTGACGACTTGTAGCGAACTCTTCTTGAAGCTTCTTGTTTTGTTCTTCGAGCATCCGCTGTGAGCCAAGAAGGAAAAAGTTAAGAGCATACATAATCATGCATACATATAGCATAAACTATTGCGAAATAAGAAACATACTAGGTAATTCATATCAATGCCTTGCGGATAAGACGGTCCAGCCTCATGATCAAATGAGCCAACAACCTGCAATGATCATTAAAGAATCAAAGAAAGAAAGAGCAGTTGCAATGGAAAAGTGGTAAGAGTTTTACCTGAGAAGTATTGGCCCCAAGATGTGGAATAGACTCTCCTACATGTTCCTCCTCATCTCTACCCTCATTTCCATCGGAAATCCCCCGCACACCGACAGGAGACACATCGAAGTGCAAGAGTCTTATTTGAATAAAACGGGCATAAAATGGACCCGGTAAGTGGAGAAATGACTCGGCATTATGACCATACAGAGCCAACCACCAAGCTTCCTCCGGCATTGACATAATATTTAAAGTGTATTCTGGGATTTGCATCGGAAACCTCCGCTGCTCTGGGCCGAGAAACCATTCATAAACCCTTTCCCCGAGAAACCAGCCACTAGACACGGGGCCAGCAATAATTCGCCGAGAATGTTGGAAAAATAGTGCAGCCCTCATCAAAGGAGACCAGTTTGCTCTCTCTTCTGAATTCCACCAGGCCAAATTCACCTGCAGGATAACATAAGGTAAGTAAAACTTTTTGCAAATTATTTAAAGCATACTAATGTTATTTTACCTGATCCCAGGTTAAGCGGCTCAACACAAAGCGATGAGTATGCACATGATGAGAGCCGGGAACGTTCACACGATCAGACAACCATAAATTTAATCTCGGATACCCGATTCTCTCTCAAAAAATGCCGGGTACTCTCACGAGGTTGTGTTCATATGTCCATATCTACAATAACAACAAATATCACAAGAGAAAAAGGGAAAAGACATTGGTGAAAAAATATATAAATACCTTGACAACCGCCATCAAGCCGACAAAAGAATTCTTGTTTCGACAAAGCTTATCAAGGCCATGATAAAGACATGCGAGACCAGCTTCGCCCCAACTGGAAGATGGTACCATTCTGAGATAAGAAAGGGCATTCAACACTGATAAGTGAATGGATGATTCAGTGCTACCAAAGATAGTCGATCCAGGCAGATATAACAAAAATCCTCGGGCATACTGTTTGGCCCTGTTTCTACCAATCCGACCTTCGTAGTTCATCCAATAACTACGAATCGGCCCGATTTTTATCTTATGAGGACCTTTATATGATGGTTCCATACCAATTAAATCCTGAATTTCTTCAAATGTTAAAATTTCATTGGTTAGAGGAACCAGAGCTCCATCATATCGAAGGCCGGTTATGGCAGTAAAATCGACCGGACCAATTGTCATCTCCCCAATGGGCAAGTGAAAAGTATGAGTTGTATCCAGCCATCGCTCTGCCAGCGCCTGGACCATGCTTCGGTCTATTTGATATTTTTCGGATGGCAATTGTAAGACAAACTGCTCAAAACCGCAATCTCGGATAATCAGCCTTACCCGAGAAGGCACTACATCATACCATTGTCGAGCTTTGTAAATACACCCTCCGGCTCGAACGACACAACGGTCATGCTAACACAGACCCAGGTGAGTTAATACCAGGTAAGTAAGCATCATTCAATCTATTTAAATTAATTTATTTTTCGTAATAATAAATAATAATACATAAATAATAAATAAATAAAATAAATAATAATAATAATAAATAAAATAAAAATAATAAAATAATAAAATAATATATATATATAATAATCATTACCTCGCTCTTTTGATTGGAACTGCGATGAAGCGGCATCCCGGCCAGTATATCTAGATTTTCGTCTTCATAATGCTAAATAAACTCCAATAATTCTACATTAGAATGAGTCCGTGACCTCGAAGCATGCATTGTTTTTGAAAAATATGTGTTGAAATTGAAAAGAAATTTGAAAGGATTAGAAAATTGAAATTGAAATTTTATGAAGAATTGATGGCCTTTTATAGAAGAACGGCAAGCAGATGAAAACAAACTTAAAACTATGCATGAATAGTGAATTTTACTATTCATAAATAGTATTACTATTGATAAATAGTAAATATCACTATTTATAAATAGTATTACTATTGATAAATAGTAAATATCACTATTGATTAATAGTAAATATCAATATTTTACTATTGGTGAATAGTAAAATCATCTTTTCCAAATAGTAAATACTATTTAATACTATTTGCAAATAGTAAATTTACTATTTATAAATAGTGAACAGTGCATAAACAGTAACTACACAGTAAATAAATAGAAAATTCAATTATTCACTTTAATCATTCAAATAATTACGAGTATACAAATGTTTTTACACCCAAGGGGCAATAGGAAGACATATGCCTAGAAATTAGCTAAATTCTTAGCTCGGGTCCAGAACCCAAATTTTCCTTAGGTCTAGAACCTAGAAAATTTCTGTTTATTCTTCCCCAATAAACAGAAAGTTTGAACACAACCTCGTTTTGATCAAAACCTGGAATTTTCTAAGCCCAAAACTTAGTTTGGGTCCATAACCCAAATTACTCTTAGGTCCAGAACCTAGAATTTTCTAAGTCCAGAACTTAGCTCGGGTCCAGAACCCAAATTTTCCTTAGGTCCAGAACCTAGAATTTTCTAAATCCAGAACTTAGCTCGGGTCCAGAACCCAAATTACTCTTAGGTCCAAAACCTAGAATTTTCTAAGTCCAGAACTTAGTTCGGGTCCATAACCCAAACTTTTCTTAGGTCCAGAACTTAGAATTTTCTAAATCCAGAACCTAGCTCGGGTCCAGAACCCAAATTACTCTCAGGTCCAGAACCTAGAATTTTCTAAGTTAAGAACTTAGTTCGGGTCCATAACCCAAATTTTCCTTAGGTCCAGAACCTAGAACTTTCTAAGTCCAGAACTTAGCTCGGGTCAAGAACCCAAATTTTCCTTAGGTCCAGAACCTAGAATCATCCTCGGGTCCAGAATCCAAAACAAGTCGCCACATCAAAAATTAAGTTTTGTTGCTTTTCACTCTCTTTCACTAAGGTTTCAGATCATTCAAGCAGGGGGCAAACTGTAGACCCTTAATTTTTGACCCAATTCGGTCCATTGTGTTTTATTTGGTTTGAAATGATTTTTCTCGTCTAATTGGTCCAAAATAATTTTAATTAAATAGTTTTTGCTTTATTATCTAATTTTTATTAATAAAAATAAAAATCAAAAAATAAAAATAAAAATAAAATCAGAGTCGGAAAATCGGCAGCGAAAAACAGTCGCACGGGCCTAGGGGAATTTTGCCCCGCAGGAAAATCCTGCGGGCAAAATTTTTGCCCGCAAGAATTTCCTGCGGGCGAGGCGCCTGCTGCTCAATCCTTTTCCCACAGGATTTTCCTGCGGGTGAAGTTATTTCGCTCGTAGGCTCCTGCGGGTTGGCACGCTGACACGCCCACGGGCTGGCAAGCCACGGGCCCGCTGCCACAATTTTTGCCAGCGCAAAATTTTTTCAACGAATATTTTTGAAACCTAATTCAACTAGGTTTTAATTTCTTTTTTTTTATTATTATTAATTGCCGTGGGGAATTAGGAATAAAAAACCTAAAAACCACTATAAATAAAGACTAATTAAATCAAATGAAAGGAGGAAAAATTTACACAGTGACTTTAGGATTTGAAACCAAATCAAAAGAAGGAAAAGTAAGAATTCAATTGAAGTGATATTTAAAGTAGCAGACTCACGATTTAAAGGGGGAAAGGAGAATTCAAAGGCAACCAAGGCTTGTCTTTGGAGCTAGTTCATCCAAGAAGAGTTATTTTTTGGAGAATCAACAAAAGAAAGTATGTTAAATTCTTTTAATTTATGTTTCACAGTAGCCAATCCATAAAGTTTAAGTTTGTTAAATCAAAAATCTTAGAGTTGTAATTTAATTTTTCCATAATTAAAAACCCTAAAACGTGACTTTCTTTTTTTAAAAAAAAACTTAAAATTGTTATTTTTTCTTCTTAAAAACCTTAAAACACTAATTGAACATATTTTTCAACAAAACCAAAATCAAATTCTGTTTCTTTTAAGATTTTAAAGTAGGTTCTAGTTTATTCAAAAAACCTTAAAAAAACATCTTTTCTACTTATAAAAACTTCAATCCATGTGTTTAAATTCATAAAAATATCAAATTGCTTTTTAAAAACCCTAAAAATAATTCATTACCCGAGAACCCTAATTTCAAAGTTTAAATCCAAATTCAACTTTTAAACCTAAAACAATGAACCCTAACCCTTTTAAAACCTTAAACCCTAATTTTTATGAACCTTAGTCCTTTTAAAACATAAAAGAAAAACATAAAAACATAAAAAAGTCAAAAAGTCACAGTAGCTTAAATCACCATTTAAAAATCATGAATCTAAAAAGTATTTCAAAGTGTCCAAAACCCTAGTTTCATAATTTCACCATTCAAACTTTAATTTGGTTAATCAAAGAGTCTTACCCACCTTTTAAAACCTAAAACACTAATTTATTTTAATTCCATAAGAAGTCACAGTAGCCATAAATTGAACTTTTATTTGCTTTATTCAATTCCATACTTGATATGCTTTGATTTATTTCTTATGCTTTAATTTATTTAATTTCAATACTTGATTTATTTAATTTGTCATGGATGGATGTTTATTTTATTGATATTTAAATACTTTTAATGAATGATTTATTTATTATGGATGATTATTTACTTTTATCAATCAATTTAGACTTCCAAAAGTTGTAAGAGGTATGTTTCCACTTGGTGGGTACCTCATTATTTAAACATCATGTAATTTAATTTTCTTTTCTATTTTAGAACCTTTGTAAGGGGCATGTTTCTACCTTTTGGTGGGTGTCCTATCTAGGCATGTGATGTAAGGACATGTTTCCATCCTTGGATAGGTGTCCATTTATTTGTTTTGTTTTGTTTGGACATTGCTTTGATTTTAATATAATGATGCTTTCTTTTTATTGTGTGTAGTATGGATAATATTGTTATATTTAATATCTTTATAATATTAAGACCTGTAAAGGAGGCCAGTTCCAATGAACTGGGCATTGTGGGGTGCTGGGTCATTTCTCACCTTCCCCACACGTACCCAACTTTCCGAACCCATTAAGGGGTTGAGGATTCCTTAGGAATCGAGTCATCCACCCCTTTCTTTTTCCCGGCCCGTCCGAGTGGCGACTCCATTTTCTCTGGACTTAGGTCTGTGTTCTCTAAGGCCCCGAGCCTAAACAGTGCCAAAGTCGCAAGAACCATTCCACCAGGAGTGGGGGCGAAAATCCCCGCTCACACACACCTTTGAATTGGTGAAACTTCCTAAAGATAGAAAAGCCTTAAAGAATAGGTAGACCTATAAAGTAAAGCAAGAAGAGAATTCTTCATCTCCATGATACAAAGTCAGACTAGTTATTAAGGGCTTCAGTCAGAAAAGGGGAGTTGATTTTCAGAAGATTTTCTCACCAGTGGTCAAGATGTCATCAATTCGTGTTATTTTGGGATTAGTTGCTACTCTTGATTTAGAGGTTGAGCAAATGGATGTTAAAATAGCCTTCCTTCATGGTGACTTAGAGGAGAAAATCTACATGGAACAACCAGTAGGTTTTGTGGTGAAAGGAAAAGAAAATCATGTTTGCAAAATGAAAAAGAGTTTTGTATGGGTTGAAATAAGCACCTAGGTAATGGTATAAGAAGTTTGAGTCAATTATGGTTCAACAAGGCTACAAGAAGACTACTTATGATTTTTGTTTTTGTGCAGAGATTTTCTAATAGTGATTTTTTTCATCTTGTTGCTATATGTTGATGACATGCTTATTGTGGGTTCTAATTCTTCCAAAATTGATAGCTTGAAGAAAGAGTTGAGCAAGTCCTTTGCAATGAAGGATTTGGGGCCAATAAAGTATATTCTTGGCTTGAGAATCATTTGTGATAGAAAATGCAAGAAGTTATGGCTATTTCAAGAAAAGTATATTGAAAAGGTATTACAGCAATTTAATATGGCTAAAGTTAAACCCATAAGTGCACATCTTGCAATTTTTTTCAAATTGAGTATCAAATAGTCTCCTTCTAGTGAGCAAGAAAAGAATACATGTAGAAAGTTCCTTATGCATCTGCAATAGGTAGCTTGATGTATGTTATGGTTTGCACTAGGCTAGTCATAGCTCATGCAGTTGGTATTATAAGTAGATTTTTGTCTAATCCATGAAAAGAGCATTGGGATGCTGTGAAATGGATTTTCCGATATCTCTGTGGCACTGCTAGTTTGAAGTTGTGTTTTAGGACTGGAAAACCTATTCTTAGTGGATATAGATTTAAGAAAATCTACTTCTGGGTATTTGATTACTTTTACAAGGAGAGCAATGGCATGGCAATATAGGTTGCATAAATGCATTGCATTATCTACTACAGAAGTCGAACTCATTGCAGCAACTGAAGTATGTAAAGAATTGCTTTGGATGTAAAAGTTTGTGAATGAGCTTGGCTTTATATAGAAGAGATATGTCTTATTTTGTGATAGTCAGAGTGCTATTCATCTTGGTAAGAGTCTTACTTTTCATGGTAGATCTAAACACATAGATATGAGGTATCATTAGATTCCTGATGTTTTGAATTCTAAGCAACTTGAACTTAAGAAGATACATACTGATGATAATGGTTTTGATATGTGCATAAAGGTTTTACCAAGAGGGAAGTTTGAGGCATGTTGTAGAGTTGTTGGTTTGGCAAACTCCTCCACATATATGAGAAGGGAGAGAATTGTTAGGTTTTTGGATTTCCTCCTTTGTGAAAAACCCATGTTTGAGCTCATTTCATTTAGACCAATAGGGTCTTCTCTCTTTCTTTTGGTGGATGACACTAATAATAACCTCTCACATTGAGAGGTTATTATTAGTGTCATCCACCAAAAGAAAGAGAGAAGAAAGAGTGAAAAGGGAGAGAAAAGAAAGAGAGTTTTATTTTTCTACAAAAGGAGTCAACCAGACCAGTCTCAATTTTTCAACGATTGAATGGTCATCCATGCTCTGATCAGGCTGAAATTTGGACAAACGTTAGAGGACTCATCATTCTTCATTTTGAATGGTGAAGATCTATTTTGGATGGTTGGATTTCTAGCTCAAAGTTTATTGTTCATGTACATTTCTACAGCAGTGACCAATCTGCCTTTCTCTGATGATTGGACTGTTAGTTGTGGTCGAATTTGGCTAAAATTTGGTGAGCAAATTTAGAATATGTTGTTCTTTAATCTGGACAGTGGAGATCAGATTTGAACAACCAGATCTCATCCATTGGCATGAATAGTAGCTATTTCATGTGATTTTTCTCCATTCTCTTTTTTATTTCATGTTATTAGGTTGATTTGGTGTTACTGCTTTACTTGAAGGTTGTTGTAGTAGCTTATACTTATTGTAGATATTAATTTTGATAGTGGAGCTCTTTCAATTGGACCAAGAGAGGTTCTATAGATTTCATCCTTCACATTGAAGGAGTTTTCTACTTAAAAAATTGTTGTGTCTTTCTGTGAATATTTTTATACATCTGGGGGCAAACCTGTTGATATATGCATGTTTTTGTTCATTCAAGTAGGAAAGAACTTATCTCGGTTCCTTTCCCATCATAATGGACTCAGCCCCCTAACATGAAGTGGAATGGCATCACCTCACTCCTGCACCTGCAGGCATAAAGAGTATGGACATACATATAAAAGAAAACTTAGTTACTCTTAAGATATATGCATGTTTTTGTTCATTCAAGTAGGAAAGAACTTATCCTTGTTCATTTCCCATCATAATGGACTCAACCCCCTAACATGAAGTGGAATGGCATCACCTCACTCCCTGAACCTACTGGTATAATGAGTATGGGCATACATATAAAAGAAAACTTAGTTACTCTTAAGATAAAGGTCAAAGAAATATTTTTGAGGATCATCAAGTTTCATGGAAACACCTTTGCAAAAGAACTATTGCTACATGGTGACTCTTTGATTACCTTGTTTGACATTTACAATGACATTGGTGAGGAAAATATGCATAATGAAAATGAGAAGACACCAATTGTTGTGATATTAGACTCTAACAAAGTATCAAAAGCATTAGTTGCTTCCTGCTATGTGTTGTTTGTTTTTACTTTGAATTGAATGAAGGGTGCTTTGTTAGTGTTTGAGGCCTTCTCCATATAATTATAACTTTCTTTTAGTTTTTTTTTCTTTGCATTATATAGTGAATATGGCTTATTTTAGCTTCAATCACCTTACATATGTAAAACATCAAGGTTTAACATCAAAACATAATAAGGTATGACAATTATTTATGGAAATAGATGAACTATATGGCATCAATAAATCATAGTCGCAAGATTAGAATGTGTAATATAAAATAGTAAAACACTACATAAAAAAATTACAAAATAACATCTAATGTAATTAAAACTCTTACTAGTGTAATCACTGATAGGATGGAAGCTTCAAGACATACAACTGCAAAAATACAAAATCTAAGATTTATGATCGAATTCTTCGTGGTTCAATAATTTTGCATTAGATATTGCCAAGCCAACCATTAACTTGACCAAGAACCCAATTTCTAAGTCATCTCTCATCATACTAGATTCTGATGTTGAGTTAGGAAAATTGCCATGCTCAATATTGTTATCTATGACATCCACAATTTTTAAATATAATTAAATAATTAATATGGAAGATAATTAGAGTAATGGTCGAGTAATATGGATAATGTATACTTAATGTATATGCAAGATATATATAAAGTATACATTTTACAAAAAAACAAAAAAGTAAATAGTAAAGTAAAAAAGTCAAAATTAAATACATAATTATTTAAAAAATAAACTAAATATAATTAAATTAAAATTAAGATAGTTATGGATAGAAAAGACCAAAAATATCACATTATTTTAATATTTAATTACTTTAAATATGTATATAAGTGAGGGGCATTTTGGAAAAGTGAGTGTATAAAACTATCATCTTCTTCTTCCTTAGCCATGGATGGCCGACATTCTTAAGAGAGTGAGGGAGAAAGTCATTTCAATAAATACACCAAATTTCATCAAAAAGTTCAAGAAATCAAGTGGGTTTGGAAGAAAAATTAAGAATTCAAGTAAGTTTTTTCTCATTTAAGCATTGTTTCTTGAATTTTTAAGATTATATATGTAGACCCTTGATTTTGGCCCTGAGTTGGTTCTGTTTTGATTAAAGATGGCCAAAGTATTTAGCAGTCTATTCTTAATGCCTTAAATTTACTTTAAGCTTTTATCTTGATTGGTCCAAATTTTATAAAGGCCCAAATGAGTCCAGTTTAGTCCGAAACACAGTTTTTATACCTAAAAAAAATAGTATGGAAGTCATTTTGGTTTGATAATGGGTCGTGCATGTGGAATTAGGCCTGTCCAGTCCAATATGGGCATCCATGTCAAACTGGGAAAGCCCTAGTTCGATATGGACCCTAGTCCATGTCGACTTAAGAAGTTTTTAATTCGATATAGTCAAGTTTAGCCTCAAATTTAGTTGATTTTAGTTTGACATGGTCACGTTTTATCTGGAAATTCAAATTATTTTAATTCGATATGCCTCAGAACACCGTGCTTAATCAGGAAAGATATTGATTCATGATGTTTAACCTAATCATTCCTTATAAATATAGGTTTTAAGAACCAACAAGAGGGGGAAAGAAGCAGTAAAAGGAAAAAACAGCAAGCATTAAACCTAGCAGTGGAGTGAGCAGAGACTCAGAACACCAAAGCATCAAACAAAGAAGGCAGTAAGCAATTGTCTTCATTCCGTTCAATCGAGATCTAATTGTGGTGCAAATATAAAGATCGTATCAACATAAAGATATCAGTGGAACCAACAATGGAGGTTTGCAATCTCTTATTTAATTTGTTTTAAACTTACAGTTATTCATCCATTTTCACTTCATGGTTTTAGTCCAACACTTCTATAGGATATCCAGTAAACTATTTAAGAAACGTACGCCCTCAAAATCTGTTTTAATGATCCAGTAAGTTGTTTTATCCAAGGTGTTGCATTTAACCTATGTTCAATATAAAAATGACTTTGATTCAACATCGCAGTAGCAATAGCCATCGATTCCATACAGTATTAATTTGAATTAGATATGTCCAGTGATCTAACACTTATAACTATAGTCACAGTAATTTGTTTTTTTCTTAAATAAAGACAATATCCTTGCTTTAATAATCAAAACTCTAGCTTTGTTTCTCTAAAACCCTAAGCCAGTTTTTTAAACATTAAAACCCTAAACCAGTTTTTAAACATTAAAACCCTAAACCAGTTTTTAAACATTAAAACCCTAAACTTATTCTTAAACATTAAAACCTTAAAGCCAGTTTTTTATTTTCTAAAGCCTAAACCCTAGATTTTCTTTCCTAAAACACTGAACCCTAATTTTGTAGAAACTCTAATTATATTTTTGTGAAACCCTAAAATATTAAATCATATTTTCTTAAAATTCTAATTCATAAGTTAATACCCTAGTTTATAAATCTATTGTTTAATATGATATTTGAATGTAGAATTGATTATTAATGTATGTTTATGTCATGATGGATGACTTATTTTTATTTGTGATGAATGGTTTACTTTTATGATGAATGGATGAATGTCTTGTATTGGTTTATTTTGGTTTTAAGGATTGTAAGAGGTATGTTTCTACTTTATAGGTAGCTCATTTTTTAAGTTTCATGTAATTTGAATTACTTTAGATTTTGGATTAATTTAAAGGATATGTTTCCACCTTTCGGTGGGTATCCTATTTATTTTATTTTGGACATTAAACATAGTTGTAAGGGTACATTTCCATCTCATATGGGTGCCTGTTTATCATTTCATTTTGAACATTATTTTTTAATTTAATACAATGATGTTTTATTTTAATATTTTCATGTAGTATGGATAATATCATATTAATTAAGAATTTTATAATATTTAGACCTGAAAAGGAGGTTGGTTCTAATAAACCGGGCACTGTAGGGGGTGCTGCATCATTCTTACCTTTCCCACGCGTAGCCAACTTTTCAAACCCATTAGGGGGTTGGAGATTCCTTAGAAATCGAGTCATCAACCCCTTTAGTTTTCCTGGCCCATCCGGGTGGCAGCCCCACTTTCTTCGGATTTAGGCCCGTGTTCTCTAAGGCTCTGAGCCTAATAGTGCTGAAGTCACAAAAATCATTCCACATGGGAGTGCGGGCAAAAATCTCTGCTCACAATATATAATTTAGGTAGAGAGAGAAATTGACTTGAATTGTTAAAATGGATGAATATAAAGTTAATATGATGAATGAAAGTTGATTTAGTAGTTAATTGGTTAAAGAAAGCATAATTGGTGAAGTTAGGGTTTTACGGTTGGTTCTGTGAAAATTGTGATTTTGGTAGGGGGTGTTTATAATTGTTAATATGGATTTTTATAAGATAGTTTTGATGTATATATAATGATTTTAAGGTTGATTGGTGAAAATAGTTGAATTTTGGTGAAGTTAATGTTTATGGCAAGAGTATGTGAAATTACAGTTTTTAAAGGAGATGTTTATAATTATTAAATTGAATTCTTTTAATATTATTTTGATAAATAAGTAATAATTTTATGATTGGATGTTGGAAATAAGTTGGGGAGATTAAAGTTTGAGAAAAGTAGTAAAGGGTGAGAATAGGGTTTTGTTGAGATTTTGATAGAAATTGTGTACATAATAGAAGTTTGATAGTAATTAGACATGGAAATGAATTTAAATGAATAATATTATTTATAGTTTGGTTTATATGTGTTTTTAAGATAACCCTAACGGTGATATTTAGGATTTAGTGGTGAAAACTGACACTAGGTGATTTTTGGAATCAAGAAAGGTATTGATAGAGTAAAAATTTGATCAAATATTTTATGTAATTCTAGCCATGATTTTAATTGTTTTTAATTGAATTTGATATATTTTATTTGATTGAGTCAGAATTACATTATTTAAGCATGAGAAGACAAGATTAAAGGTTTTTGAAGAATAGAGATGCAAAATCAACGAAAAGGAAGCAAAAACAAAGAAAGAATGAAGAGGCCACGATCGTGGCCATTCAAGGCCATGACCCTAGGAATAAATTTAAGTCTGCCACTTCAAAAATTAAAGAAAAACAAAATTTCCAAAAGAAAAACGAATGCCACACCGTGGCCATTCATGGCCATGCCCGTGGGATACATTTCCCTACTGCAAGAGCCAAAACAGGAAGAAAAGTCAAAAATTGCAGCCTCAATTCAAATGTTATGACCATGGCAATCAAAAGGCCACGACCGTGGCCCACAAAGCCATTATTTACAGCTAAAAATGGCTCCGAATAGTCTAAATAAACCCAGGCCATGACCATGACATTCATATGCCACGACCGTGGGGCAGAAAATAATGACTTTAAGCTGAAAAAATTGAATTTTGAAGATCTAAATAGCTACAACTTGCATTTGACAGCTTGCCACCATCAAGAAGCCTCCAAACACTTTATATAAACACCATTCCTCCAAAGGTTCGTGCATGTTATGAGAGATGAGTCTTTGATTTAGTTTTAGATAAAAGTTAGTGTAAAAAAGAGAGCTTTAGATTCAAGAGAGAATGTAGTAAGATTAATTCTCTGTACCCAAAACTTGTATCAATTAAGTTCTAGTCTCTATTTTGAGAGAAGAGTAAAATAGGATTTCAAAGAAGAGATTCAAGGAGTCCTAAAGGAGTTCTTCTCCAAATCAAAAACTAGAGTTTGCTCTTTCTTGTTTTTATGTTTTTCAATTAATAAATATTGTATTTTTATTTTAAATATGAGGAACTAAACTCTTTTTAGGGTTAGTCCCTTTTATTGAGTTTATTATGGAATAGTTATTGCCTAATTAATTTAATTAAGTTTATCTTTAATTATTTTAGTATCTTTGATCTTAATGCTTTGATTATATGGCCAATAATTAATTAAAATGAGATGTTGTGTGATGAAGCGAGAGTGGAAACATAATATTTGTCCAAGGAGGTAACAATCTTAAAGAAGTTTTTCACTTAGAGATAAGGTTAAACATTTAAGAGGTTGATTCAAGATTCTCACAAAACTTAATGAATTGATTTAATTACTTGTAATCACGAGAGTAGACATAAGGGTTAAATTGATATTAGCTTTAGTATTTGAGAGAGACTTAAGCTTAATTAGAGACAATTCAACCATTAATAAAAAGGAAACTGAATTAAAAATCAATAACTTAGAAAATTCATAATAAACTCATAAAGGTGATTTAACCCTAAGTTTCATATTATTAGATTCAATTTCAGCAATTTACTTTTGTTTAAAGTTTAATTTAATCTTAAACCAACTCTTGTTTATCCAAATAATAATCAATTTAATTATTTAGTACTTAAAATAACCTTCCTCATGGGAATGATACTCTACTTATCACTGTATTACTTTATACGACCTATGCACTAGCAGATAGTTAGGCCCAACATCCACAAAATATAACACTTAAGCAATATGTTATGCCTTCTGCTTAACCAAAATCTAGCATAGCTAAACCATCTGTTCAAGCCAATACTTTTGATTTAAAACTAGCACTTATCAATTTGATTCAACAATCATATTTTCATGGCTTACCACACGAAGATGCCTATGCTCATATATCTAATTTCTTAGAAATGTGTGACACTTTTAAAATTAATAGTGTATCTAATGATGCTATTCGTTTGTGACTTTTTTTAGTTTCTTTAAAAGATTAAGCAAAGGATTGGCTTACTTCCAAACCACCAGGCACGTTCACAACATAGGATCAATTAGCTGTAGCTTTTCTTGCCAAATATTTTCCACTAGCAAAAATAACTAAATTGAGATATGATATTACAAGCTTTATTCAATTAGATGGAGAAAGTTTGTATGAAGCTTGGGAACATTTTAAAAATTTGCAAAGTGTCCGCATCATGGAGTACCAGAATGACTTTTAATTCAAAAGTTTTATAATGGACTCCATCCAATATCAAAGGAACATTGATACAGCAACAGGCAGTACAATAATGAAGAAAGCTCCTTTAGAAGCCAATGATTTAATTGAAGAAATTACAGCAAATAATTATCATTGGACTTCAGAACAAAGGTGTGCATAAAAGAGTTGCAAGTTTACATGAAATTGATATTTTTTCTTTGCTTGTAGCTAAAGTGGATACAGTTGCTAAGAAATTGGAGCATGTCAACTTGTCTTCATCATCTCCAGCATGTGAAGAATATGGAGGAAATCATGAGACGACATATTGTAGAATTATGGAGCAAGTACAATTTTTAGGGAATCAAAATAGGGGTCAAAACTTTCAAGAAAATAATTACAACCCAACATGAAGAAATCATCCAAATTTGTCATTGGAAAACCAAAACAATCAAAAAGTACCCTATCAACCTCCATTTATGAAAAACCAAAATTTAGGGTCCACTTCTTCAGAAAAACCAGGTTTTGAATCAACTTTAGAAAAATTCATTGGAATCACTTCAGAAAGATTTGATAAAATAGAAAAGCAATATGACAAACTTGAGCAGAAAATGAACGTCTCACGGCATAAAATAGAAATCTTAAAACTCAGGTAGGTCAAATTGTGGGTTCACTCAATACTCGCAACCAAGGAGCCCTTCCTAGCCAAACTGAGATTAATCCAAGGGAACATTGTAAAGCTATTACTTTAAGAAGTGGGTTACAACTTAAAGAGCCTCATCCAAATAAAACCCCAGATTTAGATAAGGAAAAAGAAGAAGAAGAAGGAATTAAAGAAGCACTAAAAGAAACTATTAAACCTTATGTGCCTCAAATTTCTTTTCCTCAAAGATTAAAGAAACAAAAATTAGATGAGCAATATGAAAAAATTTTAGAAGTTTTTAAATAACTTTGCATTAATATTCCTTTTGTAGAAGCTCTTGCGCAAATGCCAAATTATGTGAAATTTCTTAAAGAATTGATATCTAATAAAAGAAAATTGAAGGACAATTCAAAAATTACATTAACAGAAGAGTGCAGTGCGGTGATTCAAAACAAGCTTCCATCAAAGTTAAAAGATCCAGGGAGTTTTTCTATACCTTGTATCAACGATGAAGTTGATTTTCATAAAGCAATATGTGATTTAGGAGCTAGTGTTAGTTTAATGCCTAGTTCTATTTGCAGGAAACTTGGCTTCACACAGTTACAACCAATAAGAATATCTCTTCAAATAGCTATTCGTTCAATTAAATATCATGTTGGCATAGTTAAAGATGTTCTTGTGAAAGTGGATAAGCTTTACATTTCAGTAGATTTTGTAATTTTGAAAATGGACGAAGACATTGAAATTCCACTAATTTTAGGAAGGCCATTTTTTGCTATAGTAGGAACCATGATCGATGTTCGAGGAGAAAAACTTACATTTCAAGTAGGAGAGGAGAAAGTGGAATTTAACCTAATGAAAGAAGCTAAACATCCATCATTTCTTGATGATTGCTTTCTAATTGATGTTATAGATGAATGTGCGTAGGAAACATGTGAACAAATGCATAATGATTCTTTGAAAACATGTCTTGTACAAGGTTCTACAGCAGAAGAGGAAAATGAGGAAGTAGTTGCTTATACTTCAGCTTTTCAACAAACTTCAATCATGTACTTTCAGAATTTGAACCTCTTAAAAAAGGTAAGACCTTACCACCTCCTTCTATTGAAAAGGCACCAGAGTTAGAATTAAAACCTCTTCCAAATCATCTCAGGTATGTGTATCTTGAAACTAATAATAATTTGCCTATTATTGTCAGTGCTAATTTATCCGAAATTCAATTAAGTCAAACCTCAGATTTGATTAGAAGATATAAAAAAGCAATAGGTTAGACTATATATGATATTAAATGAATTAGCACTTCAATTTGTATGCATAGAAAATTCTAAACCTATGATTGATCAACAAAGAAGGTTAAATCCAAATATGAAAGAGGTAGTAAAGGTCAAAGTGACTAAACTTTTAGATGCAGGAATTATTTATCCCATTTCTAATAGTTCTTGGTAAGTCCTGTGCATGTAGTTCTAAAGAAGGGAGGAATGACTATTATTAAAAAAAATAATGAATTAATTCCTTCAAGAAAAGCTACTAGATGGAGTGTTTGTATAGACTATAGGAAATTGAACAAAACTACTCGCAAGGATCACTTTCCTTTACCATTCATTGATCAAATGCTTGAGAGACTTTTAGGTAAAGCTTATTTTTGTTTATTAGATGGATATTCAGGATATTTTCAAATTCTATAGTGTTAGAAGATCAAGAAAAGATAGCATTCTCATGTCCATATTGCACTTTCAGTTATCATAGAATGCCTTTTGGACTATGCAATGCGCCAGCAACCTTTCAAAGATGCATAATGGCCATATTTTCAGATATTGTGGAATTCATTGTTGAAATATTCATGGATGATTTTACTGTTTATAGTACCACTTTTGATACTTGTTTACAACATTTGGAACAGGTACTTAAACATTGTGAGGAAACAAATCTTGTTATTAATTGAAAAAAATGTCATTTCATGGTAGAAGAAGGCATTATTCTTTGACATAAAGTTTCCAAAAGAGGAATTGAAGTTGATCGAGCAAAAATAGAAGTTATTGAATGATTACCACCACCAACTAATGTTAAGGGAGTTCGTAGTTTTTTGGGACATACAGAGTTTTATAGGCCTTTCATAAAGGATTTTTCAAAAATCGCTAAGCCCTTGTGTGAATTATTGAATAAGGATGTTATTTTTAATTTTTTTCTAATGAATGTTTAATTGCCTT
This sequence comes from Garcia nutans, assembly GCA_947685225.1. Taxonomy (NCBI): domain Eukaryota; kingdom Viridiplantae; phylum Streptophyta; class Magnoliopsida; order Malpighiales; family Euphorbiaceae; genus Garcia; species Garcia nutans. The sequence continues at coordinate 45,736,017 of CANTUV010000011.1, read as the reverse complement.
TAATAGGTTAAAAGCAACTGTAACACCCTTATACCCTATATACGTACAATACATATTTTCAGCATATGTAAAATACGCATATACGGTATAAAAATATCACAGACCGATTTAATAAAAAAAATTTACATTTCTGTTTTAAGATTTCAAATACTAATATATAAAATAAATAGTATATAAATATTATTTGCTTGTTATAGGAATCCAAAATAAATATTTTATATGAAAATCTCTGGGAAAAATTCGCCAGAGTTTTGTTTGTAATTTGAACGTTTCCAAAATTCAACAAAACACAACCTGCATAAAACAAACACTCCAAATAAAATCAATTCACCAATACTTCTCAATTTCTCTATATTTTCTCAAAATACTTATATATAGGTATATATATATATATCAACATTATATATAAAATTCCATCTTAAACAAAATTATTCAAATCATTCTTTACAATTTACAATATATACTTCAAAAATATATTATAACATACATAATATCAAAAATGTACATGCTGGCAACTGGCTCTGATCTTGGTGTACCCAAAACAACTCTTCAAGATCAATAAAAACAAACCTAGACCCGACCAGGTCTAGTAAAACTCTCCAGCTCTACCAAAACATCCATGACACTTGCGCGACGAATTACAATCGCGCTAAGCTGAAGCCTAGTGGTACAAAATTTGATAATAATAAAAATATAAAGTAATGCCAATGCACAATGCATATAGAGGTCACATCATTACACTTTCTTATATTTTTTAAATATTTCATACTCACAACTCATAACATTATATTGCTCAATTGTATCACAATTCATAATTCACATTAAAGCAAAGACAAGCATGGGCCCAAAAAGGATCTAATATGCTATTCAAATTTTAGAGTTACTGCTTTGGTCCATAATCAATGGCTTTTCACAATGCATTTAACACATATATGACATTACAAATGTCATAGCATATTATTCATACTCAATCAATGAACCAAGTAGCTTAACACATTTTTCAACCAAAATGTGTTAAGTCCAAATGTCATGCAAATATAAACATTATACTCAAAGTTTGTACATACCTCTACTAGCAACCCAAAGCAAGCTTAAAACAACCTCCAATCATATCCTTCCAACTTGCCCTTCACCACTTAGATGAAGCAAATCAACCTCCCTCAATGCCTATACCAAATGTGATCATACATAATCATTTAATATCATATTCTAAGGTATTCTCAACATCAAACCATAATTAAACATTACTCTAAATCAAATCCCAAAAATAAGCTTCACCTCACTTTAACTTTGAAAAACCATATCAAGCCATTTAAATTAGTGTTTTAAGTTTATTAATATCATTAGAAGCATATTTTAATACATTTGAACCATTTACGTTATAAAAATACACTCTTATATACAAAACCATAAAAAGGCATAACCTTCCCCCATTGAAGGTTTTCCATTCCAACACAATCCATTACTCATTTCAAGCTTACATTCATCACTTTTAATACTAAACAACATGCTTAAACAAATAAAATCACACAATTCAACCACTTTGCAAAATCACTTTTCCAAAACCCTAAATCTCCACTTCCATTCTCAAACTCCAACCAAACACAACCAAATCCAATATTTGACTTTAAAATACTTGTTTATATAACAAAACAACTCATTTGGAATCAATTTACACAATTATTAACCATGATTTCAAAACCCCAAAAATTACATAACCCTAAATTCTCTCTCTTCACCAATCTTACCCAAACTCAACCATTTCTTTAATCCAACCTTAAAATCATTGTTAATCACTTAAAATAACTTCATATATACCCAAATAGACAATTAAATCTTAGAACTTTAAAAACTCAAAACAAACATAATCACAATTCCTATGAAATCCAAAGAAAGAAGTTGGGAACTTACTAATTTTGGTGGAAATCACCAAAAATCCACTTTAAACTTGTTGAATCCTTCAATTTATGGAGTATGGAAGATCAAAATTCTTGAGGTTAATAGCCATGGTGGCCGGCCCTTGATGGAGAAGAAGAAGAAGATGAAAAACTTTTAAATTTTCTTTTTCTTTTCATCTTTTATTTTTAACCATATATATATATATATTAAAATAATTTAATATTTAATTATTTAGTTATTTATTTAATAAATTAAAAGTCATAAATTTTCTCTTTCATTCAAAAATAATTTATTTTTGAATTATTTTATTAATTTTGAATTTTTAAAATTTAATTACTAAAATACCCTTTTACTTTGACTTTTCTTTTAAAAAGTGTTGACTTTTATATGTTATGTATATTTTACATATATATCACATATATTATCTACTTTTTCATTTAAAACTCCTTCATTTTTCATTTAAAACCATTAATTTAATTTATCCATTTAAATTATAATTTATTTTATCAAATTTTCAAAAATTAGAACTTTTCAAAAATTTAGGATATTATACATATGCACAAGTAATGTGTATCTTATATACACATCAAATGTACCTTATGTGTGTATTAAATATTAAGTATGTAATGTATTAATCCAACATATACAATTAATATATCATATGTATATGTTATGTATACTCTAGATATATAAATTGAGTATCTATAATTTATCTCTCCAAATACTTATTTAATTTCTCTAAAATCACGGATGTTACAATTTTCTCCCCCTTAAATAATTTCGTCCTCAAAATTATCCAGTATAGTAATAAATCATCTAAATTATTATTTTACCAAATTATATAATTTCTATTCTCCCCCTTAGGTTCATTCTTAATTTCTTTTTTTACCATTCCCTAACACATCATTATACTGTCTATTTACTCAAACAGTCACAACAGATTATTATATCTTCAATCGAATTGTCATTAGACAAAATTAGTTCATCTCCTTAATATATATACACCACACACCTATTGCACTCAAGATATCTGATCACTTCATTATCTTAAAAATATACTCTCATCACCTTAAATTCAAATGTTAATAACTTTTATCTTAACACAACAATTTTATACATCTTCACTTTGATCCTACTCTTTATACAATTACCACATATTAATTTAATATCACCATTATACAACAACAAAATCTTATTTCCTTATAAAAATTCATTCTAATTATACTATAACTAACACTTTTCTCTGATAATTATTTGAAACTAATATAACTTAGCTCCTTTCATATGCATTTACATATCAAAATGTTGTATTATGCACATTATTATATAGTTTGCATATTCTTAATACAACTACACACATTGAATTTCAATAAATACTTGTAAACTTATTGCATTTCGGATCAATTAATCTAACTATCACAATATGACCATCACAACCTTATTCTATTATGACCAACCTTTAGTCGATTTGAAATTCATTAATCTGTTTTCAATTAATGACCTAATTCTATTAGATCAAATTTATTCTCAAATTTTAATTCTCTTCAAATTCATCATTACAGATAATATTTACTTCCCCTAGTTTTGTTCACTTTAAACATCACTTTCATCAACTTATTCATTTTATACCACTTTCAACCACATTCAATATAGCTCTTATGCATATTTCATAATTCCTTTCATTTACCCCTTTTCTCATATTTCTTATAGTTACCATATTTACAAAAATCACTGTTCTTAAACATCATTTATAGCTTATCATATTTTCACAATTATCTTCTGTTTTCACACTATTTATTGTCATAAATAAATTTCTACATAAAGTTATGAGTCCAACTATACCAGCCACAAATCTTGCTTGTATCTCATGAAATAAAAACTATCAATTTCACTTAATATATTTCACAATTGTATTATCTTAAGTCCTCGTCTGTAGGTTACAAATAAACACCGCCTTCACTATAATTTTTTACTCAAATAGCTCTTATCTTGAAACTACACCCATGTCTTAATGGTCACACATCTGTGGCATTTTAAAATTACATATAAGTTCTTTAAACTCTTACTACATGAAGAGTTAACACATTTTAGCTCTGTTTCAAATCAATTTACTTTTGATCACTTGATCATCATTAGCCTAACTTATGTTTCAACAATATTATCATTAACATCTCTTATATATACACATTAGTTCATATGCTAATTTACACAATGTAATATCCCAAAGTGTGCCCTAGAAGTTTTGATATAATTGTTGTTTGATTTGAATCAAACGTATATGTGTTTTGGAAAGGAAAAGATTGTTTAGAGGGAATGTATATGTTGTATATATGGCAATATATATAACATATATGCAAGTCAAATGGGTGGTCAAGGGAAGAAGATATTTTAATTTGTGATTTGTGAAATTACTAAAAAAGGGCAAGTGTTTTAAAGGAAGTTAAAATTAATTGTAAGAGGGTGTTTAGGTAATTGCTTATGTTGAAATACTTGGTGGAGATTTAAAGAGGTGAAAAGTTTGACTTTGTTTCTTTATGTTCTTTTCTTCTTTTCCATTGTGTTGGCCGGCTCATCCAAAGACAAGAGAAAGCAAGAGAGCAAGAGAGGATTTTAATGTTCTAAGCTCAAATTGAAGGAAGATCTAAGTGATCAAGTCGGTGATTCAAGAAGTTTCATTACTTTGGTAAGTTCTCTTTTGATTTCTTTGCTTATTTGAAGTTGTGTTTGAGTTTGATAGATTATTTAAGGTTGCGTTATTTGATAGTGATATGTTTAAGAGTGTTTGATTAAATTGATTATGGATTTTAAGGATGGATTGAAGAAAAGAGTAAGTTGGTTGGAAGAGATGGTGTTGTATTTGTGTTTAGGGTTTGTGATGATATTTGTGATTTGTGTTTGATGTAGGTGTGGAGTTGTTTTGGTGTTTTTGTAAGTTTAAGATGGTTTTTGGGTATGTTTTGTTAAGTTTGTTTGAAGTGGATGATGGTGAAAAGAAGTGTTTTGTTGGGTGTTTTGTTGTTTTGGCCGGAATGGGTTTTTGGCCTGACATGCCCATGTGCACGTTCAGATTCTTAGGCATGTCAATTGTGTTGGTGGCAGTAGGATTGACACGACCAGTAACACTCCTGTGTTATTGAGCGTGTCATAGCTACTGTGAGATTAGAGAATTGACACGGCCATGAGCATGCTCTCGTTGTTGGACGTGTCGATGTTTCTGAGAGGCAGAATATATTACACGCCCAGTGAGACGCCCGTGGTCCCGAGCGTGTAAAAGCTTCTATGTTGTGGAGTTATGGCACGGTCAGGGGCACGCCCGTGTGGTTGAGCGTGTCATGTTTAGAGTTTGCCCTAGTTAACTCTTAACTTGATTATCTCATGTGTATCCCTAAGCAAGTGTATGTTATTATGTTTGGATTAGGTCTTGAAGAAAGTGATTTGTCATTGATCTAAGAAGTAAAAGAATCTTGGAAAAGGAAGTGTTTAGAGTTGTGTGAATTGTTATTGAGGTAAGTACAAATATTGCATTATTACATTGTTGACTTATATGAATAATATACTTTATTATGTTTATATCAATGATTCTCTATGTATAATGTAAAGGATATGATGATGTAAATGATTGTGTATTTGAAATATGAATTGCTATAATGTGGATTGAGATATGATGGAATATAAAGCCATTGTGATTGGCTATAATGACTTTAATGAGGCATTTTTGCCTAATTGATAATGAGAATTGAGAATGGAATTGATAATGAAATAATGAATGAATTGTGTGTCTAATGTGTTATTCCATTTTTCGATTTTTGTTGATTGGTGGCATGCCTATTAGTAATAATCTCTTGAAGCTAGGTTGGAATTGATCCTTGAAGCCAAGTTGGGTTGAAGTTTAACATGTTTTACTCCCCCTTGAAGCTTGGCTGGGTCTAGTCCTTGAAGCCTAATTGAGATGTTACAACCCTTGAAGCTAGGTTGGGTTGGTTCTTGAAGCCAAGTTGGGTTGATACTTAGCATGCTTTGTTCCCCTTGAAGCTTGGTTGAACCTAATCCTTGAAGCCTAGTTGGGATTATGATAATGATGAATGTGATAATTGAACCAAAACATTAACTCTGAAAATTGAATGGCATATTAGTGTCTTTTGGGCCCATGCTTGTCTTTGTTTAAATGTGATTCATTAATGGTAAAATAATTGGGTAATGAGATCTATGGAAGGATTTTGAAATGTGATATGTTTATATGTGTATGGTTTATGCAATATAAAGGTGTGATATTAGCTTTCCACCTATGATGTTGTCTTTATTATTAAAATGTGTGACATTGCATTGCATTAAAGCATAATGTTAGTATACTTTGTACTACTAAGCCGTTGGCTTAGCGCAATAGTGGTTGATTGCGCAGGTGACGGGGTTGAACCCGAGAGTTCCTCGAGACCGAGTGAGACTAGGCACTAAAGAATTTATTTTTTTTTGGGACTTAAAGATCAGAGAAGAGCTGCCAATCATGTATAACTTCTTTATATTTTGTAAAGTATTGATTCTAATGTAAATATATGTATAATTGTAAATATGGATTTGAATGTATTCATATATGTAAATATTTTATAAATTCCGCTGCATATTAAGTAAACATATATACATCTATTTTGTTTTATATTACAAGTTAATTACTTTATTTCTATAATTAATAATGAGAAAGAATATTCTATCATTTAAAATGATTTAAATGTTAAAGAAAACCCTAGCATCCCTATATTCAGTGTACGTATATTACATTGTGGTGTTTTGTAGTGTGCGTGTACAGGATGTAGGGGTGTTACACATAATTTCCATTTATTACTCTATTTCTAATCTATCTCTTATAAAAATTTTCATTTATATATATATATATATATTTCATTTCCATACTTTCTTCATTATACTTTCCTTTTCCTTACAATCTCTTATTTATACGCATATACTTTAGGCCCAAAACACTATATAATCATCAAGTTCAGTTGTTAAAATAACAATTTCACTGTCCAGCTTTGTTCGGGTCCATTCTTAATCTCAATTCATCACATGACCTAACTCTACGCTGTTCAAGACCTAATCTCTATTAGGTCTGTTAATACATGCAATATCATTCTCAATATCACCAGACACGTATTTATATAAGGTAGTAAATACTCGATAATATATATTTTTTTAAATCATCTACATACACCTTCGTAAGTCATAATCACAATGTGACTTACTTTCCATATTTTCTTACATATCATATTTGTGTTCATATAGAAAAAAAAATCTCATCACAAAAATCATACAATTATACTCAATTCCTCTTTTACATACAACCTATACAAAGTTAACATTTATCACCTTTCAGAGAACATTATTATTTCTAATTCTTTTGACATTATTTAGGTTATTCATCAATTCAACATATATACACACTCTAACCACAACATAATTAACATCTTTTTTTATTTAATCGCCCATTTCTTAAGTAAGTTTATATATATATATATATATATTTAACAGTTCATATAAATCTTAGTCACATTTCCAATGTGACATCTCTCACACACATTTTTTTTTCAATTATTATACCCTTCATATCTATTTTCATCATTTCCAATTCAATTACCTAAAGTAACTCATTTTCACTTGCTTAATCATTTCTCTTTATTTCATAACAAATTTCTATATTATCAACCACATTACACCTTAGTCAGTACTTTTATAAATAATATTACTCATTCAACATTACTTCCATGCTTATTAAACATTAAACTATCAATATCTAAACAATCTTCATCAAAATTCTCTTACAACTCTAAATTTTCAACTTACTACTTTACTTAAACTTCATTCTATTAATCTCATTTTCAAGAGCTAACTTTATAAGCATTACCTATATATTAATATAACATCAAAGTACATCACTTTCACAACTATAAAAACTCATTTCAAAAATTCAAATTCCACATAATACAACCAACAACATGAACCTCACTAAATTTCATCCATATCACATTCTCAATCTTAAGATCATAACATTTACTTTTAAACAACACTAATTCATTTCCTTACACTAATTAACATCATCCATTTAGATACTTTAATTTTTACACACTCAATCCTAAATTATGCATCATTATTCCATAATAAATACTTCGCTATCATATATGATTTCACTCTTTGATTTTAATTATGAACTCTTTGTTAAAAATTATTAAAAACTCCATATTCCTTCTATACTTATACCCATATGCATATAAATTTTTTTATAATTTTCTTCACTCATTTGTCTCATAAAATTAATTTATTACTTACTTACACAGAACTGCATAACTTCCTCAGTTTCATGTCAATCTCAATTTTAGTTTTTATATTCCTTACCAATTCTTTATAAAAACTTATAAAATTTTATCCATTTGCACTTGACACATATATGGACTTATATTTAAAGTTTTATATTTTTCCAAGTTGATTTAATATATTTAAAAATTAAATCTTCCAAAATTAGAGAATCTGTCTCTTTAATAATTTCTCTGGCAGCACCCGGTTGTCCATTTTTTTCAGGTACCAAACCTTAATACAAATTCATGAAATTTTAACCATATGTTATAGGAATACATATGATATTGGGTGTAAATTTTCATATTTTTCTGGGTGGGTTTTCCATAGCTTTTAAATATGTTTCTCAATTTCTACAGATTCTAAGTTTCTGGAACTCCTCCAACAATCTGTGTTCTTCTACCTTTCTTAATTAGTAATTCATCTTTAAAAATTATGAAATTTTATAAATTAGATTCTAACATATAGAAAAAACTTTTCATTAAATTTTCAAACTCATCCAAGATTCCTATATTTATTTAAAAAAAATTCAATAATATCATTTTACAGCATACCTATAAAAATTTTTATAACTCTCATGTCCATTTCTCAAACTTTTTATTTCATATCATAAATCATTTCATAAATTATTTTTCTTAATTCCACTTATTCATCAATTGAATTAACTATGAATCTTAATTTCGAATAGAAGTTCCAAAAATTCTTAATCCATAAGGTCTAGAATGATGCTTCTACTACGCCACTCTGATCTATGCAACCCAGACGCCAACTCAACTCATATCCATTATATCAAATGGACATTGCCACATCAGGGATCAGATAAATTACCAGTACCAATGCATGCGTCACAATTGAAAATTATTTTTTTTAAATTCCAAATTTCTCTCTCTAACAATCCACCTAGGTCGAGAACCTCAAGCCTAGGCTCTGATACCAAAATAAATATAACACCCTTATACCCTATATATGTACAATACATATTTTCAGCATATGTAAAATATGCATATATGGTATAAAAATGTCACAGACCGATTTAATAAAAAAAATTTACATTTTTGTTTTAAGATTTCAAATACTAATATATAAAATAAATAGTATATAAATATTCTTTGCTTGTTATAGGAATCCAAAATAAATATTTTATATGAAAATCTCTGGGAAAAATTCGCCAGAGTTTTGTTTGTAATTTGAACGTTTCCAAAATCAACAAAACACAACCTGCATAAAACAAACACTCCAAATAAAATTAATTCACCAATACTTCTCAATTTCTCCATATTTTCTCAAAATACTTATATATAGGTGTGTATATATATATATATATATATCAACATTATATATAAAATCTCATCTTAAATAAAATTATTCAAATCATTCTTTACAATTTACAATATATGCTTCAAAAATATATCATAACATACATAATATTAAAAATGTACATGCTGGCAACTGGCTCTGATCTTGATGTACCCAAAACAACTCTTCAAGCTCAATAAAAACAAACCTAGACCCAACCAGGTCTAGTAAAACTCTCCAGCTCTACCAAAAAGCCCATGACACCTGCACAACGAATTACAATTGCACTAAGATGAAGCCTAGTGATACAAACTTTGATAATAATAAAAATATAAAGTAATGCCAATGCACAATGCATATAGAGGTCACATCATTTTACTTTCTTATGTTTTTTAAATATTTCATACTCACAACTCATAACATTATATTGCTCAATTGTATCACAATTCATAATTTACATTAAAGCAAAGACAAGCATGGGCCCAAAAAGAATCTAATATGCTATTCAAATTTCAGAGTTACTGCTTTGGTCCATAATGACACCATGTGTCTAGCCCGTAGGCAATATATATATATATATATATCCATGGATAATGTAACAGCCCCAGTGTCTTGAACCCCCTTAGGCCCCAGTATCTTGGTCCTCAACCCGGCTAGACTGTTACAGTTTTTGAGGCTTACGACCCAGTCTTTTCACCCCAAAAATATCATATTTATCAGCTGGCCTGGCTTACGACCCAGTCTTTTCACCATTCCAGCGTATAGCCCATTAGGCAATCATAGGCATGCCGTCAAACCTAGAACTCTGAAATTTGAATAGCATACTAGGCACACAATTTATTCATATTTCTCATTATTAATCTCTTTCTCATTTTTACATATTCAATCTAGGCACATTGCCTTATTTTCACTTTTTTTTCTCATTTTTCACATCTTTCTCATTTTTCTCACTTTTCTTCTCTTTTTTTTTTATCAATATCAATTGATTTCATTATTACACATATCTCATTTTTGCATTCACAACACATTACCCAATTACTTTGGGTATTTTCACATAATATGCATATTTCTCATGTTACACAAATTAGCCATTATCAATGGCTTTTCACAATGCATTTAACACATATATGACATTACAAATGTCATAGCATATTATTCATACTAAATCAATGAACCAAGTAGCTTAACACATTTTTCAACCAAAATGTGTTAAGTCCAAATGTCATGTAAATATAAACATTATACTCAAAGTTTGTACATACCTCTACTAGCAACCCAAAGCAAGCTTAAAACAACCTCCAATCCTATCCTTCCAACTTGCCCTTCACTACTTGGATGAAGCAAATCAACCTCCCTCAATGCCTATACCAAATGTGATCATACATAATCATTTAATATCATATTCTAAGGTAATCTCAACATCAAACCATAATTAAACATCACTCTAAACCAAATCCCAAAATTAAGCTTCACCTCACTTTAACTTTGAAAAACCATATCAAGCCATTTAAATTAGTGTTTTAAGTTTATTAATATCATTAGAAGCATATTTTAATACATTTGAACCATTTACGTTATAAAAATACACTCTTATATACAAAACCATAAAATGGCATAACCTTCCCCCCATTGAAGGTTTTCCATTCCAACACAATCCATTACTCATTTCAAGCTTACATTCATCACTTTTAATACTAAACAACATGCTTAAACAAATAAAATCACACAATTCAACTACTTTGAAAAATCACTTTTCCTAAACCCTAAATCTCCACTTCCATTCTCAAACTCCAACCAATCACAACCAAATCCAATATTTGACTTTAAAATACTTGTTTATGTAACAAAATAACTCATTTGGAATCAATTTACACAATTAAAAACCATGATTTCAAAACCCCAAAAATTACATAACCCTAAATTCTCTCTCTTCATCAATCTTACCCAAACTCAACCATTTCTTTAATCCAACCTTAAAATCATTGTTAATCACTTAAAATAACTTCATATATACCCAAATAGACAATTAAATCTTAGAACTTTAAAAACCCAAAACAAAAATAATCACAATTCCTATGAAATCCAAAGATGAAGTTGAAAACTTACTAATTTTGGTGGAAATCATGGAAATCACCAAAAATCCACTTTAAACTTATTGAATCCTTCAATTTATGGAGTATGGAAGATCAAAATTCTTGAGGTTAATAGCCATGGTGGCCGGCCCTTGACGGTGACACACCCAAGTGACACGGCCACAAGCTTGGCCTTGTCACTCCTTGGGACCAAAGAAAAGAAAAAGAAAGAAAAGGAGCAGCAAGAAACACGGCCAACTAGCTTGGTCGTGTCCCAAAGAAAGATGAGAGACACGGCCAAGCCACCCATGGCTTGGTCGTGTCACCCTACAAAAGCTTGAATTCTTTTGCACGAGATGGGAGAAAAGTGGGGAACAAGACATGGTGCTTGCCAAAAGTAATATTAAACAAAGGGAATGTGGGAGACAAGGGAGAGTGGTGTGAGTTGGAAGTGAGTTGGAAGGCATGGGCTTGAGCTTTGGAGGGAAATAAAAAGAGAAGAGGAGGAATAAGAGAGGGGTTCAGTTTTTGGGAGTGCTGGGAAGTTTCTGCAAGAGGCAGAGAACAGAGACAGAGGAGAGGTTTGAGAGGAGGAGGCTGGGCATCCACGGTTTGGGCAAGGAGGGAGTGACACTTTCCTTGACTCTTCATCTTCATCCTCCATTTCTATCCTCTCCACCATCTCCGTCTTCCATTGGCAACTCCTGAAGATTGAAGAAGCTACATTGATTTTCTATTTTCTCCTTTAATGTATTTTAATGTTGTTGTTGTTGTTGTTGTTGTATTGAGTGTATTGAACATGAACTAAATCATTCTCTATCTAGATATTGATGAACCCTAGCTTATTTATATGATTGAATAATTTTAATTGATGGAGTTGTTTTATTCTTATGATGTTTAATGATTATTTCCAATTGATGATAGCATGTTTATTGATTGGTTGCCATTTTCATATTATTGACTTGAGAAAGCTTGATATGAATTGATTACTCATAAGGGTTGAGGATTGATTGGGGTGCTAGAGATAGACTTACAAGATCCTTTGGTTTATAGTTCCTTGTTCTTAATGCAAAATCTATTTAATTGTGTTTGAGAAGAGATTCCGGCACTCTACTTAGTGATTAGGGATTAATTCACTCGAGAGAGGTTTTAGTCTAAGTTAGAGGAATGCCAATTCAACTCTATCATGTAATGTACTTGAGGCTAGGGGGATTCAATATCTGGATAGTATCATTATCATCAATCATTTTTACACAACACACAATTTATCTTTATGTTCATTTATTTAAGTTAATTGTTTTTAATTACACCACATCACAAACCTATTGATTTGCTAAACAACGGTTAAGATTTGCACTAGTACTTGGCCTTGGCCTCAGTGGAACGATAACTCACTCACTACTTTATTACTTGGGTGACCCGTGCACTTGCGGTATTGCTATAGCATTAGGCGTGATGCACACCAAGATTTTGGCCGGGGATAATGGTTTCAATACTAGTAATATAATTAAGACTATTGATTTAGTTTTATTTTTATCAAGAATGTTTGTTTGTTTTCTTTGAATTGTTTGAGTGTTTTTCTTTGAATCGTTTGTTTGTTTTCTGTAAATTTGTTTGTTTGTTGTATTTGAATTTGTTTATTTGTTTGTTTTTCTTTAAATTGCTGAGTGCCTTTTGTAAAGATGCAGTTTTCAAGGCACGGGGGAGTTTATGATAGGGACTTTAATTCTGACATGGCATGGCAATTCGCGAAATTAATGAACCAATCTATGCCATGCCAAGAGATATGTGAAGCATGCGGCAATGCAGGACATAGTGCCAATACATGTTCATTTGGTTTCGAACGATACCAAGAATGGCACGAGGAAGAATATGACTACCAAAATTTCCAGCAATACCAAAATTTCCAGCATATGGGAGGTAATGACCCATATTCCAATTCTTACAATCCAAGTTGGGAAAGCCACCCAAATTTTTATTGGGAAAATCAGCAGTACATTCCACCTCAACAAAATTTTAGCCTTACCAGAGAGGTCCTTACTTTAAAGAAGAATTTTCAAACCAAGACCACCTTAAGGAATCCACATTGGAGGATAAGTTGAATGGCTATATTCAAAAACTCACTATGAATCAAGATTACCTTGAGGAACCCACTTTGGAGGAAAGATTGAATGCCTTCAATCAAAATAGCCCACAAAATATAGATCAACCTAAGAAACCCACTTTGGAGGAAAGATTGAATGCTTTCATTCAAGATACCAAAAAATTTCAATGCGAGCAATACATAGTGGAAGAATCTTTGCGAAAAATACAGAGGAGGTTGGATGCTCGAGTTGAGCAGCTGGCACATCAACCCCAAGCACACCAAAAGGAGGAGTCTCCTAGCCAATTGGAGAAAATCCAGGTAATCGCAAATTTGAGGAATGAACAGGTAATATATAACAATTTTTGTCATTTCTTTGATGCAGGGACCAATCAAGAAGAAAATGGCGAGGAAATCCAACCTGACATAGAGGAGTTGAATCAAACAAAGGAGGAGGAGAATTTGGAAGCATCAACTTGGACAGAATTACATGAACTTCTAAATCCTTTTATGCCACCAATTTCATTCCCATGTAGGTTGGAGGAAGAGAAACAAGGTATGCATATTCCGGAACTCTATGACATGCCCCATTGTGAAGATAATGTAGATAAGCTTAAGGTAGCCATGACCTTAGAAGTAGAGCCTAATATTTCCAATTTAGAAATCGATGAGAGCAAATTAATATTAAATGATGAGATTGTTGAGAGGGAACTTCCAAGTGCTAAAGAGGATGAGAAAGAGATTCAACCAAACTTGGTTGAACTTCAAAAGACCCCAAAAATTTTGGAATTTGTTTTAGTTGGGGAGAATTATATGCAACCAATGATCATAACTCCCACTTTCGGGAGCGAGAAAGAACAAAAAATGAATATAACCATGTTGCATACTAAAGAATTGTTAGACAAATGACCTTAATTTTGATCCTTGACAACTCAAATGGATGATCTATTTAACTTATGTTTGAGAAATCTTGTTGCAGGATTAGGTTACGTCAAATAAGGTGAACAGAACAATTATAGCGGTCGCACCTCACCTGAATACGACCGCTCCATGTATTTAAAAGAAGAAACCTTATCACAGTAGGTTTCGCGGTCAGAAGTTCGACCTATGTCGCGACCGCTCCTACAGAATAGCGACCGTCCGAATATTTGCACGACCGCTACTCAAGGAACTTAAATCATTACAATCACAGTAAGGTTCGCGGTGACAAGAACGGTGAATGACTCGACCTCGCTTATCACTTTAGCGACCGCCCCATTCAGAATCGCGACCGCTCTACCATTCAAGAAGAAATTGTTTGAAGAGACAGTAGGTTTCGCGTCCTCAGGAGCGTCCAGAAGTTCGACGCGAGTTTCTCAATTCGACCGCGATAATCTACATAGGGCGACCGCGACATTCAAATTATGGCGGACATTCAATTTTGCCCTGTCAGAGAATGACACGTAATATGACCGTTATAAACCCACTTGATTATTCAAAAAGGGCGACCGCACCATTACTAGGCGCGACCGTCCCGACAAACACAGCTGGGCAAGAAACCGGTCCGACAAACACAGCATGGGCAAGATTCCAGCTGCAGAGCACTAAAATTCGACCGTTGAAGTCTTTTCAAAAGTAGCGACCGTCCCATGTTAAAGGACGACCGCGAGAAGCATGAGCGCGACCATCCTTGCATGAAGGGCGACCGCGAAGTGCTTCGGGCAGTTTAAGTAAAGAAGGTCTAATCTACCAATACATTATTCTTAATGTCTATAACGGCTAGTAAGACCACATTGGCTATAAATACAATGTCTCTCTGAGAAAACAAAAAAGGAACAAGCAAGAAATCAGATTGTAATAGCCAAGCAACAAATTTTCATTTACTTAAACTTACAATTAAATTGTAATGTATGTTAGGTGTTAGCATTTGAAAACACCATTGTATAAGTTTGAGTGTAAGCTTGGGAAACACTTGGGTTGTGAGAGTAAGCCTTGTAAAACTCTTGTTTGGGTTATAAGTGTGAGCCTTAGAAAAACACTTGTAAAGTTAGGTGTGAACTTGTAAAAACACCAAAGTTGGAAGTGAGCTTGTAAAAACTTCAAAGTCTAGTGGAACCTTAACAAGTTGTTAAGGAAGTGGATGTAGGATTGAAGCAAATCCGAACCACTATAAATCTTGTGTGTTCTTTCTTCCTTCATCACTCAACAATCTTCATATTCCGCACTTCTTGTTTGTTGAGTTTTTTAAATTGTCATTACTTCTTGAGGAAACCAATTCACCCCCCCCCCCCCCCTCTTGGTTGCCATCTTGGGACAACAAGAATATTTTTACCAAGTTTCTATAGCATTGGAAAATCACCCCAAGACAACCTTCATGAGTTCTCACTGGCCATTTGCTCACCCAAGGATACTACCTAAGCTTTGCAATGCATTGGGCACATTTCGAAGTTGCATACTGTCCATCCCCTCAATCATGAGCTCCAATTGCATTATGGGTGGAAGGAGCCCTACATATCGCATATGGGAGCAATGGAAATCAGGTTTCATCTAAACTCTCTTTTAGTTTATGCATGCTCACATTGAGGACAATGTGAATTTTTAAGTGTGGGGTGCATATTGTATTTTGTATTTTTACTTTTAAGTGATTGTTGTTTAAGTTTTGTTAATGTTTTTCATGTTTTCTTTGAATAAATGAATTTTGGAAAGTTCAAGTGTTATAAATTGTTGATTGATGACCCTTGAATTTTAGAAGCATGAATTTGAAAATTGAGTAGAATTGGTGCTTATTGTCAATTTTGTTGGTTTTTCTTTGCATCACCATCAACCTAGTGAGAAATTGAGCCATCAACTTATTATTCTTTTTGTGGAAAAACATCTTTGATTGATGAATTGCTAGAACTTGCTTTGACATGCATTTTAAAATTACATAAAAATTTCAATTTGGCATCAAGATGATTAAGGCAATTAGGTGAACCCACTTTGGCTTAAAAAGACCAACCCTATTTTTAACCTTAGTTAGCCAATTTTGAGTCTATTTCGTTTCTCCTTTTCTTTATTTTTCGCAACACTACCAACCTTGAACCTTGTTGTTTTAACTCTTACCCTTTCATTAGGTCAAGAGCATTTTAAGAGCGCTTATGACCAAGTGTTGTGTTGAATTAAGTGTGGGGTTAAATTTAGTGGGCTTAAGATTGCAAAACAAAAAAAAATAAAAAAAATAATATATATATATATATATCAAAATCAAATAAAAAGAAGAAAAATAAGAATAATTGTTGTTATTGTTGAAAGGGTGGAAATATGTGTGCAAATAATCATTGCAAGATGTAATAAGTGAGTTCCCTTGATAAGAGGAAGGAGTTTTGGGGTTATTGGGTTATACATATGATCGGTTACTTCATTCTTGAAGTGCTTTTGAACTTAATGATTAAGCTCACATTTCCTAAATGCCACGCCTTTACCTTAACCCCATTACAACCCAATAAAAGACCTTTTGATTGATGCTTGATTGTAATTAAGTGATGGAGATTTGATAGATAAGCAAGCCTATGGCAATAATCTTTCATTGATTGTTATGAGTGTAAACATCACCTTGATCAAACACTTTCTAAGAGTTGGTGAGGGAGTGACAATGTAGGTTATGCATGGAAAGCCACTTAATTGCATTGGTATCGATTTTGTTCGATTTGATATTGATTGCGGATTTAGGGATAGGGAAGTCTTGATGCTATTTTATAACTCTTGAACTTGACAAAATTTTTGTGTTTAGTTTGTTTTTATTTTAGCCTTGCTTGGGGACAAGCAAGGAATTAAGTGTGGGGCATTTAATGAGATCATTTTATACCTATTTTTAGTATGAATTTCTATTTGTTTTTAGTTAATGTTTCATTTGATTTTTTTTTTAAAGTTGGTTTTAAGTGTTTGTTTTAGGTTAAAATGGAAAATCTCCCTTGAAGGATCAAAACAATGAAGAAAGAGCATGAATCAAGCAAGACATGGCCAAGCCAAAGCAAGCTTGGTCGTGTCACTCAAAAGAAATGCAATACAGTAGCTGACACGGGCAGGAGATACGGCCAAGCCACTAGTCGTGTCTGACCTAAGGAGCAAAACCAAAGAGACCAAGCAAAGAACGAAAGAAAAGAAGCAGAAGCCGATACCATCACATGACACGACCAAGCCACTGGCCGTGTCACATGACACGGCCAGGAGCTTGGCCGTGTCACCCCTTGAAACCAAAGAAAGAAATTGACAAGTTAGCAAGTAGAAGGTGACACACCCAAGTGACACGGCCACAAGCTTGGCCTTGTCACTCCTTGGGACCAAAGAAAAGAAAAAGAAAGAAAAGGAGCAGCAAGAAACACGGCCAACTAGCTTGGTCGTGTCCCAAAGAAAGATGAGAGACACGGCCAAGCCACCCATGGCTTGGTCGTGTCACCCTACAAAAGCTTGAATTCTTTTGCACGAGATGGGAGAAAAGTGGGGAACAAGACATGGTGCTTGCCAAAAGTAATATTAAACAAAGGGAATGTGGGAGACAAGGGAGAGTGGTGTGAGTTGGAAGTGAGTTGGAAGGCATGGGCTTGAGCTTTGGAGGGAAATAAAAAGAGAAGAGGAGGAATAAGAGAGGGGTTCAGTTTTTGGGAGTGCTGGGAAGTTTCTGCAAGAGGCAGAGAACAGAGACAGAGGAGAGGTTTGAGAGGAGGAGGCTGGGCATCCACGGTTTGGGCAAGGAGGGAGTGACACTTTCCTTGACTCTTCATCTTCATCCTCCATTTCTATCCTCTCCACCATCTCCGTCTTCCATTGGCAACTCCTGAAGATTGAAGAAGCTACATTGATTTTCTATTTTCTCCTTTAATGTATTTTAATGTTGTTGTTGTTGTTGTTGTATTGAGTGTATTGAACATGAACTAAATCATTCTCTATCTAGATATTGATGAACCCTAGCTTATTTATATGATTGAATAATTTTAATTGATGGAGTTGTTTTATTCTTATGATGCTTAATGATTATTTCCAATTGATGATAGCATGTTTATTGATTGGTTGCCATTTTCATATTATTGACTTGAGAAAGCTTGATATGAATTGATTACTCATAAGGGTTGAGGATTGATTGGGGTGCTAGAGATAGACTTACAAGATCCTTTGGTTTATAGTTCCTTGTTCTTAATGCAAAATCTATTTAATTGTGTTTGAGAAGAGATTCCGGCACTCTACTTAGTGATTAGGGATTAATTCACTCGAGAGAGGTTTTAGTCTAAGTTAGAGGAATGTCAATTCAACTCTATCATGTAATGTACTTGAGGCTAGGGGGATTCAATATCTGGATAGTATCATTATCATCAATCATTTTTACACAACACACAATTTATCTTTATGTTCATTTATTTAAGTTAATTGTTTTTAATTACACCACATCACAAACCTATTGATTTGCTAAACAACGGTTAAGATTTGCACTAGTACTTGGCCTTGGCCTCAGTGGAACGATAACTCACTCACTACTTTATTACTTGGGTGACCCGCGCACTTGCGGTGTTGCTATAGCATTAGTCGCGACGCGCATCAGTGGGTTCTCAACTTGATAGTATACCCACAATTGATGAATTCCCAGATGTATTTCCTGAGGAGTTGCCAGGGTTACCCCTGAGAGAGAGGTTGAGTTTGGTATCGATTTATTGCCTGGTACCACTCCCATCTCTATTACTCCCTATCTAATGGCACCTGTTGAGTTGAGAGAGTTGAAGGTGCAGTTGTAGGAGTTATTGGATAAAGGGTTTGTTCGCCTTAGTATTTCTCCATGGGGAGCTCCTGTTTTGTTTGTAAAGAAGAAGGATGGTACTTTGAGGTTGTGTATCGATTATAGATAGTTGAATAAGGTAACTATTAAGAATAAGTATCCTTTGCCTCAGATAGATGATCTCTTTAATCAATTGAAGGGAGCAGAAGTGTTTTCCAAGATTGATTAAATATCAGGGTACCATCAATTGAGAGTCAGAGAGGAAGATGTTCCTAAGACAGCTTTCCGCACAAGGTATGGGCATTATGAATTTTTGGTGACGCCTTTTGGGTTGACAAATGCACCTGCAGCTTTTATGGATTTGAATTGGAGTCCACCGAAGTCTGCGACTGAAGTTAGAAGTTTTCTGGGTTTGGCAGGCTATTATCGACGTTTTGTGAAAGGTTTTTCTTTGATAGTTACTCCACTCACCAGATTACTTCGAAAGGGAGTTAGATTTGTATGGACAGATCAGTGTCAAGCTAGTTTTGAGTAGTTGAAGGAGATGTTGCCTCAAGCTCCTGTTCTTACTTTGCCTGTGGAAGATAAACCATATGTGATTTACAGTGATGCTTCACATAATGGTTTAGGTTGTGTTTTGATGCAAGAGGGTAGAGTCATAGCTTATGCTTCTCGACAGTTGAAGTCACATGAACTTAATTATACGACACATGATTTGGAGGGGAGAAGTGTTTCATTTACACGGATCATAAATGTTTGAAATATTTGGGTGTTCAAAGAGAGCTGAATCTTCGACAAAGACGGTGGTTGGAGTTGATCAAAGACTATGACTGTTTGATTGATTATCATCCTGGTAAGTCTAATGTTGTTGCTGATGCCTTGAGTCGGAAGTCTTTAGCAGATTTGACTGTTTATTCACTCTCGTTGCTTGTTGAGTTGAGAGTGTTGCATGTTAGTTTTGAATCATGTGATGATGGAGCCTTGTTAGCTCAGTTGCATGTGAGACCGGTGTTGTTGGATCAGATTAAAGAGGCTCAATTGGCTAATGAGAAAATTCAAAAGATTGTTTCGGGTTGCCAGAAAGGAGAGAACCGAGATTTCCATATGAGAGACAATGGTAGCCTTTGGTTCAAGGATATATTGTGTGTTCCTGATGATGCAAGATTGAGAAAGATTATTTTGGAAGAAGCACATCAATCAATTTTTGCTATGCACCCTGGGAGTACTAAGATGTATCATGATTTGAAACAAAACTATTGGTGGTCAGGTATGAAGAAAGACATAGCAGAGTTTGTATCCAAGTGTCTCACTTGTCAGAGGGTAAAAGCTGAGCATCAAGTTCTAACAGGGTTGCTCCACCCTTTATCAGTGTCTGAATGGAAATGGGAGCGAGTAACAATGTATTTTGTGTCTGGTTTGCCATTGACTCAAAGGAAGCACGATGCTATTTGGGTGATTGTTGATCGGTTGACGAAGACAGCTCATTTTCTTCCAGTTAGAATGGACTATTCTCTGGAAAAGTTGGCTGAGCTGTATATCAATGAGATAGTGAAGTTGCATGGAGTCCCAATTTCTTTAGTGTCTGATCGAGATCCCCGGTTTACTTCGAGGCTTTGGAAGAGTTTACATGGTGCTTTGGGTTCTCGATTGCACTTTAGCATTGCTTTTCGTCCGCAGTCAGAGAGAGTGATACAGATTTTGGAGGATATGTTGAGAAGCTGTGTCATTGAATTCTCTGGAAGTTGGGACAGATTTTTGCCATTAATGGAATTTGCTTACAACAACAGTCATCAGTCTAGTATTAAAATGGCACCTTATGAGGTATTATATGGAAGAAGATGTAGAACACCTCTATGTTGGAATGAAGTTGGAGAAGACAAGTTGGTTGGTTCCGATTTGATTAAAGAAATGGAAGAGAAAGTGAAGATAATTCGGGATCGGTTGAAAGCAGCTTTAGATCGACAGAAATCCTATTCAGATTTGAAGAGGAGAGACATAGAGTTTGATGTTGGAGATAAAGTATTTTTGAAAGTGTCTCCTTGGAAGAAGATTTTGAGATTTGATCAAAAAGGGAAGCTAAGTCCTCGTTTTATTGGACCTTATGAGGTATTGGAGAGAGTTGGACCAGTTGCTTATCGAATTGCTTTACCGCCTAAGTTGGAAAGAATTCACAATATTTTCCATGTCTCTATGCTGTGGAGGTACAGATCAGACCCATCTCATATCTTGTCAGTTGAATCTATTGAGATGAGTCCAGATCTGACTTTTGAAGAAGAACCAGTTGCGATTTTGGCACATGAAGTGAAAGAGTTAAGAAATAAAAAAGTGCCACTTGTGAAGGTTCTTTGGAAAAATCATGCAAAGGAAGAGGCAACTTGGGAGAGTGAACAAGCGATGCGAGATCAGTATCCTCAACTATTTCAGACTTGAGATCAGGTAATTTCAAGGACGAAATTTATTTTAGAGGGGAAGAATTGTAATATCCCAAAGTATACCCTAAAAGTTTTGGAATATTTATTATTGTATTTGGATTAAGTGTTATAAGTGTATATGATTAAGTGGGAAGATTAAAGATGAGAAGAGAAATGTGTATATGTTGTATATATAGAGATATATACAACATATACAAGTCAATTAATGGGTGGTAAAAAGAAATAATTAATTTTAAATTAAATTAATTGAAATGGAAATTAAGTGGAAGTGGATGAGGATATTTATGAATATTTTTATTATTTAAATTGCTTGGTTGAGATTTAAGAGAGAGTTGAGTGGTTAAGAGAGAGTTGAGTTGTGTTCTATTCTTCTTCTTCTTCTTTTCTTTTCTCCTTGGCCGGCTAACTTCGTAGCAAGAGAGAAAGTGAGATTTTGTCTTTCCAAACTCAAGATTTGAAGGTGTTTCAAGTGATTAAGTTGGAATTCTAAAGATTTTCATCACTTTTGATAAGTTTTCCACTTGATTCTTTGGTTTTCTTCTGAGTTTGCGTTTTGAGTTTGGTGTTTGATTGTTGATGGTATGTGTATGTTTGATTATGGTGTATTTGAGGGTGTTTGATCTTATTGGTGTTGATTTTGAGATAGAGTTAAGTTTGGTGTTGGAAGAAAGCAAGTGTTGTGTTTCAGTTGTGTGTATGTGATGATTGTGAATTGGTGTTTGATGTATGTATTGAGTTGTTTTGGTGTTTTTGCAAGTTATTATGGTTTATGGGTGTGTTTAGTTAAGTTTGTTTGAAGTAGAAAATGGTGGAAGTGATGTTGATGTTGTCGGAATCAAGATTTTTGGCCTGACACGCCCATGAGCCCGGCCAAGTCTTTGGGCATGTCAATGGTTCTGTTTTCTAGATGGGTGACATGACCAATGACATGCCCATATCACTGAGCGTGTCATAGCTTCTGTGTTGGAGTAGTATTGACACGACCAGTGACACGCCCATGTTACTGAGCGCGTCACAGCTACTGTGATGTTGGTGGATTGACACGGCCAGTGACACGCCCATGTCACTGAGCGTGTCAAAGCTTCTGTGTTATGGGTTTAGGGCACGGTCAGGGACACGCCCGTGTTGTTGAACGTGTCATGTGTAGAGTTTGCCCTAGTTGGTTCTTCGCCTTATTATCTCAAGTGTATCTTTAAGTGAGTGTGTATTATCCCTTTTGGATTAGGTTTTGAAGAGATTGAGTTGCCCTAATCCAAGTATTGGAGTATTCTTGGAAGAGGAAGTGTTTAGATTGGTGGGAGTTGCTCTTGAGGTAAGTACAAATCTATATGGTTGCATACATTTACATGATATTGGGACTTAACACATTTGGTTGTAAATGTGTTAAGTAATCTATTACATTGTTGATACATTTGATTAATGCTATGATTTGCATAATGTGAAAGATGTGATGATCATACAAAATGTATGTCCAATGCAATTGGTTATATATATACTCTAATGATGAGATGTGAAGCCATTGTTGTTGGCTATAATGATGCAAATGAAATAATTGGGGCATAGTTGCCTAGATGATTATGAAGAAATGAGAATGGAATTGATAATGAAATAATGAAAGAATTGTGTGCCTAATGAATTATTCACTTTTCAGAGTTTTTTTGTTGGTGACATGCCTAATAGTAACAATCCCTTGAAGCTAGGTTGGGCTTGATCCTTGAAGCCAAGTTGGGTTGAAGTTTAGCATGCTTAACTCCCCTTGAAGCTTGGTTGGGTCTAGTCCTTGAAGCCTAGTTGGGATGTTACAAACCCTTGAAGCTGGGTTGGGTTTGGTCCTTGAAGCCAAGTTGGGTTGATGCTTAGCATGCTTTGCTCCCCTTGAGGCTTGGTTGGGCCTAATCCTTGAAGCCTAGTTGGGATGATAAATGTTATAATTGAACCAAAACATTAACTCTGGAAGTTGAATGACATATTAGTTTCTTTTGGGCCCATGCTTGTCTTTGTTTAAAAGTGAATCATGAATGGTGAAACAAATGAATAATAAAATTTAATATAAGGTTTTGAAATACGATATTCTTATGTATTGTTCATAATATTTGAATGTATGACATTGGCATTACATTAAAGCATATTATTATTGTGGTTTGTACCACTAAGTCGTTGGCTTAGCGCGATTGTGGTTCATCGCGCAAGTGACTGGGTAGAACCGAAGAGTTCAGCTAGACTGAGTTGAGTCTAGGCTTGTGAAGTGTTGATTGTGGACTTAAAGATCAGACACGAACTGCCAAACATGTATAAACTCTATATATTTTGTAAATATTGATTTTGATGTAAATATATATGTAAATACCGCTATATTTTCCGCTGCCTAATAAATAAATGTTTTATCTAGTATATTTTATAATATAATTTGAATGTTTTAAGTTTTCTTATATTGTTGTTAAATTGAAAGACTGGGTTGTTTAATATAAACCGTGACACTCTTGTATCTGATATACGTATATTACAGATGTGGTTGTATGTAGTGTGCGTATATGGGGTACGGGAGTGTTACAATACTATTATTTTATAATTAGTAGAATATGACTCTCCTTTGGGCTAGCCTCAATCTCCTAATTATAAACATTCTCAAAATACTATTTCTTTATAAGTCTCCCTTAGTTCTTTTATGCAATTTAATAGACATATGACTCACTAATTTAGGTCACTTTAGCAACTATATAAATTAATGAACTATATATCTATAAATTATCTAACAATATTTTATTCTTTTATGTAGTTTAACTATTATAAGACTCATTAACTTAGGTTACTTTGGTAACAATCTAAGTTAATGAATCCCAAGTCATAAAAACTACTTAACATAATTTGTATAAAAAATTCTCATACAAATTATGCAAACATTAATCTCATATCTATATTGCCTTAATCTCAATCTCTATATCCTTTTAAATATATATATGTATAAGCAATGTAAATTACTTAAGTATATAATACGTTGTACACATTATACTTCTATATACACATATATATTTTATATGAGTCAATACGTATATAAATATTTACAAATTGAATATGCATATTTAAATGTCAAGCTTCTGTATTCATTGGGTTTTGCAAATCCATAATAAGTTTTTTTTATATACATATAAACATAATAGTATTCACTATGTCATTAAATATAGTAATCATTGCATCATCTTGTTTTATAGGAAGCAAGACAACTAATTTTAACAATATATATATATATAACATTATCAATTCACAGAACAACAAATTCGGAAATTGTAACACCCCGATACCCTATATAAGTACTATACATATACCTAGTATACATTCAGTAAGTATATAAAGTATGAGGATGTCACTTTTCATTACCTTTTTTTTAAAAATCTGTAACAGAGTTCAAACCATAATACGTTACTTTAAATAACATTTACAAAATCATTATCATTATTAAAACTTCATTTATACATATAAATACTCTCTCGTCAGAAATACATCATAATTAAAAGTTATACATGTATGCATCACCCTCTAGTTGGTCTCGATAAACTCTTACTCTTCTCGTGGCATAACAGCTGGACTTCCAGATCAACCGCATATCCACCTGCGCGATTACACAACCGCGCTAAGCCCGAGAGCTTAGTAGTACAAATATGAAATATAAACACACATTATAGAAATTCTAACATATAATGATATATCAATTCAATGAACCATTAGTTATTATCATGTTTTTCCTTTTTAATTGCACCTTTCATATATCTCGGCTAATTTCATATATTATGTACATATATACATAAACATTATCACCGACCACAATCCATCACTAGTATTCATAATCAATATATCATTACACATACATTACATATCATACATCATAACATTAAGTTATTCACAATTCATCAATCATGATTCATCACTAATACTCACAATCAATATTTCAATACACACATTACATATCATACCAATCATGAATGACATTTCCAATGAAGTCAACCATAGATCTCATTACTCATTTCTTTCAACACTTGTATATCACATTGACAACAAAGACAGACTCGGGCCCAAAAGACACTAATATGCTATTCAATTTTCAGAGTTAATGCTTTGGTTTTGTTATCACATTTATCATTATCATAGACCCAACTAGGCTTCAAGGATTTAGATTCAACCAAGCTTCAAGGGGAACATAGCATGCTAAGTCTCAACCCAACTTGGCTTCAAGAACCAATCCAACCTAGCTTAAAGGGTTGTAACATCTCAATTAGGCTTCAAGGATTTGACCCAACCAAGCTTCAAGGGGAGTAAAACATGTTAAACTTCTACCCAACTTGGCTTCAAGGATCAAGCCCAACCTAACTTCAAGAGATTGTTACTATCATTAGGCATGCCACCAACAACAAACTCTGAAAATGGAATAACACATTAGTCACACAATTCATTTATTATTTCATTATCCATTTCATTCTCAATTGAATCATCATCTAGGCAAACATGCCTCATTTATCACAATTGAATCATCATAGCCAATCACAATGGCTTCACATCACATTTGAGTTATCATAGCCAATCACAATGGCTTCACATCACATTATATCTCAAATCACCTTTCATATTTCATCATTGATATATGCAACATCAATTACATTAACTAAACACACATATCATTATTCAATCATACCATCTAGGCATGCTTCAATCATATCATTCACATCATTATAACTCAGAACATTAGTTTCACACCTCTTTATGTCTCAATTCACATTATACACTTCATCATTCAAGCATACATAATCCATTTCATTGCACATGTATCTTAAATTCATTGTCATATAAACCATATGTCTATTTATTTCATTTTGATCATCATTATCAATTATGATAACATCACATTTCATCATTTCTCAAGACACATTAACACCATTCATTATTAAAACATTTATCATAACAAATTGCATTGCACATACCTTTTTGGATGATCCTCGTCTCTTTCACACTCAAGAACTACTCCCATCAAGCTATACATAATCAATTACCTCATCATATCCTTCACATTTTACATATTGCATCATTGATGTAACATTACAAAGTACATTATTCATATAACACATTACCATTCACAAGATTCACAATGCATAAAACATAGCATTGTTCATATAGTATCATATGCATCATCATTGTCATCAAATGAATGTTCAATCTCAACAATGCAAGAAGAACAAAGGAACAATCACAGTAGCCAACACACTCAAGGGACACGGCCAAGCTTGTGGCCGTGTCTCTCAAAACAAATTGGCAGTGGCAGACATGGGCAAGGGACACGGCCGTGTCTCTCCAAAAATCCTCCAACACGGCCACATTTTCTTGGACTTGGCCGTGTCTCCAAAATTGTATAGGTTGGTCGTGTCTCTTCCTTGGTTTTGGTCGTGTCTCTTATGAACAAAACCCTAACCATAGCCAACACTCTTTTGTTTGAAATTAAACACATTATGCACAACA
This sequence comes from Garcia nutans, assembly GCA_947685225.1. Classification (NCBI taxonomy): domain Eukaryota; kingdom Viridiplantae; phylum Streptophyta; class Magnoliopsida; order Malpighiales; family Euphorbiaceae; genus Garcia; species Garcia nutans. The sequence goes on along the minus strand of CANTUV010000011.1, from coordinate 45,708,672 downwards.
TAAACTCATTCAAATGGATGTAATCAAAGTCTTTAACACTTATTTTGCATGTTTAACACAATATTTACATTAACCATACATCAACAATCCATTTAATCATCTACCATTCCAAAACCCTAAAACCAAAAATCACTCTTAACTTATCATCTTCAAACAAAGACCAACATCAATTTAACCTTTTTAACTTATAATCAATCTCAACACTTATAAACTCATCTCAACCACACCTATTCATAATCTCAACACATCACAACCCACCTCAAAAATAACTTCAAAAATAACAAAGATAAACAAGAGAGCACTTACCTCAATTGAAGAAATTTCACAAATCTCCAACTTAATCCTTTGATTCTTCCTTCAATTTGATGTTAGAAATCAAAACACTTCACTTGCACTCTCTTTCCCTTTGGTAGCCGGCCACACCAAGCAAAGAAGAGAAAATGAAGATAAGTCAAACTTCTCTTCTTCTTTAAATCTCCACCAAGCAATCCTAACAAAGCAATTACCAAATTGCCCTCATCCATTTAACTTAACTCTTGTCACTTATATGCCCATTTAAGTAATTTCACATATCACAAATAAATATCCTCTTCCATTAACCATCCCTTTTGACCAACATATATGTTATATATATTACCATATACCCAACATATACATTATCTCAAAATACATTTTTCCTTTCCAATAACACATAAACATTTAATTCAAATCAAACAACAATTACATCAATACTTCTAGGGCACATTTTGGGATATTACAGAAATCATGGCCCATCACATTATTTTAATATTATATAATATACATTAAGCCATGAAACCGAAGCCAACAAATAGTAAAGATGAATTCATCTGAACATTGTAAATTCAAAAAAAATGAAAAATAGAACTGATAATAGTTTGTTCTATTACGGATCGTTAAAAAAATAAATAAATCATAAAATTTTAATTCGTTTATAAATATTAATTGCAAAGCGCAATCAATTAAATCCAACACGGTATATAATATTGTAATAGATTGATAATCATAACACTATAATACCGTAATTCTAAGATAATTGAATTCAATTGGCTCTGATATCAACTGTAAGAATTTTAATGCGGAAATAAATCTGATGCCCTATTTAATTGAACTCAAAGTATCTTAAGAAATAATAAATTAATTGACATACCGTTTATTGATGAAGCAGCCATTGAAGAATTGAAGAGCCCCTTTAATTGAAACCTTTAATTCTAAACACTCTTCTTCTCTCTATCTAACTATTATGCATAAAAATTTTAAAAAGTGTAATTGATGGAATTTTTTTAATTATAGTCACAAAGGTTTTTTTGTGCTCCTTTTATAGATGAGAGAAGAGGGCTAGAATTTGTTCAGCAAAAACTGAACATGATAACCATTATCTATTAGTCTTTAATTTAAAAAAGGATTTCTCACTCCATCAAGGAATTATCCTATCTTAATAATAGTTATCTCTATCTTAATGGGTAGTTTAGTTGGCTACAACTTTATAAGTGGATAAGTTTACATAAAAATAAAATACTAGGTTTGTGGGCCATCCACTTAATTTACGTGGAATTAACAGAATCATCCATAGTGTATGAAAATGAAATGTGATGTGAATAAATGGGCTCATTATGCGTTTGAGCCAGTGAGGCTTATTTTGATGTAATCTAGGTATTTAATATGAGTAAGATGGAAAAATTCTTAATGTCGATCAAATGGGTTCTATGTGTGATTGGCGGCCTTAATCCTACTAGTTGCCTAGGACTGTCACACCCTCTTATTTCGAGTCTCTACATCATTTGATAAGGATTCATCATCACTTGATAAATCACTACCGCTCCATGTTTCATACATTTTGTTCTTTCCTTGAATGCTTTCTCTCTTTCTTGTCTTTCTTCTTCTCATATTTGAGATTAAGGGCTCATGCCCCAAATAGTTTTATTTCCTCCAGTCATAATGAATTATCTCATTTTTCTTTTTCTTTCACTTGCTTCTCCTTTTCCTTGTTGAAGTTTCTTCTTTTAAATTTTTCTCTTGAGATAAATTTGTTGAACTTGCTAAATCTTGTAATAAGTAACATCATTTCTTCATCATCCTTATCACTTGAGGATAAAGACTTTAAAGGCAATGGATTTTCTTTCTTTGGAATGCTTACATTGTCTTTTTGTCTTGTTTTTGTTTCTTATTTTGCTTCATCTCATATGTGATGAGATTTCCATTAAGCTCTTCATGAGTAAAGAAACTCAAGTTCCTTGATTCTTCAATAGCATCCACTTTAGAGTCAAATTTTTGGGGAAGGACCTCAAAAGATTTGCGATGAGCTCCTTTTGAGTCACCGTTCAATATCATTCATTATTATAGTGAATCTTTTATCGATCTCTACCAGTAACTCATCCTTATTCATAGTAGAGTTCTCAAAACTTGTAGTGAGAATACTAAACTTTATATCTTTTACTTGGCTTGTGCTTTTATGAATTATTTTTAGCATATTCGATATCACTTTTGGAATCTCTCAAGTTGAAACTCGATTTAACTTGGTTTTTTAATGTGCAAAAGAGCAAATCAATCTCTTTATCATTTAAAGACAACTTCGTATTGTCTTCATTGGTGCAGACAGAAGGTTTTTTAGGCCTTGATTCTCCATTTTCCGTTGGAATGGATGGAATATTCTCTACAATATCTCATATATCATATCCTTGTGATCTCATTTGGAACTTCGTCCTTACTTCCCATTGATTTTAAATTAATCCACAAAATAGTGGAGGTCTTATGTTGCATTATCCCTCTTTAGAAAAGGTTTTTGAAGTATGTGCCACAATAGAACTTAAACTTTTTAAATCATTTGATTTTATGCAACAAAGAGAACAAGCTTTGATACAAATTGCCCAAGTATCGTAAATCCTAGAGGGCAATAGAATTTTATGATAACTAATGCAAATGATTCATCCTAAATGCAATATCATAACAAATTTAAAATAATACAAATGAGTCACCCTAAATGCAATATCCCAACAAATTCAAAACAATGGAAATGAAAAGAAAAAGTGAGGGATATGAGATGCATAGCCAATTTTATTGTGGTTTAAATCAATCTCTTCTCTTACGATAATTATCTAGGATTTCATCCGATGTAATAGTTTAATCAGGATTTAGCACACAACACAAAAGTGTATAAAAAGTTTTAAAGCCACTTAAGACTATATAAATAAGCTTTGGAAAGATTGAATTTAAGCATACAAGTAATTGCAAATGAATACCAAAAAGTACTTTCTTGAAGCATGAAATATATTAAAAAATAAGATAATATAAAGAAAGATTAAATATCAGCATGTTGGCTCCTTTTCAATTATTTAACTCTTGCTTTGCTCTTTAAAGCACCCCTTTATATAAATTTAGTCCCTGAATTTTATTCGTTTAGTTAATTTTTTTATGGAATTTCAATTTAACTATATAGCCCTATAAACTCATATTTTTCTTAACTTGTAAATACAAAATTGTCAAATTATATTGAGTCATTGAGTCGTCTTTTTTTTTTAATTTATGAACACATTTTTTTCTCTTTCTAAATCACTTTCCATCTAAAATATAATCTTTAAAATCTAATTTATAAAATTAAATATTGTTCTTATTTTACCATTATTTTTGAGATATTGATTACTAAATTTTAAACCATGTAGCGATTTAGTTTCAACTTTTGGAGTGCTCATTAAAAAAAATAATCTATTTGAAAATATAACATTATATTAAAAAAAATTTATGTTGATTTAAAATAAATTGAATAAAAATTTTACAAATTCATTGTATAATGATTTTACTCAACAAATATTATTAACTTAATAAAATAATTTTTTATATAAAAAATATGTTATAAATTAAATAAACAAAAAGACTAAACATGACTTCATGAGTTTGTATTTATAAATTAAAAAAATATGAGTTAAGGAGATTATATGATTAAATTGATAGTTCAAAAGATAAATTTACTAAATGAATAAAATTTAGGGGCTACATATGTATTTTATCTATAAACTCCATCTTGAAGGCAGGAAAGTAGCTATTATGTTATGGAAAGGACATTTTTTTGAAATTTGAAGCTCTTCCAATATCTAGAAATTTTCATCAAATTCTATTAGTAACAGGTCAATAATATCCATTACTTTCATGGTAACCGATGTTACCTGTTCACGTCAATAATGTTCAGGTAATGTTAGAGGTCTAGCAGATTTCTTCTCTGTGTAACCTTGTGCCAGATAATGGTCGTGATGTCTAATAATGAGCGTGACTTTGGTTGTTGTCTAAATCCATCAAAGCTAGCTTCATCTTAGATAAGTGAACGTGCCAATCCAAGAATACGCATTACCTTTTTTTTTCCTATTTGAATTTGATTTGCACTTCAAGTCCATGACAATGGCTCTTCATTTGTTGGTTTAGCAAGATTTTGAGTAGTTGTCAGTTCACCTTTTATTTGAATTGCTTGAATTATAGTATAGAAGTGAGGAGTGTGCTTCTTTAGTGAATGCGCATTACTTTGGTTATTGTTTGTTTTTCTTGAATTCCAATGCCAAAGTAATGAGCGTGGTTCAGATTGAATGGGCGTCATATTGATTACTGCTTGAATTTCTTAAAGTTCAAATAAACAAAATAAAGAGCATGCTTTTGATGGGTAATAAGCACTCATCTTGTCTTCTAACACAGTTTTCCAGCAATAGAAGTTAAGAAATAAAATAAAGCTTTAGCATGATGAAAACACATATATTGAGACAACAAAATGATCAATGTAAGAAATGCTAAAGTTAAGGGTGAAATTTGTAATGGATTAATCTGTTATAAATTTATAATAGATTAATAAGGAATTTAAGATGGAAGGTACATCTAGTAACGAAACTATTGCAACTAATATGAATAAGTATGATGATTAAACATAATTGCACATCCTTCGGCTTATGGAATAGGGTAGTATTGGGTTATTCATGCGGCTGGACCCTTTAGGAGTCACCTAGGATCATCACGCCTCGGAGGATGGGGGTATGATAATAAACTTGAACCAACTAGAAATCTTGAATAGAGGAAGAGTCAAAAATTTATAAATCGAGTTTATGTAATCTTTCAGTAATGGTGAGTGGTTCATCAACAAATACATAGGAGGAGAGAAGAAGAACTAAAGAAAAAGAGATTGGGACTTTGAGGAATGAGTATGATTTTTTTAAGAGATGTTATATTAAATATGGGTAAGAAATAAACCAAGAAGTTTAATTTACTACTTTTAGCTTGGCTAGTTATCAACGAAAGCCAGCCTGTTTAGGTTGGCTACAATGGTAAACTACGAGCAATTACAAGTTAATGAATAGTAGTATGTAACCTATTTGATAGCTGGAGAGTGAGCTATAACTAAAATTGTAAATTGAGCTTACTATTTCATTCTATAGATAAGCACTTTGAGCTTTGGATTAGCCTAACCCATTTTATAATCCCAATCTTATAAAATTATAGGTCCCATGGGATTAAATCTTGGGATATTTATAAAAATAACCTAAATATTAAGTAAATATTTTTTCAATTTTATGGTAAGTGAAAAAAAATTTTCAAATTTACGTTACTTCCATTTTCTAATTTGCAAAAACACGATAGAGAGGGTGTTTCTCAAAACTTAAAAGCTGGTCAAAACTGATTATAAGCAGTTGTTAGATTATAAGTTGTTTATTTAAGTGTTTCTGAAAACTTAAATAGTATATTATAATCTAATTTTAATCAGTTTTTTAAAAGTTGGGTTTTGCTACTTTTTTTAAGCACTTATTTTTTAAGCAGTTTTGACCAAGTAAAAGACCATATTATCCCTATTTAATCTTCAATATTTTAAATTTGCCCACCCTATACACTTTAGTTTTTTATTTATATAATTTATTGATAATATCAATATTATTATTATTATTATTATTAAATAAATTTTATTATTATTATTATTGCAAAATAAATTTTGAATTGACATTTAAAAAATTATTTTTATACAATAAATAAACTCAGAGATAGTTTGGTCATTTTGATAGTTTCTGCAATTAAAAACTGATTATAAGCTGATTTTACAGAAACACTTAACTGATTATAAACTGATTATCAGCTGGTTATTAACTAGTTTATAGAAACGCTTAACTACTTATTTTTAATCTAATTATAATCTAAAAATCACTTATTCACGATAAGCTGAAAAGCTCCAATTTTAAAAAATACTTTCAAAATAATAGATGTGGGCCACTTTTTCCATTTTTCCCTGGAAACTGTGCAGTTGTATTCAATCATCTTTTCTATTTTACTTTTTAGCTTTTTCCCATAGCAATTACCATTTGGAAATATATATATATATATATCTTTTCTTCTTTTAGGGAAAATTTTTTTTTTATCGAAAATAAAATTTCCCAAACTACACATCTTCTTCATCTAGGTTGGGAAACCAAACGAAGAACAAGAACACAAGACTAAACAACACAGAGAATCAGCCCTTCTCCCATGGAAACGAAAACACCACAGCTCAAACTGAGCAAACCCCAAAACTATGGCCAAAAAAAGGACACAGCCAAGGCCACAAACAGAGAAAATAGCAAATTCAAAGTCTGCTAGAACAAAGAACCTCAATAATACATATAAAGAAAAGTCTGACCAGAGGTTAAAACCCCTAACTTCCTCAGATAATGAAGTCGAAGAGGGAAAGGCAGGAAATATATTGATACAAATGCTAATTAAACAATATTTTTCTGTAAAGTATTGTTTTATTTTATTTTATTTTATTTTTCTAAAGTATTATATGAGAAGTCAAATTAACAGAGAATGTATTTCTCCTATACATATTTCAGCTTTAAGATTTAGGCATATATATTTTCCTGCTATGCATTTCTTACTCATTTATTAATATTTTAAAATTTTTATACAATTAAAAATAATTAATTAATTAAGCTAAAAATAATTTATGTTAATTAATTTAAAATTATTTTTTGTACATATACTTTTAAATATTTTATTTAATTTATATGTTTTAAATGATTTTAATATATACTATAAAAATTATTTAAAAATATTTTTTAATATATAATATAATTCATACTTTTATGCACATATATCTAGCTATATAATATATAGCTCCACATATAACTAAATATATACTTACTTATATCTAATTATATGTAATATATACCCACATATACTATTATTACTTTTAAATTCAATACATACATCTAGTTATATATAACATATATCCACATATATTTAGTTATATGTAACATATACCTATATATATGTAGTATATGCATATATTCATATATATTGTTATTTTGTAACATATACTCTTTTATATTATTATTCTTTTCAAATTTAACATACACATATATAGTTATATGCAACATATATCTATATATAACTAAACATATTAAATAATTGTATATTGTTGTTGTATTCAAATTCAACACATATATCTAGTTATATGTAATATACACCTATATATATATATATATATATATTTTTTAAATTCAATACATATATCTAGTTATATATAATATATACATATATAATTAAAATATAATAGTTATATAATATTTATTATTTTTAAATTCTTTCGTTATATGTAACATATATCATTATATAACTAAATATATAATTATTATATAATGTTTATTTTATTTCAATTCAATATACATATCTAATTATGTACAATATACACTAACATACATGGACGGAGCTACATAGACTTTGGAAGGGGCCTTGGCCCCTCCCAACTTTATATATATATATATATATATATATATTAAATGTAATAATCTCACTATTTTAAAAAAATAAAAATATTTTAAATTATTATTTAAATATATATATATATAAGAAATGAAAGAAATAAAAAAATATATAAAAGAAATAAAAAAAAGAGTAAGAATTTAGAAAATACATATATATAATTAAAATAATATTAGTTATAATTAATTTAAAATAATATTAATTAGAAATTAATATAAAAAGAAATTAGTGAAATTTAAGAAGTTAAGTGAATTTAGAATGTGTAATTATAATTAGTTGATAAATAAATTATATTTAAGAGAAAATTGCAATATCCGAGATTTTGAATAAATTAAATAATTATTTGGGGATATAGGTGTTGTATATACTTAATATATACCTAGTATATGCATAGTATATATATATATTATTTATTAATTATATATGTTGGATATATGTATTATATACTTGATTTATATTAAGTATATTTATGATATATTTGACGTGTATATAGGATACACATTATATGTGCATATGAGTATTTTTATATATTAAATATATATTATATATACATAATATATACAATATATATATGTGCGTACATAATGGTATATATAAAATATAAATAACATATATATGACATATACATATACATATACATAAGATATATCACATATATATATATAAAGTATACTTTTGTGGTGAAAAAAACGACGACGACGACGATGATGATGATGATGAAGAGAAGAAAGAAAAGTTAAAGGAGAGAAGAAATATGTGATTGTTATTAAAAGTAAATAAATAAATAATTACATAATTAATTAAATTATTATATATGCATAGTAAGTGAGAAAGAAATAATAAAAAGAGGTCATTTTCTTCTTTGTCCGTGGTGAACCCGAGAATTGGAGATATATATATATATATATATATACTTTCTTCTAAATACCTCAAATTGCATAGAAAATTCAAAGAGTCCAAGTGTACTTTGAAAGAAAATCAAATATTCAAGTAAGTAAACTCTTAACCACGTGCACTTGACACATATAAGGACTTATATTTAAAATTTTATATTTTTTTCAAACTTATTTATTATTTTTAAAAATTAAGTCTTCCAAATTCACAGAATCTGTCTCTTTAATAATTCATCTGGTAGCACCTGACTATCTATCTCTTTTAGCTATTAAACCTTAATAAAAATTCATAAACTTTTAATCATATATTCTAGGAATATATATGATATTGTGTGTAAAATTTCAGATTTTTCTGAGTTGATTTGCTGTAGTTCTTAAATATTTTTCTTAACTTCTACAAATTCTAAGTTGCTGGAACTGCTCCAACAATCCGTGTTCTTCTATTTTTCTCAAATAATAATTCATCGTTAAAAATTATGAAATTTTATACATTACTTCCTAACATATATAAAAACTTGTCATTAAATTTTCAAGCTTATTTAACATCTCTAGATAAGTTTAAAAATCTGGACAAAATTACTTCGCAGCACATATGTAAAATTTTCAGCGACGATAATACTCATCTCCCATATTTTTTTTTTCATATCCTAGATCATTTTTCTTAATTTCACTTATCTATCAATTGGATCGATATAAATCTTAATTTTAAATAGAAGTTCTAAAAAATTTATTCTTAATCTATAATATCTAGAGTAATGTTTTCACTGTGCTACTCTGATATACGCATCTCAAATGACATCTCAATTTATATCCATTATATCAAATGGACATTACCACATCAAAGACCATCACAGATGCCAATGCTTATGCATACATTAAAATAAAAATTATTATTTTAAATTTCTCCTTACTCATTTTCAAAACTCACCTAGGTTGAGAATCTCAAACCTAGGCTCTGATACTAAAATAAATGTAACACCCTTATATCCTATATACGTATAATATATACACCCAATATATATATAATACACATATATGGTATAAAAATATCACAATCCGATTTAATAAAAAAATTTACTTTTCTAATTTTAAAATCTTAAATACTTTAAAATATATATTTAAATAACAAATAAAATATTATTTATCAATTATAGGTTCTAAAATATTATTTTTCATAAAAATCTCTGAAAAATAAATTCACTAGAGTTTTATCTGTAATTTAAACTTTTCAAATTTTCAACATAACTACAACCTGCAAAAGAAAAACACTCCTAATAAAACCAATCATAAATTTCATCCATACTCCTCAATTTCTCCAAGTTTCTCAAAATATTTATACATATACATATATATATATATATCAAAACACATATAAACCTCACATTACCCAATTTATCCAAAACTTTCTTTATAATTTATAAGCTCTTAAAAATATAACATACTATACATAATTATGTCATACTTTATAAAAATAAAATGCATGTATGACAGCAGCTAACTTTGATTATGTGGCAACAAAACTTACTTCAAATACTATCAACCTCAAGCCTAGATCTAACCAGGTCTAGATGAACTTTCCGGATCTACTGGATCTACTCTGTCACATGCGCGATGAATTATAATCACGCTAAGTTAAAAGCCTTGCAGTACATACTTTAATAACAAATAAACTTAATACAAGGTCAATGCTTAATGCTTTTTATGTTATATCACTGTGTGACATTCAAGTTCACTTTTAAACATATTCTTTTATCATTTAATAATTCACATAAGAACTAACACAAGCAAGAGCCCAAAGGATCTAATATGCCATTTAAATCCCAAAGTTACTGTTTTGATCCAAATTGACACCATTTGTCTAGCCCCGAAGGCAAATCATAATAATGCTCAAAAGCTAGCCCCAAAGGCAAATCATATTACAATAACGTCAAGCGTAGGCATGCCGTCAAACACAGAACTCTGAAAAATGAATAATATACTAGGCATACAATTATTTCATATTTTACATCACTAATTTCTTTCTCATTTTTCCATATTCAACTAGGCGCATTGCCTCATTTCTCATTATTAATTAGGCACATTGTCTCATTTTCTCATTTATCTCATTTATATCAATGTCAATTCAATTTAATTCATCATATTTCATGATTTTATCACAATGTATACATATTTCTATTAAAAACACATGACCCTAAATATTTTTGGTTATTTTCACATAATTCATATAAATTACATTTTATGCAATTTAACAATTATTAATGCATATATAACAAATCACATTACCTAAACACTTTGGATCATTTTCATACAATACACATATTTCACATTTTATTCAATTTAACCATTAAAAATGACTTTACATAATGCACATAATATATATTTCAATATTTCACATGTTATAACACAATATCCATGAATGTTCAAGATGCCAAGTAGCTTAACACATTTTCTATCCAAAATGTGTCAAGCCAAATTTAATGCAAATATATTTAAATTATCAAAAGTATGTGCATACCTCAATTATCAGTCAAACCAAAGTTAAAGGTCACTTTCCAATCTTCACTCTAACTAATATCCCAAAATTAAGTCTTACCTTACTTTAATATTGAAAATCCATTTTAATCCATTATAATTGGTGTTTTAAGTTTATTTTCCAACACTTTTTCATCACTTTGCTCAATTTTCTATATTTCATACCCATTTCTCATTCCCAAGTGATCATATCATGCTATAATCACTTTCACATCATAATTCTAATTATTCCGTAACCATTTCTTATACTCTCAATCACATATCACATTTTTCATCTTATTATTGTATCTCATCAATTTTTCAAATTTTCACATTTATACAAACATACACATATTATATAATCATTTCATATATCACAATCTTATTAAACATTATTCCTAGTCACATTCACAATGTGACCATTTTCCTCATTTCCAATGCATTCTCACATTATTTCATAATCAATCTCCATATCATCAATCACATTGCACATTGCATAGTCCATTTTCATAACTTTAATTATATTTTATCATTTTATATATTTTTTTACTCACATTATCAATTTATTTTTATAATTTTGTACATTTTAGATATTTTTCACATTTTTTATATATTTAATCACATTTCCTATAATGTATGTCACATTTACAATATGACCTTAGTACCCATATACTTTGGGCATTTTTTCCACTTTACCCAAATATATATATATATATATATATATATATTAATAGTTTTAGCCACCTATAATGGCTTAGCATAAAGTTTTTTTTTATACATTTTACATCTTTGTATGAATAACAATGCACTTACATACAATACTCAACATCAAATAGCTTAGCACATCTTTAACATCAAAATGTGCTAAATCACATCATATGCAAATGAATTATACAAAGTTAAAGTATGTACTTACCTTGTTTCCCCTTTTCAAGCCTTAACTTGATAAAAAAATTATACTCCTCCACTTCTTTCAATATAGCCTATACATATATAATCCAATATTAATTGCATTACCTATTTAAATTTACATTGCAACCCATTGTATATCAAATCACCATTATCCAACCCATTCTCATTAAATTTCCATTAAAAGCATAAATTCACCACTTACTACTTTATCCAAACTTCAAATAACTCACTCATATCTAACATTTAATCATAAAATCATTTCTTATTCCTCTATGAAATAATAAAAAAAAAGATAATTACACTTGATTAGAGGATTTTACTTCAATTGTAATGGAATAATACAATTTGAGAAATGACATAAAAGGTATGATACATGAAGGAATTATTGATGATTTTAGATAGCAAATAGAGTAAGATAAAGAAGCAATGGTGTGGTGAATTTATGCTTTTAATGGAATTTTAATAAGAATGGGATGGATAATGGTGATTTGATATACAATGGGTTGTAATGTGAATTTAAATAGGTAATACAATTAATAATGGATTATATGTGTGTAGGCTATATTGAAAGAAGTGGAAGAGTATAATTTTTTATCAAGTTAAGGCTTGAAAAGGGGAAACAAGGAAAGTACATACTTTGACTTTGTATAATTTATTTGCATATAATGTGATTTAGCACATTTTGATGTTAAAGATGTGCTAAGCTACTTTGATGTTGAGTATTGTATGTAAGTGCATTGTTATTCATAAAAAGATGTAAAATGTATAAAAAAAAAACTTTATGCTAAGCTATTATAGGTGGCTAAAACTATTAATATATATATATATACACATTTGGGTAAAGTGGGAAAAATGTCCAAAGCATGTGGGTACTAAAGTCACATTGTAAATATGACATACATTATAGGAAATGTGATTAAATATATGAAAAATATCTAAAATATCTAAAATGTAGAAATTATAAAAATAAATTGATAATGTAAGTAAAAAAATATAGAAAATGATAAAATGTAATTAAAGCTATGAAAAATAGACTATGTAATGTGTAATGTGATTGATAATATGGAGATTGATTATGAAATAATGTGAGAATGCATTGAAAATGAGAAAAATGGTCACATTGTGAATGTGACTAGGAATAATGTTCAATAAAATTGTGATATATGAAATGATTGTATAATATGTGTATGTTTGTCTAAATGTGGAAATTTGAGAAATTGATGAGATACAATAATAAGATGCAAAATGTGATATGTGATTGAGAGTATAAGAAATGGTTACAAAATAATTGGAATTGTAATGTGAAAGTGATTATAGCATGGTATGATCACTTTGGGAATGAGAAATGGGTATGAAATGTGAAAAATTGAGTAAAGTGATAAAAAAAAGTGTTGGAAAATAAACTTAAAAGTCCAATTATAATGGATTAAAATGAATTTTCAATGTTAAAGTAAGGTAAGGCATAACTTTGGGATATTGGTTGAAGTGAAGATTGGAAAGTGACCTTTAACTTAGGTTTGAGTGATAATTGAGATAGGTACATACTTTTGATAATTTAGATATATTTTCATTAAATTTGGCTTAACACATTTTGGATAGAAAATTTTTTAAGCTACTTGGCATCTTGAACATTTATGAATATTATGTTATAATATGTGAATTGTTGAATATGTATTATGTACATTATGTAAAGTCATTGTTAATAGCTAGATTGAATAAAATGTGAAATATGTGCATTATGTGGAAATAACCCAAAGTCTTCGGGTAATGTGATTTGTTATGTATGCATTAAAAGCATTGTGAAAAGCCATTGTTAATGGCTAAATTGCATAAAATGTAATTTATATGAATTATGTAAAAATAATCCAAAATATTTGGGGTGATGTGTTTTTAATGAGAAATGTGTATACATTATGATAAAATTATGAAATATGATGAATTAAATTGAATTGACATTGATAAGAATGAGATAAATGAGAAAATGAGGTAATATGTCTAATTGATAATGAGAAATAAGGCAATGTGCCTAGTTGATTATGGAAAAATGAGAAAGAAATTAATGATGAAAAATATGAAATAATTGTATGCCTAATATGTTATTCAATTTTCAGAGTTTTGTGTTTGGCGGCATGTCTATGAAGTTATCCTCATTATTTGCCTTCAAGGCTAGCTTTTGAGCAATTACTTTGATTTACCTTCAGAGCTAGACGCTTAGTGTCACTGTGATATGATTTGCCTTCGAGACTAGCTTTTGAGCATTATTATGATTTGCCTTCGGAGCTAGACACATGGTGTTAATTTGGATCAAAACGGTAACTCTGGGATTTGAATGACATATTAGATCTTTTAGGTCATTGTTTGTGTTTGTTCTTATATGAATTATTAAATGATAAAAGAATATGTTTAAAAGTAAACTTGAATGCCACATAGTGACATAACATAAAAGAATTAAGCATTGTCATTGTATTTAAGTTTATTTGTTGTCAAAGTATGTACTGCTAGGCTTTTAGCTCAGCGCGATTATAATTAATCGCGCAGGTAACATAGTGGATCCGGAGAGTTCATCTAGACCTGGTTAGGTCTAGACTTGATATTGATAGTTTTTGAATTAAGTTTTGCTGCCACAAAATCAAAGTCAGCTGTTATCATACATACATTTTATTTTTATAAAATTTGACATAATTATATATATTATGTTATATTTTTAAGAGCTTGTAAATTATAAAGGAAGTTTTGGTTAAATTGGGTAATGTGAGGTTTATATGTGTTTATATATATATATATATGCATAAATATTTTGAGATACTTGGAGAAATTGAGAAATATGGATGAAATATATGATTGATTTTATTGGGAGTGTTCTTCTTTTGCGGATTATGGTTTTATTAAAAATTTAGGATGTTCAAATTATAGATAAAACTCTAGTGAATTTTTTTTCCAGAGATTTTTATGAAAAATACTTTTAAATATACATTTTAAAGTATTTAAGATTTTAAAATTAAAAAAATAAATTTTTTTATTAAATCGGGTTGTGATATTTTTATACTGTATGTGCATTATATATATATATATATATATGACATATACCGGATTGTGACATTTGGTAGAAAGTGTCTCTCTTTCTCTCTCTCCAATTCTTAGGTTCACTGTGGAAGAAGAAGAAGAAAATGACCTCTTTTTGTTACTTCTTTCTCACTTACTATCCATATATAATAATTTAATTAATTATGCAATTATTTATTTATTTACTTTTAATAACAATCACATATTTCCTCTCCTTTTTACTTTTCTTTCTTCTCTTTATTATTATTATTATTATCATCATCATCATCATTACTTTTTTCAACATAAATTTATACTTTATATATATATATATGTGTGTGTGTGTATATATGTCATATATATGTTATTTGTATTTTACATATACCATTATGTATATATATTTATTGTATACGCTATGTATATGTAATATATATTTAATATATATAAATACTCATATGCGCATATAATGTGTATCCTATATATACATCAAATATATCATACATATACTTAATATAAATCAAGTGTATAATACATATAATTAATAAATAATGTATATACTATATATATATATATACTAGGTATACATTGAGTATATATAACACCTATACCTTCAAATACTTATTTAATTTTTTTAAGATCGCGAATATTACAAAAATAAATAAAAGTAAATAAATAAATGGATAATAATCACAATTATATTAAATAATTAACTTAAGTTTAACCATCACAATTGTGCTATTTTATTTTAATAGGTTTCAATTGCATATGAAT
This sequence comes from Garcia nutans, assembly GCA_947685225.1. Lineage (NCBI taxonomy): Eukaryota > Viridiplantae > Streptophyta > Magnoliopsida > Malpighiales > Euphorbiaceae > Garcia > Garcia nutans. The sequence continues at coordinate 45,692,767 of CANTUV010000011.1, read as the reverse complement.
TAATAATATATGGACGCACATATATGTTTCATTTATAGATGGAAAAACCATCTACAATTGATGCATATTTCAAAAGGAATGTTAAACCGTCAAATTCAAATGAGCAGTCAAATACTTATACAAATTCTAATCTTTTTCATGATTTAAATGAATGGTTTGTTCTTTTTTGATAGATTAAATATATTTAAACTTATTTGTCTAAACTAGTTGGCCCCCCTTACTAATTTGCCCTGGCTTCATCTCTGCTAACATATAACTACATAATAAAAAATTTTAATTTTAAAAATACTACAAAATAAAAAAATTAAAAATGCACAAAGGAAAAATTTTAAAAATACAATTATTTGTAGATACTTTAATAACAGATAAAAAAGAAAAATAAATATAAAAATATAAAACAAACAAATAAAATAGAAGAAAAATAAGCAAATAAAAAAACAGTTAAAAAAAGAAAAAAGAAAAGCGAACAAATAAAAAGGAAAAAAAAAAAGAAAAAGAAAATTGGGCCACCTAAAATACACAAGTAAAAAAGTCAATTTCTCTATAAATAAAAAAATATAAAAAGAAAATTTTGATTAAATAATTGAAATCAAAAAATAAAAAATCGTTGTTGTATATAATTTCCTCTTAAATCTTCTTAAATCTTTGAAAATAATTTCCAAACGCCCATCATGAATATATGTAATTATAATGGATTAGCAATTGGGAACCCATGTTTTACAAAATTACAATCAGCGATTGAATACAATTACAAAGGGTTTCTTAAAACAGTTGTTGAAATTGAAATTAAATTATAAAGTTATGAATAAAGATAGTGTTTTATAGACTATGACAAATTTTAATTGTAGACAATTAATAATTTCAACATTAAACAAAATATTTAAATAAAATAGCTTATAATTTAATTTATATTTAGTTATTCGAATTCATATATAAATATTAAAATATTTAAAAATCAAAATAAAGATGCATATGTTTTCTAATAACTATTATGTGTTTTTATAATTATTTTAAATTTTAATGATATTTTTTTATGAAATTTTAATTTTTGAGTTTAAAAGTTCTAATCTAGATTTTAGTTCAAAAATTAAATTTTAATTTTAAATTTCAAAAATTAATAAATTGAAAATATAAAAATTAACCTTTAGTTTCGCTTTACTAACTGAAAGATTAAAGAGTTAATTTTTAAAAGTTAAACCAAATGGATACTAGATTTTAATAATTAAAGAAACACAATAAATTAATTATAGTTGGTCTAACGGTTAAAAGCTTATAAATTTTAAAGTTCTGGTTTTATTTTCACTTAAATAATATATATATATATATATATTATACAATATAATATAATATGACTATATGTTATAAAATAAATTTTTTATAATTTTAAATAAACTGTATTCATTTATTATTATTATTATTATTATTATTATTATTATTATTATTATTATTATTATTTAGTCACAAGCTCATGTTGTGTAAGGATTTAGTTTTATCTTTTATTTTATTTGTGTTTTGCAAATATATTTAGTCATACGTAAAATTATTATTATTGTTATTATTATTATTATTATTTATTTTGAAATAGCTGAAAATTCTATTCAGAAAGAAATCAATACAATAATAGAAGAAGGAATGTTCTCCCAAACATAGAAGTAAGAAAAAGAATGAGAAGCTTTAGCAATTTCATGAGCTAATACACTCATTTGCCTCCTTATCCACTAAATAGACAAACTAGGTCGAAGAGCTAATTATAAATGGCAATTGGATCGCGTTGTATCATGTCGGCCCAACCAAGATCCATCATGTATGTGGTTTTTTTTTGTGATGTATTATATCGGCCCAAAATATTATTTGTGTCGTGTTAGACCATATCAAAATTTAAAAAACAATGGCCCAACATAACTTATTAGCCCATATACAATCATGTAATCATGTCGTGCCGAGTTAGATTGTCCCATATGGTGTCAATATATGGCCTAGCCGAAATCTTTTTGCACAAATTTACAATTATTTTTTAAATAAATTATGTATAGAAATTGATTAAAAAATAAAACAAGATACATAATAATACAAAATTAAACTATAATGACACAAATTAAATTATAATAATACAAATTAAATTATAATATATAAATTAAACAAATGAAACTATAATAACACAAGTAATAATTAAATTAAACACAAAAAAAATTAAAAATATAATAATTATTATGGAAAAGAAAAAAAAATATTGTTGAGTAATTCTGTTTTGACATATGGAAACATATAATATAATTTGTTTAAAATTTTAACTTAATTATAAATATGGATAAAAAATTATTTTTTAATAAATATAATTAATTTTTGATACATACAAAAAAATTTATCGATAAAAATTTTTATAATTAAATTTCTTTTTTAATATTTCAAATGTTTTATTTTATAAAATTATGTTAGATAGTTTGTATACTTAAATTCAAAAATTATTTATATGTCAAGGTACAATCTAGTAGTAAATGCATTTTCTTTTGTGCAAATAAACTCAGGATCGATTCCTTCCTTTTTCAATTTTATTTATATAATTTATTTAAAATTATTTGGGTTGTGCTGGGCCTCCTATCATGTCATGCTGGGCTAACTTGATAGGCCAAATACCCTAGGTCCAGCTAGTCCTATGACACTTATGTCAGGCTGCAATCTCGCATGGCCCAAAACGTGTTGGGCAGGCCCGCCCATGGGTCGCCAAACCCAATTGTCATGTATAAAGCTAACAAAGCCTTACAATCCTCAATAATGGGTCCAAATTTAGAACAATTTTCCCTTCCTGAAGATAAATAGTGCACCACCTTTTATATTTCTAATTCCATGATTCAATGGTTTGCAATATTATCCAAAATAAACTGCAAACTCTTTTTGCAACCCATAAACTTAGATCTATAACTTGAAATTCTACCTAAAATAGCTGCCAATAGATCACCATTAGCATTTTGGATAACATCTCTAAAGACTGACCCTATTCCATCTTCAAACACAATTGCTTTTATATTACATTTCCAAAAACTTTCGGACAATAGCTTCAAAGCCTGACTCTATTACATCTTCAAAAACAAACGCATATACATTACATTTTCAAAAACAAATAGGAGGAGCCTCCCACCTAGTTTTTTCATGAGAAACAGGATAATTAGGAATTGATAAGTGCCTTTAGAATTCCATAGCTTTCCTCTAATCTTCCAAGAATATATTCAATAGAAAAACCAATATGTGATCTTTAAAAGCTTTTCCTTACCATAGAAGAAGGAAAATAAAGAACTTTAACTCCTTTTCTTTCAAAATATTAAGCAACACTTATTCCATCCAATGCAAACAATTTGTATTTTGATTAATTTGGAAATGAAACCCCAACAAGCACTAGCAACCCTAGCTTTATGACAATAAAAAAATCATGATAGATAGTCTCCACCTATTTATATCGACCACATAAATTGGGAAGTTAAATGCCTTTCTCATGAAGCTTGGCATTAGCTGGCAAAATGGTATTCAAAAAATGCCAGGTAAAATTCCTAACTTTAAGTGGTACCTTCATATGCCAAATACTCTTTCAAACATTAAACCCATGAGGTGCATGGTTAATGTGAAATCCATATAAATGTTAATAAGTCGATTTCACTATGTATGATCCATCCTTGGAGAAGCTCCAGATACATCAATCCCTTCTCTGTCTCAAGCTAATAATGATGCTCAAAATTAGTGCAGCCTGCTCTTCCATAAATAATCCTTATACCAAGTTTATGTTCCAACTTTCTATCATTCTCATGCAACAATTCAACAACTTTCATGTCTTCAAAACTATCCAAGCAAGGACTATTAGCATAGAAATTTTGTTCTCTTGGAATCCATAGATCAACCCACATCTTAATCGTTTGCTTATCCCCAATAATCCATCCCAAGCCATTAAGAAAAAGATCTTTAGCAACAAACGAAATGTTTTAAGTGAAACTATGGTCAAAATCCAACCTAGTAGTTAACAAATCCCCTTGAGGGTAATATTTAACTTTGTAAACTCTAGCAATCAAAGAGTTTGGATTAGTAAAAATTCTATAATATTGTTTTCCCAATATTGCAAGGTTTTTAGATGCAGGTTTTGAGACCCATGCTTCCTTTTTCTTACTCTGGTATTCCAAGGCATCCAATGTAAATTCCGCCACTCATCCTTCTTTGTGCCTTAGAAGCTATTCATCATGTGCTAAAGCTACTTATAAAGAATAATTAGAAATATTTTTTTGAAAAAAAAAAACTCCTATACAAAAAGCATAAACGACTTGATCAATAAATTTTAATAGGATTTCCTTATCAGCTCTAGATAAAAATTTATTCTACCTATGAACCACTAAGGACGAAAATACTATTTTTGCTATGAACCACCGAGGACGGGAGTTCAAAAATCTCCCATGATTAATACAATTCTATAACCCCGTTGATAATGTCATATCCATGATTTTGGAGAAATTAAATAAATATTTGGAGATATAAAAGTAGTATACACCAAATACATATCTAGTGTATATATAACATATACATATTGAATATTAATTATATATGTTGGATATATATATTTTACATACTTAAAATATTTAATATACATATAAGGTATATTTGATGTGTATATATGATACATATTATTTATGCATGTGGGTATTTATATTCATTAAATATACATTGCATATACATAGTTTATACGTTATATAAACGCATACATAATGGTATATATAAAATATAAGTGACATATATAAGACATATACATATACATAAAATATACATTATATATATGTGAGGTATAATTTGGTATTGGAAAAGTGGATAACAATAATAATAATAATAAAGGGAATAGAGAAAAGTCAAAGAAAGAAATAAAGTAATTGGTTAGAATTATTTAAATTAATTAATTATTATATATTTATGGATGAAAAAGTGTTAAGTATGATAATAAATAATAAATAATAATAAAATAAATCAAAATTAAAATATATTTTAATGGTAGTTGAGAATTATGGATTTTAAATAATTAATAATTAAATAAATTAAATATATATATATTTGTAGTTAGAAACAAAAGAAGAAAGTAAGACCAAAATAAAATCCCTTTTTTTTCTTCTTCTTCTTCTTCTTCTTCTTCTTTATCTTGGACGTGTGCTAGTAGAGAGGGAGAGAGCGCTTGATTTTGGCTTGTGCAATATATCAAATTTATAAAAGATTTAAAGAGAATTTAAAAATATTTTGAAAGATTATCAAAGAAATCAAGTAAGTATCTTTTATTTTAAGCTTTATTTTCTTGGTTTTACGATTATATAAGTTTGGATTAGAGAGAGAATATGTGTTTAAATTATTGAAATAGATACAAATAAAGTTAGAATAATGATTATATAGTGATTTTATTGGTTGGATGATTGAAAATGACATGATTGGTGAATTTAAGGTTATGGATGAATATATGTGTAAATTAGAGTTTTGGTGTAGATGGTTATAATTGTTGAAATTGAGTAATTTATTGTTGTTTTTCAGGTGTGTGTGTAATGATTTTATGGTTAAAATTTTGATACGAGAGAATTTGGTTAAGTATAGGGTTATGGACCTATTATGTGTATTTTGAATTTTTGAAAGGGATGTTGAAAATTATGGTAATGCATTGTTTTGATGTTACATTGATGTATAATTGATGATTATATAGTTGAATGATGGAAATGAGTTTGATATGTTGAAGTTTGGATAAGGTGGTGAAAATAGTATTTTAGTGAAATGTTATGTAAAAATAATGTAAATGGTGTATGAATGATTAAAGTGTATTAAAATGAATTGTTAATGCTATGTTGGAACTTGTAATATGGTTTAGGATTGATTAAAGTGGATTTATAAAATTAAAGTGAAGAAGGGCAATTGGTGAAGTTGAAGTTGGTTCAAGTATGTATGTTTATTTGGTCCCATGATTTAAATTGAGTTACTAAATGATTTAAATGATGGAAATGGACTCAAATAGATATTTGGAAGTGGTTGAAATGAAAAACAAGAATTGAAGTGAGTTAAAGCACATTTTAGGATTTTGGAAGGAATATTTCTAAATTGAGTTTAATTGCTTAAAGTATCTTAAAATATGATGTTATAGACATATTTGAGATTAAAACTCAATTTGAAATTGATTAAATTGTAGTTCTAATGTTAAAGTGCATAGGGCTAAGAAAAGAAAAAAAATAGTAAAATGTGCTTTAATTTTTGTCTTATATTCTAAACACCTTAAAATGTAATTTTAATGTATAGTATATATTCACATCTTGTATAGGTGTTGAGAAAATAATTATTGCACCAACTTAGTAGTGAATGGTGATAAGAAATTTTGAAGTGAAGTAGAGCTTTGGCTCACTGTATATTAAAAAGGTATATATATAATTTGAAATTTTATAACATTGATTGCATTGTTTTTAGTCATAATACATTGAATATGGAAAATGTGTTATGATACTTGAATGAGAATGTGTATGTAGGTGTAGCATTGTTTGAAGTAACAATGGTTGTTTTGAATTAATATTGTATGATATGACTTTAAAAATGAATAAAAGTGATGATATGTGAAAAATGAGAAAAGTGTAAATTTTGCACTAGGATGTAAAATAAGCTACAGTTGTAATATATGAGAAAATAAGGTTGATTATGAGTAGTAGATAATGAAATATAATTATATGTTGCCTTATATACAGTCTAATTCTAAAATATTTTTATTAGATAGGTTGACGCCTTTGGGTGAGACACATTGGTGTCATTGATAGCTTGATGTCTTCGAGTGAGACACATTAGTATCACTTATAGCATAACACCTTCGAGCGAGATACACTGGTGTCACGAATGAATGAGATAGTCCAAGATAATAGTTCTGAAATTAGAATAGTATATAGAGTTATATAGGCCCATTGTATGTGTATGGATGATTAATTTGTTAATAAATTATATGTATACATTGTATGGTATTAAGACATACTGTATATTATGATATCACATATATAACATCATTCCATGTTCGTTTATACCAAGTTATATGCTACTAAGCTTTCGAGCTTAGCTCGGTAGTGTGTATCACGCAGGTATTAGAATTGCATATTAGAATATCCGAACGATGATTGGGACTTGGAGTTTGAGTGTGCCACAAGGTCAGCCTAAAAGGTGTTGCATTCATGTATAATTTTTGTACTGAGTGATTTGAGTTGTGTATAGTAAAAACATCGTGTGCATATTAAATTGGGTTTGTAAAATCTTATATATGTATATGACATTTTTGTATATAAATTGATGATGTGATAATATTTTTAAAGAAGTGATAGGATTTTATAAATAGATATAGGTATATTTTGAGAATGTGATTTCTTATGCAGGCTATGAATTTTTAATATGAAATTTACTATGACACTTTTATATTCTGTATGCGTATTTTATATATACAGAATATATGTACTATATGTATATAAGGTATAAAGGTGTTACAGATAAAATTATATATTTTTTTATTATTTAAGAATATTCTAACTCTATTGTTATGGTTTTAAATTGATTTTGATCGATCTTATTTTATTATCTTCATATTAAGTTAAAAGTTGCAAAATATGAGTTTTTGTTGCATTTTAGTCAAAGTTGGAAAGAATAGTGAAAATAGCATAGAAGAACTCAATCACACGCCCATGGAGGTCAAAGCCAAACCCATGGACTTCATCTCGAACTTGCCAAAGAAAAAGAAGAAGAAAAAATAAATATCCAAAAGATAACTCAAAGCCACAACTGTGGAATTCAAATATCACACCCGTGAACAACATTCACCTACTGTCTAAGAAGAGAAGAATGTAGCCCAAGAATTCCAGAAGCAAACTCGAGACCATGATCATGGCATCTCAAGGGCACGCCAGTGCAGTCTATTCAGATACTGCCTAGAAGAGGAATTTTGCGAGCCGACTACGTAAAGTTAAGCATGATGGTGGGGTCCCAAGGCCACGACTATGAAAGATATATGGCAGCTAGAAATCCAAATTTAAGAGGAAATCTTTCAAGATTTGTCTTCCTATTCAATTGAGATTTCCCCCAAATATATCCTAAACCTTATCCTACTTCGAAAAGAAGTTCCCCAAGTTCCTATAAATACTCAAGCCTCCAACTCAATTGTAGTTACCAATTTTTAGAGCAATTTTCTATTTATTTTCTTGAGAATTCCTTAATGAGAGAGGAGGTTTGGTTCAAGAAGAAGTTCAAGATCAAGAAGCTCCATTTAATCCAAAGAATTTCAAGTTTGATCTTTCATATTATTTTTTAGTTTAATCATGTCCTCCACTATTTCTTTTTTTATTATTTAGTTTTTTATTTTAATTATGAGTAACTAAAAACTCAATTAGGATTAGACTCTTATTTTAATTTTTTTCCATGAAATAATTTATGTTTATTTGATTCAATAAAAGTTTTTCTTACGTTTGTTTTTGTTATCTTTGATCTTAATAAAATATTTATTTGACCAATAAATATTTAATTTGAGATGTGTGATGAAGTAAGAGTAAAAACATAAAATTAGTTTAAGAAGTAACAATCTTAAGTTAAGTTTTCACTTAAAGAGAAGAGATAAGATAAACACTTAAGAAGTTGATAAAAAAAATTCTTATAAAACTTAATGAATTAATATTATGATCACGAGAGTAGAAATAAAATTAAATTCAATATTAAGTTTAGTACTTGAGAAAAACTAAATCCTAAATTAGAAAAATCCAATCAATAATCAAAGAAGAACTAAAATTGGCTAAATACCTTATAAAATTTATAGTTAATCAAGATACTCTAGCCCTAAGCTCAAAAATATTGTATTTAAATCAAAAGCAATTTTAGTTTTAGTTATAATCATTTTACTTAATCTTTAATACAAATCTTTTTTATCCAAATAATAATTATTTTAATTATTTGGTACTTAGAATACTTTTTTTTTTCGTGAGATAATGTTTATTCACCGCTTATTACTTGATTATGATCTATACTCTTACAGTTATCTAGGCTAGAATCCTAACACCCTTACACTTATTCACCGCTTATTACTTGATTAAGACATTTGCATGAAAATATGTACCAAATTGCTAACCCCTGACCTGAAGCTACTTTATACTAATAAAGAAAAAGAATCATCTACAAAGAAATATGTGTGTATATATGGATATCTTTATACTGCTCTTTTAAAAGTGACAAGTAAAAAAAAGCTTGAAAATATTAATTTATGACAATGAATAAATTACAAATAAAACTATAAATACAGTATATAAAAAAGTTTTTTTCTTATTTAATTTGAGATATTATTAGATATATTTTTCATTAAATTGTTATATATTATTATTTATTTTGAATTATGTTATATTATAATTAATCTCACTTAAATGGAATTTTATAAAAAAAATGTCAATATAATTTTATTTTATTATAACTCCCTCCGTATTATTTACATAGAAAAAATAAGATGGACACGAAAATTAAGGAAATTTTACTTTTTCCATCTCTATTTACTTAAATACCCCTAAAAAAATACCCCTCAAATTAAACTTTTAAGACAAGGGTATAAATGGTATTTTGTCTCATTCCACTCCCCAAATTTTACCTAAAATGACATATTTTCTATATAAAAAATACACCAAAAAAGGAAATTTTTCCTATGTAAATGATACGGAGAGAGTATTATTTTTTTAATTTTATCTCGTAGATCGTGTGAATTTTAATATTAGTTTATCATTAAAATAAAAAAAATGATAACACAGTATAAAAAAAATGAAATCTATTTTATATTTTGATTTTAAAATAATATATATATAATCATCATAAAATGAATTTAAGATTAATGATATTTCTGAAAAAAAAAAGATATAAAATGTGAAACAAATAGCATTTAAAAAAAAGATATTGGAAAATGATGAGAGTTCTCCAATAGAAAAAGAAAGCGACAAAAAGGAAGTTGATGTCTCTACTCAATTGATTACCGATATGCATTATCGATTGTGCATATTACAACAGATGTTCTTATTATTTTATGGAGTAATGATACAATTATAGGAGAGAGAGCGAGAGTGTGTGTGTCTGTGTTTTTCTGATAAAAAAAAGTCTGTGTTCGGGTAATGAGATCAATGGAAGAGCGGAGGATTTGTTGTTTGCTGTTGTCATTTGATGCTAAAAATGGACGAAAACCCCTTCATTCCATTTCTTCTTTCCTTCACTTCTACTGCTTCACAACATATTAAAAATTCAACTTACACGCACCTATTATATATATATATACATAGAGAGAGAGAGAGAGAGAGAGAGAGAGAGAGAGAGAGAGAGAGAGTCTCTGTGCTCTACGCAATCACCTAATCAATCAATTCTCAACTTCTAACATCTGAATTAACTGTAAGTTTTCTGGGTTTTTCTTTAATTGAGGATTCCCAATCCATCTGATTGATCTCTCATTTCTTCATTGATTCACTGCTTGTAATTTCAGAATCTACATTGGGCCTTTTTTTGAATGGTTCTTGTATGCTTCGATTTTACTGTGCTTCATTTCTTGATCTGGGAATTGTTTATTTCCGATTTTTATTTTTCTTTTACTTTTAGGGGGCTTCTGCTGCTACACAATTCCCATTCATAGATTCATTTAAGGGAGCTTCTGTTAATTGCCTGTTTTTCATTTTACTATTCACTTGATAACAATTTATCGTTTGGGTAATGACTAACTTATCTGCGTTAGATTGATCATCTTACGACGGATCATAATTTTTAGCTTCAGATGTTTTCCATGTGTTAGAACTATGGATTTGCATAGTAATTCTCATCCTGAATCTGGAAAAATGGAACAAATTGTTTCCCAGTTTCTATTGAAGAGCTTGCATATTATTTTGGACTCTAGAATTCCTTCTCTTCTTCCACATGATCGGAATTTTGACCTTCAAACTAGTTCTCGGATGAGAAAGAGTGACAAATGGTTCAATTTAGTTCTAGGAGATCGTCCAGCAGCTTTAGATAACTTGAATTTCTGGCAGAGAAATCGAATGGACCCCATGATTATTGACATAATACTTTTCCATGGAGGGACTACTTCTTCATCAGTAGACAATCTGTATACTTCTTCAGCTGAGGGGATGCCTGTTGAAACAGTTATTGAAAGGTGGGTAGTTCAGTATAAGAACCTGCGGGTTATGGCTCCCCTGGCTGCGGAAAGTTCTGCTTCTTACAAAAAGACATATAAGAAATCAATCATTCTTTTACGTACTCTTTATTCACAAATGAGGTTTCTTCCAGCTTATAGGATATTTCGACAGCTAAGCTCATCTAGTCAAACATATAATTCTGATATCATTTACAAGGTTTCCTCATTTTGTGAACCATTCTCTAGGTCTGAGGAGGAAACAATGAAAGAATATTGTTTTGTCCCTGTAGAGGCCCTTCCTGGCCACCTTTCTGTATCTGTAACTTACCGTGCATCACTATCTAATTTTAACCTTGAGCCTTTGGCAACATTCCCACCAAAGATCATAACTGATTATGTTGGTAGCCCCACTACTGACCCTCTTAGGTCTTTTCCTTCTTCAAAGAAGGGAGTTCGTGCTACATCCTTTCCACTGAGGGAAATAAAGCCTTCTACTTCTACTCCTTCTCAACGTCGGCATAGCTGGACAAGTGGCTTTCACAGAGCTGCTCCTTTTACGGTAAACCAACCCCTTGGTGGATCTCCTCCTGCATATCGTGCATCTCCCATGCCATACGATTTTCCATCTCCAACACATACTTATGGTCATAGAGTTCTAAGCTATAGACCACCAACTCATCAAAAAGCTATTGGTTATGATGAGTATCAGCTATCACCTCCATTCTCACCATTTGTGTCCTCTTCCGCCCCAACATACTTCACCAGTGGGAATCGTGCACTAACTCATATTACTTCAGAGACTGCCCCTGTAACTATCCCCCTTCCAATGACCAGCCGAAGTTCTAGATATCATTCTCCAAACTTTTCTGACCCAAATCGAAGTTCACTTCCACCTTTATCTCCCAGAAGCACAAGGCATGATCCTTCATCACAAGATTCTCCATCTGGAATTCAGTCTATCAAGAAATCAGAAGCTTTAAGGGCTGGAGAGTTATACACTGGTGTAGCAAATCATTATTCTGGTCATAAGGTAGCTTTGACCTTTTCACTTGGCCTTTTGATGGTTTGCATTCCTAATCATTAACTTCATTAATCTTATTTCATGTCTGTTGATATGTCTGGTTTTTAATTGTTCGTAGATTCTCAAAGATGGAAAAGATGACTCGGGGCGCTTCTCAGGATTGTTATCTTCTAGTGGTTCACCCCGGTTTGGATTTTCTAGAAGTTCTAGTAGATTATCTTTCCAGGATGACTTGGATGATGGTGACTTCTCCTGTCCTTTTGATGTCGATGATGTTGATACGTCAGATTCACCTACCAGGTATGAAATTCCCCTTATCATTCTTTATGCCAGTGCATATATAACTTGTATTTTGTTGATTTTGATGCCAGAATATTCTGCAAATAGTAATCTCATGTTTACCATATGTTTGTTATGCTACATTGATTGCATATTTCTTTTGGAATTTATAGTTTATATGACGCTACTGGGTTACTAGAATACATAGAAAACCTCTGCCACCTGCACTCAACTCAGGTGGTTGGGTGGCGAGGGAAATGATAGGCCTAAGATATAATGCTGCTCTTGCACTTAAAAAGAAATAAACAGGGGCCTCGGGGGAAGGCACAATTCTATGGAAAAACTTCTCCAGGAAAATAGCAGTGAAGTTAAAAAAGAAAAAAAAATTGACCAGTTTTTTCCTTGCATCATCGCTTTCAATAAATCAAGTGCTGCCAAGAGTGTGGTACCCTTTATAATTTGCAGTTCACCGTTTATTTATTTATTTATTTTGTAGCATGGGAAGTATTTTAGATGTTTTTTCTTCCAACTCAAACCATTCAAAAAGATCTTGTTCATTTTTCTAGAAAATGTTAATATTTATCGTCTATCCTGTTACGTTATTCATATTTGCATTTTGTTTCATGTCAGTGATTCCAGCTGCTAGATATGTTTTGCTGTGTTCTGCCTTGAAATTTTTGCTAGTCTGTCTAGATTATCAATCCTTCTGTTTGTTTTTCTTTTTGGATTACTTCAAGGGTGAAATAGCACCTGTCTTTAACAATGCCAGTAATTGTTAAATTTGAAGTAAATGTCATGATTTCTTAGATTATTTCAGCCCTTGGTTATATCTTAATGTAAAACATTTCAAATGAGGAGCTTTCATCCCGGTAAAGACTTATTATAGAATGGTTTTGGTATTCAGATTTTATGATCATTCCTCAATCAATAGATGGACTAATTCTTGAATCTTTTAAATTTGTTTTATTCAAAGGAGATATAGTGTATTCTGGAGAGGAATGAATATCATATATATTGTAGCCTGCAAAAGAATATTGTATAGACAGATCATATTGTTTTTATATCAATATTTGTCAATTGTCAATTGTAGACATTTACTACTACTACAACTAAGTTTTAATCCCAAGTTAGTTGAAATCACCTGCATGCATATATTTGCCAAGTGTAGAAATTGTGTAATGGAAAATTTTTGCTTGACTATTTGTACTTGTCTTATTTGAGTTTTCTTTCAATGTCTCATTACCTGCTTATTATTTCAACTATAATATTTTCAGGCAGATCAAGCAACTTCTCTATAAAATATGTCTTATTTTTATTGTTAGCTGTACTCTTTCAATATCACAATTGCACTATGTGAATGTTATAGCAACAATTGTCATTTCATTATTTTTGTTTCAAGGCCTTCAAGGGAAAGTAAGAAGGAAATGCACTTTGTCTTTTTGTAAGTTTGGATGCTTTTCCCTCCCTTCAATCTTTGTAGCCTATTTCCCAACCAAATACATTTCTCTCCATCTTGCCTTCCTACAAAATATAGTGTAAAATTTGAAAAAAAAAATTATGAGATATCTTTAGCACATATATTCCAATTCCAATAGAAAAAAAAAATTACAATGCTGAAATTTTTATTGCATTTTCTATTTTATAAGAGATATGTATGTAATAAAATTTTTTAGTATTTTAATGGTCCTTTTTATATATCTTGGAGGTGCAATTTTTAATTTTTTATAGCCCAATTTTACGTTTGTTTATTATACGAAAAGTTAAATGCTTTTACTTTTTAGAGGGCCTACTCTCTGGGTTTTTAAATAATGTCTGTTTCATAATGGACAACCATTTCCCATAGTTCTTCCAATTATTAACTTAATATCTTGCATTTTTTTATTAAATTCTTCATCTTCTTTTTGAACTTATACTTAATTGAATTCTTGTTTATTGTTGAATTGAGTGATTTTGCAGCTTTAAAAATTCATGGCAGTGGTGGCGAATTCATTATATTGGGGTTCAGACTGAATCCATGACGCTGCTGCCATTTCCATTAGAATTCAGATTCCGTTATTCAAAACCTTGCTCAGGCTATTCCTGCTAATTTCAAAGCTTTAATAGAAAACTATGATACTACTTGATAATATAATAATCTGAAAATTCTCAGGCTTACAACTTCGTGGAAATAAAAGGTGATAAAATTAGGTTATTCAGGTAGTATCTGTGAACAACACCATAAATGGATATTTTCATTTTCATAATATCTTATTGTCTGATTATGGCCCTGTACTTTTACTTAGAAAAGTAATTGAACAAAGCCTCATTAGGGAAAAGGGTGCAATACTTGCAAACAAACTCTATTCCTAAATTCTCTCTCACAATTAAATGCAAGTCTGCTTCTTTTGGTGAATCACAGTTTGTTGCTTGGTTTGGCTAACTTTGTTTCAGCAATCTCAACATTCAAAAGGATTGATCGAAATTGAGGATGGTACAAATACCAATTTTTGCAGCTGCAGAACAATGATATGCCAAGGAGAGAGATGCAAAGATGATGTAGGACAGCTTGCAGATAAAATGCTTTTTTAGGAATTACGTCTAGAGTTTATAGAAATTAAAATTTAGGGATTATAACTGATATGGAGTGGAAAAAAAGAATCCGTAGACCTGACCCAATAAACTTGGGATTAAAGTTTAGTTGAGTTGAGTTGAATTGAGGCCACAACTTCCCATGTTTCTCCTCTCAATTTTAATGTTATTTCTGTAGCAAAAGACTCTTTCAACTGTGAGAAGATACTTAGAATTAGTGAAATATTATGCTGAGGATGTGGCCAGGACTGTATGTTTTTATTATCTTTTACACATATTGATACACAAAAGAAAGCTGTATAGACATTTGTGGGTCAAATAGCGGTAGTATAGGGAATGTTTGAAATGTTTTACTCAATGCATGTCATTTGCAATTTTGTGCTTGTGCAAAGAAACTTTTGGTTGATATTGCTTCACGGTAATATGCTAAGCTTACATCTAAATTATTGCCTTGGGCTGGTGGTGTTTGGATAAACTGTGATTTGTTACCTGAGGTAAACATCAACTGAAATTCATGGTCATAGGTCCTGACAATTAGTTTCCTTCTTCATGTGATTTTAGTTCCCTATAGTATAGCAATTCACTTATTAGGCTTCTTCACCTATATGTGATTCTTGATTGGATTCTTCTCAACCTGCCGCAGTCATTGTTTTCTATTTGAGTTCGCTAAACAATTATAAAAAATATTGGGGTACAACATGCAGTTCTAGAATTTTATTTTTCAGAGGTTGCTAACATTAATGTCACTGCTTCATAACCAAATATTTCCAAATAGGTCCTTTCATGGGCATCCGGAACTTGCTCAGGAGTTTAATGTAGTTTTTTTTTCCCTTTTTTATTCAGTCCAACCAACTAAAACAAACATGATTTCATGCATTTACTCAATATTGCTCGCATGCACATGTTAATCATGCTATACTTTTGAGTTTATGCAATACTTTTGTTTTCTATTTATTTATTATGTATTGTTCTAGTTTGATCATTCTTCAAATGGCATTTTCTTTTTGATATGCAGTCAGAACCTTGATGGGAAAAAGAATGTGGAGTTTACTCCGCACTCATTGCTAATGGGTAAAAAATCTCAAGATGCTGCTGTTGGATTTCTTGTGCACATGCTGAGGACAGCACCTCCACTGCGTCAAGATCCAAGTTGTTACTCATCCCATTCTTTGAGGACTGACCTAGATGAAGGGGTTGCCACAGCTTCTGGGTTCTTTATGCCTCGGAAGACAGCAGATGCGCTAGAAGAACTCAGGAGTTACAGGGAAATGAAAGACCTTCTACTGTCTAAGAGTGGAACTAGGGTGCTCACTAAAGAAGAAGCTTAACTGCAACTACTTTATATAGGTTCCATCTTTTTATCAGAGAGATGGTTGACTGCTGATACAATCAGACATTTTTATAAAGAAATTTGACAAATATGTACGCATCATGATTGAAAATTTGCTATGTTATGTAAATCGTTGAAGAGATTTTAGTGGCTGTTGGTGTATTCTCCCTAACATTACAGACTGAATCTGTAAGCCATTTCACAGAATATCTAAAGTTTAATATACTGAATATCTGAAAGAAACACAAGAAAGTTGCAGAAATTCTGAAAGTGATGTTGGCTTATGGTTTTGGATTAAGTATTTAAATGGTTTTCTAGAATTGAAATGGATTGCCAGTTTCAATGAGCTGCACTATTACTGGGTATTGAAAATGGTTGGGTTACCTGGGTATGTGAAAGATATTTATTGCTTATTATTTACTTCATTATATGATGAAAGTATATATTCTTACATATCATAACTACATTCCAGTTCTTTACTATTCATAAAAAGAAGGGAAAAAAGAAAAGAAAAGAAAGACGTTCTATTAGAGTTAGAAACGTTCCCTGTACGTGCCTGTTTGTTTTCGAGTGTCAAGGTAATGGAACGTGACATGTACCGGTAATGCCGCATTTTTGCAAAAAATTATACAAAAAATATGTAATTATATAATAAATTCAATTTATTTATTTATTTTAATTATTTGTATTTAGTGATAATTAAAAACATTAAAAATTTTAAAAGATTCTGATTTATATTTATATAATTTGACAGCGAATCAAATTTTTTATTAATTAAACTTTTAAGCAGTAATATAATTTCTATTTATTTTTGAATTTTTTATATAAAAATTTATATAGTTTTTATAAATTATCTCATTCCAAATATAAAAATTAATAAAATAAATTCATTTTAGAGTAAATTTTTATAAAAGTCGATTTTTCTAAACAGGGATATATTGAATTCTTTGACCTGATATTATAGAAGAAAAAAAATAGAAATTGTAGTGATAGTAAAAGAAAAGAACTATAGTTGTGAATTGAACATCCAAATTAAAATTAGTTGTTGGTTACTGTGATTGTGATTACATTTTGAGTAAGTTAATATATAATAAGGTGCTTGCACAGAAGATAGGAGATAGTAAAATTACCTAATTAGTAGAGAATTATTGAAATAAGACTAGAACAATGTGAAATTACTAAGCGTGAGGAGATAACATCTCTTTGATGCTCTAGTGCAGGGCTGCCGTTTTTATAGAAACGACTTTGCTGATCGATGTTGGGAGACCTGTGAATCAAATGACCCATTGTCTGGCATTGACAGCTGATTCAATGTCAGGTTCAATGATGTGGAGGGTTATCCTCCTTTTCTTTTACATACTTTGTATTTGGATTCTAATTCAAGTGAATGAATTTTCATTTTATTTCAAAAGGAAAAAAAAAAACTGAGAGATCGCAGGAAGTAATTTTTTGATGAATTTGAGACTAGTTAAACAGATGAGATGAAATATTCAATGTAGTTGGATCCAGAAATAGGACCAAAAGTACTTGCAGCTGAAAATATCAAAAACAGACTCAGATGGATTATTCTCTTAATACTAATTTTTAAAAGATTCCAGATTAAGCACTAAGCAAAACAGCTTTTATATGCACAAAAGTAAAAAGGCCGAAAAATAAACTTCCTAAAGCACTACCATTTTTTCTCTTTCTTTTTCTATAACAACCAGTAGTAGAATAACATCACATCAAAGTTAAATGTTCAATGCTCATGTTTTTGGTAATATGTCGAGTAATTACACCTTCCTGTGAACTGTAACTAGGTCTAGCGTTGAGCCATAAGTCCTGTTCAAGGCTTCCGCGCACCATCCGTGTCCATCATCAACTGTAGGCATCCTTACTTCCATATATGGTGCAACTGGATGTTCAGTCCCTGGCATCATTACTCCGGCAAAAACTCTCAGTACATTCGATGCATCAATGTCCATGCACACATTTATCTCTGGAACTCCTTTCGGTGCTTGAGGAATTCCTACAATCTTGAAATAGCCCAGAAGATGATTCTCTTCTACTGTCTTTCCATCACCTTCATAAACAAAGATCAGTGCCCCAGTTTGATCATCATGAGTGGTTGTAAAGTACAGCTCTTTCCTTGCAGGCATTGTGGTATTTCTAGGTATGATGGGAACAAATTTATTTCCATCAGCTCTAATCCCAATGCCTAAAGGAGTAGCTTGGATAGTTAACAGATCCAAATTTCCGAAAGGATCACTGATTCCTGAAGCAACTGCTCCTTCAAGGGCTGCCCCGCAGACTGGGGCTTCCAATGGGTTTATCCCTTCATAAAGTTCCTCTCTTCTAAATATGTTTTTCACAAGATTTCTTATCTTCGGAATGTATGAGCATCCGCCTACAAGTATTATATCTGTCAAATCATCTATGTCCACCTTTGAGTCATGTAAACACTGCTTTATAAGGTTTTCACACTTTTCAAACACCTTATGGTTCACAGCCTCAAATTCCTCCCGGCTAACAACTTTAGATATTTTTGTTCCATTTCCCAAATCAACATCGACCTGAACACTGGTCTGAAAGGAAAGATTCTGAATTGCATCTAGAGTAGCAACTCGAAGCAAGCCCATTAATTTGATCTCATTGATGCCATGGCTCAAGAAAAGGCTTTCTGAATTTGGCAATAGATATTGCATCATATTCTGCAGTATGTCTTCTCCTCCAATAGCAGCTCCTGCCAAAGCTTTAATCTGGGAAACCCCTCCAGCAGTAGCACTCACAGCTACATCACAATACCCAGCACCCATATTGAATATGAGGGCGTTTTTCTCACTTCCACTGCCCATATTCTCATGCACAGTCAGTTGCTGCTGCTGTGCATATAACAATGCCACAGCAGTGGGCTCAGGCATCAGTCTAAGGACATGAAGGCCAGCCATAGCACAAGCTCGTTCAATCCGCGTGAGTTGGAACCTACTAAATGACACAGGAATGGTCAAAACCACATTTCTTATCGGCCGTCTCAACTGAACTTCAGCCATAGCTCGTAATTCCACCAGAAATATTGCAAGAACTTCTTCAGGCGTGGTGGATCTCCAAGCATTGTTCACCAAGGCTGCAATAAAAGGGCGAACACCAATGTCTAAAGTCTGTACCAAAAATGGAAGGCTTTTGCTAGCATGAACAACAGGATCAGTGTCCACTCTGCCAATTAGTCGTTTCATATTGAAGACTGCAGCTCCAGAAAACATTTCATGCTCATGGGACAGTTGATTTCTGACTCCGCCAGAAGGAGTAACATCCTTGAAGGTGACATATGATCGCATCATCTTTTGGTTTCTGGTATTCTTAAGAAGCTCTACCTGGGAGCCATTCCAGACTGCAACACTGCATTGTGAAGTGCCAATGTCAATTCCAATTGCAATTTCTGGGAAAGCAGATGAAGATTTCTCCTCTCCAGTTGTTTCATTATCAGATGCCACAGTGTACTGCGGTTCTGCCATTTCTGCATTTTAACAAAGTTCATGGTCTCAATAAAAGAAAACAGAGGATCACTATAAATTAGAAGGATCATAAGAGGCAAGCATGAAAAAGGAAAAAGGACAGAGTTGGAACACTGATTCCATATTCTTGTTATGACGCTAAATAGGCCTGATGATATTTAGTCAGCTAAGCTTTGGGTTAGACCACCAAACTGGGTAATCTTGCTGTTCCTATTAGAAATATGGCCATGAATCTACAATGACATCAAGAAAACAACCAAAAAAAATTTCATTCGGGCCTTTCAACAAACATCTGTAAGGTTTTTCTAACTAAAACAATGAATACACCATCAACGGAGAGACCCCCAGTCACACTATAGATAAAAGATTAAATGAATTACAAATTCATAGTTGCATTGGACCTTTCATATACTATAAGTATAAAAATGGTTTCGTAACATACAAATGAAATTATTAAGCAATACATGAACAACAGATATGGGTATCAAAGAGAATTCAAACTGACCCAATATTAAGCAATGCCCTGTTCAGATACATTCAAGAACAACCCTGTTCAGAATGATCATATACTTCGCTTGACAATCATTAGCTATATATGATATAAAGAAACAAAGAAAATAAAAAAGGAGAAACAAAGATCATCACATCAAGACATTTCCAATATTTATAATTGCATCACAAAAAAGAAAAGAAACAAGAACAAAAAAGCTTAAAATTATAATCAAATAAGTTGATTAAAAGGATGAAAGAGGTGCGAACCTAAAAATATGGAAATGGGAAGTTGCTACAGAGAAGTGAGATGGTAATGGCGCCTGGCAGGGGAAAAATACGAAGAAGAAGATAGAGATAATGTGTGTTTAGAAGACGCCAGAAACAATGGGGAGAGGGAGAGTTGCAAAAGACTAATATAGAGCTGTTTCGCATGTTCTAGAGCTTCCTAGACAGACAGACTCCGCGCCTTTTAAATTTTGATATTTTTTTTATTTCATTTAATTATATATTTATTCGCCATTTTTTTATTTATTACTATAATATATATAATAAAAATTTTCAAGAATTTTAAATTTATTTTAAAAATAATAATTTAACATATGTATAATATATATTTATGTATGCAGTGATACAAAAAAAAACTTCAATGAATTTTTATATAAAAAAAGACTTTTTAATTATTTAATATTTTATTTATCTTTAGACCAGCACAACACTCGAGTTATATCTATATATATTATATGTACAATTAAAATTATATTAAATATTAGAAAATATTTAAGAAAAATTTCAAATTATGCATCATCAAAAGTTTTTTTTTTAAAAAAATAAAATTCACCCTCAATTATTTGTTGCAAGTAATATGCAGCAGCTTATGAAGTAAATGGTGGTGGTGGTTAATCTGATTACAAATGAAATATGTGGATAGTAGCTAATTGATTGAACAAAGTTAAGTGTCTCTCTCCTATAAAATTTTTGCATTCTCTCTTTTTTCATATTCTTGATCGAAGGTTGTTGATGGCTTTTCAGTTACTGGTGACTCTAAATCCTTCAATTTCTTTCTTCAATTTTTTTTTTCACGCATAGATCTTAGGTTTTCTGATGATTTAGTGATTTCTTCCCCAGATTGTTTAATAAAGACCTTTTTTTCTTAGATTTTACAAAATCTAAAAACCTCTAATTTATACGTTAGTTACAGTTTTTTTAATAATAGAGGATCCTTTGAAGTCAAAGCTTCTCTTTGATTTAACTTTGTTTTAGCACTCCAACGATATATTAAGGTCTTCAGAAGCTAATTAACCATCTCCTTGCAATCCAGGTGTATTATGGTGTTCAGGTACTCTCCTTTCTAGTATCCCCTCTCTCTTATGTATGTGTGTTTATGGTGACAATTGATGCAACTTCAAATCAGCTCATTTGCGAAGTTTTATCTGAGCTTCTTACTCATAGCCCCTTAAAGAGGATGCTTTGATTTTTCTCTTTCCTCTATTTTCTCTATTTTCTTATCTGAGGTTGTATGGAAACAATGGCTGAAGGGTTCTTTGGACCTCTTCTTTGTTCCCAGTTATAAGCAAATAAATCAAATGATGGTGTTCTCTACTGTTTGTTTTAGACATCTTATTGATTTATTTCTCATGGCCCTTTAATCGCTCGTGGGGTTTGTTTATTTAGGCATTTGTTGTACCTTTTATGGTAGGAATTGGTAGGCTCCTTATTATCTTCTTATGCCTCAATAGTTTCCTCAAACATGTTGAGGTTTCTTGTATTTAAACATGGTCATTGTTCGAGAACGGTCGATTCTGATTTGTAAACCGTCAGTTTTGATTCAAGAAATTCATTAACCTGAATTAAACCGCTTATAGGATGATTTGAAGATGGTTCAGGAACCACCGATTTCAATTTAAACCAGTTTAAGAGATAGTTTAAAAAAACGGTTTAAATAAGCTATTTGAGACAGTTCAAAGGTTATTTGGGAAGGTTCAAAAAAAATAGAGAAAATATTTAAAGTTAAGATTAATAAAAAATAAAAATATTGAAATATTGAAATTAATTTACTAAAAAAAGTTCAAAGGAACTTGAACTTTTCTTTAAAAAAATAAGTTGATTATGTAACCTCTTGTGGTTAAAAGAGGAATTAAAGTGCATATAGTTCTCTTACTTTATATTATACAAGTACAACTCAATCACCATAGTTGCTTCCACCGCTGGATGTACCAATTGTCTCTTTGGTTTCTACATCATATAAATTTTCATCACTTAGTTCATTGATATCTTATTCTCTTAAGTTTACTTTGATCCAATTAGCTATGCATGCTTGAGCTTTTAAAAATTCAAGAG
The DNA here is from genome assembly GCA_947685225.1 of Garcia nutans. NCBI lineage: Eukaryota > Viridiplantae > Streptophyta > Magnoliopsida > Malpighiales > Euphorbiaceae > Garcia > Garcia nutans. The sequence continues at coordinate 45,670,094 of CANTUV010000011.1, read as the reverse complement.
TCATTTTAGATTATCTCTCATCCAATATATTGCATTCCTCACTAAAAGCTTATTCAACAGCGACAGTTGAAACTTGTATTGCTAAAATTTATTTAGCAATTAGCGAGAGTGTTGAAAAAGTTTTTATATGTCGATGCTACCACTCAAGAATAGGAAAATCATTATCTTCATTACTTTCACCAAACTCAAAAACAGATATCAGATATATGCCAATTTCAGAACTATCATCAATGGATTCTCTAGGTCTTTTTTTGTCTTTATGTAATTAAATGATCGTCTCATCTTATTCTTTATGTTTGATCACTAGACTGAAAAAATTGGCTAACTACTACTTGACGATCATGAAAAATACAAAATTCAACATATTGAAAATTATAAAATAAAAATAAAGTATTGAAAAAAAATTGAAGATTGTAAATTATTATAAAAATTGGATTAATTTTCCACCAATAATATATATAGTGTATAAACACCAATAATTATACTAGAAAAATTTTCAGAAAAGAGAGGTGGGTCACAATGGACACTCTTAAATGCCAAGTCTTTTCTTAGACAGAATTTTTCTAGACATATAATCACTAGCACAAAATATCACCACGACTATACCAAAAATAGCTATTAAATTTTTAATAAAGAGAACACCAAATTTAACGAGGTTCGGCCAATTTTGCCTACGTCCTCGGACACCACCAAAATAATATTACTAATTTCAAAGAAAAAATAAAAAAGAGAAAAAAGAGAAAAATAAGCCTTATAAACAATTGGGCTTATTTAGGATGATCTTGCTAAGGGGGGAGGGGTCCCTATTTATAGCCTTAAAATCCCCTCCCCATATCTCATATTTTTTATTGTAGGATAGAAATATAGCCACAATACAATAAATCTCCACCTTAGCTATTTTTCTATTTACAATTTGTAAGTCTTCTCTCAAAAAAAATTATTTTAGTAGTGTCTCCAATTGCATTGTGAAGCGCTCATCTTCAATTTCTGAAATCATTGATCAAGTCTAAACAATGGTTAAACTTAACAACTATCATCACCTTTGTCATCATATCTGTAGGATTATCAGTTGTCTGAATTTTTTAAAGTAATATTTTTTCTTTCTCTAGAATCTCATGAACAAAGTGATACCGAATATTGATGTGCTTCATTCTTGCATGATAAACTTAGTTCTTTGCTAAATGAATAGTGCTTTGACTATTACAGTACATTTTGATGTGCTTTTGTCTAATTTCTAGTTCACCAAGCAACCCTTGAAGCCAAATTACTACTTTAACAGCCTTTAATATCGCCATGTACTCTACTTTTGTAGTGGATAAGGCAACTATTGACTGTAACGTAGACTTTCAACTAACCGGCCCTTAGCAAGTGTAAATACATAACCAGCAGTTGACCGACGTTTATCCAAGTCACCAGCATAGTCGGAATCACAGTATCCAACCACACATTGACCATCTTTCTCATTCCGCTCAAATATCAACCCAACATCTACGGTGTTCAGAATATACCGTAGAATCTATTTCACAGCTTGACAATGCTCCTTACCAGGATCATGCATGTACCTGCTCACAACTCTAACTGCTTGTGAAATGTCTGGCCTTGTATACACCATAGCATACATCAAGCTACCAACAGCATTTTCATATGGAACCTTAGACATGTACTCCCGTTCCACTTCATTTTTAGGAGATGAAGATGAGCCGAGCTTCATATAAGGTGCAAGCAGTGTACTTACAGGTTTTGACTTTTCATTCAGTCTAAAATATTATAGTACCTTCTTCAGATAATGTTTCTGATTCAAACAAAGCTTTCCTCTCTTCCTATCTCTGCATATCTCAATGCCTAAAATTTTCTTAGCTTCACCCAAGTCTTTCATTTCAAATTCATGATTCAGCTGAGCCTTTAACTTCTCAATTTCTTCTAGATTCTTTGAAGCTATCAGCATATCATCAACATACAGGAGAAGATATATGAAAGATCCATCTTGTAACTTATACAAATACACACAGTGATCGTATTTGCTTCTTGTGTACTTCTGCCTCACCATAAAATTGTCAAATATTTGTATCACTGCCTCGGAGATTGTTTCAATCCATACAATAATTTTTCTAATTTACATACCCGTTTTTCTTCTCCAGCAACCTTGAATCTTTCTTGCTGAGTCATATAGATTTTCTATTCTAAGTCTCCATGTAGAAATACAATTTTTACATCAAGTTGAACGAGTTTCAAATCTAATTGTGCTACCAAGGCCAATAAAATTCTAATGGATGAATATTTTACAACTGGAGAAAATACTTCATTATAATCAATTTTCTCCATCTGAGCATAGCCTTTAGCTACCAACCTTGCCTTGTAGCGAACATCATTCTTGTCAGGAAATCCTTCTTTTTTTGTATATACCAATTTGCATCTAATTGTCTTCTTTCCCTTTGGAAGATTAGCTAGCTTCCATATCTGATTCTTTTCTGTATTTCATCATCTATTGCCTTCCTCCACTTTTTCTTTTCTGAACTTTGGATAGCTTCATTATAAGTGCTAGGAATGCCATCATTTGAAATTAGGGATGCATAAGCCACCATATCATCAAATCGAGCAAGTTTGCAAATCTCTCATCATGGTCTATTTGTTGCAATAGATTCTTGTTGCTGTGGGGGGGTTCTTGGGTTCGAACCTCTTTTTTATCTGACTCCACCATAGGTGTATCTTCATCTGTTTTATTTATTGTTGGATTAATAATTTTTCTTTTAAATTCCACCTGCTGCGGAGTACCATCTGTTTGCTGAACAATTTCATTTGTTACCTTTTTCAACATGGTAGGCTCATCAAAGGTAATATCTCTACTAAAGACTATCTTCTTTGTTTCTGGACACCAAAGGCGAAGTCCCTTCACACCAGTGGTGATCCCCATAAAGAGTATTTTTTTTGCCCTCGGATCTAACTTTGATTCCTTAACATGATAGTATGCAGTGGAACCAAACACACATAAAGAATCATAATCAATAGCAGGTTTTCCAAACCACATCTCCAAATGTGTTTTACTACCAATAGTAGCTAATGGTAAGCGATTAACGAGATGACATCCATATGTAACAGCCTCAGCCCAAAATTATCTGTCCAACCCAGCATTGGATGACATACACCAAACTTTTCCCACTAATATTTGGTCCATGCGTTATGTCACTCCATTCTATTATGGTATATCTCTAATTTTGAAGTGTCTAACAATACCTTTATCTTGGTAGAATTTTAAAAATGGATCACTTTTATACTCTCCACCATTATCTGTGCGGAGACATTTAACTTTTCTGCCCGTCTGAGTTTCCACCATGCTTTTCCATATAAGAAAAACTCTCAATACTTCATCCTTTGTCTTCATAGTATACACTTATACTCTCCGAGAGAAGTCATCAATAAATGTTACAAAGTAGTGCTTTCCTCCCATTAAAGTTATCTTGGAAGGACCCCACACATCTGAGTGAATATAGTTTAAAATACAATTGGTATTATGGATTACAGTACCAAACTTCACTCTAGTATGTTTGCCTTTGATACAATGCTCACAAAAATCTAATTTTTAGGGTTGTACTCCTTTCAATAATCTTTGATCTGACAACAGTTTCAAGGATTTATCGCCGGCATGTCCCAAGCGCATATGTCATAATCTGGTTGCTTTCAACTCCTTATCATTACTGGAAGCTACTGCTGTTGTCCCAATAATTGCATTACCCTGATGGTAATATAAGTTATTAGCCTTTCTTAATCCTTTTCATTATCACCAGTGCACCGGAGATGATTTTCATTACTCCATCTGTTGTTTTTACAATGAAGCCCTTTGATTCTAGAACTCCCACAAAGATGAGATTCTTTTTTAAACTCGATACATATCAAACATTTGATAGTGTTCTGATTGATCCATCATGATTCCTCAATTAGATTGAACCAATCCCTTTAATCATACATGGACCGTCATTTTGCTGTGTAAACAGTTGCTCCTTCTAGTTCTCTAAAGTCAAAGAACCAATTCTGATTGGGATACATATGATGACTACAACCAGAATCAAGTAGTCATACACTAGAAGAGCTTGTTGATGACACAACAGTTAATGAAAGGTCTGAGTCTTTATCATCACACTCAACTATATTTGAATTCACGACAACTTTCCCCTTATCAGATTTGCTTTTATTACTTAGCTTGAGACAATTTATCTTTTAATGTCCTTTCTCCAGGCAAAAGACACATTCATCTTTAGCTGGTCTGGATTTTGATCTTCCCTTCTTTTCTCTCTTGCTGCTTTGAGAGCGACCTCTCACAATCAATGCTTCTACTGCTCCACTTGAACTCTATTTTTTGTCTTTCTTTCGTAGTTCGTAACTATATAATGCAGCAGTTACTTCAGAGAGAGTCACTTTAGCCTTCCTATGGTGTAGAGTTATTTCAAGAAACTTAAACCCCTCTGGAAGGGGCCCCAACAGTATCAAAGCCAAATCTTTATCTTTGAAAGTCACATCCAAATTCATCAAATCAGATACCAGCTTATTAAAATTGGTGACGTGCTCATTTATAGTGGTACTAGAAACATAAGTAAAGCCAAATAATCTCTTCTTCAGATGAAACTTATTCTGACTATTTTTCTTTAAAAAAATTTCCTCCAATGTCTTTCATAATTTACTTGCGAAAATTCCTTAGAGAACTCATACTTCTGTTCTCTAGAAATGCACGATCGAATTGTACCACAAGTCACACGATTGATGGCTTTTTAATTTTTTCATTAATGTCTTCTGGTTTCTCTTCTTCAATAGCAATGTCTAGACCTTACTAAAAGAGAGTGTTTAGAACCTCACTTTGCCATATACAAAAATGGCCCGTACCATAAAAAATTTCCACTACAAATCTAGCATTTGGCACAGTAATCCTTAACCAAATTGATAAAGTGGATACTGTATCCTTTTTAGTTGATGATTTTCTTGAGTCGTCTGTCATCTCTACTTCAAAAATTATTTAATAGCTAACAATTGCTGAATACAAATAATCTAAAAAAAAATTTCTGATGTGAAAGATCAGACTATGCTGCAACCACAAAGCATACTCAGAAAATTTTAGCTTTGATACCAATTGTTGTGAAAATTAGATTAATTTTGCACCAATAATATGTATAGTGTGTGAACAATTGCACCAATAATTATATTAGAAAAAAAATTTTAGGAAAGAGAGGTGGGTCACAACGGACACTCTTAAATACCAAATTTTTCCTTAGACAGAATTTTCCTATACATATAATCACTAGCACAAAATATCACCATAACTATACCAAAAATAACTATTAAATAATTAATAAAGAGAACACCAAATTTAACGAGATTTGGCCAATTTTATCTACGTCCTCGGATACCATCAAAATAATATTATTAATTTCAACGAAGAAATACAAAAGAGATAGGAGAAAAATAAACCTTATAAATAATTGGGCTTATTTGGAATGATTTTACTAAGGGGGAGAGGTCCCTATTTATAGCCTTAGGAGCCCCTCCTCATATCCCACATTTTTCAATGTAGGATAGAAATATAGCCATAATACAATATAAATATGGGTTGAATTAAAATTGTAATATAATATAGGAAATATTAGATTGTAGATTGAAGAATGAAAAAAATTTTGAAATTTAAAATTTGAGACTTGGAAGAATGGATTGGAAATTTGCATACGTGAAGAAAATTAAAATTAATATTTAATAAAATTTTTAAAATTAAAAAAAGTGCAATGGCTAAAAAAATTTTTGGTTGTTGCACTGTACCACTGCACAAGTTACTTGTGCAATGGTACACAACCAGCTGGCCTCAACTTGGGCTAGCTGGCATACATATAGGCAGTAGCCCATGCTTTGTATAAAAAATTAATCGTTCAACCGTTGGTTTGAACCATTTTGACTTGTCGGTTCGGGTTCATTGAAAATTGAAATTTGAACCAAATCATGGAATAATGTTCAGGTTTTCATTTTACCAAGATTTTGATTTTGACTAGTTCTATTTCGGTCCGGTTCTTATTCAAAATCGGACTGTGCCATGCCAACTTGTATTGTTCTTTTCCTTTAATTAAATTTTATTTCACTGGCCCAAAAAAAGTAGCTAATTGATGACTGTGTTTTTGTGGATATGGTATAGTTACTATATATGTGATTTTAATGGAGGTGGTGTCATGGTAACTTTTAGCTAAATTTGGGGGTCTACAGTTTGTTACTACAATTTTCTTGTTTTGTTAATGATTGAAGTATAGCTTGGTTGCACATATTTCCAATTTTTGGTAATAAAAATTTAAATTAATTACTAAAAAAATATTTCTACGAATTTTCTCTAGGATAAAATAGGAGCTTTGAAATATTATGCATATGCATATCAAGAAAAAAAATAAAGTTTGTATTTTAGACAAAATATGTGTTAATGTTAATTTATATGCATATATATAGTTTTAAAAGATTTATATATAATAACTTTAAATAAATGGAAGAATTGAAGTCAGTTTACAACGAAAGAATGTTTATAAATACTCATGAATTTTGATTGAAGAAACATAAATCTTTTTGAAAGGTTATATCCTTTGCTTTTTTATTAAATTGTTATTATTGTTCAAAAATTGATTTAGTGATCATAACTTAGTGATCATAACTTAGTTATTTATGCATCATTATACAATTATTGCCACATCACATGTACCATTTTATGTCAAAATTATAAAAGAGATTTCATTCATTCTGAATGACGGCTTGAACAAATTATTTATAACAATGTTTAGTCATTTTTAAATATCTAAAGAACTATTAAAGATTATAATCATTATTGGAAGTTGTATAAATGAATAAAAGGTATCTCACGGCTGACCTATTACCACCAAGTATATTACAATAAATTGAAAAATATGGTAGACAAGTATTTAGAAATATTGAGAGCTTATATACTTCATAAACTAGCTTTTAAAGTTAGCTTTTCCAAGGATATATAAGCTTTTAATATTTTTATATGATATCAGAGTATAAAAATCATATTTGTACCTTTTTTCTATCATATTTCATACTGTGGTTTCTCTTTTTAATTTTTAATATATTTTGAGTTTAGTATCATTTCAATTATTGCCCCATGTTGGGTTTCATTCACCCGATGATAGGCTTTCAAAGTTTATTTTTCGTCTCGTATGAGTTATCCCTCAGACTTCAAATCTTTAGTCTTGTATGGGAAGTCCTTTGCGCTATAAATTTTCTTGATCGTGTATATATTATAAGTTTGCAAGTGCCAACTGTGTTTATCAAAAAATTCCCTTGACCCAGTTACTACTTGAGGGGACCTGTTAAACATAATATGATCCTACATGGATTAAATATAAAATGTTGAATAGACTTATATATAATTAGGTTCTTTAATCTTAGTAGCTAGCTTTTAAAGTTGGCTTTTCCAAGAATATATAAACTCCCAATATTCCTACAAATTAAACCATGTATTATAATGATATAGCTTTCGGCTTTTACATATATACCACTTAATACAAGCTATTATTTAATAAAATTGACACTTTGAAACCTTATTGTTAGCACTTAATTTTGACCAAACAATTTGCACAACTCATAACCAAATGATGAGACCAAGTTACTCTTTTGGTTTGGTTAGCTTTCTTAATTAAATTCATGAAAATGATGGAATAGATTTGAAGTAATGAGAATGAACCTAATTATGATGAACAAAGCCCACAAGTCTTAAAAAATGGATTAAACATACCAAAAAGAGCCTAAATGAAAAAGACTACAACTAGCCCCTAGAACATCCGCGAGAATGCCCTCTGGCCCAAGCATATTATTCTCGCCAATTCCGTGCAAGGTTTAGTGCCAACCTACGATGAACATCCGAAGGATAGTTCGAATATCTGTTCAAATGTTGCATATTAGAAAAGGCCAAAAATAGTTTTTTGAAATTTTGTAGGACTTTACCTTTTGTAACTTGATCTTATTCGATTTGTTTTCTCAAAATCTATCCTTATTTGTTTAGAAAACTTTCTAATGAAACCTTAGGCCTATAAATACATATTGAACTCATCTTTCAAGGGAGGATAGTCTATACATCCAAAAGCAAATCTAAGCAACCAAAGTTTTTCCTCTTCCACAAAGCTTTTTGCCATCAGTTCTAGAAGCAAACCAGTAGCTCTAAACCTTAGAAAGTTCATTCAATTCAACTCTTGATTAACTACAAAGGATAAAGAGATCTTAGTTAGTGATTTAGAGTGATCTTTTGGTTTAATTCTTTAAGAAACAACTTGGAATCATAGAAGCTCAAGAAATCTATTTGATCCAAACCTTAGAACTAAAAAAATCTATTGTGTTCATCACTTCTGGTTATTCAACTTTTCATAACTTTTTTTTATTGATTTTATTAATTTAGTTATGAAAATTAACTTTAAGTTGAAAGATCATAAATCCAATTTGGTGAAAACCTGAGGGATCAAATCCATAAATCTCTTTTATTAAATTTAAACTCATTTTCTAAAGTATTTTTTTTTACTAATTTGCTTTTGTTATACTTTGATTTCTAGATATGTTATTTACATGGGAAGACGTGATTACCTAGATTTGGCATGATAGATTGTGATGTTGATGATATGCACTTTTATGCATATTTTGGTATAATTGTTGATAATTTTGGTTCTAGAACATATTTGAAATATTGCATATTTAAAATATCCATTTTTATATTTTTTTTTATAAAAAATGGATATTTTTAAAATATTTTTATTTTTGATATTTTTAAGAAAATCTATTAAATATATTATCCTAATGATATAACACATATGATGCGATATGAATATATATAATGCAAATTAATGATTTTAAAGATTTATTAGAATAAATATTGAAATTTAATTTTTAATCAACATATTATTTAGTATAAAATGCTCTTAAATATATCTGATTCATTTATAAATATATAAAAATATTATTTTAGTATATAATTAGAAAAAAAATCAGTATCAATTCGTATTTTTGCACAAACTTAAGGTGTATAAGTCTAATAGAAAACTAAACACAGTTACCAATGGTTAATTTTTCATTAAAAAATGAGCTAATTTATTATCTTTTTAAAAGTTTAGCTGTATAAATAAGCCAAAACAAATTTTACACGCTAATCTGTACCTTTGCACAAATTTCAATATATTTTTCAACCTTTACTCTTGAAAATTTGATTAGCGTTTTTATATGGTAATGTGGAAAAATAAAAATTTTGGCTCAATCATGATTTTATATTATTCTTAAAATGTAATGCAATGCTTATCTTTACCATGATGGAGATTTTTATTGCAAAAAATGATAATAAAACCTCAATAATTAAAACTTTTAACTGCCGATTGATTCATGATTTGATGCAAAACCTCAATATTAAAAACTCTTATCTAATGGCATGCTCTAATAAATTCAATCATAAAAGGCAACATCATAAAACCATAATGAAAGAGAGAAAAAAAAATTTTTCCTTCTTGTGTGTGTTAATGAATGTGTTGACCTTAATCTTCTATTAGCAGGGAGAAAAAAAATTGTAGCAGAGTGGTAGAGACAACATAAATTAGAAGTTTTAGTTTAGTATTATTTTTAGATTTTTAATGTACCAGTTTTTTAATTTGTAGGATTTATATATATTTTTATAATGGCTCATAAATAACAAAAAAAAAAATACAACCCATTATTGATTTTTTTATTATTCATATATATATCAACATAAATATATATATATATATATTGCCTATCCAGAGTGGGTTACCCTAAGCAATGTACTATCTAGGCTTATTCTAAGATTGAGCTTGTATATATATCATATAAGTAAACATATAATTGTTATTCTTCTAAAATTTATTATATATATCTACTTATATATAACATATATATCATATAATTAAATATACAACTATTCTTCTTCTTCAATCTATCATGTATCTATGACGTATGAGTACATGTATAATATATATATATAAGTAGATACACATGAAAGATTGAAGACATATATATTTATTTATATAACATATGTTTATTTATATGACATATATATTATATATAGATAAATATATATATGGATTAAAAATGAATAACAACTATAATTTATATGATATAAACGTTTATATATATACTAGCCTTTAACCCCGCGCGTTGCTGCGGAATTTATTTATTTTTAAATATTTTTATTTTAAAATATTATATTATTTTTTATATTTTTATATCAAAAATATTATTTGCGATTGAAATTTTTTTAACCAATGATATGATTATTAGGTATAAAAATATAAAATGCATATACATATCTTAAAATTATGATAATATTGAAAAGTTAAGTTAACTCTTATATCACACATATTCTATATGATTAATATTGATTGCTTCACTTGTACATAATCTTTTTTAATCTTTTTTTTAATTATTTATTTTTTTATAACAATGATAAATATTATTTTGTAAGAAACATATTTTCTTATATTATTTTAAGCATAATAATTTTCAAATATAATTTGTTCAAAATATTTGTAATACATATTTTTAAACCTACATAAATCATAAAAAGCATTAAAAGTCTTTAACAAAATGCCTAAAATACAAATAAAAAATACATGATCAAATTATTGTATATGAAATTATAAATATTATAAATATATAGTAATAGTTTAATTTTGCCTTTAGCAATTTAAATTGATTTTAGTTCATTAAAATTGTAAAAATTTATAATATTGCAAGCTTTTTATAATTTTGATTCATAATATTTAGAATAAAAAGAGATGTTTTTTTTATAAAAAAAGTTCTTTTGTAAATTGATTTTAAATTTTTATTTATTTAATTAAAATGTTAATAATATTTTTTATTGAACTTAATAGTATTTATTATTAGTAAGGGGATCATTTATTTCAAGAAAAAAGTTATATATAAAATAAAATAAAATATGAAAGATTTAATTGCATATTTTATTACAATGCAAAGGCTTAATATGCATTTGTTTCATTTTTCTTCACACGTGCGCATATATGAAAATATAAAAAAAAATTAAAAAAAATCCTTTAAAAATACACTAAAAAAAAAAAACCATTCTTCCTTCCAAAAATATTAATTGTTCAACTTTTAATTTCAAAAATATCACTCTTCCAAAATATACATTTCATATATCAAAAATATATTTCATTTTCAGAGATATACATTCAATATATAAAAATTATAAAATATTTTTTAAAAAATTTGTTTAAAAAGTGGCACATAATATAATTTTCTCATTTTAAAATACACACAGAAAATATTAAATTGCCATATAAATTTAATAGTTGATTATCTATTTTTTTCATATTATGCAAACGTTAAAAATTGAATCTATGGCTTTATTCATTTCAAAGATTTTCAATAAACTGGAATATATATATGTGTATAATTTCTATAAGTATCGATTTCAAACTACTACATATAATATGATTATGATAGCAATTAAATTGATATAAATTAAGAATAAAATAATTAAAATATTTATTGAGAAACTGTTTATTGTGTAAGAGTTTCATAGAAAATAAATATATATAATTTTAACATATATTTCTAAAAAAAAAAAAGTTAATTGTAATAACAATTCCTATTACTTAAAATAATATTTAAAAATGCATTGTATACTTATTTATTCTTGAATTATTTTTCAGAATTTAATTTTATGGCTAAATACTTCTAATTATAAGTAAAGTAGATAAAAAGTGATTAAATCAAAAATTAAATTAAAACTTATTAAACTAAATAAAAAATTATGATTAACCAAATCAATAATTTAAATTTAAATTTTAAATTTTTAATATTTTTAGTTTTCAACTTTTATTGGTAAAAAAATTTCATTTAGTTAATCAATTTTTTATATAATAAGTATATATAAATATGGTAAATTATATATATTAAATTATTTTAACTTACTATTATATTTAGATTTAATATATAATTTTTATATCTTAATAGCGTGTGTTGAGATTTATTATTAAAATAATATTTATTTGCTTCACTCTTTCTACTTACTTGGTATATATAATTTTATCAATTACCCTTAAATTTAATATTCTAATTTACATATTAAAATTTAATTTATATTAATAGAGTCACATTCTTTAAAAATTTTATTTTAAATTTAGGCTAAATAATTATGAAGTCCTTCAAATTTTATATATTATACTAGTCAGTCCCTGTATTTTTAACATCTAATTTTTGCATCCCTGTATTTTTAAAAATTAAACTGTTTAGTCATTTTTTCAATATTTTTATCCTTCAAATTTTATATATTATACTAGTCAGTCCCTGTATTTTTAACATCTAATTTTTGCATCCCTGTATTTTTAAAAATTAAACTGTTTAGTCATTTTTTCAATATTTTTATCCTAAAATCATTAGTTAACTATTTTGATATTATAAAATAACTTATTTATTCTTCCTTTACATATATATTTTTGTTATTTATTAAGTTTATTTTATTTTTAATTTTATTTTATATATAGATTGTCTGTAAAATAATAAAAGATATTATTAGTATTATTTAAAATTATTTTTTAGTAATATCTGTAAAATTAAAAAAATGATATATGTAGATTATTCGCAAAATAATAAAAAATATTATTCATATTATTTAAAATTATTTTTAAATAATATTTATAAAATTAAAATAAATTATGTGTAAGAAATATAAATAAAATTAAAAATAAACACGACTTAACAAACAACAAAGAAAAAAATATATAAAGGAAAGATAAATAAATTATTTTATAATATTAAAATAGTTGACTAATATTTTTAAAAACAGAATGACCGAACAATTTAATAATTCAAAACGAAAGAATGTAAAAATTAAATATTAAAAATATAAAGATTGGCTAGTATAATATATAAAACCTTAAAAATTTTATAATTATTTAGTCTTAAATTTAATATATAATTTAAAATGTATATGATTACTAATTAATTTTTTATCTCATAAAATTTATAACTAAAAGTAAATTATAAAACTTTCTTATTGAATTGCTGTAAAAGTTTTTTCTATAAAATCGAAATATTTAATTTTTCTTGAATAAAAATAAAAGTATATTGTTATTGAAAAATTAAAACCGACCAAAATTGAGGGTCATTTCAACGAAATTAAGAGCAACAAAATAATGAATGGCATTAATATGTAAAATAAGTAAAATCCAAGCCTATTTCCACTAATGTCTCAGTCTAAACTCTAAAGATCTCTCTACTCAGTGTCCACTTACAAACTTTCTATCCTCTTCTCTCTGCTATTACCCAGTGAACTTTCTTCCTGTACAAATTCAAAATTTTTTATTAGAAAAGAAACTCAAACTGAAATGCAAGATTTCTTTATTCCATCAACTTGATGAAGAAAATAAACAAATTCATAAAATTTTTTATTAAAAAAAAAACTCAAAACTCAAAACTTCTTGATTTAATCATCTTGATGGAGTGTCAAAAAAAAAAATTAAATAATTTTTTAATTAAAAAGAAAATCAAACTCAAAATTCAAATAAACAAAAAAAAATCAAAAGATCAAAAATCAATAAATGTTAGCCAAAACAGAAAGCAGTGTAGGTAGATGATGATTGTGTTGCAGAGAACAATAGAAGAAAACATAAATTTACAGAGCAATAGAAGACCAATAGAATTTGCACTTTATGAAGAAATATGGCAGTGTACAGGGAAGAAATTTATTTATTTATTTATTTATTTTTTATATATATACAGAAAGAGAAATAAAGATAGAGAGCATGTCGATGAGTGGAGAAGGAAAAAGAACATGCTGAAAAAATGAATGCGTTAATTGTGCACGGAACTCCAGAGAAAGAATCATATTTTAACTCTTTAGAAAAGTAAATTACCAAAGTAACATTCAACGGCGCCGTTTTGAAAATGGACTCTCAAAGCTTATATCAGTAATTTCAATTATAATCCAACCAGCGGGCCATTCAACAGTTAAAAAGACTAAAAAAAACCTTAATAAAATAACTGATTTGTGTCGTTAGAAATGAATAATACAGGGGCAAGACCAAAATTACATGAAAATTAAAATTAATTGAGAGTAAGCTTTCCTGAGAATAAGCTTTTTATTGTTATATATATATATATTTCTAAACATATAGCTGTTTTTTTTTCTCTAATTCGTTATATATATTTATTTATATATAATATATATGTCATATGTATTATATAAATAAATATATATATTATATGAAAATATATATATATTACATAACAAAATTTATTAAAAACTGATAATTTTATAATTATAAACTCTCATATTCATACTGTGTACACTTTTGGCTGTATTTCTAAAATTTTCTTTTTCCACATTTTTAAAATTTTATACTGTATAGTATTTTTAAAAAATTAAACTTTTTTAGGTTATTTTTATAATTTTACTTAAAATTATCATACATGAATTGCAACTACTACTATTATAAATTTCTAATTAAAATTTTCAAAATTATTTTAAAAAACATTAAAAAAAAAAATCCCAATCCACCCAAAAAATGCAACCAGAGTAAATTTGAAGTAATCCGCCACCCGGAATCTGGGGGAATTCGAATTGCATAACATAAATAGCGTTCAAAGCAACTCCTGCGCTTGTTGAGTTCTTCTTTCTTCTTCATCTGGTAAGAGAGATTCCCGATCAGTTTTGATTTTATTGTATTTTTAATATAACCAATCGAATTTATTTCTTGCATATTTGCAGGAAAAAAAAAGCCATGGATTCCATTGTTAATTGTCCCTTTTGTAACCTAACTCTTCCACAATCAGAACTTCAAAGGTATTGTTTCCTTTAATTATTTACTCTCATTGATGCTTAATTTAAAGATACTGATAGATGGTTGGATGAAATAGGCATGCCAATGGCCACTTTGAAGATGAGGAAGGTGAGCAATTGTTCCAAGAATCAGCATCATCTTCTTGTTCGTCTTCAAATGAGAAGGTATCTTGCTTGATTGGTCTGCAGGTTAGAGGCTCCTTTCACCATGTGACTGTAGATTCCGGTGGTGGTTTAATGGCCTTATTGCGCCAGCGTTTGGAATCAGACACCGATAGCACTACTGTTAGTATCTTGTTGTCTGGGTATGTTGATCATTATCAAAGCTTGCCTTATGAGGATGCTGGTTGGGGTTGTGGATGGCGCAACATTCAAATGCTTAGTTCTCACTTACTTTATCATAGACAAGATGCTAGACAACTATTGTTTGGTGGGTCATGTTTTGTTCCTGATATTCCTTATATCCAGAGATGGCTTGAGATTGCTTGGGAAAGAGGCTTTGATGCTGTAGGTGCTCATCATTTTAATCATTCTGTTTATGGCTCCAAAAGTCGGATTGGAACTACTGAATGTGCTGCCCTTTTTCGTTCCTTTGGCCTTCGGGCTAAGATGGTTGATTTTGGTCCTAAGGAATTCAAATCTCTTTTTCTTTCTGTTCCTGGTGCTCATATTGGCTCACAGATTCAGACACCAAAAGTTTATGGGCCCATGGATAGATATCTGATTCCTAGAAATGGCAATGTTTCCCACTCGGATTCACCTGACACTGGATGCCTTGTGAATCAAGCTGAATTTTCAGGGAACAGAAATGGTCGTCAGGTTCTCCTTGATTGGGTATGGAATTATTTTTTAGAAGGTAGCTTAACCACATCCGCCCACCAGGGTCTTGTTACTGTTACTGACAGAGCGTAAGTAACTATCTTTACTAGTAGTTTCAGCCTACTTTTGAACACTAATTATTAGGATTAAAAAAAGCTCAGATGCATTTTACCCTGTAATACTTTCATGGCATATGCTGATCTATGAATATGACTTAAGAGTATTAATGAGCAGGCCCTTGTACTTCCAACATGATGGGCACTCAAGAACCATAGTTGGCATTGAAGTCAGGCGACAATGGAATGATAAGCTGCAATACAATCTGTTGATTTTGGACCCTGGTCATGTAAGTATCAACACTTCTTTTCTCCACATAGATTATTGCTCATCAAATATAATTCGCAAAAGAGCACCAAAATGCTCCTAGCTGTCACTTTCTTTCATTTTAATATATCTTATTATTGCTTCTGAAATAGGAAATCCTGACCCTGATCATCTGTTACTTTGTAGTTTGCGATTATAGTATTATTGCATAACATATGTAATCTTCCAAATGCTCAACTACTGGACTGCAGTTTTGATGTTTGATTTATATTTTTCTGTAACATATCATCGATTAGAGGGATCTTTGATTTATAATTTCCCATAGTCAATTGTAATGCTCAGAAGAAATTATGTTGGAGTCTTATGAGTCTTAAATCTTTTCACTTGAGAGAAAAAAGATTTTGAATATACTTCAATTTGTCTTTAAAATTTGTAAGTTCTGACTATTGTTTTTCAAACCTCAATGAGCTTTTCTTTTGGCAGATAAGCATGCTTATATTGCCAGGAAAATCTTTTGAGAAACTATGTATCAAAATCTGTTGGACTAGGAATTTCTCTAGTTCAATATAAACCAGGGCTATAACAGAAGCTACAACTGAAGTGATATCATGAACTTAAATAGCAGAAAAGACATACAAAAGACCAAGCTTAGGACTAAAATTTAGACTCGAATGATGATTTAGAATAATTTCTGAATGATCAAAAAATAAGTCATAAAGAATATAGATACTCAGTACGCCAGGAAAAGGAGACGTAATTACTTCCATGATTTATGTCTGCTTACACTGCAGCAAAAAGAAAATAGAACATGCATCAAGCTAGCAAGCAGCTGCCTAGTAATTATGTTATGCAGGGTTTTTCCTCATCTAAGCTAAAGCAACTCAAAGAGCTCAGAAGTTATGGAGAAATGGAAAAGCTAGATTGCTTTTTAGCTAAATATTGTGATAATTCCCAATTCTAAAAAGTCTAGTCAATATGTCATGAGATATTTATGTTTCGATATCAGAGCACCCCCATATCTCAACCTTACATTGTTCACACTAATTACCTCATAGTCTTACATTAGTCACACTACTAAACTTTATTGTTTTCATATTCTTATCACTCGGCTTTCATCACTTGTAAGTGGAGGGAAATTTAATTTTGCAATTACTTTAGCGTAGTCACCAAAAAAAAAAAAATCAGTTGGAAATTTGTTGAGCCAAACCAGATGAAATATTTCAAGATGTTTTAGATATAATATCATGGGGATTGCCTTGTGTGCTTACCAGATTATTTCTGTAATGTAAATATAGAGAACAGCGGTCCTAGAAAGATCACTTAAAGAAAATGTTGGATGGAAGAAACTAATAAAGAGAGGAATTCATACACTGAGGAAACCACAATACCAGGTTATACATTCAAAGTCAAATTATCATTTTTGACTTTACTTATATGAGAAGGTTTGACATTATATTTATTTTTCAGTTATGTTATATTGATTCCGGAGTTGCAACTGGAGTGGAGATAGAGAAGCTCAAGACATTGGATAGTTCCTTTATTGAATTCTAGAATAAAAGTTTTGTTGGAGTTGCTGAGTTATTTATTTATTTAATTTGAATGTTAATTATTTTGTTGTAAACTTGTTTCAGCTTTTAGGTAAAAAGGAGTGATTGTCCTTATTTCAAGGAGACAAGTATGGTGTTAGATTATACTAATTGTTGACCAGGGGAAGCCAATCTCTCCTATTAAAGGCTGGCTGTTGGAAATGTGATGCAATTCCAAAATATATGCAAGGTGAAGTAAAGGAAAAGGACAAAAATGAAGAAGAAAAGAAAGAAAAAACTATTATTTTCATAGTTAAATTTCTTTATGTTTTCAGCTACAATCTGCTTATGCTTTTGCTGTGAATCTTTTGTTTTTCATGTTCTTCTTTTCTTCCTTCCAAAAGTTAACAAGATTACTTTTATGTGGTTCTGCTTTATTCTTTTCATTACATATTTAAATGAGAGAATTATTCTTTTGATGAGCCATTTGTCGAACCTTTTGAAGGAAAAAAAAATGGTACTATGGCGTGTAAATCATTATTATTATTTTTGTTTATACATATCTAACTCCATGTTGAAAATGGTTGTACTAACTTTCTGTCAGGTTTTGAAGCTCATATAACCTAGAATATATGCCCTCAGACATTGTTACTAGAGTTGAATGAGAACCCATCTCCACAATCTGACCTTTATCCATAACAACAATTGTATCCGAACTTTTTACTGTGGACAGCCTGTGTGCAACTGTAATCTGTGTGGTTCTGTACAAAGAGCTCTCATTGCCATTCAAATTTATAGATTCCAAGGTAGCTACTATAGATCTTTTGGACTCAGCATCTAGGGCACTTGTTGCTTCATCCAAGAGCAAAATTGCTGGCCTCTTTAGTAGAGTCCTAGCAATGGCTATCCGTTGCTTTTGCCGGCCTGAAAGTTGGCAGCCCTTCTCCCCAACAACTGTGTCATATCCATCAGGCAAGTTGCTTATAAACTCATAAATGTTAGCTTACCTTGAAACCTTAACAATTTCTGCTTCAGAGGCCTCTGCATTACCATATGTAATGTTGTTTCTAATTGAAGAGCTAAAAAGAAGTGGCACTTGTTGCACCATCCCTATATGTGACCTCAAAATTCTCAGATTGTAATCTTTGATGTTCATCCCATCAATAGACACCCTTCCTTCTTCAGGATTGTAGAATCTCAACAGAAGAGCCAAAACTGATGACTTTCCTGCTCCGCTTGGCCCAACAAGCGCCACCTTTGATCCAGCTTCTATTAGTAAACTGAAGTTGTTGAGAACTTTCACTTCTGGTCTTAGATGGGTACTAATGTGCGGCAGCAGAACCACCTGAAAATCCTTTGGCAGATTTGGCTTGAATTAGACCACCTATGAAATGGCAAGGCATCACTGCCCAAGCTACGTGACTCATTTTGTTATGAGGGTAAATTGGGAATTAGCAATTATGAGTTTGTTAGAAATAAACAACAGGTCAATAATTGTTACAAGAAGTTGTTATGGCCAGCTGGCACAATGCAGGGTAGTTATATTACAAATTAGGAGGGAATCAGTATAAATAGGGGGAAATACGCTAAGTGATGTGTGTAATTTGTGCAATTCAGAATTTCTAATTGAAGACCCCTCTGTTTCTCTCTAGATTCTTCTATTGTTCTCTCTTCTCTTCTTATCTCTATTCTCTTAATTCTTCTCTAAAACCCTAGATCTGTACCAATTGGTATCAGATAATCGATCATCCACTATGACCCACAACACTCGACTGAATGATGAGATGTGAAAGGAAATGGCAGCAATGATTGCATCTAGCGTTGGCGATCTGGAATCTAGATTGAAGTTACATGATGATAGATTCGTGATGCTGGAGAAATCATTATCCTCCTCCATGGACAGAATCGAAGGATTATTTTCTAATCTGGACTCTCGGATTGCTGCGATAGTTCTAGGTAACTCACAAAACTCTAGAACTGTGCCCAATATGCGAAAGATGGTTGATCCAGTTAATTTTGATCAAAATGTGAATCCTAATGTCGGTCGTAGTATGACTAGTAATCTGAATTTCAGTGGCCATCACACTAAGATGGAATTTCGTAAGTTTAATGGTGAGGGATTAGCAGGATGGTTGTTGAGAGTTCATTATAATTTTGAGATTGAGGAAATAGCCATTTGCGAAAGAGTGAGAACTGTAGGAGCTAATTTGGAGGGAACAACCCTTCAGTGGCACCAGGGAATGGTTAAGGTGCAGGGTATTGAATTGTTTGAAGATTGGGAAGCTTATGAACTAGCTTTGAAAGCCAGATTTGGTGGACAAGCTTTTGATAATCCTTTATCAAATTTGAGGAATCTGGGGCAGGAAGATTCATTGCAGGAGTATCTAGATTTGTTTGATGAGTTGTTTCCTAAGGCTGTTATTTCACAAAAACAGGCTCTACGTTTTTTCTTATCAGGATTGAAGGATGAGATTCAAATGCCCCTTATAATGCTTCAACCTAAAACCTTACCAGAGGCTTATGCATTAGCTAGATTACAAGAGCTAACTGAACAAGCATTACAAAAGAAGCCCATACCTAAATACCAACTTCATCATCTCAATAACACTAACAGTGTTCAGCCCTATCAATCCAATTAGTCCCCAAAACCACCTTATTAGCAGAATAGTAACCAACACTCCTCACTACAAACAAAAAACAAACAACCTAACCAAACAAGCCTTCTACCTACCCCTAGTACAATTAAAAATTCACAAAATACCCTAACCAGCAAACAATTAGATGAAAAAAGAGCTAAGGGCCTGTGTTTTTGGTGTGATGAAAAGTATATGCCAGGTCACAAATGTCCTAAGAGACAATTTTATGTGATGAAAATTAAGGAAGTAATGGAAGAAGAAGAAACATATTCCAATGCTTCATTTTATGACTCTGACACTACAACAAGTTTTGCAGAAGTACAGTTGTCCTTGAATGCACTATGGGGAGTAGGAGGGGGGCAGACTATGGTCCTAAAAGGAGTGTGCAATAAGAAGAAACTGCATGTTCTCATTGATTCTGGTAGTAGTCACAAATTTTGAGCTAAATGGTAGCTCAGTTCTTGCAATATTCTCTAGTGCCTATCAAAGGATTGTGGGTTGAAGTGGCAGATGGTAGTGAACTTAAATGCAGTCATATCTGTAAACCATTAGAATAGGACATGCAAGGGTAGCCTTTCAAAGCCATTGTGTTTGTGCTACCTATGCAGGGCTATGACTTGGTGTTGGGTGTACAATGGCTAAAGCTTTTAGGAGACATTTGCTGGAATTTTGACAAGCTAACAATGTCTTTCTAGTTGGAGGGAAAACAATATTTCTTGCAAGGGGAACAACCACATGAAAGAGCCATCATTTAAGTTGATGACAGGTTGCAAGGGTGAAGACATGGTTAAAGAAGACTGTAATTGGATGCTTATGGATAACAGTCCATCCAAGTCTGTAATAACAGAGGAGGAACAACTGAAATTCTAGAAGCAACATTTTGCAGAATCTTGGCTTGAATTGCAACAGTATTGAGGAATTATGAAGATATTTTCAAGGAACCTAGTAAGCTGCCTCCTGAATGGAATCATGACCACAAAATTCTGCTGAAGGCAGGAACACAACCTATCAATCAGAGGCCCTATAGATATGCTGCAGAACAGAAGAATGTTATGGAGCACATGGTCAAGGAGATGTTAGATAATGGGGTAATCAGGACTAGTAACAGTCCATATGCCAGTCCTGTTGTGCTGGTGAAGAAAAAAGACAAGACCTGGAGGCTTTGTATAGACTACAGAGCTTTGAATGTTGCTACTATCAAGAAAAAATTCCCTATTCCTCTCATTGAAGAGCTGCTAGAGGAACTAGGAGAGGCAGTAATTTTTTCTAAGATTGATCTAAGGTCTGGATATTGGCAGGTCAGTAATTTTTTTTAAGATTGATCTAAGATCTAAGATTGAGAAGACTGCATTCAGAACTCATGAAGGGCACTATGAGTTTCTAGTCATGCCCTTTGGCTTAACTAACGCTCCTGCTACCTTCCAGGCTCTCATAAATGACATATTCAAGCCTTACCTAAGAAAGTTTGTGCTATTTTTTTTATGATATCTTAATCTACAGTAAAAACAAGGAAGAGCATCTGCAACATTTAAAAATGGTATTAGAAGTCATGAGGCAGCATCAGTTATTTGCTAAAAGAACTAAGTGTGAGTTTGCAGCTCCTAGAGTGGAGTATTTAGGTCATGTTATTGACTGTAAAGGGGTTCACACAGATTCCAAGAAAGTCTAGGCAGTCCAAGATTGGCCTCTGCCATTGAACTTGAAGCAACTTAGAGGTTTTTTTTGGGTTTGACAGGGTACTACAGAAGGTTTATATCTAGTTATGGAAATATAGCTAGACCTTTGACAGATTTGTTAAAAAAAGACAACTTCCAGTGGACTGATAAGGAAAAAGTAGCTTTTCAAAAGCTCAAAGAACTAATGACTACAGCTCCAGTCTTAGCACTACCAGATTTCACCAAGACATTTGTGGTGGAAGCTGATGCAACAAATGGGGGTATAGGAGCTGTTCTTATGCAAGATGGGCATTCAATAGCCTACATTAGTAAGGCTCTATCACCAAGGCACCAGGCCCTGTCTATATATGAGAAGGAAATGCTTGCAATATTGTTTGCTATTCAACACTGGAACCATTACCTCTCTCACAAACATTTTATTATAAGTACTAATCATAAGAGTATTAAGTTCATGCTTAAGCAGAGAGTAGCTACTGCAGCACTGCAGCAGTGGTTGATTAAACTTCAAGCATATGACTATGAGATTCAGTACAGACAGGGGGCAGAAAACAAGGCTGCTGATGCTTTATCTAGACTGCCTATGGCCAGTCTGCATGCTTTAATAGTGCACTTGTTACCAGATCAGCTAATGGCTTCTATTGAAGAGTTATGGAAGACTGATGAACCTTTAAAAGAAATAATAGCAGCCTTAGAATAAGATGCAATTAGCTACAACCACTATATTTGGCAAAATAACCAGTTGAGGAGAAAGGGCAAGCTGGTAATTGGTCATAGTACTAATCTCAGAAACAAATTACTTACGCTATACCATGATTCAGTTGCGGGTGGACATTCTGGGGTTCAAGCTACCACTAAGAGATTGACTTCTGTGGTGTATTGGAAGGGTCTGCACAAGGATGTTAGAAACTATATTAGGCAATGTCACACTTGCCAGCAGTCCAAATATGAAATTGTTGCATTGCCTAGAACCCTACAACCACTACCAGTTCCTAAGGGAATATTTACTGATCTCACAATAGATTTCATTGAAGGGTTGCCTAAATCCAACAATTCAGTAATAATGGTGGTAGTGGATAGATTGACTAAGTATGCTTAGGGGCGAAGTCAGACCTTTTAGCGAAGGGGGGCAAAAAAATATCATATATATATATTAAAAATAATATAAATAATAATCTTTTTATATAAATAATAAATTAAAAAAATAAAAATATATTAAAAAAAATAAAAATTTTAGTCTTATATTCTTTCTCAAATAAATTTGTCTCCGTAATTTTTTTTATTTTTGGAGAATATTAATTATTTTTTGATTAATTTTTTAGAAGAGATATATATTTATTTGGAGAATAATAATTTATATAAAATTTATTATTTTAATTTTTTGTAAAAGTTAAATAATAGAAGGGTAATTTAAAATTTTGAAGGGGGCAATTAAATATTTTTAAAATTTTAATAATATATATGCATATATTGAAAGAAAATTTCAAAATTGAAGGGTGGCAGCTGCCCCCCTTCTCTATAAGGTGCTTTTTCCTTGAGTATGCTCACTTTATGGCATTATCACACCCTTATACAGCTAAAACAGTAGCACAGCTGTTCTTGGATAACATTTACAAGCTGCATGGGTTACCTAACTCTATTGTGAGTGACAGAGACACAATCTTTACAAGCTTATTTTTTCAGGAGTTCTTTAAAATGCAAGGGGTAGAATTAAACCTTTCTACTGCTTATCACCCTCAAACTGATGAGCAGACATAAGTAGTTAACAGATGTTTGGAGACTTACCTGAAATGTATGACTGGGGAATTGCCTAAACAGTGGAGTACTTGGCTGTCATTGGCTGAGTTCTGGTACAACACCACCTACTACTCAACTATTAAAATGACTCCATATGAAGCCCTCTATGGTTATCAACCCCCCTTACACCTACCTTATTTCTCACATGACTCTCCTAATGCAAGTGTAGATTCTAAGTTACAGCAAAAAGAAAATACCATAAAGCTACTACAATACCATATCAACAGGGCAGTTGCAAGAATGAAGCACCAAACAGACAAACATAGGTTAGAAAGGCAGTTCAACCAAGAAGAGTGGGTTTATCTAAAATTAAGACCCTATGTGCAACTCTCTATACCTAGAACTCACCATAAACTTCATTATAAATACTATGGGCCTTTCTAGATTTTGGAAAAAATTGGAGCAGCAGCCTATAAACTTCAACTACCTTATTCTACTACTATCCATAATGTCTTCCATGTCTCCCTGTTGAAACCAGCCACTACACCCATAATTGATGCTTCTACTGCATTACCAGCCATGCCTGAAGAACTTACTGTGCCTCTAGCTGTACTTGAAAGGAGAAGAGTAAAATGACAAAATAGGGCAGTGACTCAATGGCTTGTTTACTGGTCCAACTCAGAACCAGTTGATGCTACTTGAGAATTTGCTTATGATATTCAGCTAAGGTTTTTTTATTTTCATCCTTGAGGACAAGGATGTTTTTCAGTAGGGGGTATTGTTATGAGGATAAGTTGGAAATTTGCAATTATGAGTTTGTTAGGAATAAACAGCAGGTCAGTAATTGTTACTAGAAGTTGTTATGACCAGCTGGCACAATGCATGGTAGTTATATTTCAAATTAGGAAGGAATCAGTATAAATAGGGGAAAATACGCTAAGTGATGTGTGTAATTTGTGCAATTCAGAATTTCTTATTGAAGACCCCTCTGTTTCTCTCTAGATTCTTCTATTGTTCTCTCTTCTCTTCTTATCTCTATTCTCTTAATTCTTCTCTAAAACCCTAGATCTGTACCACATTCTCCAGTTAACAATCATGCTAACAACAGTTGCAATTAGTATGGAGGAGACACATTGAACAATGACAGACATGCGGTCAGAAATTATGGTTTTAACCATGGAGGTGCCATGAATGATCCGTGAAGTAACTGAACCAACATTGTTCTCTGGTTTCTCAAACCATCCTAATTCATTGCGTAAAATACCTGCAAAATACATGTTAGTATACAGTCAGTTTGATCATTCAATGAAATGACAAGTCCATACACTTGTTGGCTTAAAGCTGACATTGATAGTTTCTTTCCCAGAAAGAAAGCATTAAGGTGATGATCCATATACTGATGGGATAGTAGGAGGGATTGTTACCTGAATATAATGCTTGTCTGAGGTTTGTCATGGCCTTCTCTCCAACTACACCAAAGAAGTAATGCTGCAGGGTGTGACTGAACAATGACAGCAGTCCTATTAGAGCAAAGATGATCGAATACAACCCAACTTTCTGCTTTGCATCTCTCATAATATGCTACTCCCACTGTTAAAATGAAGAATCCAAAAAATGGCTTTGAAATGCCAGAGAAAGCAGCTGCAAAGGAGCCTATGGAAGTTTTCAAAAGCTCTTTCTGTTGTAAGCCAAACCAGATTCTGAAGAATATAGCTGACTCTGTTATTTCTTTCTTTTCCTCTTGATTTGGAGACTGGCTCAAATGCAGGCTGAAATCACTAGGTTCATCGTTTTCAATTTTTTTAAGTGCAAGTTGATAGTTGATGCTTGCAGGTTCTTGGGAAGATGCATTTCTGTTGTCCAACTCACTTTGTTAAGTTTCTAAGAAAACAAAATTCTTACTGTTTATTGGATATTATGCTGAAGAAATAACGAATTTAAATGTGTTTTAACCTTGAATCACTAACTATGCTGATGTTCTGCATGTTAAATAAGTTTGTGTAGAATTTGTTGGAAGCAAGCAAGCTGCTATGCGTTCCTGCTTCTGTAATTTGTCCATCCTCCATTACTGCTATTATATCTGCATTAACAATAGTCGACAACCTGTGTGCAATCAAGATGACTGTCCTCCCTTGCATTGCACTCTCCAGCGCATCCTGAACCAGCTTCTCCGATTCTGAATCAAGTGCACTTGTGGCCTCATCAAGCAACATGATTACATGATTGGTGGGTTTTTAACAATTGCTCTTGCTATGGCAATTCTCTGCTTTTGTCCTCCTCATAATTGGACCCCCTCTCGCCTACCTAGATCCCATTTTGGCCAGAAAAGATTATATGAATATGATTGATCTTTCATCTGGAGTATAATGAAAAAACACTATAGAGAAAGCATTTTACTTTTGCATTTTTTAAATGCATGTTTTATTTTTTTTCCATAACATTCTGCTCATACTGCAGAAGATTGAGGCGAATGGTTGCATTTCTTTAGTGGAAGTTTCCATTTAATGCACTATATTTGAATGAATAGCGTAAATTTTCATTGTTAAGCTTTGAAGTGAATAAGGGAAAAGGGGAGAAAAAGGCATTTTGGCACTGCATTAATGGAAATGAGCTACCATGCATGGAGGAGAAATCAGTGAAAAACTAACACCAGCATTTGTAGTTATAAAGATCCATGTGAATCATACAGTGTTGGATGACCTCAACTTTTTCTGTAGATTTGAACAGGGAAATTTCAAGTTCTAATCATTCTGTTCTAAAGCTTGACTGTACTACTTGTGTTCTACATTTCCTTTTCATGAGTAAGTCATCCTAAAAAGGCCTATTTTCCTGCATTAAACGTGATCTTAATCTTAACCAAGACAGATGACTGGATGTGCTAAGTTGAATTCAATTATTAGTTTGCAATGGAGGTAAGCTCTTAAAGAATGGTGACTGATCTGATGAGTAAATACTAAATAGAGAGCAAGTCAATCACCTCTGTTGAGTACTGATCTGGAAGTTCTGAAATGAAGGAGTGTGCATTGGCAATCACTGCTGCATCTTGTATCTGTTGATCATCAGCATCCATATTTCCTATTTGTATGCTCTCCTTAGTAGTGCCAACAAAAAGGGATGGTTCTTGAGAAACTGCCCCTATGTTCCTTCAAAGAAATTTCAAGTCAAGATCCTTGATGTTGTGGCTGTCAATGAGAATCATCCCTGGAGGGGTTTGCATATTTTATTAGCCTCACCCGACATTCATTTTTGCCGGTGATCTTATGCACTTGTGTTCATTTAATTAAGCATGTATTTGCATATTTATTCACTTCAAAACTTGATGCATATGTATAAAAGAGGTATTTGCAAATGTGCGTATGTCCATGCATTGACATTTAAACAAAATGCTTCCATGTTCAAAGAATGGGGGAAGGAGCAGTAAATCTTTCTAGGGATTATAGAATCTTGCAACTAGAGAGATAACAGTACGCTTTCCGAACCCACTGCTACCAACTAATGCCACCCTTTTACCAGCCGGGATTTACAGTGAAAAGCCTTTGAGGATTAAATTATCCTGCCTTGATCGATATGCAAAGTATACATCATGTATATAATATTGCCTTCAACCTCCTTGAGTGTTTTCCCTGTTGAATTTTGGCTTATAAGTGGTCTTCTCTGTATCACTTGGAAAACTTCAGCTCCTGCAGCTTTTGCTTGATTGAAAACTTGCATGTCTGGAGCTGCAAAAGTGAGGGATCTGCATTGATGTCAAGAAAAGCAGGTGATATAATACTTACGACTCAATTTGTTTTCTATTTTATATGGCAAAAATCATAATATGAAAGGAGTATCACCACTTAAATAGCTCCAAAAAGAACGCTCATAACAGCAGCTATGACTTCTCCTCCACTTGACTTGTTAGCAGTGACATCAATTGCTCCAATCCATATGATGAGTGCCGAAGAAATGAATGTGACTGTTTGAAACATTCCTGTCCCAACTCCCTTTACCAGTGCTTCTCCTTTGCTGAGGGTAAGTTGCTTGGCAATGCACTCAGAAAAAGACTTGATTGCACGGCTCTTTCCAACAAATGAAAAAACTGTCTTGATTTGAGATACAGTCTGTGATATAGGTAATTAATACATAAATGATTCTTTGGGAATTTATACACACACACACACAGCGGCGGAACCACTATGGGGTCGTGTGGGGTCACACGACCCCCTCACCGGCGGCCAGAAGAAGGGAGGCGTGGAGAGATAAAATCTCAGCCCCCTCTGCTGAGTTTCAAAGGATTTGCAGCGAGGGGTAGACGAACCCCTCGCTGCAAATACATATATTTTTTTTTATAAATTAGTCCCTGGCGAAACGGCGTCGTTTCGCCAGGGACTATTTTTTTTTTATAAATAAACCCCTGGCGAAACGACGCTGTTTCGCCAGGGGTTTATTTAAAAAAAAATAAACAGGCCCAAGCGCCGGTTCAAAAATAAAAAAGGGGCTGCGTTAAAATGCAGCCCCTTTCTTTTCTTCTCTTCTCCTTCTTCCCTCTCCCCCTTCCCTCCCCAGGTTGAACCAGCCACAGCAGCAGCAGCGGCAGCCTAGGCAGAGAAGCCCCACCGGCCACCACTATGAGTGCATGCCGCCGACCCCCCCTCAGTAACATCCTGGTTCCGCCACTGCACACACACACAAACATATATGTGAGATAGTTGTTACTAATTAAATAACCTGTTCAACCATGGATGTTGCTTCTGAGATGTAAACGAGTTGAAATAGTGTTCATTTTCTTAGTATAAGTGGCTCCAATCACCAAAATCACTGAAACAACTAACAGGGTAAGCAGTGACACCTCCCAAGAGCATATTGCTGCAATCAATATTCCGGAGAAAAACGCTGCAAAGCTCGACAGGAAGTGACCCAACTGTATATGACCAAGAAAACCATGAGAGAGATTTGATCGAATATAACATAAAATTTTTATTAGATAAGATATAAGAAAAAAAGGAATTTGTTGGAAAAATTACACAGATTTTTTTATAAATTAGATTTGTGAGAATAAGAAATAACAACAAAAATAATACACACACAAAATTGATAACGGAGTTCGGCCAATTGTGCCTACATCTCCGGATCTGCTGCAGATCTTTTTACTAAAAGGAGAAAAATTATATAAAGTGTTTACAACACTCACAACTCACAATCCATATCCAATTACACCTAAGAATTTTTCTTCAAAAAAAAAATTTCTTTTACAAGCTTTTTCTTAAGTTTTTCTCTCAAACACTCTTAAACTCTCAAACTCTCTTAAGTTTTTCTTTTACAAGCTTTTTCTTAAGTTTTTCTCTTAAACTCTCTAATTTTTGGGATGATCTTCCAAATGAGATATAAGGGGGTTTATATAGACTTCAAAAATTAGATTGGTAAAATTTTAATAATGGTTAGGCACCTCCATTTTTTACTCTTAAAATGGTGAAATTTACTTAACAATCTTTCACTTGAAGACTGATTTCAATTTGCCTTCACACCTCGATCTGTGCAGCAGGTCTTTTCAGTCTTGTTATTCTTGCAAGCCAACTGAACACAACTTCAGTTTCTCAATAGCCACCGTCTTTGTCAACATATCTGCTGGATTCTTACTTCCTTGGATCTTCTCCAGTATTAACACATCATTCTCCAACAGAGTTCTGATGAAGTAATAATGGAGTCCAATATGCTTGGTTCGAGAATGAAATACTGAATTTTTCGCCAAGTGTATCGGACTCTGGCTATCACTGTATAAGACATTCTTCTCTTATTTGAAACCCAGCTCAGTTAACAAACTTTGAAGCCATATCATCTCTTTACTGGCTTCAGTCGCTACTACATATTCGGTTTCTGTAGTAGATAGAATGACAATCTTTTGTAACTTTAACATCCAACAAACAGCTAAATTTTCAATAGTGAATATATAACAGGTGGTACTTTTTCGGTGATTGACTTCACCTACAAAGTCTGTATTTACGTAGCCTTGTACTTTTAACTCTTCTTTATCAAAGTACAAACACTTTTCTATGGTGCCCCGTAAATATCTCAAAATTCATTTTACAGCTTTCCAATGAGTTTTCCCTGAATTTGACATAAACCTGCTCACAGCTCCCACTGAATAGCCAATGTCTGATCTTGTACAGACCATTGCATAGATCAAGCTTCCAATGGCTGAAGCGTAAGGAACCTTAGCCATGAGTTCTCTCTCTTCCTCCATCTGAGGGGATTGATTCTTAGATAGACGAAAGTGACTAGTCAATGGTGTGCTGATTGGCTTGGCATCACCCATGTTGAATCTCTGCAAAACACGGTTGATATACTCTGCCTGAGATAACTGCAAAAGTCTTTTCTCCTTATCCCTTGTGATTTGCATTCCAAGAATTCTTTTTGCTGGACCTAAGTCTTTCATGTTAAATTCCTTTGATAACTGCTGCTTCAACCTTTTGATATCCTCCATATCTGAACCTGCTACTAACATGTCATCTACATAAAGTAGTAAAATAATATAACTGGAGCTATATCTCTTGAAGTAGCAATAGTGATTGGCGTTGCACCTCTGGAATCCTTCCTTATGCATGAAGCCGTAAAACTTTATGTACCACTGTCTTGGGTCTTATTTTAGTCCATACAAGCTCTTCTTAAGTCTGTACACCATGTTTTCCTTCCCTTTTTCTTGAAAATCTTCTGGCTGGTGCATATTTATCTCTTCATCTAAATCTCCATGAAGAAATGCAGTCTTCAAGTCTAATTGTTCAAGATGAAGATCTTCAATAGCAACAATGCTCAACACTAATCTGGTAGTATTGAGCTTCACAACAGGAGCAAAAATTTCAGTGTAGTCAATTTCTTCCTTCTGCTGAAATCCTTTGACAACTAATCGGGCTTTATATCTCTTTGAACCATCATGCTTCTCTTTTATCCGATACACCCATTTATTGTAAAGTGCCTTCTTCCCCATGGGTAACTCAACTAGTTCTCATGTTTGGTTAGAGATCAGAGCCTTCATCTCATCTTCCATGGAAAACTCCCACTTGTTAGCATCTCTAGTCTAACAAGCTTTATCATAGCATTCAGGCTCTCCTTGATCAGTTAGCAACAAATAATTCATATATCTCTTGTTAGGCACATGAGACCGAGAAGACCTTCTCAATATAGGAGATGGAGTAGGAGGTTACGGTATGGCGGATTGCTGCACACTGTTTTGCCCAATGAGTTCCTCTTGATGAGGACTTGCTACAATCGGCTCCATCACTGGACTTTCTGAGACATCATCTATATCTGCAAACACTGGCTCACTCTGCTCTGTGTTGCTGGTATTGGTTTTATGTATGTCTTTGTATATCACTTTTTCATTAAAAATCACATCTCTGCTGCGAATCACCTTCTTGTTTTTGTCATCCCAAATGCGATAGCCAAACTCATCCTCATCATAGCCGATGAAGATGCATTTTTTTAGATTTGGAATCAAGCTTATTCCTACCTTGATCACTAATATGCACATATGCTACACAACAGAAAACTTTTAGATGTGATAGTTTTATTTCTTTTTTCGCTCCATACCTCTTCTAGTATTTTATGCTCCAATGGAACCGATGGGCCTCGGTTAATCAAGTAAGCTGCTGTGTTGACTGCTTCTTTCCAGAATTATTTCAGTAGACTTGACTGTTTAAGAATGCTTCTGACTCTTTCTGTCAACGTTCGATTCATATGCTCAGCTACACCATTATGTTGAGACATACTCGGTACGGTTCTCTCCATTCTGATCCCGCACTCATAGCAGAACTTCTTGAATTTGATGTCTTCATATTCACCTCCATTTTTTGTTCTGAGCCTTTTAATCTTTAAACCTGTCTCATTTTTCACCATAGTTTTTCATCTCCTGAAAGTCTCAAACACTTCATATTTATGCTTTAGAAAGTAAACCCATACTTTCAGAGAGTGATCATCGATGAAAGTCACAAAATAGTATTTTTCACCAATGGATGAAGTTGTCGTTGGTCCCCAAACATCAGAGTGAATGAGCTCTAGTCTTTCCTTCTTTGGGGTTCTGCCACTTGTTTGAAAGCTGACCCTATTCTCCTTTCTAAGTATGCAATCTTAGCATATATCTATGTCAACTGACTGTAGACCTGAAAGTTTTTTCTTTGAGTGCATAATTTTCATCCCTTTCTCACTCATGTGGCCAAGTCTCTTGTGTTACAAATTAGGATTTTCATTTTCTGCTGCAACTGTAATTGAACAGCATGCTCCTACTGTCATGTAAAAAGTACCACTCTTTTTGCCCTGAGCAATAGTCATTGCCCCATTTGAAATCTTCCAATCATCACCATGAAAGATTGTAGTGTAGCCTTCACTAGCCAACTGCCTTACTGAGATTAAGTTCTTTCTCGGGTCAGAATACGTTTGACATCCTTCAGCTCCCAAATAGACTCATTCAACTTAATCTTCACTACACCTTTACCAATAATATCACAAGGTTGATCATCACCAAGATATACCTTTCCAAGATTTTCAGGGACATACTTCTCAAAGAATTCCTTTTGCGAAGTGGCATGGAATGATGCTCCAGAGTCTAATACCCAAGACTCCTCTTTGCTCTCCAAAGAGCATATCAACACATCATCTTTTCCTAAGGCAGAAGCAATATTTGCCTCTATCTTCGGCTCCTGGTCCTTTGATGCACTCTTGCACTGATTTTTATAGTGTCCATTCTTTCCACAGTTCCAACACTCGACAATCTTCGAGCTTTGTGAATTGCTGGGATTTCTAGATTTAGACCTCCTGTTCTTTGATCTACCACGATATTTGACACACCCATTTCTTCTAGTTGAATTTCTTCCTCTTGACTCTATATGCAAAACTGAAGAGGTTGATGATTCACCCGACTCTCTCCGTCGAATTTTTTCACTGAGAATCAGATCACGAACATCATCAAATTTCAACTTATTGCTTCCCGATGAGCTACTCACAGTTGTGACAGTAGCATTCCAACTTTCTAGTAGAGAAGACAAAAGTATTAATGCTCGTATTTCTTCATCAAATTCGATCCCATCTGAACTCAATTGGGTTGTGACTGTATTGAGTTTATTTAGATATTGAGCTACCATGCATCTTCCGTCATCCGCAAATTAAATAACCGCCTCATCAAGTAAACTTTGTTAGAGGCTGATGGCTTTTCATACATACTTGAAAGAGCCTTCATAAGTCCTGTCGTGGTCTTTTCTTTTGCTATGTTGAAAGCAACATTACGGGATAGTGTCAATCGGATAACTCCGAGAGCTTGTCTATCTAGAAGTTTTCAATCTTCTTCCTTCATATCATCTGGCTTTTTATCAGAAAGAGGTTGATAAAGATTTTTCTGATACAGATAATCTTCGATCTGCATCTTCCAAAAGCCGAAGTCTGTACTATCGAAATTTTCAATTTTCACCTTTCCTTCATTTGCAGCCATCACTCCCACTTGAATCTAATTTTCTCTGAATCTTTTCTGATAATTCTTGCAAACCACTCACAGAAAATTGACAGAATTCACAACCAGCAGCTCTGATATCAATTGTTGAGAAAATTACACAGATTTTTTTATAAATTAGATTTGTGAGAATGAGAAATAACAACAAAAATAATACACACATAAAATTGATAACGGAGTTCGGCCAATTGTGTCTACGTCTCCGGACCTACTGCAGATCTTTTTACTAAAAGAAGAAAAATTATATAAAGTGTTTACAACACTTACAACCCACAACTCACACCCAATTACACCTAAGAATTTTTCTTCAAAAAAAAATTATTTTACAAGCTTTTTCTTAAGTTTTTCTCTCAAACTCTCTTAAACTTTCAAACTAAACAGAATAAAATTAGGCACCTTCATTTTTAATAAAAATTAGGTACCTCAATTTTTGACAAAAAATAAACCTCCATTTTTAACTCTTCAAATGTTGCAATTTACTAAACAGAATTTTTTTTACCTTTTCCCCTCTAGCATCTTGAATCAGACTCATGTGGTTGGTGAGACAAGTGATAATGTTTCCAGTAGTTAAATCAGTATCAAATGCTCCAATCTCTTGGCTAAGAACTGCATCCAGGAAGGCTAATCGGAATCGTGCTAATTGCCTTTTGCTTGCATACATCTAACATCCAACCTCTGCATTTTCCAAATGTTAGTATCACACTCTTGTTTTGCGCATCAACTTGTTATTAGATTTCTATTTTACACACTTAAAATGCATCCTTGAAACATATTGTGCTCATTTATATTTGCAATTTCCACATTGTTCTGATTTATTTTGTAATTTTTATTTTCAATTTGATCATTTTTTTTTATAATTTATGTATGGGAAGGAAACACCTACTAGACTCAAACTCGAAATCTAAATATAAGTAACACACATTTTTATTCATTCATCAAGCTACATTTTAGTGGTTGAGCGAATATTTTTTAAATTACTTATCCAAATCATAGTTATGGTACGTGCTAGAAATTATATTACAAGCAACAGTAGAAAATTTCCATCACACATAAATATTCAAATATATATTTTACTCTCAAAATTATCTAAATTTGAAGAGGTTTAGAGTTTGTTTAGTTTTAGACCGCTCAAAATTTGAATTAAAAATGAATTTAACAAGATTGTTTTAAATATTAATTTGTGATTGGAGTTAAATTGAATCCAACGGCGTCAACTAAATGCCATGCTAATTAATTAATTAATTTATATTTATTTCAAACTTGAGTTTTACTCAGACATAACATTAAACTCAAATTTTTATTCAAGTATTGTTCGTTAATTTTTTGGAATAATTAAATTATGTTTATGACTTTAATAGCTTAATAGAAATTGCCCAATTTTATTTTTATTCATAAATATATAATATAATATTTATATTAAAAAAATATTTTTATGATTCAAATTAAAAATCACATCGTGGATCATACATGGTAACAAAAACTAGCAATGGCTGTGTTGATTTAGATTAGAGATTTTTTTATTTTTTATATTAAAATTATTTTCAGTTTTTATTTTATATTTTTAAAGAATTTGTTTTGTACTTTTAAAAATTATATCATAATTTTTAATTATAACTATAAAAACACACAATTTTTGTAAATATAAAAGAATAAAAAGTATATGTAGAAAATACAAAAATAGGAAGAAAAAAATTATATAAATTATGATGAAAATAGAAAAAAAATCATGATAAAAAGGGAAAAAATTTACAGTAAACAAAAAGAAAGTTTTACTGATATAAAATGTTTTCTTAAAATCAAAACCCTCCATATTTTATAAATTTATTATTTAGTGTAAAAAGGGTTTTTATCTCATTAGAAAAATTTAAAATTTAGTGATACTATCAAATGCTTATTTTTTCTGCTAAGAAAAACTAAAACTAAAATAAAAATCATCTTGAATTTTAATAAACCTTACAACTAAAAAAAGGGTAGGTATCAATATGTTAATCGATGGTAAACTTTTAGGTTGTTTTAATATTTTTTATTTCATTTTTTAAAACATTAAAAGATATAAGTTCATCAAATACTGTATTTATATTAGATGAGTCTACTAATTGTTTTTGTTTTGTTGTGTGGGGAATAGTCTTTAGTAACTTTTTTGTGTTTACGTCCAAGTTCCAACCTTTCAATCCGTGAAATGATAGAGATAATAAATTTGTTCCACAGCTATTAAGCTCTGTTGTTCTGAATTAGCATACCTTAAATATATAATATATGTTATTTAAAAGGTCATTCTTAAAATATAAGAAATAACATAACACAGATTTTTTTTACTTTAATAATTTCTTGAATCGTGAAAAAACTTTAAAATTATTATTTAATTATATTAGAAATTATATTGTTATAAAAAATGATTCTAAAAAATAGTATGTCAAGTCTAGAAATTTATCTAAAAAAACAAAATAAATGAAAGTAACTAGTAATCCAGCTGGGAAGGTGGCAAAAGCCTTTAAAAATAAGTAAAATTAAGATAAAAATTAAAAATAAGTAAAATTAAGATAAAAATTAACATACAAAACTTGTTAATCAATGTATACAGTGAATAATGAGAAAAATATTATCATAGACAGGATGTGTATATTGTTATAAAAATTGAATTAATTTTTTATCAATAATATATATAGTATGTGAATAATTGCACTAATAATTATACTAAGAAAATTTTTAGGAAAGAGAGGTGGGTCGCAATGGACATGCTTAAATAGCAAGTCTTTTCTTAGATAAAATTTTTCTAGACATATAATCAATAGCTTAAAATACCACCGCAACTATACCAAAAATAGCTATTAAATAAAAATAAAGATAACACTAAAAATTTAATGAGGTTCGGCTAATTTTCCATACGTCTTCAGATACTATTAAGATAATATTACTAATTTCAATAAAGAAATACAAAAGAGAAAGAAGAAAAAAAATATTAAAGCCTTAAAAATAAAAAAAACTTAATATTTTGGGATGATTTAACTATAGGGAGAAGGCGGGACTTGGGCTTGGGCTATAATATTTTGGGATGATTGAAAGATGTGGGAAATTGAAGGGAGGGACTTGGGCTATAATAAATCTTCATCTTGACTATTTTTCTATTTACAATTTGTAAATCTTCTTTCAAAAGAAACTATTATCAATAGTACCTTCAAATATGTGAAGCGCACATCTTCAATTTCTTAAAACATTGATCAAGTCCAAATAATGGTTGAACTTGACGGCTGTCACCATTTTTGTAAATATATCTATGGGATTGTCAGTGGTCCAAATTTTCTAAAATAATATATCACCTTTCTCCAGAATCTCACGTACAAAGTGATACCAAATATTGATGTGCTTCGTCATTGCATGATAAACTTAATTTTTTGCTAAATGAATAGTACTTTGGCTATCACAGTGTACTTCGATGTATTTTTGTTTAATTTTCAGTTCACCAAGCAACCTTTGAAGCTAGATTGCTTCTTTAACAACCTCTGATACTGTCATGTACCCTGCTTTCGTAGTAGACAAGGTGACTGTTGACTGTAAAGTAGACTTTTAACTAATCAGCCCCTTAGCAAGTGTAAACATATAACTAATAGTTGATCGACGTTTATCCAAATCACCAACATAATCGAAATTATAGCATTCAATTATACATTGACCATCTTTTTCATGCAGCTCAAATATCAATCCAACATCTACGGCGTTCAGAATATACCGTAGAATCCATTTTACAGTTTGCCAATGCTCCTTGCCAGGAACATGCATGTACTTGCTCACAACTCCAACTGCTTGTGAAATATTCGATATTGTACACACCATAGCATATATCAAGCTACCAACAACATTTGCATATGGAACCTTTGACATATACTCCCATTCTGCTTCATTTTTAGGAGATAAAAATTTGTTGAGCTTTATATGAGGTGCAAGCGGTGTACTTACAGATTTTGACTTTTTATTCAAGCCAAAACCTTGTAGTACCTTCTTCATATACTGTTTCTGATTCAAAAAAAGCTTTACTCTCTTCCTATCTCTGTATATCTCCATGCCTAAAATTTTTTAGCTTCACCCAAGTCTTTCATTTTAAACTCCTGATTTAGCTGAGCTTTCAACTTCTTAATTTCTCCTTGATTCTTTGAAGCTATCAGCATATCATCAATATATAGGAGAAGATATATGAAAAATCCATCTTGTAACTTGCTCAAATGTAAACAATGATTATATTTGCTCCTTGTGTACTTCTGTCTCATCATAAAATTGTCAAATTATTTATACCACTGCCTTAGATATTGTTTCAATCCATGCAATAATTTTTTCAATTTGCATTCTCCAACAACCTTGAACCCTTCTGGCTGAGTCATATAGATTTTCTCTTCTAAGTCTCCATGTAGAAATGCAGTTTTAACATTAAGTTAAATGAGTTCCAAATCCAATTATGCTACCAAGGCCAATAAAATTCTAATGAAAAAATATTTTACAACTGTAGAAAATACTTCATTATAATCAATTTTCTCCATCTGAGCATAGCCTTTAGTTACCAACCTTATCTTATAGTGAACATCGTTCTTGTCTGAAAATCCTTATTTCTTTGTATATATCCATTTGCATCCAATTGCCTTCTTTCCCTTTGGAAGATTAGCTAGCTTCCATGTCTGATTCTTTCCAAAGGACTGCATTTCATCATCCAAAGCCTTCCTCCACTTTTTTCTTTTCTAAACTTTGGACAACTTCACTTAAGTGCTAGGAATGCCATCATTTGTAATTAGAGATGTATAAGACACCATATCATCAAATCAAGCAGGTTTTCAAATCTCTCGCCGTGGTCTATTTGTTGCAATAGATTCTTGTTGTTGTGAAAATTTCTTTGGGTTGAAACCTCTTCTTCATCTGACTCCACTTCTACCGTAGGAGTGTCTTCATCTATTTTACTTGTTGCTGGGTTAACAATTCTTCTTTCAAACTCCACCTACTGCAGAGTACCATCTGTCTGTTGAATAATTTTATTTGTTACCTTTTTCAATATGGTAGACTCATCAAAGGTAACATCTCTGCTAAAAACTATCTTCTTTATTTATGGACACCAAAGGTGAAGTCCCTTTGTATCAGTGGTGATCTCCATAAAGAGCGCTTTCTTTACCCTTAGATCTAACTTTAATTCATTAACATGATAGTATACAGTGAAACTAAACACACGTAAGGAATCATAATCAGTAGCAGATTTTTCAAACTACATCTCTAAAGGTGTTTTATCACCAATGGCAGTTGATGGTAAGCGATTAACGAGATGACAAGTATATGTTACATCCTCAGCCCAAAATTGTCTGCCCAACCCAGCATTGGACAACATACAATGAAATTTCTCTATCAATATTCGATTCATAAGCTCTGCCACCCCATTCTATTGTGGTGTATCTCTAACTATGAAGTATCTGACAATACCTTCATCTTGACAAAGTTTCAAAAATGGATCATTTTTATACTCTCCACCATTATCTGTGAGGAGACATTTGGCTTTTTTGCCCGTCTAAGTTTTCACCATCTTTTTCCATATGAGGAATACTCTTAATAGTTCATCGTTCGTCTTTATAGCATACATTCATACTCTCCGAGAGAAGTCATCAATAAATATTACAAAGTAGTACTTTCCTCCCATTGAAGTTGTCTTGGAAGGCCCTACACATTTGAGTGAATATAGTCCAAAATACCATTGGTATCATGGATTGCAGTACCAAACTTCACTCTAGTATGCTTTTCTTTAACACAATGCTCATAGAAATCTAACTTCTGGAGTTGCACTCCTTTCAATAATCCTTAATCTGACAATAGTTTTAAAAATTTATCGCTAGCGTGTCCCAAGCGCATATGCCATAATCTGGTTGCTTTCAACTCTCGATCATTACTGGAAGCTACTGCTGCTATCCCAATAATTGTATTACCCTAATAGTAATACAAGTTATTGGCCTTCTTTAATCCTTTCATTATCACCAGTGCACCAGAGATGATTTTTATTACTTCATTTGTTGCATTTATAATCAAGTTCTTTGATTCTAAAATTCCTACAGAGATGAGATTCTTCTTCAAGCTCAATACATATCGGACATTTGTCAAAGTCCTAATTGATCCATCATGATTTCTCAATTGGATTGAACCAATTTCTTTTATAATACGTAGACCGTCATTTACTGTGTAAACAGATACTCCTTCTAGTTCGCTAAAGTCAAAGAACCAATCTCGATTGAGACACATATGATGGCTACAATCAGAATCAAGTAGCCATTTACTAGAAGAGTTTGTTGATGACACAACAGCTAATGAAAAGTCTGAGTCTTCATCATCACACTCAGCTACATTTGAATTCACGACAACTTTTTCTTTATCAAATTTACTTTAATTATTCAGCTTGGGACAGTTTATCTTATAATGCTCTTTTTTCCAGCAAAAAGCATATTAATCTTTAGTTGGTTTGGATTTCGATCTTCTCTTCTTTTATCTCTTCCTGCTTTGAGAGAAACCTCTAATTATCAATGCTTTTGTTGTCCCACTTGAACCCTCTTTCTTATCTTTCTTTCGTACTTCATAATTGTATAATACAACAGTTACTTCAGAAAGAGTTACTTCAGTCTTCCCATGGAGTAGAGTTATTTCAAGAAACTCAAACTCCTCTAAAAGGGACCCTAACAACATTAAAGCTAAATTTTTATGTTTGAAAGTCACGTCCAAATTCATCAAATCAGTTACCAGCTGATTAAAATTGGTGATATATTCATTCATTGTGATACCAAGAATATAAGCGAAGCGAAACAATCTCTTATTCATATGAAGCTTGTTCTGACTGTTTTTTTTTTCAAAAAAAATTTTTCAATGCCTTTCACAATTTACTTGCAAAAACTTCTTTAGAGAAAGCATACTTTTATTCTCTAGAAAGACACGATCGAATTGTACTACATGCCACACAGTTGATGCCTTTTTAATTTTTTTCATCAATATCTTCTAGTTTTTCTTTTTTCAATAGCAATGTCTAGGCCTTACTAAAGAGAGCATTTAGAACCTCACTTTGCCACATATTAAAATGGCTCGTACCATAAAAAATCTCTACTGTAAATCTAGCATTTGACACAGCAGTCCTTGATCAAATTGATGAAGTGGATGTTGTCTCCTTTGAAGTGAATAATTTGCCTGAGTCGTCTGCCATCTCTGCTTCAAAAAAAATATTTAATAGCTAAAAATGAGAATTACAAATAATTCAAGAAAATCTTTTCTGATGTGGAAGATCAGACTATGCTGCAACCATAGAGCATACTCAGAAAACCTTGGCTCTGATACCAATTTTTGTGAAAATTAGATTAATTTTTTACCAATAATATGTATAGTGTGTGAACAATTACACCAATAATTATACTATAAAAATTTTCAAGAAAGAAAGGTGGGTCACAATGGACACGCTTAAATACCAATTTTTTTCTTACACAGAATTTTTTTAGACATCTAATCAATAGCATAAAATACCACCATAATTATACTAAAAATGACTATTAAATAAAAATAAAGAGAGCACTAAAAATTTAACGAGGTTCGACTAATTTTGCTAATATCCTCGGATATCACCAAAATAATATTACTAATTTCAATGAAAAAATAAAAAAAGAGAAAAAAAAATAAATATTAAAGCCTTAGAAATAAGAAGGCTTAATATTTTGGAATGATTTAACTAAAGGGAGAAGGGCCTTATTTATAGCCCAAATTTCTTCCCTCAATTTCCCACATCTTTCAACGTGGGATTGAAAATAACCACACAAAACAGTATATATCCGGCCAATGAAAAATAAATAAATCAGTATTTTTTTCTATTAAAACTCTTTTATTTAATTTATTTGTGTAAAAATTTCCCGAATAGTGCATATTAATGAATTAATTATACATAGAAGAAAAAGAAACCCTGTCAAGGGCATGAACCATTTGAAGAGGATCAGTAAGTTGTGTACAAAAGCATCAAGTGCTTTCCCTAACAAGAGATATCCAACAGGTTGAGCCAAGCCATGAACTATGGAACCCAAAGTCCCTAATCCCATTAGCATCCAATCCACTTTGTCTGCGTAACTCAATAGCATGTGAAATCCCATTACTTCATTCACTTTCTCATCATCATCTTCATCCTTCACTTCTGTTGCTTCAACAATAACATTTCTTCATGGGGTTTATCAGATTCATCACACTTAATTTTCACCATTTTAATTAATTAATTAATGTGCTTGTGATGACGATAAAGCTTATTATTGCTAGTATAGTACTAAATATTGAAAGGTAGGCATTAGTTATATATATATAATCTTAGTATACGATGAGGATGATATAATATTATGAAGCATATGCCATATATAGATTAATATATAATAATTAATTAAATAATGAAATTGAAAAAGAGTTGTAAGTTGCTCTTGGTGGTATCTCTCTTCGCTAACTGGTCTTTGTTCATGTCGCATATATAGGAGATATATGCAGTTGATATAAGGCCAGCTTCTTTGCATAAAACAATCCACAAAACTCCTCATATTACTTTATTAATTCTGCTTCTATCTACGTGCCCACTATTTATTCCATTATTAAATTGTGATGATTAATATTTTAATAGGTTTTTTTCTTTTACAAAAAATTATGTCTCCTCCGTCCTACCAAAATTTTCTACTATTTCATTATAGAATATTTTAAAATAATTTTTTATTTTTATTTATAGTTATATATTTAAGTAGTTTTTTCCTATTTTTAAGAGTGTGTATTCGGTTAATCAAAAAATTGAAAT
This sequence comes from Garcia nutans, assembly GCA_947685225.1. NCBI lineage: Eukaryota > Viridiplantae > Streptophyta > Magnoliopsida > Malpighiales > Euphorbiaceae > Garcia > Garcia nutans. The sequence continues at coordinate 45,628,274 of CANTUV010000011.1, read as the reverse complement.
TTTTAAAATTTTATAAATAGTAACTAGACCAGCCTAATATTTCAAATAATTAAATTTTAACCGAACCAAAATATTTCAATACGGTTAATCAATTATTTTGGTTAATAGATTTTTTTTCTATACATAATTGTAAAATTTTTCAAATCAATTAATTAATAAATTTTTAAAATAAGTAAACTCATAAATAAATATATAAAAATTAGTTATTTTTGTAATATTATTAGAAGCTATAGTTAAGTCAACATTAAATATATTAATATTTAATATTAACAAATATTACTTAATAGCCTAAAATATATTTTTAATAGTCACTAATCTCAAAATAGTCAATAAATTTATAGCTTTAATTATATTATAAGAATTTCTAACTTCATACAACAAATAATTTAAAATATCATCAAGAATAAAGATAGAAAGAGCCATTTTTAAATTATAAAGAAAATGAATGTTAATAATAAAATATTATGTTAATTAAATTGTAAAATTTTTATCTATATAATTAACTATAATATTTAATTACAATATAAAAAGGATTATAAACTCATATATATATATATATTTATATATATAACTAAATTAACAATTTGATTAAATTGGTTAATTTTTATATTATCATATATCTAATCGAACCGAACATCAAACACTAAAAAATTCATATATTATTCCTATTAATTAAATCAAACCAAAAATTAATTATACCTCTACCAAAATAACTAAATTTTTGCCATTCATTTCGATTTTTCAGTTAAAATCAAATAATGCACACCCCCTATCTATTTTTTCATCTAATAAATTTATACTTTGAATAAAACTGATAGTTTGTACTATTTTCAATATAAATTTAGAAATAATTTATTATATATATAAGAGTGTCAATGCATTAATTATATATTTTTTAAAATTTATAAAAAAAATATGAAATTCTTTTTGGGACAAATATAATAATAAATATAAGAAGATAAATGTCTCTCCTCATAGAGAAATTAATTTTTTTTATTCATATATTTTTTGAAAATGGCAAATTAATCAAGTTGAGTCATTTCATATTCGAGCTATTTTGAGTGTATTTTTTCTTTCATTCCAATAGGTGATTATTAGATATTGATTTTGATTCTCTAGATTGTTTGTGCAAACAAAATTGAATTATTTTAAAATAAAATACAATTTTGTGGTTTTTCATTCTAATAAAGTGATTATTATGAAAAAATAGGATTGAATTTACAAGGCGAGACATAACATACGGTAAGTGTATTTTTTCGTACATGATAAAACATAATTCATCGATATTTTGACAATTTTTAACTCCTTTTGATGATGGGTTATTTCATTTATAGTCTCATAAACTTATAAATTTTAAGTGGGTATAGTAATAGTTATTTATTTTTTATGCAATAAGTTTTACAATAAAAAAAATAATCCACATTTCATTTTTATATAAAACATTCAGTAGGACAGTCATTTTTTTTTTTTACATTCAGTAGGATAGGCATTTTTTTTATATATAGTTAAAGGATAAGAAAATTTTAAAAAAATCCAAGATCAGCATTTTATTAGTTTAATTAAAATGGATAATTAATATTTATCATTGTGTGTTAAATACTAATGAGCCATTTGCATTCTCAAAATAATCAACATGAAATACAAATGACCTCAACAATTTTTTTTTTTTTTTTTTTGAGGATAAATAACCTCTAAAATTAGATAAGCATGCTTTATCTAAACGTCAACATCACATAGTATGTCAAAATAAAAAAAAAATATGTCATGTCAATACCACTCTCCATGTGCATCCTCTCCCATAGTTTGTGCGAAATTTCAAGTGAATCTTGCATGACTACAAGTATAAATTGTAAGATATTCAAGGCATCCTTATTTTTATATGTATTAGATTTATTGAATTAGTTTTTTTTTTAAATTATGAATCAATAATGAATTTTTATTTTAAATAAAAATTATACATTATAAATTTAAATTTATTTATAAATATTATCATACTTACTATTATACTTGTAATACTTACTATTATAATTACCAAATACACGTGGAATGAAATTATGAATAAAAAATAGCATACATTGCTTTTTACGAAATTAAAAATTTTAAGTGTACTCTTATAATTGTGATATATGCCGAACACAAATAATAATAAATGTATGAATTAATTAAGTCAAATTAGCACAAATATTATTAATTATGAGTAGAAAATTAATAACTGCAATAGCAAAATAAAAGACACATGATTTACATGAAAAACTTTACAGTGTAGATAAAAAAAATCATGGGTTAGCTCCAAAAAAAAAAATTCATTGTCAAAGAAAAATCAGTACAATCACTTATAAATTAATTATACAATTGAGATCTCCAAATCAAGAAATACATAAATTATTTCTCTAATCAAAATATTTATAATTCTGCTTGATATTAGATTAACATGCTAGATCTAACTTTGAAACTAATCGGATGTTAGCTTTAGCGGATGGGGGTGGGAACGATGGTTTGGTAAAGGAGTCAAACGAAAATAAAAATGTCCTTTCAATTCTTGGAAAAGTATAAAATTTGATCTGGTAAAAGAATTTGAGAAAGACAAATGCTTCAGATAACAAGTTTGTCTCAATTTAAAAATTTTAAGTGTACTCTTATAATTGTTTGTCTTCCCAAGTTGCTTCGTCCTTTGTAAAACCAGTCCAATGAACTAAAAATTGTTCAACAGGCATCTTGTTTCTAGTAATGACCCTGGTATCTATTATTGCCAATGGCTCAACCACAAACTCTCCATTAGCACACAGCTTAGGAAGGTCAGAAGCAGGTTGGACACGATCACCAAAACATTTTTTTAGCACAGATACATGAAAAACAGGTGAATGGAAAAAGCAGGTAACTGCAGCTTATAAGCCACGGAACCCACCTTAGCTAAAACTTTAAACGAGCCATAATGCTTTGTAGCTAGTTTAAGACACTTCCTAACAGCAATAGAGCTCTGCCTATAGGGCTGAAGCTTCAAGTAGACCCAGTCATCTACATTAAATTCCCTATCAATTCTCTTAGAGTCAACTAGTTGTTTCTGACGATTTTGAGCCAAGAGTAACTGATCCTTGAGCAAAATAATCATCTGCTGCCTTTCCAGTAAAAATTCTTCTACAGATGCCACAGAAGTTCCAGTAGATTGTAGAGCAGGAACAGAGTTGGGTGGAACACCATATAGATCTTGGTAGGGAGACATCTTTAAGCTAGTGTGAAAATTGGTATTGTACCAATATTCAGCCAAGGCTATCACTTACACCAATTACCAGGTTTGGCAAAACAAGCATAACACAAGTATTTCTCAAGACACATATTGACCCTTTCTGTTTGTCCGTCGGATTGAGGGTGATAGGCAGTAGATAAATTGAGTTTCACTCCCGCCATTCAAAACAATTCTTTCCAAAAAATACTAGTAAACACCTTGTCACAATCACTGACAATCTCCCTAGGCAGACCATGCAACTTAAAGATGATGTTCAAGAAAAGTTGAGCGACTTTGACAGCAGAAAATGGGTGAGTGAGGAGTATAAAAAGAGCATACTTAGTAAGCCTATCCACCACCACTAACACAACATTCTTGCCTCCTGAACGAGGTAAATGTTCCACAAAATCCATAGAAATGGATTCCCAAGCCCGATTGGGAATGGGCAGTGGTTGCAAGAGCCCAGGGTATGCCACATTTTCATTTTTACATCTCTGGCAAACATCACATTTCATAATCCAATTGTATAAGTCAGATTTCATACCTTTTCAATAAAAGTGAGACTTCAATCTATTGTAGGAGCCTCTAATACCAGAATGCCCTCCAAGGGAAGAGTCATGCACTGCTTCCAGTATCCTGCTCTCAAGTCTTACTTGGAACCCACTACAATTATGCCTTTGCATTTAAGAATGCCACCAGTGTAAACAACGTGAGGTTTGTCAGCCGCATTAATCATCAGCTCAGTGATTATAATTTGACACTCCTCGTCTTCCTCACAGCTACTAGTAACTTCTTCCATCCATAATAGAATCACCACTGAAGTAATGATATAACAGTTGGATTCTTTAGTCACAGTCCATTCTCTGCGAGAGAGAGCATCAGCTACCTTATTCGCACTGCCTTTTTGTACTGAATCTTATAATCCAAACCCAACAGCTTTGTAAGGCCTTGCTGTTGCACAAAGGTGTGTATTCTTTGTTGTAGAAGATATTTAATGCTTTCGTGATCAGTTTTGATCACAAAGCATCCATTCTCCAAATAACGGTGCCATTTAGAGACTGCAAAAATGATCCCCATCAACTCCTTCTCATAGATAGACCGATCTCGGTTGTTCTTACTTAGGGCCTTGCTAATATAAGCAAGTGGTCTATTGTTTTGCATAAGGACTACCCTAATACCTCTACTACTTGCATCTATCTCCAGAACAAATGACAGTTCAAATTTCGGTAATGACAGCACAGGTGCCTCGCTCATTGCCTTCTTTAAGTGCTCAAATGCTATCTCCGCTGCATCACTCCAATTAAAACTATCCTTTTTTAAAAGATCAGTGAGTGATCTCCTAATATGACCATAGCCCTTGACAAATTTTCTGTAATAGCCAGCAAGTCCAAGAAATCCTTTGAGGGCTTTGAGTGTTTTAGGTCTCAGCCAAATGAGCATAGCTTCGATTTTCTCCTTCTCAGTACTCACTCCCCCAGCTGAAATGACATGCCCTAAATATTAAATCTCCCTCTGGGCAAAATCACACTTAGAGAGTTTCACAAACAGCTTGTGCTGTTGAAGAATGGCTAAAAAGATTTTCAAGTGTTGAGAGTGTGTTCTTCTAAAGAGGAGTTGTACACCAGAATGTCATCGAAGAAGACCAGGATGAATTTTCTTAAGTATTCTTTGAAAATATTATTCATCAGAGACTGAAACAAGGCTGGTGCATTTGTTAATCCAAATGGCATCACCAAAAATTCGTAGTGACCACTATGTGTTCTGAAAGCAGTCTTATGAACATCCACTAGACGAACTCTTATTTGATGGTAGCCAGAGCGCAAATCAAGCTTGGAGAAAAAAGTGGCCTGACTGAGTTCATCCATGAGATCGTTAGTAAGAGGAATTGAAAACTTATCTTTGGCTTTAGCTTGATTTAATTGGCGATAATCTACACAAAAACACCAAGAGCCATCCTTCTTCTTGACTAAGAGCACAGAAGAAGTGAAAGCACTTGTATTGGGCTGTATAATACCTTGATTCAACATCTCCTTTATTTATCTTTCAATTTCAGTCTTTTGATGGTGAGGGCAACGATAAGGCCGAATCTTTACTGGTGTGGAGCCTTCTTTAAGTGGGATCCCATGATCATGAGATCGTGGGGAAGGAAGAGAGGCAGGATCATCAAAGATGCCCTTGTAGCGAAACAACAAGTTTGTGATTTGGGGAAAAGAACTCGACAACTGAGGTCTCTGTTGAGCTAATAAAGATGTTAATTAGTATGCAAAATGCTATCATTTTCTTTTATTGAAACGCAACATATCGCAAACAGTTGAGGAAGGTCTTCATAACACCCAGCTTCGATCAATTTGGAAAGGCCAACCCCAGATAACAACTTCAAGCTACCTTCGCATGTAAAACCTTTCTATTCAACTTTCCTATCATCCTTCTTGAAGGAAAGTGTCATCTGCTTAAAATAAAAAAGAATCGGGCTGTAATGCCTCATCGAATCCACCCCGAGGACCATCTCATGAGCTCCCAACTTCAAAACTCGAAAGTCAAGTTCAAACTCTCGAGTCTACATCTTCCAAGGGAAGCTCTTACATTCAGATATACTCACCATACTCTGGCTATTAGCCACCATTACCAGTAACATCTTTGCCTTTGTCTCTTTGGCCCCTACTTCCTTCACCAAGTTCTCATCCATAAAATTGTGGGTACTACCACTATCCACAAGTACCACAACCTTTCTGCCACTAATGTCACCCATTATTTTCAAGGAATTAGCAGCATCAGTGCCCTCGATGGCATGTATTGAGATCTCGACTCCAGCATCCCAGAATGTCCCCCACCTCCTCAGCGACCTCAATGTTCCCTCCATCTACACATTCTTCCACTGCTGTTATCAGCCGCAGCTGTTTGGGTTTGCAAGTATGCCCAACAAAATAGCGATCTCCGCACTTAAAACACTGCCCAGGAGCACGTTTAAAATTGGCAGTATTAGTGTAAGTGGGCAGTGATTTGTGTCCCTCGACAATGGACAAAGGTTTTGGTGGTTGGGGTTTGTCAATAGGTGGGTCTGGTTTGTCTGGATTTGGAGACAATTTTGTTGGAAAGCTGGGGTTAAATTTTAGTGGTAATGAAGCTTGAGGTTGAGATGGTTTGAGTGCAGATTGCTTATGGAACATGGCCTGAATAGATTGCTCGTGCTATTTAGCTTGTTCACAGGCTAAGGACAATGTAGAAGGAATGGCTTTCACTCTTTACTAAGACCACTAATGAAGCTAGATACAAAATATGCTTCATCAAGCCATGTGTTATATTTCAGCATCAACGATTTAAGCTCTTCAAAGTGCTCTTGATACTCATCCACTGATCCTTTTTGTTTTAGTTTGTTGAAAGCCTCCGCCACTTCTGAAACTTTTAACTCACTAAATCAAACACAAAGGGCCTCGGCGAAGTCTGACCAGCCTTTGTTTGCATTTTGCAGTTTCCATCCTTCAAACCAAACATCAGCTCTAGTTCCTAAATACAGAGAGTCGATCTCTATTTTTTGGTCATCAGGGACTCTGTAAAATTGAAAAATAGTGTTGACACTTTCTGACCTAGGTACAAGGATTAGCACCATCAAAGATGTTGAGCTCGACTTTTGGGATTCGGCTATGGAAGACAGTTTGTGGGTAGGTAGTATATGTCACGGTGTTTGAGTTGTCAGTCACGGGAGGAGGAAATAAAGGTGGATCGGTGACTGGTTGTTGAGGGTTAGGTAAAATTCCCACTCTAGGGGTGCGTAAGCCTTCTCTAGAAGGATGCATGGTTCCTGCATTTTGATTGTTTATTGGTTGATTATGTTGAGTAACAGGGATGGGTAATTGAGTTGGTGTGGAGTGAGGTGAGTTAGAACGCTTATGAGCATTAGTTGTTTGGGTGGGTTATGGTTGGGTCATCAAGGTTTTCACCATTCCAAGTAACTGATTCATTTGGCTCTGGATTTCTTGGTGAGCCATTTTCTGAGACTCAAATTTCTCATAGACTTCTTGCATGAACTGCTGGCTCCACTGATCAATCACCTAGACATGCTTCTCCATGTGTTGCATTTGATGTGTCTCTGCCACAATCGCTTGCTTCTTCCTTGCCATCTGAGCTATGGAAGCTGTAGTCTGATTTCCCTCCTGATCAATTGGAGGCTCTGATACCAAACTGTCAGAGACCTGAGTCACAGAAGGATATAGATGTCCAACTCAAGCTCTGTAAATCTGGAGAAATTGAAAAAGAAGAGAAAGAGAAGAAAGAGAGAGAATAGATTTGTATTTCTGTATTGATGAATGATTTCTGTTACAATATTTTTCTTATATAATTCCTACATTATTGGAATAACCGATCTAGCTAATACTAATAACAACTGGCATAGAATTTAGTGCCTCTAACTAACTAACATCCTCCAATTTCCCCTATAATTCCCTCTTAAACGTTTGACTTATGGGTCTTCCCTTCATGGGCTGACTTCTCAAAAGCTTTCATCACCCTTATTTGCTGACTGTCCATCCCAGCCTTCCTGACAGAACCTTACAAGCACATCAATGGCGAATAAGAGATCAATTAGCTGGATTCAAAATCATTAATAATTATTATAAAAAAATAATGAAACTTATAGTTTAGAAGAAAAGCAAAGAACTATAATAATAATATAAAAAGAAGAAGCAATTACAACAATAGATAAGAGCTTCAAAGTTCACCTTATCCACTTCTTAAATCAAAGGCGATAAAAGAAAACAAAAGAAAAATCAAAAGGTTTCATGTTACTTATAATCTCTGGTCAATTAATTTTTTTCAGCTTGATATTGCACACAATCTTTGGTTAATTGTATGAAGCTGCTTCTTTAGTGTTTTATATTATGTATTGGCTACTTATTAAAAGGATTTTTATCCTAACTTATAAAAAGTTGATTAAATACAGATGTAGTTTTCTAAACTTGTTACATTCAGTCAATTTACTCCTCGAACTTTTAATTTAATCATATAACTCCGAACTTATATATTTTTTTAATTTATAAATACAAATTTACTAAGCCACCCTGAATTATTAACATATATATTTGGTATAAAATATACAAACACAAGATATAAAAGTATTAGTATTCGTTAATATAAATGGTTATTAGTAAAAGATAGACAAGTATAAATTCAGGAACAAAGCGACTTAATATGTAAGTTTAAGAAAGATATTTATGTATCTATCCTAAAAATTACCTTATAATTATCAAATGTTTATAAACTAATTATATGAACATATATAAGTATTTAAAATTTTAAATAGTTACATATTTATTTTAAGTTTTATAAATAACTAATAAATAGCTAACATGCTTGGTAAAAAAACTTATAAGGATATTTATTATTAAAATAACTAAAAAATATATAAAGCTGCATAATTAAGAGCATTTATTGAAATGAATAAAAATAATATAATAATTTTTCTAATCAAACAGTTGATTTATAAATTAAATACTTATAATCATTAAAATAATAAGTTGGTTCTTTCTAATTTATTTTTTTTAGCTTATAAGCTGAGTTTTAAACTTATAAAATTATATGAACAAATATATTAGTTTAAAGTTAGGGCATATAAACTTATTTGATCAGTTTATAAGTTAAGCCAAATACCCTTTCAATAATATTCTGCTTCATTGAGAGTTGCAGTTTGTTCTTATTACTAAAAAATATATAATTTTATATTCAAAATAAAAGAAAAAACGTTTTTACTTATTAACAAATAATTATTTATAATTCACCATAGACAATTATTTCTTATTTTGTGTTTATAATTTTTGGATTAAGTACGATTTTCAACTGATTTTTAAAATTAAATCATAATTATAGATATAATTTTTTTAAATATCTAATTCTAATATTGTTGATTTTTCTAAATTTTTATCTAAATGATAAATTTACCATAATACCAAAAAAAAAAGTCGCCCATGATATCTAATTACAATAATAAAAAACAAATTATTCAGTAAGGTAATGGCAATGTTATAAAAATTAGTTATTTCTATACAGTGTTTGCTAGTTTGCTCTATATATGAAGTAAGTAGAGGTAAAATAGACTTTTAGTTTAAAGATGAAGACAGAATATATTGAAATAACTAAATTTAAAAAATTTAAAAAAAAAAAGTGTAACTACGATGATATTTAGGTTTAAAGGCATGTGTGTACCTTATTTTTTTTTTTATCTAAAAAATATATAGCAAGTTGTGAAAAAGGTGAAAACATGATCATAATATTTAGCTGTATGAATACATGTATACCTCATGTTTTTATCATCTAAAAATATATTGTAAGTTGAAAAAAAAAGATATAAATATAACCCTCCTATTTAGATTTAAGTGCACATATATAACTTTTTTAATATATATATATATATATGGGGTAAGATTATAAAATAGAGTAAATATGCACAAGAATTAAGAGAAAAATACATAAAATATTACTTTTTTTTTCAAATTTTCATTTTTATTATGTTTTTTTTATCAATTTACAAAAATACTATTTTTTTTTTAAAAAAAATTATATTTTTAAGACATATATCAAAATATACTCAACATACACGTATGCTTGACCTTAAATATCAAGGCTATATTTCCACATTTTGTCCAAAAAATATTTATAATATTAAGTTTTCAGATTGGGTTCGCTACATATTTAAAAAATTCCAAATTCAAATCTAGAGTTCAAATTCTTATCATTCAAATATACCACTAATGCTATTTGAACATTCAAATTTAAAAATCTATTTGACAGAACTTTTTTTTAGTCAATTTTTTTTATATTAGAAAATGTATATAACTAATACAATCTAATTTTCAAAATGGATGTTCTAATTCTCATCAGGTCAAACCCACTAGACTTTTAGCAAAGATAGTTGACCTTCTTTCCAAATTCCAATATAATATCACATATTGGATGCTTAATTTAATAATAAGTTTAACAGAAGACGAAGACAAAGCTATGTTTAATTTAATAGAAGTTCAATTTCAATTTGGATAACATGTTGATGAATTTAACATTAAAAAAAATCCATTTTTTTACAAATCAGTATATTTCCATAGGAAAGAGGTTACCAGTTTCAAAACTAGATTGGAAGTTTCGAACCGTTTTTTCGATACTTGGGAATTCCGTTACGGAAGTTGTGTAGCAACCAAAGTGTAATTAAATGTTGCGTCTCGCCACGTCCTTGACCGCGTTTAGAAACTTCCTCAATATCTTCCACCTCAGTCCAGAACAAACCCAATTCCGCATAACTTGATTAATTAATTAATTTAAAAAATCTGAGCCATACACCTGTCCTTCCAAATTGGAAACGGTCATAGGTCCGACCTCCTCAGCGCCTACCCACCGAGACTCCACCACCGCGTCCTCTTTCAAGAAACTTCCACTTCTCTTACGACTTCTCCTGTTCTGATTTCCCCTTTAAATACGCATTATGTTCTTTCCCAAAATCCAATTCAACCCAAAACAAAATCAGCCAAATTCAAAAAAAAAAAAAATCTACTTCAAATCTTAGGTGATTTTCAACTTCTTGTGGCGATGATGATGTCCATGTTCAGCTCCTTTGATGCTTTATTTGCGGAATTTTATGGACAGAAAGTGAATTTTTCTGGGCATCAAGACAAGAAAGACGTGTTTGGGTCCCTGAATAAAAGCGCACCTGAAGCGAAAAGCGCACCTTCTTCGCCTCCGGTGAGCAAAAAGGGATCATCGGAGCCGCAGAAAAAAGAGCGGATGACACCCAGATTTGCGCCGGAGCTGGATGGCTTGCACTGTTTCGAGACCATAGTTCCTTACTGATTAATAAGATTTGATTTTCTTCCATTAATTTATATCTGTTGTATATATACATATAGTCCGATTCTTTCAATTAGCGTATTAATTTATTGGCGGCCTATTAATGAAACAAATTAATGATTAAGTGCTTTTCATCGACAAATTAAGACTTGTCTTTGATTTCTAATACTTATTTAATTTTCTTAGCAAAAAATCCTTATTTAATTAGAAATTTTAAAAATCTCTGGATTCTTACATAATAATAATAATAATATGAAAGTCCATAAGATGATTTTAACATACAGTTAATAATTTATTATTTAAGCATATATTTAGTATAATAATAAAAAAAATTCAATAATCTCTTTATCTCCAAAATTCTAAAAAGCTATAACCTCTAAAGTTCTAAAACCACTTACTGCTAAATAAGTATTAACCCTAAAGTCCTAAAACTACTTACTGCTAAATAAGTATTAAAAAAATTATTTCTTTATGGTGCTTTTCAGTTTTTCTATAGCTTAGAAAAAAAAATATTAAATATCTTAATTTCAATAACTTTTATTTTCAACTTAAAATTTAAAAATATTTCATTTTGAGAATTTTATGTAATTTAATTAAACTAAAAATATTAAATATCAAAACTGATGAATAATTTATGTTTAGTTTATCTTGGCATATTCCTTTTTTTAATTATTATTTTAAAAAAACTAATTTATTTGCAACAAAATTGATATTGGATCTGGCCAAAAATAAAGCTTCGGTCAATACACTTTGAAACTGAGCAAAATGGCCAGGAATTGAGTGATAAAAATTGGCTAGCGGAAAAAACAATGTGACCGAAATAAAAAGAAAACGTGGGTGCAAATCATGAAGAAAGAGTTGAAAGGTGGAGAAGTGTCTGCACTCAATGAAGAGACAATTAAGAGAACAGTTGTTTGCAATTAGGAAAGACAATGGAAGAGAGGCATCCAGACACGGAGCTACATACGCAAGGGGAGGGGCCCGGCAATATATATATACATATATACAGAGAAATGCATTTAAAAAGGTCTCTCTCATTGAATAAATTCCTTTTATATAATATTGATTTAAGTATAAATTTTTAATTCAAATACATTTAGTACTTATCCAAAATTAAATATATTTTGTCAAAATCAAATTTTAATATATATGTACATATATATTCCTCTTTTTTTAATTTTCTTTATATATATATATATTATAAAATATAAAAAAAATGGGTTCCTCTCATTGAATAAATTCTTTCTAATTCAAGTCTAAAATTTTAACTCAAATACATTTACTTGCAACAAAATTAAATATATATTAATTTTAAATTAAATTTTTATTTTATAAAAATATGAAAAATTTATAAGATAAATTTATTATTTTTTCACTCTACTATCTCCCAACACAAATTGAAAATTAAGCAATTTCATTAACTATAATTGAAATTTGAGACTATAATTACACAACATAATGGTCTTTTTTATTTTTTTTTCAAATTTTCTTTTATTTTTTTTCTTTTTTTGTTAATTTGATTTTTTTTTACTTAAAGCTTGGTATTAGTTTTAGAATAACTACAATTTAATTTTTTTTTATTTTTGTAATTGTTTAAAATTTTTCTCTTTAGTTTTTCAATCACTTAGAGTGAGATACTATTATTTATAATTTTTTAAATTAGGATTTATGATTACTTATTTTTTATTTTTATTTTTTTAATTTAATTATTGATAAAAGATGTCAAAATTTAATTAATATTTATTTAAAGTTGTTAAAATCATATTTATTATTAATTTATGAATTATGATCACTTATTATTAATTGTTTACTAAATATTCATAATATATTTTTTTTCAAAAAAAATATATTATGAATATTTATCTTGGCTAGTTGGCCTCGTACTACCATATCCTGGCTTCATTTATGGAGGAATCAACGGCATATGTACTTATATGATAAATATAATAGTATATAACAGTTATTTATTCATGTATATATATAAGTAGATATATATGTTGAATTATAAAGTAATAATAATATATAATGATCATGTTTAATTATATGTAATTATAAAATGTATTATATGTTATATAAAAGAAGATAGATGTGTTGAATTGCAAAAAAATAATATTACATAACCATTATATATTTAGTTATATATATTTATTGTTGGAATATGCATATGTAAGCTAATTCAGAAGATCCACATTAAAAAATACAAAATTTTTATATTTTTTATATAGTGTCTTTTTTCTAATGAGTGTGTAAATGGTTGAGAGAAAGGCAGACCTTGTGAGTACGAGAAATGAGCCAAAAGTCCATTTCGTATGAAAATTCAATTCTAGCCTATGTTTTATTTTTTTTGTATATTTTTTTTAATTTAATGTTGTCTTTATCTGAAATGCACTATTTTTTTTTTTTTTTGCTTTAAAAATCATGTAGTGAACCTTATGGCCATCATATTCTCCTAATTTTTTCTCTTAAACTTTTTATTTAACATTCATATTTCTTCTTACATAAGCCAGGGCTTGCAAATCCAAAAATGTCATCAATATTTTCTTTTACTTCTGTCTATTACTGATTTACAAAAGCTAATGGGCATAATTTATTTTTTCTTGCTTTTCTGCTCCTAGTAATGTCTAGAAGAGTTTGTTCAATCCTAAAGAATATTTGCATCACAATATAACTCGTACTTAAAATTAACTCATTTTTTAATATATTTTTTCTACAATTATATATTATATATAACTACATATGTCATATAATTAAATTTATATGTTATATAAGTAATTATTTTTTTCCAATCCATTAGATGTATTTATTTATATATAACATATAAGTACATATATTGTCATATAAGTAACTAATTAATGATATTTTTATAAATATAAGGTCTTGTATTTAGCATGTCTACTCTTTGATTGTATTTTTGAAATTTTTTTGTACAATATTTTTGAAAACTAATTTTTTTAAAAGTTATTTTTGTAATTTTTCCTTTTCTTTTTTTTACATACATTTGCTAAGGATTTAAACTTTGAAATCGTATTCCATCATGCAATTTAGTACTATCGCATTTTTCATGATACTAATATGTCTTTTTAGGTCTAAGAGTCTGTATTATTTGTCATTTAGAAATATAATAACTCTCACTATCATGTCATGTTTTTCGTGTTCCTAACATATCATATTCATGTATTTTCATAGAGTCTCACTATCATATCGTGTTTTTCACATTTCTATTTTATCATCTTCATGTATTTTCATATACTCTTATACAATTGCTAACCCCAATTAAGTATATGGACAGATAGGCTTCCAAAAATTATATTCTAAACAACATGTATATATAAATAATAAATTCATTTTATTTTATTTTTGATAATAACTAAAAATATTTAAATTTAAAAACAATGATATATATTTATATTTATATAATTTTATGTAAATTAAATTTTTATAAAATAACATTATCATATCTATTAATTTCAAATTATTTTATTAAAAAAATCAAAATTTATAAATTACTTTCTTTTGAGAATGAGTATTTATAATTTAAAAATGAGAATTTAAATTTGTAGAAGATCTAGCTGTTTAAATTCTTGGGCGGGAGAAGTTTACCATTGGACCTGACTGGCTGTGGGAAAAGAAAAAGCTTTAGAAAAGGGTTTGATTGGATTGCAACGTATAGATAAAAATTGGTTGCTTAGCGTGGCAGCTAACATGGAATGGAAGATGAATAGGTGTGTGTGGTCGGCGCACTCTCACTGACTTTGTTTTCTCTCTTTCAATTCCAAATTTTTTGTCTTCTTATCTTAACTTGACTTTGTTTAATTTTTTTATTTTTTATATTTATATTTCATATTTCGAAAGATTCGTCTAAGATCAACATTTGAGCATTAAGCCATCTCTATAGAAATTGCAAAGGTAAAATATCCGCAAAATTTTAATTATTCATATTTTTTCAAATTTATTTATAATAAGGTAAATTTTAAGAATTTTTGTGCGGATTCGAGTTCTATGGTTGTCAATTGTTTTATTTGCAAGATAAAAAAAAATTAAATTATAATAAAAAAATTTGATGCCTAAATCAATAATTTACATAGTAGTTGAATGTAAACAATAAAAAAAAAGAATGTCATTTATGTGTGAAGGCCCACTCCTATTTACATTTAAGGGGTGGAGACAATTTCTGAAACCATCAACGTATTTTTAGAATATCAATATAGTATTCCTTTTCATATCAAAATTCTCTTTACCGAACATAGGGGTGTTTGGCTAAGCACACGTGTTCAGAATTGAAGTTCACACATATGGCAAGTTTGGTCATAGAATTCGAGTTCGGTATAAGAGTTTGGTTGGAATCAATTTATAATAAACTTTCTATTTTATGTATCCAAACCAGTAATATCCATATACTACGCAAATCAATTTAAATATTCATTTAAGTATAAAATTATAAAATTTAAATTATAAAATTATAATTTTTCAATAAAATAATAAATAAAAATATAATATTAATATAATTTTATTAAAATTATAATACCATAAAATTATATAATTAAAATGCAATATAATAAATAAATAGATAAAAATTTAATAAAAATACAATCAATAAAAAATTTATTACATAAATTGATTTAAGCAGCAGTTGCCTAAGAGTATATACTCATATCATATATGAACCATCATCGAAAGTAAAAATACTATCCTTATTTATCTAACTATATTTATAAACTACTCATATTATATATAAACGGATTAAAACATATAAGGGATATTCAAAAAATATTTGATCCATTGTCATCTATATATTTGTAGTCTAATGGCTTAAATCCATGAATCAACAATGTATGTTAAAATAAGTTCATAATAAAATTAGGAATTTTTTTTTAAATTAATAAAATTACGAAGTTGAGAATCAATCAATTACAAGTTGAGAGGTTTTGATTGAATTTGTTATGTTTCTAAAACGTTATCAGTTTAAGTAATTAAAGAAATTTCAGAACTTCTGATATTGCAAACGTTAAAATCCAAAAGTAATTTTAGAAGAAGTGAAGACAAAACATAAAAGCATAAATTATCCAACATTTTTTTACAAGTTAAAAACAGGACCCTATAAATACACTTAAACTAAGTAGTTTTCTTTATTCCTTTTTTCTTTCTTCTTTCTCTTCTTTACATATTATCATTCTTTACTTCTCTTTACCTTCAAGCTACCTCATATTCCCTTCCTTTCTCTCTCTTTCTTATTATAAATTCATTAGAAAACGATAATTAATTTGTGAAATAGAAGAAGATAATTAAATTAAGCTCTTCAAATTAATGGGTATGGGAATTATGTCTGTGACAGTACCAACTGTTGTTGCTGCAGCTGGGATTTATTTCTTGGATAAAACCCATTATAAATCTCAGGTATTTAGAATTATACAAATCTTGTTTCTTTGTCCTTTATTTGTTTTCATAATGATCATTAATTTTAAGCTAAATTATGTAATTCTTTTTTGTGCAGGAAGTTGCAGGCGGAATGAGGACTTCTATAGGAAAAATAGTAGGAAAAGTGAAGGAAGCTAGAGAGACGAGCAGTTCTGAAATACCAAAGTTAGCTCCTCAATTTGATGGGTTGTATTGTTTTGAAACATTGATTGGTCATTGATGGTGTTGGTTATCTCAATTGGTTAATTCAGTAATTGACCAAGTATAATTCAATTCAATTTATTCTCCTTCTTTGTTCCTTTTATTTTGGAAAATTGTGAATTTTATTGCTCGTGGCACCATAAATTAAAGTGATAAGAAAGCTAAGAACATACATGGCTTAGAGAGGGAAGAGGAAGTCACCCAGAACTATGTATGTACCTCAAAATTTTATTTATAGGTATTACATTATTATTTATTAAAGACTGATTTTACTTCCCAAAATATATTAATTAGAAACTGTAATTATATTTTATATTCCCTCAGTTCAACTTTAAATATCCTGAAAAAATATTTTTTTCTGTTTCACTTCAATTATTATTTTTATAAAGGTAAGAAGGTAAAATTAATTAAAAGTTTTAAATTTACTCTTATGAAATAAGATTAATAATTAATAAATAGATGATAGTTAAAAAAGATAATTAAGTAAAATACTATAATTTTTTTATAAAATTTATAATTATTAATAATTATCTTAGTATGTGTAATTATTTCTGAAACAATACTTGAAATAGAATGGACGGATAATGATGATGAGGGCTTTCTCATGGGTTATCCTAGCTTTGTAGCTCAAGTTCGACGTGTTTGCTGTTGTAACTCTCCTACCTGCAAGACAATAGAGAGAGAGGAGACCGGACTCCCTAGGAGAGGCTCCGATGTCTAAGTCAGAGATCGGTTGCTCTGAATAAAAAGAGAGTGAGGGAGAGAATAGTCTCTTTTATCTGTAGGAGTGATCCCCTATTTATAGGCGATGGAAGAAGACAATATCAGCGTGATTTGAGGGTGTGTCGGGGAGTGTCTGTTGGACATCAGAGGCTTGGTTGGCCTGAAGTGCTCTGAACCAAGATTTTCCATACTATTGATAGACCAACCATGAGGATGACCGAACCAATAGCTCGGTAAATTGAGATTAGCATCAATAGTCCCCCTCAAGTTATTTGACATTTATGTTAGTCATGCATAGAACCTCAAAAGAGATTAATAGAAAGTATATGTGTGAATCATAAAATAGACGCTGTGTAACAATATGCAGGGCTCAAAGTGTGGGGCTCAGAACGAGAGCCCAATAAGTAAGGTATTATCACGACCTAAAACTCAAAAGGACCAAAACATGCTAGATCAGAGCTGCTTGAAAACTGAGAAGCACAAGGTAGAGCTTAAGGAAGAAGCTTAAAAAATAAAAACTCAAAAAATAAGAGCTCGACAATCTAGGGAAAAGGGAGCTCATAAAGCTTGGGGGCAAAACCTGGTTATTCAGGGATAGTACGGGTAGTACCACTTGTCCCCCTCACAATTCTTGACATTCATGCCAAGGAGTCGGTGAAGATTTCAAAAGGACACATGTCATGCAAAGGAGAAGTGACGCTTCAAAAATCGAGGTAACGGTTGGACGGATTCTGAAAAGATATAACATCTATGGCATTAAAGAGGGATGTCAGTTCATATGGTCGGAATAGAATCTATAAATAGAGGGTAGTGCGACAACATTCGGTAAATAACTCAAAAGAGAGAAGCTCAGTTCGTCTGACTAGTACAAAGATTTATAGCTTGAGTGCTCAGTTTCGGAGGTTAGTGTTAAGTTTCTATTGTTAACTTTTGCAGTTAAAATTATAGTAGCAAAATGGTGCGAGAAAGTGTTAGCTCAACTATATTAGAGGAGAGGGGAGAGGAGAGCTCTCCAAGTGTCCTTGGCTAGGTTACCTATTATGAAGAAAGAGCTTAGGCAGAGCAAAGTTCAAGGAAATGTCCGACCCTAGTTGATGAAGAGGAAAAAGGTGTGGCCGAAGGTGAGGTCCAGAGGAGCTCAAAAAAAGCTTGAGTGAGGGATATATAATCCACCTTGACACAATTAGACCTTAAGGGGATTTATGAAAAATATAGAATACTAGAAGACTGCAAGATGCTCATTCTCAGCGAAGAGGTCTTGGCATACGACAATATGGTTGACAACCAATTAATGATATATGAAGAAGATCTGAGGTTGGGGGTGAGATTCCCTCTACGTCCTTTTCCTCTGGCATTCCTGAACTACCACAAGATGGCCCTCGGTCAGCTCAGTCCAAATGCATGGTGAAAAATCATGGGGTTTGAAATATTATGTGGGTTGTTTAGGGTTATGCCTACTCCGCATGTGTTGAGTACCTTCAGCATGCTCAAGATTCGCCCAGGAGTAGATGAAGATTTTTTGTACTTGCAAGGAAGATTTGGGCTTAGAATGTTTGCAGGAAAACCAAACTCAATAAAGGCATGGAAAGATTAATTTTTTATTCTGAAGAATAGCTAAGGGTTCGGCTGTCAAAACATTTAGTGGGTCAATCCCAGTGGCGAATAGGTAACCAGAGAGAGGCTGGACAAGATCAAGCTCGCTGTATTTGAAACAGTGGAGCGAGACATTCTCAAAGAGAAGATGAATGTCGTTGCATTGATAAGGGAGTATTTCCCCCTTGGGAGGGCTCCGAAGGAGATTCGACCAAAAAAACCGAACAAATAAGCTTTATGTTGTAGCACTTGGTTTTTTGCTTAAGGTTAATGTGTGAAGAGTTTAGTTAACTATTGCTCGGTTGAACAGAGAGAGGCTTGGAATCAGCTAGCAAAGAACTTAAATGTCTAGCAGAGAAAAAGACTAGAAATTGCAACCGAGCGAAAAGAGCCAAGACGAGCAAGCATCTGAGAGCAATTCCGCTCATGAACAACTGAGAGAATGGGTTATCTAGACTAATCCAGCTCGGGAGTAAGATTTTGCAATGTACTTGACTCTTTCCATTATGATGGTGCCATAGATCGAGCCATAAAGAGAGGTGGAAGAGCAGTTGTCTTAAAGAGAAGTGGGTGAGGACCTACCTTAGGGAGAGGTAGAAGAATCACTAGCCCGTTGGTACAACATGATTAGATTGGTGGAGGCAGTTAATGAGAAACTGGCAAGACCATGCACTACTAAATATTCAGTACTGGACACCGAGGTTCAAAAAGTGCTCAAGCAAATATACCGAGCAATTCTAAAGGAGAGGTGCGAAGATGCACCAAAGAGCTCAGAATATATAGCAAGGGAGATGATGACAATGCCCCATGAGGTAAGTATAAATCTAAATGCTGGACTTGAGTTAAAATTCGGTGTAGATGCTAACATAAAGAAATATTGTAGGTCACCCAACTCTCCTATACCATGGAGGATAGGGCAAAGGGCATGACAGCCAACTTTGCCCAAGCCTTGAAGGATGCGGACGAGGAGCAGGCTAAAAGGCTGGAATTAGAGGAATTTTTAAAGGCTAAAGAAAAAGAGCTTAAGGGTGCCCAGGAAGCTTTAAAAAGAAAAATGGAACAGTTGAGCGCCAAAAATAAAGAGTTGCACTATACAAAAGAAGCTCTAAAAGCAAAATACAACAAGTTGCGCTCTACAAAGGACGCTTTGCAAGAATGCCGAGCTTCACATGGCCGAGGATGCTCTGGAATTTGCTCTGCAAGAGCTAGCTGCCGAGTCCTCGAGGAGAGACAAAAGCTACGTTCGGGGTGCCTATGCCTACCAGAAGGCTGTGTCGGATCTGTTGAAGCTGGAGAATTTGAGCATGGGCGTGTTGACAAGCTGGCTACTGAAGCGGAGGCAGAAGAAGAGGAAGATGAAGAGAGCAAAGAAAATGAAGAGGATGAGGCTCAGGACAACGAGGTCCAAGACTTGTGAAGTAGCTATAAGATGTGCTTATGCTCGGCCTATACAATTGTAAGGACCGAGCTATTTATGCAATGAACTCTTACTTATTAATGAAAAGTCTTTTTTTTGAGTTCGAATTCAATACTTGTGTTTGATTGACTTGTCATGTGATATGCTATGTAAATTACATATTTGGCTCGGTGGTTAACCGAGCTTGTGATATATTGTGTGATGTTAAATGTTTATGATCTGTTCAATCTGCTGAAGCACAAGATGTACCTGAGCATCGTACAACAGTGTGCCCTAGGCATAATTTTTCTTAGCCGACTCCAGCTCGCTGTATGAGTATGTGAGCACTCATGTGCCGAGCAACCAATTAAACTATAACATTAAAGGATAAAAAGAGTGAGCACCTGATTAAAGACGTGCTATGTGCGATGTCAAGCTGAACAAGAGTGCTCTAGTAACTATTCATTTAAGAGGTCAGCCAAGCTGCTCGGGCTCTGCACTCAACCAAATACTTGGTTTCTTCAGGGTGTAAAACATTTGTTCATGCTATTAGTGTAATCACAATCGTGAAAGTATGAAGTTTTTCTTTAATGAACTTGAATGACAGTTTGGCTCTACCCTCAGATATTAGATGTCAATGCTCGGATATCGAGGGTGTCAGTGCCTCTCCTTATTACTTGAACATTTATGTCAAGTAGTCTCTTGAGCTAGGTTTTAGATGGCTAACAAAGCACTAACTATGTACATTAATACATGTCTTTAATACAATAATAAAATCAGATAAGAATGGCTCGGGAACTCATACAAAGAGTAATATTATATAAGCCCTAAAACTTATAGAATTGTAAAGATGAATACAAATTGCAACATACTATGATAACATTAATGCTTAGTTAAAGCAATGGAGCTTGGCCCATCACAAAGGGCTATAATAAAATGTGCACGCATGTGCTATAAGCAAACTAATATGTGATAAAAAATTAAATAGTATGATGTTATAAATAAAATAAATACGCTAGAAGGCACTAAACAGTTTGGTATTATAAATGAGAAGCTTCTTATATTGCTCGATTTTAATTGCATTCATAGATGTTATTAGCTCATTTGATCATGGTGAGTTTGGTTCGTTTAGTTAGATGTGTCGATGCATACATATTGGCATAAAAAATAGTAATTGATTGCTAGTCCGATGAGCTATGGTGTGATGAAGGAGTTAAGAACTTGGTGCGCGATCATGACACTTGTAAGGAGCTAAAAGCTCAGTGTGCGACCAAGGCACTTATAAGGAGCTAAGTGCTCGGTGTACGACAAGGGCACTTGTAAAGAGCTAAGAGCTCGGTGTACGATCAGGGCACTTGTAAAGATGTACAATTGAAATGCTGTAAATTTATTGCGTGACCAAGGCGCTGTAAGATGCACGGTCAAAGTGCGATTAACTTAGCGTAGCTATGGCGCTTATACAAGGTCAGAGTGCAATTAACTTGGCACGGCTAGGGCACTTATGCATGATCAGAGTGTGATTAACTTAGTACGGCTAGGGCATGTATGCACAGTCAGAGTGCGATTAACTTGGTGCGGCTAGGGCGTTATGAGGTTATGTGCTGCTGAGGCACTTCGAAGTTCAGATTTCAAAGTACATTGAGTTGTATAATTTATGTTATATGTTTGTGCTTGTCAGAGTGGTTCAAAAACTCAAAATAAGAGTATGTTATAACTTTGGTGCGTGCATGAATGCACTAAAATATATTTATTATAGTAGTTCAGTTTGAGTGAAACATTGTGTAAAATATTAATAAAAAATTCAATATGTGAGCAAACATTACATAGCTTAGTAAAATGAAATCAATACATGGAAAGATGGCGAATAATATTAAAAGCTTAGCTCATGATCTGGGAGCCACAACTTGGTATATTGAATATTGTGGATGAAATCTATTATTCGTGAGTGCTATGTACATTCATTATAAAAGACATGAGATATTCATTATGCAGAATAATAAAGTAGAGCACAGTCAGAGTTCTTCTTGTAAGAGCTGTGGGACATACCTGAGATTTATTATCTTTGCTAAAGAATCGTTTTTTTATGCTCACTGCACCAATGATGACGAGAGCTTTCTCAGGGATTATCCTAGCTCTGTAGCTTGGGTTTGGCATATTTGTTGTTGTAGCTCTCCTACCTACAAGACAAGAGAGAGAGAGGGGACCGAACTCCCCCGGGAGAGGCTCTGATGCCTAAGTCAGAGATCAGTTGCTCTGAATAAAAAGAAAGTGAGGGAGAGAATAGTCCCTTTTACTTATGGGGTGATCCCTATTTATAGGTGATGGAATGAGACAACATCAGCATGATTTGCAGGTGTATCGGGGAAGTATTTGTTGGACATCAAGAGCTCGGTTGGCCTAGAGTATTCAAAATTGAGATTTGTCATACTATTGATAGCCCAACTATGAGGATGACTGGATCAATAGCTCGGTATTAGAGCTTAGTAAACTGAGAGTAACATCATATAATAATTTGTTATAAAAAAAATTAAGCAATTTATAATAATGAGTTTTTCAATATTTATAGTTCTAAATCGAAACCTTACTTAACTTTGCCAAATTAAATTCTGATTTTCTTCCACTAGATGGTTCCTTAATCCTTAAATCAATTAATCTTTGCCGTTTAAAATTACAATTGATTAACATTTAAAATATATTCCTTAATACTCTTTTCATATGCATATACAGAGAGAAAATAATAAAAGAAATAAAGAAAAATGACTTGTCAAGTGGAGAGAAATTACTCAAAATCAATAAAACCAGTTTGTTTTTGGTCAAAAATATCATTTTATTGTCAAAAACAATATTTACAAAGAATTGAAATATGTTGAGTATCTCTGCTATCCTCTATCTACATAAAAATAAGAGGAAATTATACCATTTATGGCAACATGAATTACACTACTGAAATATATGGACGCAACAATTTTTTTTTCAATTCTATATATGTGGTTTTTCTTTTCTAAGTTTGTCCACTGTGGTTTTTTTTTTTTCATTTTACTTTTATTTATATTTTTTATTCAGAAATAATTTTTTTATATCATATTCTCACAAATATATGACATACACATAATATCTATCAAACATCTACAATATCTATATAATATCTACCAAACATACATAAAATATCTACCCGTTGGGGCCCGTAATAAAATTACGAGAAGTATAAAAATAGCGGAATAATAAAATACGACACACAATAATTTACGTGGTTCACCCTTAACTTTTTAGCGCTACATCCACGGGACAAAATCTGAATAATTTTTTTACTATTAAAAATAGCAGGCTTACAAAGAGAGTAATAAAAAAATAGTGGCACTCATAAAAGTGTTTCCTAAACCTCACTATTTTTCTCGATCCTTAGTCTTAAGACCCTTCTTAAGACTGAACTCTCACAAACCTCTCAATTCTTCATAGATAAAATAATCTGTGGCTTGGTGTTTTTCATATACCTTCCTTGGCAATTCACTCCTCTATTTATAGAAGAGTAATGCCGCAAATCATGCAAGCTTTTGGCCTAAATTAGGCCATCAACTCTGCCTAACGTTTTTGAACTTTGAAAAATTCAAAGTTTATATTTTTTACCACGTTTTCTTGTAAATCCTTTTTTTTAATATTATCATGTGGTGGGTCCCAATTAAAGGACACCAACCAACAAATCTCCCCCGTGGTCATTTAATTGGGAATGTTAGCCATACCGGCTATCCTTTTGCAAGCAGCAAGCTTCTTTGTGGGTAAAACCTTTGTCATCATATCCGCGCCATTGTCATCAGTATGAACTTTCTCTATCTAAAATGACTTCATCTCCAGCGCATCACGTATCCAATGATACCTCACATCAATGTGCTTTGACCTTGAATGAAAGGTCGAATTCTTGCTGAGATGTATAGCGCTCTGACTGTCGCATAGCAGGACATAGTTCTCTTGTTCTATACTCAATTCTTGTAGGAACTTTTTCATCCACAAGAGTTCTTTGCTAGCTTCTGTAATAGCTATATATTCCGCCTCGGTCGATGATAGCGCAACGCATTTCTGCAATTTTGATTGCCAAGAAACCGCTGCTCCTGCAAAGGTCATCAGATATCCAGAAGTTGATTTGCGTGAATCAATATCTCCGCCCATATCTGCATCTATGTAACCATCTAGCACAGGTCTGTTATCACCAAAACATAAACAAGTTTTGAAAGTGCCTTTAAGATACCTAAGAATCCACTTTACTGCATTCCAGTGTTCTTTGCCTGGATTTGAAAGAAATCGGCTAACAACACCAATAGCATAAGCAATATCTGGTCTTGTGCATACCATGGCGTACATTAAACTGCCAACGGCAGATGCATAAGGAATTTTCTTCAGTTCTTCTTTTTCTTCCTCACTTGAAGGATATTGTCTGAAACTTAATTTGAAATGACTTGCAAGTGGAGTAGAAACTGGCTTTGCATTACTCATATTGAATCTGCTAAGAACTTTCTCAATGTACTTCTCCTGAGACAACCACAGCTTTCTTTTTGTCCTGTCTCTAGAGATCTTCATTTCGAGAATTTATTTTGCCGATCCCAAATCTTTCATGGCAAAGGATTTCGCAAGCTCCTTTTTCAAGCTTTCAATTTTCTCAGTATTATGACCCACAATCAGCATATCATCAACATATAACAAGAGAATAATAAAGTCACCATCTGTGAATTTTTTCACAAATACACAATGATCAGAAGTAGTTTTCTGATACCCGTGATTTCACCATGAAAGAGTCAAACTTTCTGTACCACTGTCTGGGAGCTTGTTTGAGGCCATACAAGCTCTTCTGCAATCTACACACCATGTGTTCTTTGCCTTTGACTCTGAACCCTTCTGGCTGCTCCATATAAATTTCCTCCTCTAAATCACCATGGAGGAAAGCGGTCTTTACATCAAATTGTTCGATCTCTAAATTCAAGCTAGCTGCTAATCCAAGCACAACTCTGATAGAAGACATCTTGACAACGGGTGAGAAAATCTCTTCAAAGTCAACTCCTTTCTTCTGACCAAATCCCTTCACAACCAGCCTCGCCTTATACCTTGGCTGTGAGTTATTCTGTTCAGTCTTCAACCTGAACACCCATTTATTCTTCAGTGATTTCTTACCTTAAGGCAGTTTCACCAACTCATAAGTGTGGTTCTCATGCAAGGATTTCATCTCATCTTGCATGGCTTTCAACCATTCATTCTTCTTAGAATCTTTCATTGCCTCCTGGTAGTCCTCTGGTTCTCCCCCTTGAGTCAGCAAGTCATACTCATTAGGAGAATATCTCTGGGAAGGTATTTTGCCTCTTGCGGATCTTCTCAATTGAGGCGGTTCTTCTGTAGGAGCTGGTTCAACATCATTCTGAACTGGTTCATCATCAGCTTCTGGCTCATTTTCTTCATTACCTTGTGGTACTACACAAGGTTCTGCATCAAGATCAACAGGAAACTCATTGACAGATTTTGGCTTTTCATTTTTCTCAGAATCTTCAATGGTTTGGTCCTCCAGGAATACTAAATCTCTGCTTCTGATGAGCTTCTTTTCAACTGGATCCCATAATCTGTACCCAAAATCATCATTTCCATAACCCAAGAAGATACACTGCTTTGACTTCGAATCTAACTTGGATCTTTCATCTTTTGGAATATGAACAAAAGCCCTACAGCCAAATACTTTAAGATGATCGTAAGAAACATCTTTTCCTGACCACACCTTTTCTGGAACATCTCCATTGAGGGAAGTTGAAGGTGAAAGGTTAATCAGGTATACTGCAGTTCTCATTACTTCAGCCCAAAAGGTCTTTGGTAGTTTGGCATGAGAGAGCATACATCTAACTCTTTCTACAATGGTTCTGTTCATTCTCTCTGCAACTCCATTCTGTTGTGGAGTTTTAGGAACTGTCTTCTGAAGTCTGATGCTGTGTTCTGAGCAATACTTCTCAAATGGTCCTCTGTACTCGCCACCATTATCAGCTCTAACACATTTCAAATTTTTTCCCGTTTGTCTTTCAACACTGGCATGAAAGACCTTAAACATCTCCAGTACCTGGTCTTTCGACTTTATTGGTAAAGCTCACACCTTTCTAGAATAGTCATCAATAAAGCTGACATAATACGAACACCTACTCAAAGATTTATCAATCATTGAGCAAACATCAGTGTGCACCAATTCTAGAATACCAGGCTTTCTAGACGGAGAAGGAGATCTTTGAAAGGAAACTCTATGTTGTTTACCAGACAAATAATCAGTGCATGTTTTCAGAGGCATACCTTTCCAAGATAGCATTTTCTTCTTGGTGAGAGTCTCCATTCTTTTCTCACTCAAATGCCTAAGTCGTTTGTGCCATAAATCAGTAGATGAATCTTCAGCTGCATTTGCCACTCCGGTGCAAACCTTTGCTTGAGTGTAGTAGAGAGTGTTGAACTTCTTTCCTCTATCATACACCAAGTTTCCTTTTGTAAGCTTCCATGTTCTGTTGACAAACAGATTTGCATAACCCAATTCATCAAAACGATGAACTGAAATTAGATTAAAGTTTGCTGTAGGAGTGTATCTCACATCTTCCAACCAGATATCATAACCAGTATTGGTTTTGATACATATCGTTCCAATACCGCAATTCTTCACAAATGTGCCATTTAAGGTCTTGACATGGCCGTAATCTCCGAGAGTAAGTGAAGAAAAATATTCCTTCTTAGAAGAAATATGATATGAACATGCAGAATCAATAATCCATAAAGAATCTTGACTAGTGGAACACTCACTGAGATCAGCATGAGAAATCAACGCACTTCCATTGCCAAGTGCTACGACATCAATAGCTACTGAAGCTACCTCTGCATCGTCTTTCTTTTCTTCATCATTTTCTTTGGCTCGTTCCTTCTTCCACTTTCTGCAATGCTTTTGGATGTGACCAGGCTTGCCACAATGATAACAAGTGACACCTTTTCTTGACTTGGATCTCCTCCGTGAACTGTCACGTTTTTCTGTATTTTGAGAATGTCTGGTTTTCCTTCTCCCCCTCCTTTCTGTAACTGAGACGAGTGCATCTGAACTGCTACTCGTACCATGCTCCTTGCGTCTGGTTTCTTCATTCAGAATGCTTTCCTTAACTGTGTTTAAGGCCAGCTTTCCTTCTGGCATATTGCTGAGTGTGACAACCAGCGTCTCCCAACTGTCCGGCAAAGAACTTAATAAGAATAGTGCTTGTACCTCATTATCTAGCACTATTTTTGACATTGACAACTGGTTCAAAATTTCTTGAAATTTGCTCAAGTGAACTGAAGCATTTTCGCCATCTCTGTACTTCAGATTTACAAGCTTTCTGATTAGAAAAGCTTTATTCTGAGCAGTCTTTCGCTCATACATATCTTCCAGCTTCTTCCATATTGTATAAGCATCTTTTTCATGAGCGATGTGATTAATGACGCTTATTTCAACATACTGTCTGATAGTTACAGCTGCTTTTCTATCAGTCAACTTCCAGACGGCCTCATTTTTATCTGCTGGCTTGACTCCTTTTAACTCAATAGTCTCAAAGAGATCTTTGCAACATAGAAGATCTTCCATTAGTATCTTCCATACCGCATAGTTTGATGAGTAACTGTATTCGTGAATAGTAACCGTACACTTGAATAATGACCATACATATAAATAGTACTATATGTGGAATAGTAACGTACAAGTGAATAATATCATACGTGAATAGTATGCCACCTTTGGATTACTATTTTACTATTCACCAAAAATAAAATTCTGCAATATTTTTCCGAACGGACTGCACCGATAGACTCGTCGTAATTTTCTCGTCGTCGTGATATATTTATTTTTAAAATATATTCACGGATCCGGTACCGCTATCTGGAACTGCCGAAACCTTCGACTCTGATACCACTTGTTGGGGCCCGTAATAAAATTACGAGAAGTATAAAAATAGCGAAATAATAAAATACGACACACAAGAATTTATGTGGTTCACCCTTAACTTTTTAGGGCTACGTCCACGGGACAAAATATGAATAATTCTTCTACTATTAAAAATAGCAGACTTACAAAAATAGTAATACAAAAATAGTGGCACTCATAAAAGTGTTTCCTAAACCTCACTATTTTCTCGATCCTTAGTCTTAAGACCCTTCTTAAGACTGAACTCTCACAAACCTCTCAATTCTTCACAGATCTGTGGCTTGGTGTTTTTCATATACCTTCCTTGGCAATTCTCTCCTCTATTTATAGAAGAGAAATGCCGCAAATCATGCAAGCTTTTGGCCTAAATTAGGCCATCAACTCTGCCTAACATTTTTGAACTTTGAAAAATTCAAAGTTTATATTTTTGACCACGTTTTCTTGTAAATCTTTTTTTTAATATTATCATGTGGTGGGTCCCAATTAAAGGATACCAACCAACACTACCAAACATATACAAAATATCTATCAAATATCTATAGAATTTATTTAATATTTTTTAACTTTATTTTTTTAGTTTTATATTCACACAACATATACACAATATTTGTATAATAAAATTAATATTTTTTAACCTTATTATATATAATATATAAATTTTGTTTAAAAATAAATTTAATAATTTTTATTAATATCTATTTATATATTTTGTTTTTTTATATTATTTTTTATGAGTGTTATTTTTTTTATATATTTGATTTATTAATCTTCAACCTATTGGAAATAACCTTAGTAATGGTTTTATACATCATATTGTGCAAAGCTCTCCGGATTATCAACCTTCGAAATAAGCACCAAAACAGTCTCATTTCCTAACAACATTCCTTTATAAATGCATTGAAAAATTTCCGCACATTCAATGCATTTATAAATAGATCTAATGAATCCCCTTTTACTTATCCTATGCTTGGTATCTTAGAAATGCAATAGAAATGAAAATAAATAAAGAGGGAAAAAAGAAAAGAAAAGAAATGAAGAGAAAAGAATTTTTATTTATTTTTTTGTTTGATTATCTAATTAATATAGAAAAAGAAAATAAAAGTATAAAATTTATTTTTATAATTATATCCTCATTTTTTTAAGTTGACTAAGGACAAATTAATAATTTCATAGTTTATACATATTTTATTTTTTTATTTTTCTTCTTTTTTTCTTCAAATTGCTGGAAAAAATATTTTAATAAATTTGAGAAAAAATGTAAGAAATTGATTTCCGTTCTTTTTTCTTATTTTCTTTCTCTTATTATTATTCAAACAAAAGAAATGAGATAAATAAAATTTTCATCCCCTTATTTTTCATCCATTTCTCTCAAAACAAAAAAAAAAAATTTAGTGCTTTGAGCAATGATACAAGAATAAAATTTTGATGCAAGAGGCATCTTTTTATGAATTGGCAAACACTGAAATTTTTTAAATAGAAAATTAATATATATATATATATATATATGAAAAGGCGTAAAAAATATGTTTTTTTATTTAGTTTATTTCTATATATTTTTGTAAAAATTCCTTTAGCATTTGACTTACTTAGTTATGATTCAAAAATAAAAATATTTTTAAAAATATCAACCATCCCATCAATTTCAATAATATCCCACTTTCAAAATATACATTTAATAATACAAAAAAAAATATATATAGTATACTTTTAATATATCAAAAGCATATAAATACTATTAAATATTTTTAAAAAAAATTGAAAAAATGACAATGTAATTTTCTATAAATGAGTATGAATGAAATTGCCACCTCTAATGACTTTTCATATTTATTATTAAACATACAAAAGAAAAATCATCTAAGTGTGGTTGATGAAAAATAGTATCTAGGTAATTCTAACACTTAATTTACAATCTCTTTCCTATGTTTGCAAACTTTCTTCCCACCCCAAATATAAATGCCTTGGTTAAGAGTCCCTTATCGATGCTGCAGGCAAAGACAATAATACCGCCTAAAATTAGTAACTTTGGTATGTTCCTACCAAAATGTTGGCTGGATGCAGCAGCTACTTCAGTGTCTGATGAATTCTCATTTACTCGCAACGATCTCAGCAACTCTGGATTTATCTTGGTAGTGATATGAGCCATGATAGCTGGCCGAGGAAATGCGGCAGCCGATAGTCTTACTTTCTGATAGGCGTGCAAGGCAGGCTCAATCTTCTTAACAGTATCCCACATCCCCATCCGTATTCCAAGCTTTGCAATTTCCCATGGTATGCCCATGTTTTCATGATGGAAAAGTAATACCTCACAGGCAGTCTGCTGGCCATCATGCATTCTTGATTCCACTGGCAATGTAAAATGGCAGTCAATACAGTGGAATTGAATGTAATATAATAAAATTTCAATAGAATAACATATTAAATTTTTTTAAAAAATGTGTCATTACATTACATAACATTATATCACACTATACTTAAGATACTCTAACTACAATAGTCTCTAATCGACGTACGCATCATATTCACAGTTCTGGTAATCAACCTGAGCCTAAAGAGCCATTTCAAGTTGAAATTAATTAGATGGAAAGAGAAATAATTCTACCTGCTCGAATACACCAACTTGAATAGTACAAGTCAACACGTCTGGGTTTATCACGCCTTGGAGCAGAAGGATAGGGTACTCCCTGTAATGTGATAGCAAAAATAAATGGTTACTAAAGTTGAAATCCAGAAGCTGAATGGTTAAAATAAATTTCTTCAGCTTATTCCATTAAATGTCATTTGACTTTTTATTTTGTATCCTCATCCCTTTAATATCCCAGGCTAGCTTTTCAAATTTATGCCATCAAAGAGTGATATCAGTACTAAATAAATGATTATTTCTATTAGATTATTTAAATAATTATAAGTGTTAAATAGTAATTTTCCAGTTCATACCTTTGTCACACAATAGAAACATTTATCCAACTCCCATATTCGTCGACCTATTATATATTCTCTATCACTGCAGAAAAAGGGAAACTGCATGCCAGTGTTGAAAGCAGGTAAGAATATAAACCCAATAAAAGCTGTTGATTACAGAATTTGGGGCTAAAATACTTACTTTTCGTGTCCATTGCACAATCATAGTCCCTGTTTTGGGGCACTCATCAATTATAGCAGAATAAGCAAGCATGTCATCCCACACTTTCCTGAACTCATCATCCCAGAAGAAGTCGCGCACCAACTCTGGTGTGGCACTCTCGAAGACAGTTCTACTACGATATTGAGGGGGACCGGTCTAACAATTGATCAAAATGGCAAATGTCAAGAAATACAAATATCCAATTCCATGCATTAAAATTGTATCAAAAAAATTCGAAAAGAACTAAGTAGAAGGATTTATAAAACCGTCACTCTCTATTTGAAAAAAAAAAATCATATGCAGAAACATAATTTACTTCGATTAATAAGATTCAATTAAGTTAAATTTATGATAGAATTCATATATTTAAAAATAAATTAAATTGAGAATTGCATTAAATCTTATTGTTTGGAATAAATCCATATCAAATGAAATTATTTCCTTTCTGTGTTACTCTTATCTTGAGTGAGCCGGTAAGATGGTTATTTTTGTAATTTAACAGTTCACACAACCTTCATGTATGCCAAATGAAATGGATTCTTGAGAAATCCTCCTACTTTTGGCTTGATTTATAATTCCAAAAGTCACCTTCTATAGCTGTCAAGACTTGGTTCTAGCACATAATAGTATTCAAACATGAGAAGTGACCCCAGTGCAATTCAGTTTTGGATTCCAACATCTACCGAGTGGAAACTAACAGAGTATTGAAGTTCAGATTTATCGCCATGAAAAATCTGAACAAGAGGAAAAACAAAATTTATTACCTTGGGATCTCTCCTCCATGCTTTGTAGCTCATACAAGGAGTGGAACGATCCATCATTGGTATCCATGTAGGACCTCCATCTGTCATCTCAACGAGCTGGTACAGATGTTCAAAATCTTCCTGTGTCACCATATTGGAAACATTGGATTGTTCTCCATTCAGCTGTGATGTGCTAGACAAGTATAATCAAGTATTTGATTAAATTGTCCCCAATTCCGTAAAAAATTCTAGTTATATATAATTTGCAATGCTCTTCATTTTTTAATCACAGCTGAAAGTCAAGTTATGAAAAAAAATTGAACATATTATTTAGCTATTTTGAAGTTTATATCACTAAAACATACCAGATTCAAATATTAAAAATTTTTAGTGGCCCCCAATCAAGATAATTCAACATAATACTTTTCCTATTAGCAGCTCATATAGCAATTGCAGACATAGCAACATTCAAGTTAAACAGTGACAGATTACTTCAGATGCAATAACCAGCAGGGCACCATTCTATAATTGTGAAAAAACCACTATTTCGATTATTCGTGTGTGTGCATCTATAGACTTTTTGATTCTAATCAGTTACCTATCAACCAGTTGCACTCAATTGTCAAAATGCAAAACCAATCCTAACAGTATTACAAGTGAAAGATTCAATGAAAGGTCTAAAGTCATAAAACTCAATTTCATTGAACAAATGAAAGATCAAGAAACAAGTACTTTTTCTTTTAATTCATTGAGGGAAAAAAATAAACATTTATTTTCGCATTTCAAATAATTTTTTTCTGGGTTGAGAATGAAATAGTAATTAATAGCAGGTACCTGCAATTTTCAAATTCTTCAGTGGATAGAGAAGTTGGTTTCTTGTCACCATATAGTAATCTGACCATGAACGACTTGAAGGATGGAGCTGAAGCAGAACCGTTCAATGGAAACGATGAATCCAAGAATTTTGACACATAACAAGCTAATTTGTCTCCTCTAAAGGTTACCCACCGGGGCTTCCATGTCCATCCAATTGTTAAACCAATGAGAAATGCAATCCATAGAGGACCCAGAAACAACATCATCTCCAAACACAGACCCAATATTGAAGGCTTCTCCAAAATTTCATACAAAGCCTCAATTAAGGCCATAAAATGGGATATTAAAATCAAAAGTTAAAATTTTGAAAAGAAAAATAAAAGCTCAGAAATAAATACTCAAATGATTTTTTGTAAGAACAGGACACAGAGTGTGAAATTGGGAAGATGATTGAGACATGAGCGGTGGGAAGAGAAAAAAGTTGAAAAGAAACTTCTTAGATAGGAAGTGTGTGTAAAAGAAAATTAGATATATTAAAAAGACCTTAAAAGATCAGTTGAGAATGAATTTTGAGATAAATTATGGTCCCTGCACTTCCCAAGGATTTAAAATTTAATAATAATAATAATAATAATTCTAAAAATCTATTACCGGGCTTTCATGTTATTCTGTTCGCCGTGTTTAGCCACGCAAATCAATAATTGAAAATGGGTTGTCTCATTTATAAGAGGAAAATACATTGGAAACTTTTTTTTTTCTTTAAAATTTTATTTTTATTGTGTTTATAAAAATACTATTCTTCTTATTTTTTTTTATATTTTTACAACATATAATAAAAATATATTTAATATATATCCAATAGATATATCATATAAATTGTATTTTTATAAAATTTTAATATATGTACAATATTTTTATAAATTTTAAATATATGCATGATATTTTTATAAATTTTTTATTATATAGTATTTTATTTTTATTTTTTTTTTGTTATTTAAGTAACTTCCCTGTTTATAATATAATGTAAAAGTTTACACGGTTGAGTCGGATTTTTGATTCTCTCGCAACCGATTTGAAAAGAATTTGGGTTTAACTGTTTGATTCGCGGCCCTTGTGATTCATATAATATGAGTTGACTCAAGTCACTTAAATTCTTAGGCCAATTAGTTTCTCTCGTAGTCACTTGCTACTTAAAATTTCTCATATTTGGTGCTCAATATGCTTTGTCAATAGCAATACAGCCATGAATCTAGAGATTATAAAGGCATTATCAAATTATCAGCTACATAGTTATCATCATTTTATAAAATACCCTTAAGAAATTTTTTTAAAAATATAATGGAAATTATAGCAATAAACAAGAATTTAAGTATTAAATACTCAAATTGAATGATTTTGCCCATATATTAAGGAAAAAAAAAGAACTTAAATTAAAAAGGAAAATAAATTAGAAAAAAATAATGGAAAAATTGATAAAAAAAAACAAAAATTAAAATAAGAGACCAGTAATTATTAAAAAAATATAATAGCGAAATATTTGAGTATTTAAAAGTGAGAGTGAGTGATCATGCATCAGAGAGTGAGACCCGAGGGAAAGTGAGGGAATGAGTGTCACCAGTACGCTTAATTGAAAAAAAAAATCATTTATATCAAAAGTTTAAGCTGTCAGTAGAGGCACGCCTATTTCTTTTATCTAGATTAAGTATAGGCTCACTAGTTTTCTTTGACTTTGTGGGCCACCTGGTGAAACCTGATCGACAGCCCTCAAACCCTTGAATATATTATTCCCTTCCTCTTTTTAAAGAGGTTTGTCCTCGAACATGAAGCAATGGAATCAGACCTCACAAACAGGCTCTAGTACCAAATAATGTGACTGGGCTAAATCCTTTTACAATACTCAAGTTCTTAGCACGTGCAATCCGCATGTATTGGTTAGCTGAATAAAGGAAACCTTAAGATTGGAATTGCATAAAACCCTAATCAGATGAAACCCTGAAGTTTTAAATCTTGAATTTGACGGAGAATAAATTGCATTAATTAGATTAAATGAATTATGTTAGTAATGAGAATTTTATGAACAACTATATACGAAATTGGAATTAGAGATGATTTGTTAGTAAAAGATAATGTATGGTAAAAAAAATGATCCTTGAGGATGAGAAATAGACCTAATTGAAGGAGGATATGAGAATAATAGGTTAAATCGAAACAAACCAAAGTGTGATTGAAATGAATGGGAAAGTACTGGGGTAAGAAGAAGAAATACCAATAATTTGGAGGATTTCATGGTAACTTGACCTAAACCAAAAGGAAAGTAACAAGGAAGCTTTGTTAAACACCTTAACTTTTGCCATTTAAAATTTAATTGACCTTAATAAAGCAAATAAATAGAATTTAAAAGCCCATCTAATTTCTCTCCACCGATCGAGCAAAAAAAACTCTTCTTCTCTTCTTTCCTTCCTCGATCATCTATAACTTTGTAAGAAGCTAGAAATCCTATGAGAGTTAAGGAATTAAGATGGAGGATTTCCTTCTTTTCCTTCTTTCTTGTTCTTTGATTTTTTGGGGAAAATGAAAGTTAATGTGAGGAAGATCAATCTTAAAACTTTAAACCTAGTAGTCTAAACATATACATGGATAATGAAATGAAACTGGGACAAAATTAACTTAAGTATGAGAAGGAAGAAGATTGATTAATAAGGGACTGCAAATTGAGACAATATGATAGACTAATTGAACCAAGTAAGAATTAAACTTTAAAAAAAAAAATACAAAACTAAGCCTAAGAATGTTATTGAAGAGTTTAGAAGAAAAAAGTATTAAACAACTTAGAAAATTAGTTTGAAATTTGGAAGAAAACATTAAGTGTCCTGCAAACATCTATCTCACGGCCACTATTTTTGGGCATGATTCTTATTGTGCCTCCTAAACATTGTCTCACGCCTTGATAATAGCTGCGAGGAGACTTTCACGATTGAAATAACACTGCAAGCTTGACCGTGAAACTAATTGTACCTCAACCTATTTATAGTTAATTTCTCATGGCCACTAAATGATTTGGCCACCACGATATTAGTCTAACCGAGTGCCACGATATTGATGGTCATCAACAGGACTGTGATTTTCTCTAAACTATGCATTTTCCTTAGTTCTAGTGGTTTTTTACTGCGAGTTAACCAAGTGCAACCAAAAATTAGGTGGTTTGTGTGAGTTACATTCATTCAACATAGCTTATGTTGCGTATATATATGTGGATAATTGTGTACAAAATGTTATGTTGGAAAAATAAGGTGTTTTAGATAAATAAAGAAAGATTAAAAGTATAAAGGAATTAAATAAAGAGCTAAGGTAAAAAAAAGGGGTGGGTACATAATTTGCCAAGGTGAGATATAGTAAATTACTTTTTTGAATATGATACTCTAAGTTCATAAACATTAAAAATGTAGCTTCAAGCATTTGAGTTAAACCTTGAATCATGTGACCTTTTGTTATTGATTCTTGAGTTGCTTTGATTTCTAACTCCATCATCTTACTTGTTTTCTTAATTTGAGAAAGGTATCATATATCTTGCTAAGGCACTTCCTAATAGTTTAATATCTTCGTTATGCTTGGACATTATATGTATATTGTATCCATTGAATTCAATAAGTTGATATGGAGAAAGGTCATTAAGTCATTGGTCATCTTCTCATTCGTTTATCTATAATTTTATGATTTTCTTTTTGTTAATGTGATGTTAAGTTGTTGTGATCTTCGATGAGTTATAAGTAACATGAAAAATATAATGGAACCTAACCCTAGCTAGAATTAAACCACTAAGTTGTGTGCATACGGAGTTTGTGATTGAAAGAGAGAAGTCATTGCCCTTATTTGTTATTCTAATATAGGCCTAAGTACTACATAGTGGGAGCCACCTATAGAACCAATTAAGGCAAAGTGCTATTTTGTAGGAGCTACCACCAAAAAATCGTATAACTATATGTTATGATATTATTACTTATTGTTCTAATATGGACCTAAGTGTTACATGGTGAGAGTCACCTCTAGAATCAACATTATCTCTAGAAACCTATATGATTATACTTTGTGCTATCATTGTTAGCGTTACTATGTTTATTTAGTATGATTGATAATTTGATTTTGAAGTTTCTTTTTATTCGATAAGTGTGACAACAATGAGTTTGCTTCCTCATTGTGAGTATAAGTGCCATTAGAAACCCTAAAAAGTAGAAAAGAGATACATAACACTTGATTCCTTGATATCCACCATTGCTTCACATATTTTATTTATTTTATTACTTTATTTACTATTATCTCACTTAGTGAATGACTCATTGGATTATTTGTAGTAGTTTTATAGGTATAGTTCATTCCGTAGAAGCTCTGTGGCAAATTAGCATTACAATTAAGGAAGGGCAATGCAGAGACTTAGGAAGGAAGTATGAAAGGGGTTGAGTGGCTTAGTGGTAAAATGAATATAATTAAAAGATAAATTAAGAATTTATTAAATTAAATTTGAGATATTATTATAATCATGTATGATAATTTATGTGACATAACCAGGGCATGTGAAAATTGAAAAGGCTTACTAGGTTGCATAGTTGTTATATTAAATAGTTAGTATAAATTGTGTTTGGAAATGAAATAGATATGGTTATTTTTGGTGTCCGGCGGCCTTAAGCTTACCTAGACCTTAGAACTGTCATGCCTCCAAGAGTAGGGTGTGATATCTTTCCACATGGTCACCTATTCCGGTACTTTTCTTGCACCAGTATGCTTAGCCAGAAAGAATGCTAACTATTTCTATCAAATGTTTAAACTGTCAGTAGAGGCATATTTATTTCCTTTATTTAGATTAAACATAGGCTCACCAATCTCCATTTTCTTTGTGGACCACCTGATCCACAACCTCAGACCCTTGGACATATCAAGAAAGGGAGTTTGAGGCTGAGAATAAGAGCTGAGAGTGAGTGAGGGAATGAGTGTAAGAGAGAGGAGAGGGAAGAGAACAACAATGTAAGGAGAGACTAGACTATAGAGAGTGATGGAGATTTAACAGAAGTGTCATAACCAGAACACGAGGGCATGTAACTAGCATAGAGAATAGGAGAGCACGTCACTTTCAAAACCTATTAATTAGCTAATTAACCGAAAACCAAGAAAACTATACTATGATAACAGTCACCATAAAAAAAAAACCAGGGCCGTGGATCCACTAGTCAAGTAGAATCAACACCACATCACATCATAACCACTCAAGGCTACTGTGTTGATAATTTCTACATCATCATCACTAAATTTAGAGCACATCAACTACTGAGAAGAAGCTCAATTATCCACACAAAGAACATAAAATAGCTAACAATATGAAATTCTAAAAAATAAGATATAAACAAATACTCAAGTAATACATAATTGAAATAAATAAATAAATAGATTCTCTTGTTGAAGAATGATAGGCAAGAGCAACTCAATTAAAGTTATCTCTCACACTCAACCTACAACCTGGAGAAAAAAATATTGAATAATTTTAAGCATTCAATTTAATGAGCTATATATTTTACCAATATAACACATTATTTTTTATGTAAAATAGTTCATGCATAATGCTAAGTAGATAAATAATCACATAGTCATTCAATAATAGGAATTAGTTAATAATAACCACATTAAATGCCAATTTGGGGAGTCAATCCCCATATTTGAATCTCTTATTCAAATATTTCTCTTATAATCCAATACATAGAATTTCATTGCCTTAGCCTAGCCTAAGCAGCAAAAACCTAATTGGCAATACTGCTAAGCAATGAGTAAGCTTGTAGCCCATATACACCAACCACAAGCTCATCATAATATCATAATAATTATATCATTTCCAAAATCTATATCATAGTCCTATGTGGTTCTACATCATTCGAATCCCGTCCATCAATTACATTTTTCATATATGTCATCATATAATGGAACATGCACATATAGATTCCAAAATGGTAATGTATATATATATTACTCGCAAATTGACGAAATTCAACTAGCTCTCCCTTAGAGCGTTAATCATCTGAGAATTTGAAAAGGCACATGAAATACTAATATTATATAGACAAAAGATATTAGAATTAGAATGGCCCAGACAACTCTAAGAATTTTACTAAATTTTTTGTAGAGCCTCCCCTATAATTGCAATATTTTCTCCTTAAAATAAAAAATAACTATACACTTCTAGTTAGTTAGCTAGCAATAATTGACATTAATACAATTACCCTTCTAGGCCTCCAAACTCAACCAGATGATCTAAATTTTACAAGTCCAATTTAATCTTTTCAAATTAAAATACCCAATCATCTTTAATTTATTTTGAATCTTTAATTTTCCAAGAAATTAATAATAATAATGATGATCAGAACTCAATTTTGATTACTTCAAGAACTTTAAATATAGTTCAAAGAATACATAAGTGTATTCAAATTTACATAGCCTAAAAAATAATTTTGAGTTAAAATTTTAGATTCCCCATCTTACTAATGTGAAATCCAATTGAACTACAATTTTAAAATGCATCAAGACATCAAAATAGAGCTATTAGAACTTTTGTCGTTGGAGCTGTCGCTAGCGATATTGCTGGAGATCAAGGTGGGTATCATCCTACTAACCTCAAGAATAGAAATCTATTATTGGTGTCTGTGTACAACTACTTGCCATCATTCAATGAGATTAAGCCCTTGAACATTCGGTGACATAAATCTTCTCCTCCTAATTTCTCCATTGTTTGACTTTCCTATCAATCAAAATTAACTCCTAGGATTACAAGCTTTTGAGTGATATTGATTTTGCCTAGAAATGTTGCTAGAATTTGCTAGAATCAAGATTGAACATTTCTAGTAATATACTCTCTCTCTTCTCACGTTTGACTTTACTAGTTATCAATTTTGGTTATTCTTGCTTGCCTAGTGATCATTAGAAGCCAACAAACTTGAGGAAATTAGTGATGTGGCTACACCGTCTAGAGGTGGGGCAACTGGCACATCAACCCTCTCCTTACCCCCTGGGTCCTCTCTCTCTCTCTCTCTCTCTCTCTCTCCCTCCCTCCCTCCTTATATGTCCTATTCTGACTATCCAACTGATATAATAATAAAAATTTTAAATTGCATATATATTAAAAGAAATAGGTGTACAAAAAAGAGGTTGAATCTAGCAAATAAGGGCTTGCAAAATAAGTTTTAGGTCTTAAGTTCGAATTATGTACATATGTATACCTAACACCTAAAGCATATTCAGCAATCATTTACCCTCTGTACACCTATTTCTTTTAACATATATATATATAATTTTAATATTTCTATTATTTATACCAATATATATGTATATAAGTATACATAACCATTTTTAATAATTTTTTAAGAAAAATACCTTAAAATAATTTTTAATAAAATAAAATAAATAATATAAAAATACAA
Organism: Garcia nutans; assembly: GCA_947685225.1. Classification (NCBI taxonomy): domain Eukaryota; kingdom Viridiplantae; phylum Streptophyta; class Magnoliopsida; order Malpighiales; family Euphorbiaceae; genus Garcia; species Garcia nutans. The sequence continues at coordinate 45,587,820 of CANTUV010000011.1, read as the reverse complement.
CAATACTTTTTTATAAAAATAATTATAGGTTTTTAAAGTATTAAAAAATAGATTATTATATTATAAAAAGTGAGATGAGGCTAAGCACAAAAGTTGAGAGTACTACATGAGTAAGCATTAGAGAGCAATACATTAACATCATTTTTACAACAGATAAGCAATGCACTAGCATCATTTTTATCAAAGGAAATCATAGATTTTATGTTATCATACATGCTTCATTTGAATCATATGTTAGCATATTGATTAATTATGTAATTCTATCATCCCAAATATAAAATATGTTCAAAATATTACTATGGCAGCAAGTAAATCAAGATTGATAAATTTCAAAAGAAAGTTTTAATCAAAGAAAGACTTTTTTTAAAATATTAACTCTCAAGTTTTACCAAATTCAATTGAATAATTTCATTTTTTAGGCTAATTCATTTTTGTTTAAGCAAATAGAATTAGTGAATATAATTAAAGAACAAAAATATTGACCAAAAAGGAATGAACACAATAACTATGAATGCTTGGAATAAGATTGGATTGACTTCCCTCGAGTCTTAAACTTGATCAACCTTGATTCAAGGCAAAAGTGGTTGAAAAGTATTCTTTTAAAGTTAGAAAGTAGTTTGAACTCTTTCTTGGATGGATTAGGTGCTGAATTAGAGACATTTTAGGTTTGGAATTTTATAGTTTTAGGTTTGTGTTTATGTCTAGCTTTTCGTTGAAAGTGAACTGAAAGTTACTTTTTGGTGGCTAATGCTTGCTTGATTGGGAATGCCCTCGCACTTAGTTTAGTTTAGGGTATTTATAAGGTTAGAATGTTGAAAGAATCAATTTCAGATGAGATAAGGATAAGATAAATCAATTTAGGATGAATTTTATCAGGTGAGATGAGGTAGAATGAGGTAAAGTCCTTTAGGAACACAAAAATCATAAGTTCATCCTTATTTAAACTAGGAACACCACATGGATGGTCGAAACTATCATATGGTGATACTTCTGACCATGTGGATAGTATCTTAAAATGGGTTGGACTTTGGTTTTTTGGCCTTATTTTGAGCGACGATTTGGGTAAAAAGTCTATATGCACAGTGGTACTGAAGTACCACATTGTGGGTTTGAAGGTTTAGGTTTTCATCCAAGTTGGGCCTATTTTTATCCATTTTGAGCTAATTTTAAATGGGCTTTTGTAATCCAAGGTTGTGTTCATTTCCATAGGTCCAATTTTATCCTAACAAGTCCATTTCTTTTAATATATAAGCTTACTCAAAATAATTAACCTAAACTCAATAATGTGATTGGGTCTCATCATTAGGTTTTTAAGTTGTGAAGATAGTCTTACAATGGGAAGGTTAGGACATGAAATCCTTAAACAAGTTAAGAGTAAGGTTTGGAATATAATAAAGCTAGGCAAAATAGGGCCACCCATCTGCCAACTATTCTTTGTTGATTACATCTTCCTCTTTATAAAGATGGATCAAGCAGTGACATTGTTAATTTATTAAAAGACTTTTGTAAAGTTTTGGGAAGGAAAAAGTGAGCAAGGCCAAGACCAAGTTATTCTTCTCAAAGAATATTTCAACATTTATGAAAAGGGTAATTAAATCAATAGTTAGGCTTCAAAATGATAGAAGATCTGGAACTTATCTTGGGGTTCCCTTTCATCATAACAGAGTCATGTGGAAAACCTATAATCACATTATTGAGAAGATTTAAGGCAAGTTGACTTCATGGAACTCCAAACATTTATCCCTTACAAAGAAAGTCACACTGATCAACCATTTATTGAGCTTAATTCCATACTATACTACATAGTCAGTGGTTCTTCCTAAAGCTATTTACCATACTTGTTGAGCTCAATTTCATATTATACTACATAGTCAGTAGTTCTTCCTAAAGCTATTTGCCACACAATTAAGCAATTGCGTAGGTCCTTTATATGGGGTGGTGCTAAGAAATACAAGCACCAATATCTTGTGAAGTGGGAAGAAGTGTGCTAAAATTGTAGGGGTCTTGGGCTGAAAAGATTAACAACTATGTATGAGGCCTTCATTATGAAAATTAGTTAGCATCTGTGTATTGACATGGATCAACTCTAGGCACAAATTTTATGTTTAGATTATGGAATGAGAACAAATCACATCATAGATAAGTCGAGATCGATAGGATGGTCACCCTTATAGAGAGCCTTGGGAAGAATATGGCCAAGATTGATAGATGGGCTTCAATGGGATGTTTAGAGTGGGAGATCCATCCAATTATGGAAGGATAAATGGATTGAGGGGGATAGTGACTTGCTTGATAAAATTGTAAGTCCTATTCCCCCTAAAATTGAACATTGGATTATTTATGATATGGTCTCAAACACTAAAGACTGAAGATGCGACCTAATTGAAGGTTGTCTTCAAAGTAACATTCTTTTATCTCTAGTTGCATATCCTCCTCTTGTTAGCATCGAAAATTTTCTATGTTTTTAAAGCTAATGGGAACTTCCAATGAAGTTAGCTTACAAGGTAATAATAGAACAACATTAGCATGAGGAAAACACTACTTGAAATATCATATGGAGATGGCTAGGATAATTCAGAATATATGTTCTTATGGCTTTGTAATGAATAAAGGGACATGCACCAACGCAAGAGCAGAAATTGGGGGTTTATACCATGGGCTTCTTTTTGCTTGGCAAATTGGAACACGAAGACTCAAGATTAAAGTTGACAGTAAATGTGTTATTTATCTCATACTTGTTGATATAGTAAATGCTAGTTTGAAATCTGTTTTTACTTGTAGAATCAAAAAACTTCTTTAAAAAAGTTAGAAGGTTGAGTTGCATCACATATGCAGAGAAGCTAATCAAGTAGCCGAATTCCTTGCCTCTCACAATAGCAGGTTCCTTGCAGGTGTTTATGAACTGGGAATCAGAAATAGAATCATAATTAAATATTGAGGGGCCTAAATTTTATTGCAAAATAATATCAAAATATACTTGAACTACAAGTTTTAATACATTAAAAAGAATACATCAAAAAGTCATGAAAATCTTCTACTAATTACAGTATTTATAGACCATTATGATTGCTAAAAAAAGACATTGCAAATGAGTCCAAGATACAAAAAAAAAATTGCAATTAAATTTAAAAGTTACTTTTTAGAACTACAATTTTAAGAAAATCCATTGCATGCTAAAGAATAAAAAAATAAAAATAATAAGAATATTTTTCTAGAGTTAGTTATTGTCATTTTGTAAAAAGTAGAGTAAAAATTTTACTTTTTTAGTATTATTTTAAAATTACATGGTTGAATAATTAAAGAATATGTAATTTTTTATTTTTTTTAAAAAATACTAAACTGTTTTAGTATACTAAAATATATTAAATCTATGTTAATAGTATACATTTGAAAGTATAGTACATTTTTTATTTAAATTAGCCTATTGAAGTCGAGTTGGATAAATCACAAAAGTGGTAAAACAAAGCCTGGATACATTTTTATTATACTAAAAATTTATTATATAAATACCTATAAAATTGAGAATTTTTTAAATTAAAAGTTGAAAAATGACTATTTTTAAAATGAAAACGAAAAGTTAGAATTTTGAAAATATTTTATTTTATTTTGGTATTTTTAAAGAAATTTCAATAATTAATGTTGTTGAGATTTTTTAAATAATCACATAACTAAATATTTAAAAGTATTAGACTTTTTGTTTTTTATAATGACGGGTACATAATTGGATATTTAAAGTTATTAGATAAGACTTGCAGCATCTAAAACTTGATGGCCCAAAATTTATTTATTTAATAAAAAAATAAAAAATGTACCCCCTTCTCAAACAAGTTTAGGTCCCTCCATGTTGGACATGCCACCACCAGAAGCAATTTACAGAGGTATGATTTGTTGGGTGCATCGTAATCAAGAATTGTAAATTTTTGAGCATTTTCTCTCCTTTTGCCAAATTTAAAAAAAAAAAAAAAGAGAAAAAATTCAAACATGATGTCAATATATAGTAATCATCCAATAATTTATACAATAGTTGAAATTTATTTCAATACCATCAGAACCAGTTTACTGACTGAGGCATGATTTGTTAGGTATATCATCAAATCCACGAGCAGTAAATTTTTTAGAGTTTTCTTACCTAGTGTTAAAAAAAAAGAAAAGAAAATTCAAACATATATATATATATATATTGATAATGTTATTAAATTCAAACATAATGTTAACATATAGTAATCATCCAATAATACAGGAGTTGAAATTTATTTCAATTACAATGCCTATCTTTTTTTCATTTTCTTTTTTTTTTGTTTTTTTTTTAAATTTTATACAAATTTATTCAAAGGCGAAGTCGGACTTTTTAATGAAAAATACAAAATAAAAATATTATATATTTTTTAAAAAATTTAAAAGAGGCAATTAAGTATTTTAAAAATTTTAATAATATATATACATATATGTTTAAAAAAATTTCAAAACAGAAGGGGCAACTACCCCTTCTATTGTAAGTGTTTTTACCAGTACATTTATTTGTCATTTTATTTTATATTCTCTATTAATTACTTAAGAAAACAAATTAAGAACAAATTCTTTTTCAAATTTGTGTTTTTTAGAAATTTAAAATTTAGAATTCAATATTAAGAGTGAAATTTTATTTTTCATTACCATTTAGTCATTAAAAAATGGAGTTGAATATTTTAATAAAAATAAATTAAATATTAAAAAATTTTAACTTAATGATATTAATGATATAGGTATAACATTCAGGAATGATTGGTAATATTAATTCACACACATATATATTGTTTCTCAACGATTTCAAGTTTAAAATTAACAATAAAATCTCTTAAATTATTATATTAAAAACTTAAAAGTTCTATTTGCAAAAAATTAAACAAAAAATTAGATGGATCCCATTTTTTTTTTAACTTTATAATATAAAAAAATTTGAATTTAAATTTATTCAAAAGAGATATACTTACATTTACGTATTAGATAATATTTTATCATGTTAGATCGACAAATGAGCAATATATGTAATTTACTCTCTACTGTAACTAAATTGAATTTAATTTCAAAAATTTAATAACTCATAAAACGGTCTAATAGATTCTGCCGAGTACCTTTACACATTTGTAATTGATATTTGTGCTGAATACTTATACATATATGCCAAAAATCGTTCCATTCATCTCTCAGTTCCACGTGGCAATGATTGAACTGATGCGCACCCACCCTTGCTAAGCAGTAGAGGTTCCTTTCTTCTAATGGCTGCCTCTGCAGTGTGATTTACCCATTTCTATGCTCTCTTCAACCTTATTTATCTTTGTCTAATTCAATCAATTTTCTATAACTCATCCAATGCTCTGTTCACTATCCACCGCAAAATCGGGTTCAAATTGGCTGGACCGCCTCCGATCCAGCAAAGGCTTTCCGGCCGCCGACAATCTCAACCTTGATCAATTCCTAGCCGACCATAACAAATCCGTTTCTGATTCTCCACCTACCAATCTATCCAATTCCATAGCACACTCTAACTCCGAGCCGACTCGCTCCGATAATAAACGGCACACTGCTGATCGGAGTCAAGTCGCCGAGACTGCAAGTGAGAATGGAGATAAAGAATGGTTCGGTGTAATGACCGATGTTCTCTGCGACCTTTTCAACATGGGCGACCCTAGCGAGAAAATTTCGAGATTTTCCAGAAAGAAGAGTACCAGGAAACAAACAAACCCTAAGTTTTGTGATGTATCAACCACGCCCGTTACCGCCAATGACATTGACTCTATAGGAAAAGACGAAAGTGTCCAGGCCGCAACGGCGTCTTTGCACTCTGATAATAATTCGAATGTTGGGATAAATGCGGATTTTAGGGAGGAGGATGTGGACGAAGAGAAAGAGAACGGCGGCGGCGGCGGCAGCGATAGAGAGTTAAAAGGGTACTCAAAAAGTGAAGTGACGGTCATTGATACAAGCTTTGAGGTGTGGAAGTTTGATAAGTTGGTGTTTAGAAGGAAGAATGTGTGGAAAGTCCGAGACAAGAAAGGCAAGTCGTGGACTTTTGGTAGCAAGAAGAGGAAGCGAAATCAATTGGACTCTGGAAACGGAAATGGAAATGTGGGTTTGAAGAAAAAAGCTAAGACTTCCATTTCGGAGTTTGGCTTATCAAAGGACTCCAGTGGAGGGGACTTCATATTGCCGTCTAATGATGTAAGCTTATATGTTTTGCTATACTTTTATCAGAGTAGCTTTTGCTATTTTAGTTTGTAATTTTATATCGGCAACTGCTTATATAATTGCTTATACTATTTTTTGTACTTGTTTCACATAGAATATAGTCGATGTGGTCTAAGGAGCTTCCTGATATATCTTTTTCAGCTGCATTCTGTTTTTGGGTATTTTCTATATTGTTAATGTTATCATGTCTCAGCTTATTAAGTTTTTGGTATTGCATGTTTAAGATACGTTGATTCTATTGAATTTAAGCATTATTATGTTTATTGAATAAGAAAATAAAGATCAGACTATTTACATTTTCGGTCATACTCAGAAAACCTGTCCTACTGCATAATAAAGAAAAAGTTGGATTAGTTACTACTTTCATCATTGGCCTTATCTTTTAGATGTAATTCCTGCCATCCTAAGATTGAATGGTTGGATTAGTCAATACTGAGTCATAACTTAACATCTTCTTTATCAGATCTTCCTTGATGCTCAAGCCTGTTGAAATGAAGTTATTTTCAGTAAGGGATAAAACAAATAATGTATTGTTCATGAAGCTGAAGTGGTCAGTATTTTTTAATGTTTGTGAAATAATCTTTCTGCAGCTGCTTATGGCTTAGAAATGCTCTTTTTAGCTTGTAACTGCATGTGATTCAATTATTTTTCCTTTAAGGAATACTGAAGCCTTGATATGATTTTGCTCTCTTTCATTTTTACCATGAGATGTGCCAATCTTCTACTTATTTTTCTATAGTGATTAATTAATGTTTGCCAGTATATTGGGTTCATCATACAATATTGAAAAGGTCAGTAACTGCTATGCGATAGAAATCTGACTTCTATGTTTCTGGAACAATTTTGTTCTTCTGGACAAGTCTTTTGTGTTACATTTTTATTCTTCTACATTTTGTAGCTCTTAGAAAAATATTAATTTTAAACTTGAAAGGTTTGAATGATATTATATTTAAAGATTTTTTAAGGTCTTGAATTTATTGGGTTGAATATAACCGATGATCATGTGGCATTTTCTAATTAGTTTGATTTACATCTATTGAGAACACAAAATTCATTTGTGATTGTGATGTCCTTAGACTCTTTACCTAATAATAAGTTCGAACTAATCTTATTCTATGAATTATCATGAGCATGAACTAATCTGATTCCATGAATTATCATTATTAAGTTTATAGTACGCTTACATGTCAATCTTCATTTGTTAAAGTGCAGCAACCACATAGTAATGGGGCTTGTTTGCGTATTGCAGCACCTATACGGTTCTGATGATTGGATTCATTAATTTTCTTTTAATAGGGACCCAGGGGCGTACAAATTTTAATTCTACTTTTCATTGTTGAGTTTGTTGTCTATTGCGCAAATAAGCATTGCGCACAAGAGATTTATGATCTTTAATGGATTGTAAAACATTTTGTTCCAGTTACTTTTCACTATGATAAGTGGTTGCTATAACACTGTCCTTGTGCTTTTGGCAGTAACTGATGCTCTCATTTTTTTTTGCTTTGCATTACTATGACTATGCAATTGCTATCAGCATTGACTGGCCCAAATTGTGTAACAATAAACGTAGGTTCTATTGTTTAGACTTCAGTTATGAGAACTGAATTCCGCAATTTTCCCTTTTAAATAACTTGCTAGTATTTTTGTGTAGCCTATTTGTAAAGAACTGCTAAAAGAGCTATCTTTCCCATAAATTTCTATAATATGCAGTAGCATAAAAGCTATGTTGAAATTTTTTTGTTTCTTTCCTTTTTCCCTTTTGTTTTTATTTCATCCTTTCTTTCTTTTCTGCATGATGATGATGTGTTTACTTGTTCCACCATATGTGGGTCAGAAACCACTGGATGAGAAAAGAAAAGAAGTTTGTAAAGATATACTGGATGATCATTTTCAAGTTCCTAGAAAGAGGTAATTATAGTTGCTAGCTATAATGTTAATTATGTTTACTTCTTTTAGTATTCCCTAGTTTTTGAATTTACATTAGAGGTGTTTTTGCTTTGTTGAGTGCATTGCAGGATTCAATTTTCCAGATCACCCCGGAAATCCAAAAAGAATAGCTCATCTGTGATTCTTATAAAAGCTAGATCTACGAACAAGAAATCCGGAAGAAATCTTCCAAAGAATCAACTCAAGGACACTGAAAGGCCATGCAGGGCTTGACAGATCACTTGTTCTAGTGTTTCTGCATCGAGGACAGCAGAAGCATGCAATACTACCCTTTTGTTGATGCCTTCTCAGATGTCTCCAGCAGTTCTTTTGAATCCATAAATGGTTTCATTTGGTGCTTCACTTCCCCTGCAGAAGAGAGTGGTTAAAGCAGAAAGTGCCTCAAAAGCGCACACATGATTCTGATTCAATGATTGATTGACTATATATTTTGAGTAGCGATTGCAACTATCATTTTTATTTCTTAACAAATCTTCATTCAGAGTGAACAACAGCAGCTTTAAACTCTTTATCAACGTGCTTGTTGAAATTCCTGAGATATTTTAGTTATACAGATGATATTTTATCATTTTTAATCATTAATTACTGGAGAGACAAAATCGAATAGCTGAATGCTGAAAGACTGCTGCTATACAAGCAAACAAAATCACTAGGTTTGTGTATGCTGCTGTATCCAGTTTTATCTTGTTTGAGATTGCAGGCCAATGCAAGTGCCAACTACGAAGACTAACCTGAAACTAGATTTGGCAGATGACCATTGCCGCCGAGATTTAACTTAATATACTGATTACTCGATGCTTTTTTAAAGATACATCATTAGATGCTCTAGATGTTATTTTGATATATTATTTAGTCCACCTAAATTTTATAACTTTTCCATTAAATTAATAGAAAATGTTTTATTGTATATTCTCATGTTCTTCCAGTATCACTCTTTCCTAAAGTTTCAAAACAACTGTGTGTTTTATAGCAGAGGAAACAAAGGAGAGAGATTAGAGATTGAGTGAAAGAAATTTAGTCGTTTTATATTTATTTAGGAAAAAAAAACCGGAGTTTTTCACATAAAAATATCAAATAGTTGATAATAGAATCTGTTAGGAAGTGAATAGTTTATTTTTGAAGCAATAGGAACTGACTAGAAAATAAAATTAAAACTTTGAAGTTTCAGTAGAATCTCCACAATAATATATCAGCGAGCCTATATTTTGTTATAGAATGTCTGAAGCATCCACAAAGATTTTTTCTTATATAGAGTAGAGACCAATTTGAGAAGAGGGTAGAATGCAAATTAATGTTCTTCAAGGTTATTGAAATTATTATCCAATAATTCTGAATTTTGAATAACGATGTTTTCTGATAGAGGAGATTTTCTAAAGGAAAATTCGTGAATGATCAAGTCATGCCAATGCCAATGTCAAACTCTTAAATGCATGAGACAGTTGATCAGAACGAAAATCTCTTTCTTGATTGAAAAACTGAAGCTGGACAAATAATTTGTTAAATGCAATAATTTGTTCAAGTTATAAGAATTACTGTTTTATCTCAAATGGGAGAAGATAAAAGCCTATTCTGCTAAACATTGAAGCTTCTTGAATTATGTCTGATAATGGATAACATTTTCTTGAAAATATTATCTGAATAGATATTGCATGCTATTGTTTTTGGAAAATCACATTTCTTTTTTCCTTTCAAAATAAAATACATATCCCTTCTTTTATTTCTGTGATTTCTTCAATTTATATATGATATCCAACAGTTAGTTATGTTTGTAATTGATTTTTCAAATTTTTTTTAGGAAAAATGTGAATAAGTAATTATTTTTTTTATATATATAAACCAGATAAGGAAAGTATGCCCTTCAATTTGTCAAGAAAATATTAATTTTGGTAAATATATAAATTAATTCGATGATTTATACCCTTTGATTTTAAGCATGGTTTTGAACATGTGTGATTTTCTTGCAATGGCAATATATTATTATATTAAATGAGACTTAATTTAGGATTCAGATCTTCTTTAGGATGAACTATAATAATTACTTTCACTTAAAATAAAATAAAAATTCATTATAAAAATTGTTATAAAGTTAAATAAAGATATTAAATTTGATACATTGTTTATGTCATGTCTCAGTTACTTAGCTGTACATATATTTTAATTTAATAAAATAATCATTTAGTCATTTTATATAGTTTTTTGAAGATTAATAATACTATACAACATTAAAAAAAAGACTTTATAATTTATATTTAAATTTTTATTACATTTTCTATAACTTAATTTGATTGACTACATTATTTTGTGTGGATGTTTGACTCTGTAATTTGACTTGGCTTTTGCTGGACTAAGTGAAACGCACCGTTTTTGTTTAGGGTTAAACTCGGTAATGGTACTTAGTATATATACTGCTGTTAAGGGTTAGGGTAACAGAGATTTTTTCCTTTATGTTTCTATATTTTCTCTCTCCAGCGGCGCGATTATTTCTGCTCTGCTAGGGTTTGATCGATCTTTGCTGTTTCTTGTAAATAACCTGTAACAAGTGTGTTACCATCTTGTTATGTGAGTGATTAAGAGTGAAGAAAAGTTGATCTGTGAGAAAAGGGTTGTTTTGAGAGGCTGTAATCTGTCATCTGTAATCTTTGATTATGATTAGTGGATTGATCGACTGAGGATCTCCTCCTCCTTGGATATAGGTTTTCTTTGTGAAAGCCGAACCAAGTAAATCTGCTGTGTTGTGTTTTTTGTGTTTTCTTTCTTTCTGGTTCTGAAATCTGAGCTTGAAATCGTAACAGTGGTATCAGAGCGATCGCGATTTCGGTGACTCAGGTTGTATCTCTCCTTGTTTTTTGTTTAAACACTTTTCTGTTTTGACAAGTTTTTTTTTCTTCTCTGACTTCTAGGCTTTTCTGTTCTTCTCTGGTTCAACCGAGAAATTATTTTTTTTAATCTCGATTTCTGTTTTTCTTTTTCTTGTTATTTACTGCGATAGATCTGTTGATTACTGTTTTGTTGTTTCAGGTCTAATCGAAGGAAGAAAAGAATAAACTAAATCGCTCTGAAACCCTAAAAACAGAAGAGTGATGTCAATCACTAAGATCAACGTCGAAAAATTCGACGGAAAGGGGGATTTCGCCATCTGAAAAGAAAAGATGTTAGCCATACTCATTCAACAGAAGTGTAAAAGGGCACTGGATGGTCTGGAAGCACTTCCTGCAAACCTTGATGATACTGCAAAGCAAGATCTGATGGATCTTGCTTACAGTACAATTATTTTGAATCTTGCAGATTCGGTACTCAGAATGGTAAGGGGTAAGTCTACTGCTCCTGATCTTTGGGCTAAATTGAATGAACTCTATACTGTAAGGTCTATGTCCAGGATAGCTTTTTTAAAGGAACAGATGTTTAGTTTTAAAATGGACTCTCAAAAATCTATAGATGATAACCTTGATAATTTTCAGAAATTAATTCTGGAACTTGCTGATGCAGGGGAAGAATTAAGTGGGGAAAATCAGACGATTATCCTCCTTAATTCTATCTCTGAGAACTACCAAAATGTGAAAGATGCTCTTAAATATGGTAGGGATAAGCTCACTGTGGATGACGTGATGAATGCCCTTAAGCTAAGAGAATTGGAGATTAAAACTGTTAATAAACAGAAAACCAGTACTGAGGGTTTGTATGTTAAAGAAAAATCTAAAGGAAAAAAGAAAAGAATTAAATTTAAATCTCAAGATAATAGTCAATCACATCACTCTAATAACAATTCTACACAGTCTGACAAGTTTAGTAGTCAAAACACAAATAACACTAGCAAATTTGATAGAACATGCTACTATTGTAAGAAAAAGGGTCATATTAGAAGGTTTTGTAGAGAGAGATTAAAAAAGATAGAACAGAATAACAATAATGAGTCTGGAGCAGCAAATTCATCAACACAGGTTGATGATATTGAAGCTCTAACTGTTACTGACAATAGGAATACTGATGTTTGGATCCTAGACTCAGCTTGTTCTTTTCATATGACTCCACATAGGCATTGGTTCACACACTATCATGATTTGGCTGGTACTAATGTGTTAATGGGAAATGATACTTCATGTAAAGTGTTAGGTATTGGCTCTGTTAGATTGTCAATGTGGGATGGTAAACTGGTTGAGCTAACACAGGTCAGACATATACCTGATTTGAAGAGAAATCTTATTTCCTTAGGATATTTAGAAGAATTGGGCTTATATCATATAGGCAGAGATGGATTTCTAAATGTCTTTAAAGGGAATAGGTGTATTATGAAGGGTAAAAGAATAAACAGGTTATATCATCTAAAAGCATCATCAGTAACTGATGTTGCAGCCAACACTGAGTCCAGTTGCAACTCCACCATTCTGTGGCATAGGAGGTTAGGCCACATTGGCTTTAATGGGCTGGAAAAACTCTATAAACAAGGGGCATTAGACATAAATGAGTTTGACAAACCAAATACTTGTGAGAGTTGTGTAATGGGAAAATCACATAGACACAGCTTTGGTTTTGCCAAGTATAGAGCTAAGGAATGTTTAGAATATATTCACAGTGATCTTTAGGGGTCACCTAACATACCTATGTCATTGTCTGGATCACAGTATTTTGTCACATTCATAGATGATTTTTCTAGGAAAGTTTGGATATATTTTCTGAAAAATAAAAATGATGTTTTTAATAAATTTTGTGAATGGAAAATGTTAGTTGAAAACCAAAAGGACTGTAAAATTAAAACTCTAAGGACAGACAATGGACTTGAATTCATAAACAATCAGTTTAATGAATTCTGTACCAGAAATGGTATTGGAAGGCATAGGACTTGCACATATACATCTCAACAGAATGGTGTAGCTGAAAGGTTTAATAGAACTATTCTAAATAAAGTTAGATGCCTGCTGTTTGAGTCTGGATTAGGTAGGAAATTTTGGGCAGAAGCTGCTTTCACAGCTTGTTACCTAATTAATAGGTCACCAGCCTCTGCTATAAACTTTAAATGTCCAAATGAAATCTGGAATAGAAGATCAGTCTCTTATTTGCATCTGAGAACTTTTGGGTGTATTGCATACATGCATAATCAACAAAGTAAGCTAGATCCTAGAGCAAAAAAGTGTGTCTTTGTTGGTTACCCAGCTGGGGTTAAGGGGTACAAACTGTGGATCCCTGCAGAAAATAAAATGGTAATTAGTAGGGATGTAACCTTTAATGAGAGTGAATTTTATAAGACTAACTTGCAGGTGAAGCAATATGAGTTAAACTCAGACCTTGACATCTTTGAGGTGGAGTTAGACAGGTTCAAGCCAACTGATCAGACAACTCCTCCTCAGGATTTAAATGATGTTGCAGAAAATGAAGAACATGTGCAAGCTGATGGTTCTGACCAAGATTCAGAGTATGAAGATCATGATCTGGCTGGTTACATGTTAACCAGAGACAGACAGAGAAGGGAAACCAGAAGACCAGCAAGGTTAAATGATTATTCCTTCAATACTGTTAATGCTGAATTAACTGCATTTGCTTTTATGTCTGCAGCAGTCATTGAAACAGGTGAACCAATCAGCTATGAGCAAGCTAAGGCCAGCTCAAGCTGGAAGTTCTGGAAAGCTGCCATGGAAGAGGAAATGGCATCTTTGATAAAGAATCAGACCTAGAAATTGGTTCCTAAGCCTCAAGGTAAGAAAATAATTGGCTGCAAGTGGATTTACAAAGTAAAACCTCCTGTTCCTGGCCTAGATAAAGCAAGGTATAAAGCCAGGGTAGTTGCTAAAGGTTTTTCTCAAAGAGAAGGCATTGATTTTCATGAAATCTTTAGTCTAGTTGTTAAACATGTTTCAATAAGATTAATAATGTCTATAACAGTTTTGTTGAACTTGGAATTAGAACAGATGGATGTCAAGACAGCTTTTCTGCATGGTAATCTTGAAGAAGAGCTGTACATGACTCAACCAGAAGGTTTTGTGGTAACTGGTAAGAAAAATTATGTGTGTTTACTGCAGAAATCTTTGTATGGTCTTAGGCAAGCACCAAGGCAATGGTATAGAAGATTTGATGAATTTATGATAAGTAACAAATTTAAAAGAAGTTGTTATGATCCATGTGTTTACTATTCTGTTTTGTCAAATGGAATGAATATATATTTGCTGTTATATGTAGATGATATGCTAATTGCTTGTAAGTGTATGTCTGAAATTAACAAGTTGAAATCCAAACTGTCTAAAGAATTTGAAATGAAGGACTTAGGTCCAGCTAGGAAAATTCTTGGTATGAACATAGTTAGGAATAGAGATAAAGGCATTTTGTTGTTAAATCAAACTGACTATGTGTCTAAATTTCTTGAAATGTTTGGTCTAGATAAAATCAGAGTTGTTTCTACTCCAATAGGTTCACAATTCAAGCTGCATTCAAATTCTAAACCACTTACTGTTGCTGAAGCTGATTATATGAAAAATGTACCATATCAAAATGTGGTTGGAAGCATTATGTATGCCATGATCTGTACAAGACCTGACATAGCATATGGGGTCAGTTTAGTGAGTAGATTCATGAGTAATCCAAATAAAACTCACTGGGATGCTGTTAAATGGTTGTGTAGATACCTGCATGGTTCAAAAACAGTAGGCTTAATGTTTAAACAGTCTGATAAGCATGATTTTGATGTGACTGGTTTCTGTGACTCTGATTTTGCTGCTGATTTGGATAAAAGAAGGTCAATTACTGGTTATTGTTTCATATTTGGCAATAATATTGTAAGTTGGAAATCAAGCCTACAGCATATAGTGGCCCTGTCAACCACAGAGGCCGAATATATAGCTTTGACAGAAGCTGTCAAAGAAGCTTTGTGGATCAAAGGTATTGTATCTGAGTTGGGGTTTTCTCAAAGCAAAACTTGTGTGTATTGTGACTCTCAAAGTGCTATTCATTTAAGTAAGAATAGTGTGTTTCATGAGAGAACAAAACACATTGATGTGAGGTTACATTTCATTAGAAATGTGATTTCAAAGGGTAAAGTTGCTGTTGAGAAGATCTCTACTCTTAATAATCCTGCTGATATTCTAACTAAGGCTGTTTCTGTTTCTAAATTTCAGGATGCATTAAGCATGCTTGGAGTTCAGAAAGTTTGAACATAAAGATGGTTATTACCTGAGGAGGAGAACTGAATGTTGGTCAACCAGAATTTCAGAGTCAGGTGGAGATATGTGGATGTTTGACTCTGTAATTTGACTTGGCTTTTGCTGGACTAAGTGAAACGCACCGTTTTTGTTTAGGGTTAAACTCGGTAATGGTACTTAGTATATATACTGCTGTTAAGGGTTAGGGTAACAGAGATTTTTTCCTTTCTGTTTCTACATTTTCTCTCTCCAGCGGCGCGATTATTTCTGCTCTGCTAGGGTTTGATCGATCTTTGCTGTTTCTTGTAAATAACCTGTAACAAGTGTGTTACCATCTTGTTTTGTGAGTGATTAAGAGTGAAGAAAGGTTGATCTGTGAGAAAAGGGTTGTTTTGAGAGGCTGTAATCTGTCATCTGTAATCTTTGATTCTGATTAGTGGATTGATCGACTGAGGATCTCCTCCTCCTTGGATGTAGGCTTTCTTTGTGAAAGCCGAACCAAGTAAATCTGCTGTGTTGTGTTTTTTGTGTTTTCTTTCTTTCTGGTTCTGAAATCTGAGCTTGAAATCGTAACATTTTGGATTTTTTTTCTTTTTTTTTAACTCTTCCTATACTGTGTTTATGTTGAAAAATTTTAAAAGAGAAAAAAAGTTGGAAGACCAACTTAGCGGGGAATCGCCTTACGTATACCTTCTCACATGTGTTTAAATTATTTAAGACCCTCATGTTAAATGTATTCTTTTTGATATTTTTACTCTTTCAATGGAGAATTCGATTATTGGAATTTAATTGCGCTTTCATATTATCATAATATATGTTATTAGGTCGATATGATTTTTTTTTCCTTTTGGTCAGTAAAAGATGAATTCATTAAATAATCAAAGAAAATACAACATAAAGAAAAGATTTTTAGCATCCAGATGTAAAAAACTCTAAAAAATAATCTAGCACATTTGGGTTGAAAATCATCATAAAGACGAGAAGAAGGCAGAGGAGAGTATAAATGTACCATAAATTCATCATTGGGTGGCATAGAAGAGAAAACGTAAGGGAAATCTTGGCTATGGATGAAGCCCAAAGCTGGTTAGAAGTGATTAGGCATTGGAATTGGAGACAAATCACCTTTATAGTCACACCATCTCCTTGGACACAATAAACTTATCTCAAGCAAGACTATATATTGCCAAAAGCCATAAAAGACAGACTAAATTAAGAGGATCCTTTGCAGCAATATGTTGGTTTTCTTTTTAAAATCTCATATCTACAGAAATATTAATCATGAATAAAGGACAAAATAAACTTTAAATGTGTCAAAACTAAAAATTATATAGAAAATTAAGAGAAACAAAATTTAAGATTATCAGTGACTAAACTGACGATAACCGTAAATTTAAGATAGACAAATTATGAGGGAGAGCTTAGAGGAGAGAGGATAAAAACTTTGTAGAGAAGCTTTTTATACTATTCGGTTGATATAATTTTTTTTAAAAAAAAAATTTTGAAGAACAATTAGGTAAATATGATTAATCACTATAAAATCGTGTATCATGCCACTTTCTTCCTTTTTTTGGCCACTGTATATAGCAAATGCTGTAGTATTGTCTTTGGTTCAAATTTATATTTAAATAAAAACTTCTTCATTTTTGTGGTACCAAATTTAATACTGTAAGTCTTTAACTTATTGATCAATACTGTTAAGATTATTTTTGCTATTATTATGCTCCATTTTTGTATTCAATCGCTTCATTGTTGCTAGCATTTCCCATCATACCTTGATTGTTTGTTTGATCTTCTCTAGGTTATTTTTTCTTATCCCATTTAAATATATCTAGCCGCAATAATTACGTCTGAGACAAGGAATAAGAAGGTTTTCGAACCTCGCTAAAATTGAAAATTATTAATTATTTACATTTGTTTATGAATTACAAAATTTTTATTATAATATCAAAAAAATTAATTTATAACACTAAGATACATATAAATTTATAAAAATTTTATATTTTTAAAATTTTATTGTTATATATTAAAAAAATGCACAAAAATGGTAAATTTTAGACAAATTTTACTAACGATTGTCAACGCTCAACAATCAACAGCTAATAATAGTCATCGATTAATAAATTATTGATTAGCAGACGCCCTATAATGAGTAATTATTGGATTAATTTGTTTTTACAATATATATATATATATTGAAGCTATAATTTTTATAGATAAACTATTTGTAACGGATGTATGGAAAATCTATATTATCCGAGTTTACTAATTATTGGATTAATATATATATATATGTATGTAAGTATATATATATATATATATGTTATGCATTCTTAAGCCTTTGTTTTAATGAAAATAAGTTAAAAGGAGAAATTAAATTTATTTTAATGAAGAAATAGAGAGTAATATAAATAAATTTATTCTAAATTATTTTTCATTATTTGATAATCTAAATAAAAAAAAGGAGTTATTTAAATTTCTCTTTTATTTTTAAAGAATAAAATAAGGGCTAAAATAGTAATTTTATATATTTAAACAATTATTTATCCTCATTTACTCTCTTTTCTGTTTATTTTAGAGAAAAATATTCTAGAGTTAGAGAGTAAATAAAAAATAAATTTCTTCTTTTTTTACTTTTATTTACACTCTTAACATTCACTTCAAACGAGAAAAAATAAAATAAAATTTATTTACTTTGTCTCCTTTTACTCTAATAACTCCCATCCACGAATAATTATATGCTACAACCGTTGTAGCAATAAATGCCTACAACAGACCAATGGGATTCTTACACGTAGATTAAATGCCTACAACGGACCAATGAAATGAATCATTTAATCTACGTGTAAGAATCTCATTGGTCCGTTGTAGGCATTTATTGCTACAACGGTTGTAGCATATAATTATTCCCCATCCACACGAAGGCTAAAATGTGAAAATTTTGGTTTGTCTCACTCAGGGCAAAACAACCTCTTTCCTTTCTCTTATTCCACTTCTTCAGAGGCTTTACTTCGACAAAAATTTATATTTGCTGAATTGGACATTACATGTCTTCCTTCTTCTATTCTTCCACTTCCTCTCTTTTGCATACTTCAATTCCATGTCCTACAAAACTTTATGTTTCTGTTACTTCAATCGCAAATATCGACTACCATCATCGCTCAGCTCTTGCAAACTTGGCCAAAACACCTCGATCTTACCTCAGACCGTTCTTAGTTCCAATGGGTTTGCGCCTCCCAGAACAACATCTTGTCCAGTGCAGTCACCTCGACTCTCCTAATATGCAATATGAAAGTAGTAAGTAAATCATTCTCTCAGAGGCCATTTTTCAAACTCGTTCTGTGCATTCTACTTTCCAAAAATTTCCTGTAACACATTGTCATGTACTCGTTGTTTCAGGGCTTCTATATTCTTTTTTAGCGGAAATTGGACTCAACGACAAACAAATTGTATCCCTTTTGGAGCAGAACCCATCTCTAGAGTTGATAACTTTTGATTCAATACGAACCCGAGTTTTTCTTTTACAATCTGTTGGAATTGAAGGGACTGAACTATGCCGTTTGGTTATCAGATGGCCAAATGTATTAACAGCTGAGGAAATTCATCCATTCTTACACTTTCTGCTTGATAATGTACAAGGAAAGATTGAGCCAGCGCAGCTCAAACGCCTTTTCAGTTCCATGGATCTTAGATTCTTGGTGGGTTTTGATCAGAAGGTTGGACTGCTTCTTAGTCATGGAGTTCCCCAAGAAAAGATTGTTCACATTCTCAACAATGTCAATTTATCTAAGGCATTGTGCTTCAAGTCAATTGAAGAAATTGATAGAACCATTACTTTTTTGAGTCGCTTTGGTGGGATTGATATAATTGTTAGACGTCCAATGATTCTGAATTTTGACTTGGATACTCAGCTGATTCCAAGGGTAGAGTTTCTCAAAGAGCTTAGTGGAGGAGAAGAAGATGCCACCGGGACTTTGTTGCGTAAGCTCCCGGCTATATTGAGTTACAGTGTGGATCATATACAAGGTCATGTAGAGTTGTTGAGAGCATTTGCTGGCCTAACTGATCCACAAATATTCAAGATTTTTCAAGTGTTTCCAAATGTGATCAGTGCCAGCAAGGAGAGGAAATTACATCCTAGAATAAAGTTTCTCAAGCAATGTGGATTGAGTTCTGATGAGATATTCAAGTTCTTGACTAAAGCTCCATTGTTTCTTGGTCTGTCCTATGATGATAACATTGTGCATAAACTTGTATTTTTGGTGAAGATTGGGTATGGGTATAAAACCAAAGAATTGACTGTGGCACTTGGAGCAGTAACAAGAACAAGCTGCGAGAATTTGCAGAAGGTGATTGGGCTATTCTTTAGTTATGGATTTTCTTCAGCAGACATTCTTGCCATGAGCAAGAAGCATCCTCAGATTCTGCAGTACAGTTATGGTTCTCTGCAGGAAAAGATGGAATACTTGATCGAAGGAATGGGTAGAGAAATTGGAGAGCTATTAGCGTTCCCTGCATATCTTGGCTATAAGCTTGATGACAGGATTAAGCATAGGTATGAAGCAAAAAAAGAAATTATTGGTGAAGGGATGTCCCTCAATAAGCTTTTGAGTGTATCAGCTGACAGATTTTCAGCTCAGAAGAAACAAAAATCCTGTTCCTGATTGACCAATTGAATTAACTGTGAAATTTAGATGAATTTTATTGTTAAGTGATTGCACCAAGTTCCCTCTATCTATAAAATATAGAAATTGTTGTTTTACCTCAGATAGGAGAATACAAAGCCTGGTTTGGAATACACTGAAGCCTGAACTTTGGTAATGGACAAAGTATTGTCAAAATCTATCAAATATTTAAGTCATTTATATTGTTTAAGTTTGAGTTGCAGACGTTTATAATCCAGGCTGCCAACTTCTGGTGGGGTGAAATATAGGAAAAGGATCATTCCCATTGTGGATCCTTCTAACCAGTCTTTGATAGATATCAAAAGAAATAAATAAATAATGAATTTTAATTTTAAAAAAGCCATCTAAGGATATAATTCAACTGAGCCAGACTGGTTCAATATTGAGTTCAAACTTGATCAATAAACTCAAACGATTAAGTAACAATTTAATGTTCAAATAAAACTCAAAACAAATTCGGGAGAAACTGAAGAGATTTGATTTTAGCTTGAATTAATAAATTATGTTTAAATATTATTTATAATAGAAAAAAAATTAAACACTCAATTATATGAACTTAGACATAGCTTACAAGCTGCTACTTGCAAGCACTCAAATAGAATATTATAATACTCGAATGCAGTCAATTACAATAATTGTATTTGCCACCAAAGCAAAGCTTGACTCAATTAGAGTAAGCAATATCAAATATTTTGCATGCTAAACCTGAATCCAAGTAGTTTGGCTCATTGGCAACAAAATCACTTACAATTTGACAAAACATAACAGGTAACAATATAATTAGGTTTCATACAATTGGGTTGCGTATATGTTCAAAATGGAGATCAAGATAATTCTTTTCCCTGTAAGCTGGGATATCACTGTGAATTTCATCAAAAAAATTAATCACCCATACAAACAAGTAAGAAAACATCTCATTAGTTAGTATTGACTAAACCTCAAATCCTATTATTGAAGCTCAGTTATAGGAGCTATTCTTTAGCTTTCTGTTGTAACAAATTGTTTCTGATATGTAAACAAATATTTGAATACATATCCGAAACAATTTGTTACAACAGAAAGCTAAAGAATAGCTCCTATAACTGAGCTTCAATCCCTATACAGTGCTGTCTCTGCTTCCCTTAGCCTTATGTACATCATTGCCAATTTGCCATACGCATGGCGCATATCTAATATAATTCACATCTTTGCTAGGCTTTGTCTATTCTGCCAAAATCTATAAAATAAATAATATTAATAATCTAATACATACAATAAATAAACTACTAAATACTTATTAATAAAAAGTTACATGCTAATTCAAGTTGTTGATAGAGGATTCAATGAATTTTTATTGTCCAGATCATCATCATTTTCTTTGTATTCTCTTACATTGATATGCTCCTACTTACCGTCTAAAAAATAAAAAAACAAAATATAAATAAATATAATTTCAAACAATCAAAGAAAATTTAAATTTAATTATTTTCAAACCTTGATATGTATGCAAACTTGACTCTCTAATATCTTTTGGATATTCTTCTTTAAGCATATTCTCTAATTCGTCATAATCAAACTCTCATTCTCCTTCTTTTTTCACAATCCAAAATTTCAGTTTCATTAATTGATTCATAATCAATTGGATCATATGATTTCTTGGACTTAGCAAGCCTATCAATTATGAATATGTCGTTATATTATTATGAATTAAATAAGACATTGAAATAAATACAAAAAAAGTATATTTATACTTATCTATCTTGTAACCTCGAGTTATAATGAATATAAATAAGATCATTAAGTCTTTGATGCTCTAATCTATTTCTCTTTTTAATATGAATATACTCAAATACACTCCAATTATGTTCACATCCCGAAGAAGAAGTTGTTTGTCTAAGAATTCTTGTACCCAACTATTGTAAATTTGAAATATCATAACCAAATAATCTCCAACATTCATCTTTTATTAAATATGAAAAGAAAAAACTTCAATTAGATGCAAATATTTACAAATAAATAATTTTAACTCAATTCAAAATATGAACAACAATTATATAATAATAAAACTAAATATTACCTGGGTGAGTGTTTTGCTGCTAGTAGACGCCATTATCGGAAAAAAAAACTCTTTTTATGCTCTCAGAAAATTCTTATCTCCTCCATTATTTTCTGCTTACTGCATTCATCTACCATATCAATCATATTCAATAAAACACGCATAACCTCATGCTTTTTGAAAATATTAGTTTGATCATATTGGAAAGTTTGATTCAAATAATATGCTGCTACATAAAGATCTTGGCGTAACATATTATCCCACTGCTCTTTAATAATATTAGTATTGGGCCAGTATAAATCTATCTTATTTTTGACCAACTTCTTAATCCCTAAACGTGCCTTATACATTGCCTTATAAATATAACCTAGAGCAAGTTTTTCATCAGTTTCACAAAGGCATAACAAGCATATTATTGGAGTCATAATCCTCACAATCATCAAACAATTAGTCTAAAAATTTTCATTTAAAACAATTTGTTTAGCTTCTCTACCTCTCAACATTTTTAAGAATTTTTTGAATTCTCCACTAATAACCAAAGCTTGCAAATCATCTTTATATTCATGTAGGCTTTGTAAAGTAATAAAGGTAGTTGCAATACGTGTTGCTCTAGGGTGAATGATTTCTCTCCAACCAGGTCTCTTCCTTAAACAATTCAAGATCCATTTATGGTTTAAAAAAAAAGACACTTTAGATGCAAGAATAGATAAACTTTTCACATGTGGCAGTTCTTCTACATCTTTCATGATTAAATTTACACAATGAGTTGCATAAGGTGACCAACTAATGTGAGGATATCTCTCTGCAAGCTTAAAGCCTGCAACTTTGTAATTGGGTGTATTACCTATCACCATATGTACTACATTACGGGGATCAACCCATTCGATAATTTCTTCAAAAAGATTACACAATTTTTTTGTATTTGTGTACATATCAGAAGCATCAACTAATTTGATAAATGAAATACCCTTTGACAATAAACTAAAAACTTTATCAATGGCCTCTGTCTAATGGATGTCCATGCATCTGTCATAATAAAGCAACCGGTGTCAACCCAAGTATTTTTGTATGAATCAATAATTATTTTTACATGCATCTTAACATCATTCAACAAAATAACAGACAAAGCATGATATGAAGGACATTTATATTTATGACCCATACTAGCTATTTTGTTGATAGCAAGTAGGTAAAATGGAAAATTAACAGCATTCATAGGAATGCAGACATCATAAAACTATAAAGCAATAGCCATATCAGTATCATTCCATTTATCTTTACTTTGCATGCATGCTTGAATACTAGGTTGAGTAGGATCACTTACATCTCTTTTAAAATATGAATTAATCCCATCATTAGCTTTTTTTTTTTCTTTCTCTTTGAAGCCATATTCATATTTGCTTGAAAAGGAATTTATTGGATATCATCACCTTAGACTACAAAATCACTACTTCCATATGAACTCATATCATCAAATAACTCTCTTTTTTCTTTGACTTTTTAGAGGTTCTCATCGAATGATTCCTTGATTTGAAATTAAACATATGCTGGCACCTTTTGCATATATCAACATTTCCTTGAGTTCCTGCAAGATGTTGCTTCATCCTATTTACGCCTCATCTAGCAATTTGTTTTTGACATAACCCATTTATTAAAATCTTCTTGCCATTTGAATTTACTCCTTCAGGTATATATCTCTATACCAGATCCTTTTTTGTCTAATGCAACGTCATGATTCTAAACTAGAATTTTGCATAGATTTCATTTCAGATGATGGTGTACTTGATTTCATAAGCTAAAATAAAATAATTAAAAAATAATTATAAAAAATAATTAAATAAAAATCTTATAATAAAAACAAATCATTTATTTATTAAATACAAAACCACATGATAAATATATTATGAATATTTATCAATATACATCCATATGCAAACACAATAATCAGTTAATAATAAAAGCCAACACAAGAAGTCATATATAAACATAGTAATTAGGCCAAATTTACATTAGTCCCGAGCATAATTTATAAAGCATTCTCTCTGTATATTTCCCCCCTGTTGCTTGACAATATTTTCCAATGTTGTCTACAATTCTCTCATATAATGGATGAATCTTTCTTCAATATCAATATTATTCTGAAAATTAAATGTTTGATTTTTCCTGCAACAACTTTCAACAGTATTTGTTCAAAATTTTTTTTTCCAACATTAGAGTATTGATTATGGATTATTTTATTGCTAACCTATTCATTGGTAGAAAAAAAAATTATACTAATGACAAAGCTATGATAGAATAAGAAGCTTTTGAGAGGCATTTCGATAGGCTATTATGTAAAATTAGGCTATTATATTGTATGTGATCCTCAAAAAATTCAATTGATTATTCTATTGTAACAAAGAATTCCATATAAATTGTTTATTGAAGTTTATATGCATGTTCTAATATAAACAATATATTGTTTATTGTTTATTGAAGTATATATTGTTTATCTAATATGTTATCTTATATTTCTGATAAAAACAATTGAAGTATATATAAATAATTAAATCTCAACATCTTTTGCTTACTTATTGACTTTTGAGGAGGTTGCTTCGTTTGGCCTTTTTTTTTTTTTTTTTGCTTGGTGACGATCAAGAAGTATATATAAATGATTTTAAAATACGTGCATAAAAAGATGGTGCTTTTAACTTTAAGATAAAGATAGTCAATTTACCTCTCAGATAGAAGAAGATTCCAGTGACCAAAAGCTTGTAAAGTATTTAGTTGTACTGTATTTACTATTTAAAACTTTAAATTAGATTTTTCTTAAAAGTTGTGTATAATGAAAAGACAAATAAGAATATTTTTTATTTGGCATTTAGTTTCTTTTATTAATAAAATAGAGTCAAATTAATTTAAATTGGTTCATTTAGTTTAAACTGGTTTGATGGTTTTATGTATTTTTTAATAAATTTAATTTTTATATATTTTAAATAGAATTAGTGATCTATTTTTTATTAAATCAATTTGACGGGTCGATTCGGACAGATTTTCAAAACATTTATTTAGATAAAAATATTTTAAAATTTAATAAAATAGAGTAAAATATAATAAGATAGAAGAAAGTAGATTAATATTTTATATTATGTTTGGCAAAAAAAAATAAAAAACTCCGAAAATTTTTATTATAAAGGTTTAATATAAAAAGAAAATTATTTATTTTTAATTCTTCAAAAAATTTTATTTATCTTCTCATACTTTTTAAAATTTCGACATACCTTCTCTCAAACATAATATTAACCTTTAACATACTTTATGAAATTTTCTCCTATCTTCATTCAAACATACCAAGGGCCACCCTTCCCTCTTCATATCTTAGCCTATATGAGCTACGAATTAGTTTAAACAAGTAAATAATTAGCCTCCGCTCAGGGCTATTTAATCAGCCTATAAATTCGATTTATCTGGCCCAACTTAGTATAGTTCAATTAGATTAGGCTGAGTTTAAAAATTACGGGCCAGGTCTCAAACTTCTCATTCGAAGCCCGAGGCATCTTGGGTATTATATTTACTATTTATATAATATTTTTTATAATATATAATATAATTTATATAATATTATATATATTATATATTATAAAATAAATTATATTTTATATAACATAATTAATATATACAATAATATAATCAATGTATATGTGCAATATATATATTGCATATATATGCAGCATATACATGTAGTATATAGTGCAAAAAAAAAATTTAAAAAGAAAAAAAATGCAAAAAAAAAAAATAAAAGCCCAATTGACTCGACCTGTTAGCTTGGTTGGCCTAAATAACCCAAAGTAGTCCCAGTTAATTTGGCCTAGAATTAGGCTACGGGCTAAATAATTTAACCTGAAGTATACTCGGATTGAGCCTCGATCTTAGTGTAAACCTAATCCAATACGGTCTGTATACACTGATATCTTCGCTTTCTTATTTTTAATATTTTATATTATTTTAAGTAAAAAAATTAAATATTAATATAATTAATACATAAACATAATATTATATATAATATAAAAATTTTAATAATATCTATTAAAAAATTATTTATAATAAAATATATTTAATGTATTAAAATATTTTTTTGAATTGATTTAAAAATTTATAATAAAAAATATTCATTATTAATTTTTATTCTATTGTTTTAATAAAAAATAAAAAATTGAAATAACTAATTGAAATATAAAAGAATAAGTAAAAAATTTATTATTTATTATTTTTTTTAAATTATTTGAAAAAAAAATATAAAAGCTGTAAAAATTATATATATTGGAATCAAAACTAAGTTGGATAATAAAGATGTATTCAAGTGGCTAAAAAGTCAATTAAAAATAATAGTCAAATAATATAAAACTCAAAATATAATTATAATTAAGAATATATTAATTTTAATATTATTTTTAAGAAAATTAAATTTATATTACCAATTTAAAAGTTACAATAGAATGATAATAAAAAATTAAAAATTTTAAAAAGTTACTATTTTAAAAATTATCTCATTAAGTCTACTAAATATTAAAATAAAGATTGAAAAATCACTCTTACTGTGTGTGTGTATATTAATGTATGAGTTAAAAGAGAAAAAAAATAATTAAAAGAGCAAAATATAATAGTTAATTATTTATGAATTAAATGGGAAAATAATAGTTAAGAACTTTAAGCCAATTAATCTATGTAAAGAAAGATTTAAAAAAGAAAAACTACATATTAATTATTAAAATTTTTATTTAATTAATAAAAAATAAAAAAATGCAAAAACATAAAAAGGGGAAAATAATAAACAAAAAAATATATAAAATAGGCAGAAAAAGTGTAAATAATGGAAAAAAAAGGAAAAAATATAATACTAATACCTTATTTTATTTTAAATTTTTTAAATATAATTAAGAACTCCAGTAATTTTATGAGTAAATTAAACATTATAATATTTATATGCAGACGTAGAATTAATATTTAAAAATTTTAAAAGAATAATATTTTAATTACACTCTTGAAATATAATAAAAATTTCATTTAAACACTTAAAATTCTTTTTATCCAATTAGATTTTTTTTTATGAAAATAGTTCAATTAAATATTTGTCGCGACAGAATTCAGATTTCTGTTAACTTCCATTTACATAATACATAAGCCTTATTTTTTTACACGTTTCTCAATTCCATTGGTTTGTAAAAAATAAAAAATAGTTAAATAGTTAAATTAAATTAAATATTAATGTTAAAATAATTAAATTAAATAATAATAAATTTTTTTTATCTCCACGTTATTCAATCCCAAATCCTCCACCGTCTTTCAATATCAAACCCTTAAATTCTCTCTATTTCTCTTTCATCTCTCCATCAAAGAACAAAATCAGCTTCTCTCTCATCTCTCCACTGAAGAACAAAATTATTTGAAGGATAATGGTAGTTTTGATTTTGGAAGGACGATAGTAGTAGTGATTTTGGTTTTAGAATGGTGATGCCGTGATGGTGTTAGTGATTTCATTGATTTGGGTTTTTGAACGACACTGATGATGGTAATTTTGGTTTTCAAATTGTGGTGGCGAGGAGTTTGAACATCGATGGTGATGGTGGTTTGGGTTATAGAACGACGATGGTTCTGGCTGGATGGTAGTGATGAAGATATATATATATATTTTGTAAAATCTTGGAATTACTCCTTGGAAATCATAAATTGGGATTGCTTTTGATTTTTTTTAGCATGTCAAAGTATACGTTTACAGTTGTTCTAACTCGAAAATCCTTTAGAGATTTTGAATCTGTAACTATTCTTTTCAAATCTCCAATTGGAAAGAGTTATTTATGGGTTTTGGATCCATTTTTGTATATTTCTATTTCTCAGAGAAATTTATGTGTTTTGGACATGTGTTTTGCATATTTCTCATATTATGGACTTTTCAGGTTCTTGAATTAGCTGGAAATGCAGCTCGTGACAACAAGAAGGTGAGAATTGTTCCACGCCACATTCAACTTGCTGTGAGGAAAGACAAGGAATTGAGCAAGCTTCTGTGCAATTTTACTATTGCCAATGCAGGTGTGATGCCAAATATCCACAAATTTCTTCTACCAAAGAAGACTAGTACCTCAAGCTCAGTTAAATTCAATAAGAAAGAGTTTAACAGAGAATAGTTTGAATGTGATTTCCATTCCTGTGTATATTTTTTTAAGTTAGATTTTTATTCCTTTGTGTTTGTGAAGTAGCTATAGTAGTTACGTTTAAAGTATGATAATAATGATAATACCCATAACAGTAGTAGTTGCAATATCACAATTAAATTTTATTATTTTTTATTATTTAATTATTATTTAGTTTAATTTAATAATTTTTATTTTTTTACATCCCTATAAGATGGAGACATGTATAACCTATAGTAGTGTGTAGATGAAAGTAAATGGAAATCTAAATTCCGTCACAGTGAGGGTCCAATTGAATCATTTTTACCAAAAGCAAATTCTAATTGGACAAAAAAAAAACAACCAAGTATTTAAGTGAAATTTTTGCTATATTTGAGGGGGTGTAATTCAACATTATTCCAAATTTAAATAATAATTTATTAATCAATGTGCCTTTAATTAAATTATAGTATATTGTCCCTTAAACCAATAAGAGAGGGGTGGATTGATTCTTATTAAAATAAAAGAAGAAATTAAAAATAAAAGGTTTAAAAAAGAAGACAAATAAACACAATGATTTAGTGTTTTGGATAAGGGTTTTTCCTAAAGATCACTATCTAATCTAATGATTTACGAACGCACACCAAACTTATAACTAAGTGTTTTAGTGTTCACACTCAAACACTCAAGAAAATACAATGAAAATATTACAAGGGAATTTAAAAAACCTAATTGCAAGAGTTTGGATAATAAATACTTAAAAGATTATGATAAATAGTATTTGGTAAGGTATTTATAGCCTTCATAACTTCTATAGTCGTTAGAGTTGTATACCATGAGAACAACCTTCAACCAAACAAAAAACTCTTGCATTTAATGTTGTTAGAAGCTTCTTGCGGTCACCTCCCTTATGTCATGATCACAAGAAAGGTTTGGCAGTGTACTTTGACACTAATACAGTGGCAAAATTACTACTATATCTACCGGCTAGTTCCAATGGCTAGTCTTCATGGCACTGACAGGTCGACAAAAACCACTACACGCCATCTTATATGATTGTCGAGGTTGCTCTTTCACTATCACTGTCACAATATTTGTTGAGTTGACTATTCTTCTGAAATTGTCATTCCATGTGGCTCGTTCTCATTAGGTAGTCAAAATTTTTCCAAAATCTTTCGATCATTTGAATGTTGTAGTAGTGACGCTTCTAGATCGTGGTTACTATGCAACTCTAGCACCGAGGTTTTTGTTGCGATGATGAACTATGAATCTTTCTGCCAGTTCAACCAACTTGTCTTCAAGACTCTGACGGTTGTTCTTGAGCTGGAACTGTCATAAGAAGACTCTAGCGGTCTCAAGAGCTACCGCTGCCTCTCTGCACATATTCCTTACTGTATGTAGATGACTTTCTTACCTTAATAAATTGGTCATGCTAGCCATCTCACGGTCGTGCCACTTGGTCTCGCAGTCAATCCTGTCACTTCAATCCTTTATGTGCGAAAATGTTGCTCTAAGACACAATGGCACTGTCGTGACACTATCTCTAGAAGTCCTGAGGCAAACACTGTTGGTACAAGAGTTAGAACTCTTCAATTAGGTTACTAAAGATCAAAATAGATTTTATTGCTTAATAATTTAGCCAATAATCTCTCCCTTTTGACTTTGGTAGTCAAATTGAGATAAAATAATAAAAATAAATGCATAAAGATGAAAATGTTGCATAGATTTCAAAAATAAGCATATTATGTTTATCTTTTACTACTCCCCTCAATTTATGCTTATACCTTATTAAAAATTCTTTAAAAAAATTGATTTCAATCTATATACCACTGCTCCTCCTTTGACAAATGCAAAAACATACAAAGATATAGGTGGCATAAAGAGAGACTTACAGATAAAGGGCATAAAAAATAGAAGAAATAGTAATTTCATTAAAATAAAAAGGAAAAAAGAAAAATACATATGATATTGAAGTGTGATCATTACATATGAATCCACAAAATTTTTCTAAAGAATAGAATTTAAAATCACACAAATAGAAAAACAAAAACAAAAGAAAATAAAGGAAAATAACCAAAAAAACAAAGAAAGAAAAGGTGTGCTCTAATCTGAATCATTCTCTTGAGTGGTGGGCTTAATCATCTTCTCTTTGTCCTTGCTCTTTTGAGTAACCTTCCCCTCACTTTTTACTAGACACCTCATGTGCTTCATCATCAAGAGGATGAGTTGGTATAAGGTCTTCCGTAGACTCATGCTCTATAAGTTCACTCACATCCTATTCTCCCAAGTCACATTGGGCAATGCCCATCTTTCTTTGCATTTCATGTATATATCATGATGAACATGGGCTAGGAGGTCTTGCTTCCTATTAAGCTTGGTAAATCTCTTAGCTACAGCCTTTCTAAAATGGTTAAGCTGTTTTTCGATGGAGTGAAGAGCTCTTGACATAGCATTTGATGATGAGGAAGAAGGAGCACTACTACCTTGGGGTTTCTTGGAGGGCTTCCTATGAATTTAAAGTTCCACTTCAACGTTCTCATTTATTTCTTCACCAACAATATTCACCCTATGTCTTTTCTTTTCTCTTTCTAAAACACTTTTACTGCCAAAAATGTATTAGTAAGAAGTGTTCAACCTTTTAATGCATTTTGCATGCTCTAGATAGGCAATGTTGATGGTGCTTATAAAAGGATTGAGAGGGTTACGAAGAGTTGCTAGATTTTTAGGTGTTAACAAATTATATTGTCTAGAAATTTGGTTGATTTGGGAGAAGATGAAAAATTTTCAGATTTATATGTGGCGTGGTGCATAAGTGTCAATAAGAAATTTAGTTGTTTTCACTTTAATGTCATAGATGAGAGTGCATAAAAAGAAAAGGACACGCCGAGTAACTTTTTCATTTCCATTTGCTCATTGGTGAATGGTGTAAGTTATAATGCGATAAAGGAGCCAATAGGTCAGGGTTTTAAAATGTTTGGCTTTAGACTCTTTGGAGTCATAAGAGTCTTTAATGTAAATCTCCATCTAAAAAGAGTTGTAATTTTTTAAGGACAATGATTGGTCATTATAAGTGGTTGCCTCGGTGGTAAATTTTGGAAAAGTCATTAAGACATACCAAAAAGTATCGATAAAAAAAGTTTGAAAAAAAATTTCATAAAACCTTATCGCCACATTGGCACTTTTCTCAATCCTAAAACTCATGAGAAACTCTTTAGTAGGACTAGGATATCTAACTTAATGTGGAAAGACAAGGTCGTCAAACCTATATTATCAAGGTACCTCTCAATCTCATTTTTAATGCCCAAAGTGATTAGCATTCCCTTACAAGGGATTTTGGTGGATTCTAAGACCTTTTTCTTTAACATGTAATACCTAGTGAATTCTTCGAGTGTTTGATAATGGAGTTTATGGATTTTCTCTCTTCTCCTATTAGGTGGTGGTGGGGAAGATCTTGTTCAATGCCATAAATGACTATACCATTCCCTTTATCGTTAGAGGTGAACTTTTTCTTGGGAGCCTTTGGTTTGGGAGTCATGGATTGCAAATTAAAAAGTAAGAGAATGAAAGAAGAATAGAAAAAATAGTTTAAAAAGCTTAAGGTTGTCTTGAAAAGCAAGAGGAGGTTTGTTAGGGTTTGTAAGAGTTTTGGAGAGTTTAAATAGAGTTTTAAAGTGTTTTGATATATTAAAAAATTGTAAAAACTCATTTTAAGTCGATTTTTGTTGCAAAAACACAAACACGCCATTTTTCATTGTTTAACGACATTTTGGGCAAAACTGAGCATTTTTCAAATGACATTTTTTTCCATGTATAAACACCACCCGTGACCTCTTCAGGGATGCATGATAACGAGAATTAAAAAAAATCGGTCTCGCGACCTTCATACCCTATTGCAACCACTGGGCCTACCGTTATTAGACAATGGTATAAAATGCTTCAAATTCTCGTGAGCATTTCAGCCTTCTCGCAATCACATTGTTCATTACTAGGCTTAAGTTATCAAGTCATGAATCTTGTGACTGCGAGTCAATTATTCTAACAGCAATGAAAAGGAAGAAATTCAGAAGAAAACCATAAAAGGAGTAAAAATAGATTTTTTTTTTCATTTTGTGGACTAAAATGCAGGATTATAATAGATGTTATTGAAGAATTTTCACATATAAAACCAAGAATTTTTCATGTAATTCAAATTCATTCAACCAAATCACATATATCCAAACACAAAATTCAAACAATCATCAAAAGTAATTTCCGGTGTATAGTTACTACACAAATCACATAAAATGCATGTTAATAAAGAAAATGTCAAGCAAATGCAAAGTTTTTTAAAATAGGGAGCTCCCATCAATCATCTCAAGATTTTGCTTAATAAAATTCATTCTTTCTTCTTTAAGGGGTTTTGTAAAAATATTCACAAGTGATTTTGAGTATCAATGAACCCTAAAACCATATTACAACCTTGAACGTTATCTCTTAAAAAGTGATTCCTAATGTCTATATTCTTGGATCTAGAATGTTGGATAGGATTTTTGGATAGATTAATGGCATTTGTGTTGTCACATTTGATGGGAATGTAATTAACTAATTGACCATAATCTAGCAATTGTTGCTTTATCTATAAGACTTGTGTTCAACAAAAGCAAGTCACTACATATTCGGCTTCTGCGCTAAATAGAGAGACAAAATTATTTTTTGTTAAACTAAGAAACTAGGCAATCACCAAGAAAATGATATGCCCCAGTTGTGTGTTTCCTATCAAGAAGGCTACCTGCAAAATCAGCATATGACAATCCTACTATGTTGAATGATACATTCCTAGGATACCATAGACTTATATACAATGTCTCACTTAAATATTTTAAAATCTTTTTAGTGGCATTCAAATGAGACTCTTTAGGACTCGATTGAAACGTAGACACAAATAAATGCTATACCTAATATCCAGCCTAGAAGCGATAAGATAGAGAAGGGATCTGATAATGCCTTTATACTTCTTCTCATATACTTTCTTACTATTTTCATCTTTGTCTAACTTTAAGGGTATGGTTATTGGCGTCTTGCTAACCTTGAAACCATCCATGCTAAACTTCTTGAGAAGGTTATTGGTGTACTTGGATTAGTGATGAAGATTTTATCCTTACATTTTGCTTGATTTATAGATTGGGAAAGAATTTGAGCTCATCCATTATGCTCATCTTGAACTCCTTAGTCATACATTTAGCAAACTCTTGGCAGAAGGCAACATTAGTAATTATCTAAAGGCATACCATAACTAATAAGTGTCTAGAAGCACATCCAAGAGCAAAAGGCACGATAGTGAGGGCCCCACCTAAGCGCGTCATGGAAAAAAAATAAACTTCAATTCGAGTAATTCTGAAAATGTAGTCAAGTAGACACATAATAATAGAAAAGCAAAATGTTCTCATTCCATTCACTAAATTCATTACGAAAAGGATGAAGGTCTGACTTTTACAATAAAGAGGTCGCCCAAGTAAAGTAAACTAACTAAAAACTATCTAAAACTACCTATTGAGAAGTTAACAAAAAAGAATCATTTTTTGGTCTATCGAAGATATTCATGGATTAATGTGCATGGTCAAAAGGACTCCTAAAATAAGCATGTCCCATGTTCTGCATAACTCTTCTTTAGCACAAGGAGGAAGTTTTTCAGTCTATAGAAGATATTCATGGATTAATGTGCATGGTTAAAAAAACTCCTAGACTGAGCAATCACCGGGCCTTACTTTATTCTCGTGAGAAGCCATTCCTAGCCCCACCCTCGTGGTCCGACCTCGCAAGCTAGTCAATATAAACATTTAGCGTCCACGAGAATTTGGCATCATGATTGCTCTTCTTCAAGACCCCTCCACGTATCATTGATATTAGAGGATGCCTATAGTGTTCGTCGGCCTCATCCTCAGCAAACTTAGCCTTGCTATGCTCTTTGGCCAGAGCCTCATTGTCCTTCTTAAGCTCATGCTTGACTTTCGCTAACCTAGACTAGGTATGTAACGACCTGGATGTCTCAGTTCTCAGTCCGACAAGTTATCTTGGTATTATCCTCAACCCGGCAAGCGATCTTGGGCCTCAACCCAGCAATCCGTTACAGTACTAGAATGTCCTCAAGGGCCCTCAGCAGGATTTGTTTATTTGGCTCAATTAAAAGTCCCTCCCCGGATCGAACACCTGACGCCAGTGAGCACAATCCAGTACCAATTCTTCCACTGAAGCATCATTTATGCTTTGCATCATATATAATATTTGAGTTGTTCTGGCTCCTTCTAGTCTATCTACAGTCATAGACTCTTCTCTCTGTCTGAATCCTGCCCTGCCACCTCTACCACTTCCGCCCCCTCTAGAACTAGGCCTAAATCCAATTGTCTCCATCTGCCTATCCTTTGGTAACTCTGGACAATCTCTAACATAATGGTCATGAGATCCACGTTTATAATATCCTCTTAAATTAACTCCCCAATAAATACCCTTATATGCTCTACCATACTAGGTGTAAGTGGGTGGAGCAGGTCTCTAAGTAGTAGGGGCAGGAGTACTAGCAATCGACACTAAGAGTACTAGCCACCGACATTGCATGCCTTTGCCTTTGCTGAGCAAGTTTACTAGACTGCCCCCAACTCTTGCTAACAACCTATGATAAATCTTTTCACCCCCTCTTGCGAGATGATGACTCTACCTCTAACCGGGGTCTCTTACTCCTACTCTCTCTTGCAACTATAGCCTCCATAGCTTTCTCTACACTCCTAACAGCTAAAACTAACCTAGAGAACTCCTCGTATTGGATTGCTACTACCTGACATTTGATAGCAAGCCTCAATCCATCCTCAAATCTTCTACATCTATCCATCTCATATGATATAATCCCACCGGCATACTTACTTAACCTCAAAAACTCCTTTCTCATACTCTGTCACAGTCTTCTTCCCTTGTTTCAAATCAAGAAACTCTCTCTTCTTTCAATCTTTATAATTTTTATGTGTATACTTTCTACTAAACTCACTCAAAAAATCCTTATAACTCAATATTGGTGGTTGAACTCAATACTCTGTCACAGTCTTCTTCAACTGGTTGAACTAATGTATGGGAAACTGTCTTCCACCAATAATGGACATCCCCCTACAGAAAAGACACAGAAAAATCAAATTTCTCTTTTGCAGTAGCTTGCAATTGAATGAACACCCTCTCCACTTTGTCCAGCCATTGCTCTGCCTTCAATGGATCTACAGTACCCTCAAAATTTATAGCACCATACTTTCTGAGCTTTTTATACCTCCTACCTTATTGAGGTACTAGAACTTGACGAAATACTTTTGCCATCTTCTGCACCCATGCTGGAGGGCCCTGCACATCTCGTTTGGCTACCTCTAAAGCCTCACCAGCATCTACTCTACCTCTAGCTATACTCTCCCCCGGAGCCATATTCTCCACACTGTTCTCTGACCCGCGCTCTTCAGACTCCATCACAACCTATATCTGTCACCACAAATAAATAGTGTCATATCAAATACCAACTTATGTCTCAATTTTTATGCATGAATTAAAACTCAAATCACCATTTTAAAATTCTCCCTTTTCTTTTAAAGCTCACCTAGGTCGAGAATTTCAAACATATGCTCTGATATTAAAATAAATGTAACACCCTTATACCATATACACGTATAATACATATATTTATATATATGTAATACACATAAAGAATATAAAAATGTCACTCCAAAAATTAACCCCTCCTTTTTAATTACAAAACTATTTATAGGTTTATAACAGAAAATCTCTAAGAAAAATTTGCCAGAATTTTGTCTGTAATTTTAAAAATTTTCAAATTATCAAACACTTAGCCTGCAAAGAAATAGACACTCCCAGTATTCTCATTTTCACAAATCCTTCCAATTCTCCAAAATCCGCATAATAAAGATTTATATTTTCTAGCACATATTCAAAATATTATTCACATAATTGAATTTATATATATTTATATGTACACAATAATCTCAAATCCTTACTTAATACACAAGTATTGTGAAATTATTATACATAAATCAAAATATATAATAAAAACCACAATTATAGATTATGCAGTCAGCACAATTGGTCTTTTGGAACCCTAGTTCTCTAAATATTATACACAAACTGGATCTTTTTGATCGATAACTCTTTCACCTGCATAATTCATACAGCTGCACTAAGTATAAAACTTAGTAGTACACATTTTAATAACATGATACATTTATATCAAATTGCAATTATCATATAACAACTCTATTATTTTCAAAATCCATAAATACAAAATACATTCACACACATACACATACATTGGACCCAACAACTCCTATATAATTACCAAGTCTAGTTATTACAACATCAATTCAGGTCCCAACTCTGCTCGGGTCCATTTCAAGCTTAATCTCAAGATCTAACTCTGCTCAAGTCTAGCAACATATGCATTATCAATCTCATCTTTATGGACAAACAATTATATAGGCTCTACACATAATAACACTTTTCATTTCACACTTTCATCTCATTATCATATTTTTCTCTTTTTTCACATTTTTCGAGTGATCATCGCTTTTCATTATCACTCTACATCTAATCACATTTTTAGCTATTTTTCACACTTTATTTCTCATTACTTAATACATTGTTCATTTCTTATCTTTTCCATCATATTTAACATATTTCACATTTTATACATTAAGTACATAACCATTGCAATAATCATTCTACAATGGCTTATCTTTCATTCCTCATGCATTAATCACTCTCTTAATTATACTGTACACGTATCCTATCAAAACAAAAAATGAAAGTAATATAATACATTCTCAAATTCACAATATGTTATGCTAACTACAATGTTATTTAAATAAAAATTATTAAAATATGTACTAACATTTTTCTTAGCTCCAAATTAGCCCAATTCCCTTTCCAACTCTTTTCTTCACCAAAACTCTAATTATCTTTCTTTGGACTACCTTGATATAACACACATATAACTAACAACAAGCAACATTGTTTAATTTAAATTCATTTC
This sequence comes from Garcia nutans, assembly GCA_947685225.1. Classification (NCBI taxonomy): domain Eukaryota; kingdom Viridiplantae; phylum Streptophyta; class Magnoliopsida; order Malpighiales; family Euphorbiaceae; genus Garcia; species Garcia nutans. The sequence goes on along the minus strand of CANTUV010000011.1, from coordinate 45,550,612 downwards.
CATAGTAAATTTATATCAAACTATCATTAAATACAAAATTTTCATCAAAATTCCAATAAAACTCTAATTTTACCACTTACTACTTTATTCAAATTTCATCCTACCCAACTTATTTTCAATATTTAACTATAAATTCACTATTTAAATATTAAAATAATAACAAAATAACTCATTTCAATAATTATATTTGTAACATCCTTATACCCTATATACGTACAATACATACATTTAGTATATATAAAATACAAATATAAAATACAAGAATGTCATAATTTCAGTCATTTGAAAATTACCATAATTATAAGAAGATATTTTAACTCTTAAAGTATATTTTAAGAGCTAAATTAACATATACATTAGTAATAAAATTACCCAAAAATAGAAATTTTAATGAAAACCTCTAGAAAAAGTTTGTCAGAGTTTTGTTTATATTTTAGATATTTTCAAAACAACAAACATTTACAACCTGCAAGAAAACATACTCTCAAAAATATTTTACTCATCCATTTCTTCAAAATTGCCCAAAGACTCATTTTTCATCCAACATTACAATACATATACATATATATTTAATTTATATCGACGAACTTTAAGATTTACAACTTTAATACATGTCATTATATAATATGCATATAACTAAGTATAAAGTAGAAAGATATATGCATGATATGTTGATAGTCTAGTCTCATGGAAAAATAGACTTCAAGAGCAATCAACCAAAATCCATACCTGATCAGGTGTAATAGAATTCTTTGGACTCTCTGGATCTACTCTATCACCTGCGTGATGGAATTCAATAGTACTAAACTAAAAGTCTAGCAGTACATAGTTTGATACTAAAAATGACATTATATATATATATAATGTTATAAAATGCACTATGCTCCAATTTCAAGCAACATACACATAATTTTATCAATATGTCAATCATCCACACACATTGGGCTCAAAAGTCATTATATTTTGGTCTAGTTTCAAAAATATTATTTTGGTCTTTCTCAATTATCATGACACCAGCGTGTCTTACCTGTAAATATAATAATATCTGTGACATTAGCATGTCTCGTTCGAAGGCGTAATAATATATGTGACATCAGTGTATCTCACCCGAAAGTATAATAATATTTTATGACACCAGTGTGTCTTATCCATAGGCATAATAATAACTAATAATAATTTTTCGGAACTAGACTCTATATAAGGTAAACATGCAATCACATTTATCATATGCCATTTTTCTCTTTTTTTTTTCCACATTACATATTCTTTTTCCAGTTTTCCACTCACAACCAACATCATTATTATATACATCACAAATATGGCTAATTTTCACATTTTAGTGCATAATTTGCACTTTTTCATAATTTACACATATCATCATTTTTAGCCATTCTCAAATGGCTCATCATGCCATATTCAGATCATATTAAGCATTGTTACTTCAAACAATGCCTAACACACATATTCATCAAAACGCAAGTAACATAACACATTCATCATATGCAATGTGTTATACTTTAAACAATGTAATCAATCAAAATAAGTGTCAAAGTATGTACTAACCTCTTAAATGCAATAATGTGAGTTAAAGCTTCACTCAACTCTAAATTCTCTCATTGCCCTTCACCACTTTATTATTAGAGTCACTATCTACTTAACATCTAATCAAAATGTAAATGTATATAATGCATTAGAGTCATATTTTTATGTGTTTTAACCATTAAATATCAATTAAAAATATTCCCACCAACTTTCAAATTTTTGCTCTAACTCTCTTCAATTTTGGAAATCATTTCAACTCATTCCAAATTGCATTTTAAGTTCATTTCTACCACTAGAATCATTTTATAATATGTTTTAAGCCATTTAATCCAATTAGCATCAATTCCATAATAAAGTTTCAAAAAAGTCTTAAATTCTTCACTAACCTTTTTAAACTCCAACTAAACTTAAAACAAATCAACCATTTAACTATAAAATCATTATCTCCTAATAAAATTAACATCATCTATACCCATTTAAACAATTAACCATCATCCCACCAAAATCTTAAATTATACATAATAGAAATTTTAATAAAACTTCTTTATAATCAAGAAAAGTTTAGCTAAAACTTGAGAAATCTACAAAACAACTCTTATTCCATGAGAATTCTTGCAAATCTTGGAGTTTAGAAGAAGCAAAAATTACCTTGGACATCCATGGAGATTTCGGCCTTGATGAGGGAGAGGAAGAAGAAGAAGATGAGTAAAAATGAAATTTTGATTTTCTTTCTTTATTTAATGGCCATATATTTATATTATTTTATTATTTTATTTATTTATTTATTTTAAAATTTTAATTTTCCTTCTTCCATTCAAAAATATTTTTTTGAATTATTTTATTAATTTTTTTACTTTTTAACTTTTTGCTATTCACTATTTGACTTTTACCTTTTACCATTTGACTTTATATGATATATATATTTTCTTTATATCTCACATATACATTTCATATTTTCTCACTTCTAACACCTTATTTAACCCCAACTTATTTATTTAACTTAATTTAAATTTTATTTAATTCAATCTTAGTAAATTTAAGAATGTTATAATATCAACCTCTATCCAAAACCCTAATTTCACATAACATATTCCTAAATTCCAACCTCATCAAAATCTACTAATATTCAATTTTCAATCATAAAATCACAATATATACATTAAAACAACCTTAAATTAACCTATTATAAGAATTATAAATACCTACATTAAAATCCTAATTCTTGCATATACATCTCATAACACTAATTTCATCAATTATGTACATTTCAACTAATCAACTAATAAATCATCATATATTCATCATTTTAACTTTATTTCTATCAAGTTTAACAATTTACAATGACTTTCTTTCTCTGCCCAAATCTTACATAATCATAAAACTAAAGAAAATAAGGTTAATTTAAAGAAAACTTATTTGAATCCATGCCTTTTCTTTTAAATCCACTTGATTTACATAGGTTTTTAGTAAAATTTTGTATGTTTTAAAGAAGAGTCTCTCTCTCTCTCTCTCTCATGAAGAAATCGGCCATGGAGTTGGAAGGAAGAAGATGAAGGCCCTTTCTAATTTTCTTTCTTCATTTCTAATCATATATAATAATTAATTAACTAATTAATTAAATATTTAATTATTTTAATATTTTTTCCTTTTTCCTAACTAAGTATTTTCTTTCTTACTTTGACTTTTCTTTTCCTTATTATTATTATTATTATTATTATTATTATTATTATTATTATTATTATTATTGTCTTTCTATCCATAATTATATATATATATATGTATGTATTTATATTTCATGTATATTTGTTATATATGTTATTTATATCTTTGTGTATATGTATATGTAATGTGTAATTTTTTTATAAACATCAAGTATACAATATGTATATATCTTTTATATATTGTGTATATCTTATATATATTATGTGTATATCTTGTATTCTCTCTTCCAACATATCTAATTAATCCTTGATATTAATTATTCTAATATATATTAAAAATGCAGATGTTACATGGTCTGTATTTTGTTTTTATCTCTATAAATTTGTATTTGATGTGTTCACCTATGACCTTTAAAATTGGTTTGTATCTTGTTACTCATTCTTGTTTCCAAGTTGCATGTGTGTATATTAATAATCTTTCTAATGATAAACAAGTTTGTTATCCCTTTCTTTGAAGCCTACAGAAACCAGTTGCAACTTTCATTCACAAGCCATGATTTTATCACCTTGAATTCAAAATTTTTGTCGATGGCATAGAATGTCAGAGTTGATTTCATTGTCTCTTTGTATGTGTACAATTTTATTGTTGTTTATAATTGATGAGTTGCTTCCATCCTATTTTTGATTTTCTTCTACAATATAAGTGATTGTTTGTAAAGTATTCTTGGTTAGTATATGCACATACTCCATCATATCATGCTCTGCTTCTTCATGATATGAATTTTCTAAGTTGTTGATGATTAAATCAAGTTTATTTGTTTCTTCTACTTGTTGCTCTTTCTCAATGATTGAAGCACATAAAGACAATGTCATGTGTTTTGTCTTTTTTGCTTCTTACTTCTAGGTAAAATTCAATATTATTGTCATCTTTAATTGCAATTGGTGGATATCCTTTCTCCAACTAATATCTCAAATATATTATGTGCATGTCTAATCTAACCTTCAACTCTGTAGCAACTTTCTTAATAAACTCAAAATACGTGTAGGAATAAGGTATTAGTATACCTTTAGTTTGAAATCTTTCATAATCTCGTTTTTCTTTCCAAATGCCATTGTGTTAAAGGAGAGTTGCAATTCCTTTCATATCTGCAATTTTGAGATTGAATATTAGATGTCTAATTGTTTTGCAATCAAAATCCTTCAATCAATTTCTATCATAATGCATTCAAGCTTGCATGTAAAATCTTCGATAAACTGTAATGAATTAAATTGATTTTGCACATTATGAATCAAATTGATGAATGTTTTCCAATTCAATTTCGATTATATGTTATTCAGTTGATATGATGTGATTTTTTCTTTGTTTTGATGGATTTTGCAGGAATAATCAGATTAGTACCTTATTTTGGTATTGATCTTCAAAGATTTTCTATAGCATATTTGTTATGATTGTTGCTGATTTGAGATTTGATTTGATCTTCAGTTTTCTATTTGAATTTTGCTATTTTGGAAAAGATGGCTTTTGTTTTCCATAAGTTTCGTTGTTTGTTCTATACACTGATATAGTTGTAGCGGGCTGTGCTTTTTCTTATATTTATGTAAAGAGGCCTAAAATTTTTTAATAAAATTATTGTTCTTTCAGAAAGGTGGCATTGGTATAGTGAGCTAGGCTTTTTCTTGCATATATGTAAAGAACCCAAAGAAGATAGTTCAAGAATATTTTTATTATCCAATTTGTAAATCTAAACTTAAATAGGAATACTTCACTAATTAGAAATTAATATTCTTATTGTAATTATGCAGCCACTAAATAAATCCAACCAAAATGACTGAATAATATCATTTATTGAATAATAAAATTTTTATTTTTGAGAGTAATTATTTTCTTGATTCTTTTAAGAACTTTATTGACCTTACCAAGTTTTGCTTGTGGTTTTTTTTTTTTAACTTATCAATTAATTTTTCCATCTGATATCCTTACCATATCTTAGGTTTTTATGTCAAATATAGATAAAGAGTCTAAGTTATTCCATCAATATAAATTTAATCAATTCTTTCTTCGCTAATTTTTCTACTTTGGACTTGCATTCTTCAAACTTTAAGGTTCGCATCAGGTTGGAGACAAAGCTTGAAAAATTAACCAGGTTTGCATATCCTTTGTATTTTTACTTATTGTAATCATTTATTATGGCACAATAGTGTCTAAAATCTCTGGTTACCTTTCAATTCAGTTTCATTTATCTTTCCACTTTATTTACTTTATTTATCTTTCCATGTATTTTTGTTTCTTTCCATTTCATTTTATTTTTGTTCTTTTATTTTCAATCTTTTTGCGTAAAATTTTTTTCATTATTAAAATCGTCATCTGACCATTAACATCAAAATTGCAAAAAGGAAATCAGAAGGGCGTTCAACTAAGTCATAGCAACCAAATTTCAAATCTCTTATTTTTCACGCCTTTCCAAGTGTTTTTAATTAATTTTATATTGCATCTAATATTTTTTAATAAGTTAATTAATACATTAAATATATATTATGCTTAGTATTGTTTATTAAAAATATTTAATAAATATATTTTATATTAAATATGAGTAAAATAAAAAAATAATATAAATTTACATTTTTATATAATTGATTATTTTTTTAATTATTGTAAAATAAAAAATGTGCCAATCAATTTAGCATAAAGGTATTATATCTTAATTTTATTTTTATAGGTTAATTATATTTTAAAAAATTAGTCTCCAACTTTCTATTTATTTAAAAAGAAAAATTTGCGTTTCAACATATATTTTTTTTTTGTTGATGAAAAACATATTATTTTGTTTTCCAATTTTTTGAATATTTTCTTTAGAAAATTACTCCACTTCTTTTTGTATAATTAAAAATTACTTTAATTATCTATAAATAAAACTTTATCTTTGGTATTTTTTTTTGATATTTTAACCTTTGAAGTTTTAGATAACGAAGTGTTATAGGCAGACATATATTTTTCAAAAAAAAAAAGAGCCAAGAATTATAAAATTTAATTCGTAACAAAAAAAAAATTTCATTTAAGGTTTGAAGATCTTTTGTAAACCTTAAACTTGGCATGTGCAAGGAAGAATGTTGGTAATTTGATGGGAAAAAAAAAAGGCAATGCCCAATCCCAACAAAAACATGTAAAAAAAACACATCTCAATGTCATTTGGCAGCTCCAAAGCCACACACGAAATAATAATAATAATAATAATAGTAAGAAAAAGAATAATTTTTATTAGTAAAACTTTAGGTAAAATGCAAGTCCACGTGTCAAAATACTGTCCATAAGATACAATTGTCTTCTTAGGAAAGCACTAACGAAAATATCTAACCAAGTGCAACTAATATTATTACTATTATTATATAATATATTGAAATAATATCTATTAAGATGGACCCACATAAAATAAAAATATCAACGAAATATCTAAAATAGATTAGAGTAAGTGAAAGTGAAAGGGCGTTTTTGACCTTTAAATATGCACCACTAAAACAAGAGAGAGAGATAGGAGAGAAACGGAGTCCAATCAGCCATTACCTTTTGATCTCTCTTGCTCTCTCTTCACTTGTATAGGATTAGTGGATGACGTGGCAAAACGTGGACCCATACACTTGAGGTACCAAGATATTTTTCCGTTTTATGCAGCTGGTGGAATATTTTAGGCCTTACGATGTCAAATAGACTTTCATTTCATCCATTGGATTTGAGTTAAATATTAGAGGCGGTGAAGATTTTCGGATACTTTTTTAATTTACAAAAGTTTATATCTTGGATTTTTTTTAGCAGAGGTCAGAGAAGGAGATTTGTTCTGCTTTTGCCTGTCTAAGCAGAGAAAAACAGTGTGTGAGATTATGGGAGAAGTAGCGATTAGTAGCAAGGATTTAGGGATTGAGATGGAAACGGAAGAAGAACAAGAAGAAGAACAAGAAGAGCAGCAAGAGAAGGAAACCGGGAAGAAGAGAAATGGGTTGGTGGTAAAGTGGGAGAAATTGTTTCCAAGAATGATGTTGAGAGTATTATTGGTCGAAGCTGATGATTCTACTAGGAAAATTGTAGCTGCTTTGCTCAGGAAATGTAGCTATAAAGGTCAGTTTTCTTTTTCGTCTAAAATTGTTTGTGTCGTTCGAATTTTGTGTTTTTTCTAATTGGTGAATTGGGTTTCTGTGGGATTTTTCGAATTTTTGTGTTGTTTGTTGTTTGTTTCCGTGTCCATAATCTGTAGCTTTTGGTTTTGAAATTTGAAAAGATGAGTGTATATGTGTTGATCCTTGTTGGTATTTCAAGATTGCGATTCTCTCAAAATTGTGATTTGATAATTTTTACACTTTTTCAATGATTATAGATTTTTTTCCCTTTTTTTTTGACATTAGAAAAATTATCTTTTTGCATTTTAGTTAAAAAAAAGATTTTTTAGAACCAAGGAAGATCATGGGGGCTAATTGTTAAAATTAGAGAATTTGCTGTGAAGTGTGAACTCATGGCTCCAACTGTCTGGCTCTGGGATTGAGGGGACCTGTTTTCTAGCTTCTTTTTAGAACATCTGACTGTTGCCCGTAAGTCACATTAATTTGTCTGCTTGATTTTTTTTATTTATATTTGAAGTATCTTCACCATTAAAATATGTACCTACCAGCTAATTTTCTGTGAATCCTAAAATTTTTAGGGTGCTATACTTAAAACTGAAAATGATTTTTTTGATTTTTCTGTGTGTGCAGTTGTTGCCGTCCCTGATGGCTTAAGGGCGTGGGAAATGCTGAAAGGAAGACCTCATAATATAGACCTCATATTGACAGAAGTGGATTTACCTTCAATATCAGGATATGCACTTCTTACTCTAATAATGGAGCATGAGATTTGCAAAAATATACCGGTTATAAGTATGATAAGAAAATTAACACGTTGTATTCAACAGAATGGTTTTTATGTTTCTTCATGGTTATTCAGAAAATTAAATCAATTTTTTTTGGGGGTGATTTTGCAGTGATGTCCTCACAGGATTCAATTAATACAGTTTACAAATGCATGTTGAGAGGTGCTGTTGACTATCTTGTTAAGCCTATAAGGAGAAATGAACTGAGAAACTTGTGGCAGCATGTATGGAGAAGAAAATCTGTATGCCTATACTGCACACTTGTAGTTTATTTTGTTTTTGTGTTACTTGGAAGTGATCTAACATTCTAACTGATCCTTGTTCATTCCAATGGTTCTATCAGTCTCTTGCTGAAGGAAATGGCCCCCAGGATGAAAGTGTTGGACAGGACAAGGTTGGTGCTACTTCTGAAAATAATGCTGCCAGTAATCATTCAAGTCGTGGCATGGCTTGCGTTCAAAATAATAAAGAATTCATTGAGAAGGGCAGTGATGCTCAGGTTAGTGCTCTGGCGGTGTACAGGAAGTAAATGCTTTATTTGGTACTTGAAGTGTTAAAATTTATAAAATAAAATGCCTGAATTTAGCCCCCGCTTTTTTCTCTATAGTCCTCAAACTTAAAAAATGTACAATCATCGGCTATGTTGTAAAATCTGAAATGTTCATGTTTGCTTAATTTAATATTGTTAGTGATGGAGGGAGCAAATAGAGTTGAGTCGTGTTAGTTGAGTAGTGACTGATGGACTGAATTGAACATGGTTCTATTTAATGGCATGGATGATTAATGGAGTTAATTGAATAAATATGAAAGTTGAAAGATTTGATTGTACAAGCTTAGGAACTATCTTGAAAAAAGGAGGCTAATTCAGACACATTCCTCTATGAAATCATGTGCTTTGCTCTATTCTCTGTTTGTCTAGTATAAGCATAACTTATTTATTGTCAGTAGTATGTTGTGATCGTGACTTTGATCAATATATATTTGCCAATTAAAGTTTTCTTCTATGACTAGCATTATGTGGGGCTGGGCATTAGATGAAAATGAACCCTTTATCTAATGTTGTTTTTCAAACTCTGATATTGCAAAAAAAAAATGTTGGGGAAAATAAAATCCAATCCATGTCCAATGTTTTGACTCATAAGAGTCTGTGAAGTTGCAGGAAATACATAAGAGCAAAATTAGAGTTATATTTGTTCTTATTTTGACTAGGTTATTCGTGTGTTGCTATAATTAGACTGCATTTTTTTAAACCTGAATTTGTTCCTAGTTTGATAATAAAATACTTTGGCAACTTCAATTGGACATAAAATGTCCAGAAGAACTGCCTGAAATAATGTTATTCAATGTCCATCTTCGAAGTTAGAAGGCTAACTGTCCTGAAACAGATTTTGGTTATGTAGAATGGTTCTACAGGCCCTTGTCATTATCTAGAACTCAAATATATCTACATTTTACTAGTCCACTTTTTGGTTAAGAGGAATTTCTTTTTAGTTTAGGTTGGCTGCATAAAATTTATAGAGACTGCATTTTACTGTCTCTTGCAGAGCTCTTGTACAAAGCCAGATGCAGAAGCTGAGAGTGCTCGCAATGAAAATGTGCATGACTTTTTTCAGCCATTACGGGGAAAATATTTTTCAAGTGGAATAAACATGCAGAACCATGAAGCAAGCATGGGTTGTGGTCAGAAATTGGTTACCATTGAGAATGAAGCTGGGGGTAAAACATTTCTTTTGTCAGTAGCCCTTTTACAATATCACCAAGAATTTAATGTATGCTAGGAAGAGCTAACATTTGGTACTTGTGCCAATTGAATCAGGTTCCGCTGTGGCTGCTAGAAAGGATCCTAACCGGGTAACTGTTCATAAGGATGTTGAACCAGAAAGTCAAAGAATGAATGCTAGTATCATCCGTGAGGCTTGTGACAGTTACCATATCCTTGTCAACTCTTCTAGAGAAGCTATTGATTTCATGGGAACATCTGCTAGTCACAATTCTCCTTCAGATAATGCCAAAAGCAAGTTTGATTTTTCTCCGCACTTGGATCTTTGCTTGACAAGATGTCATCCTAGTGGCTTTGAGATTCAAGGTACAGAAGACAGACGTACTCTCAGGCATTCTAATGCTTCAGCATTTACACGGTAAGTTTACTTTAATTGAATCATGTATAATTGATTTTAGATACAGTAAAATAGTCAAAAGACAAATTGATTTTGTCTATGGATGTGGTCATACTTGGTTTCTTTCAGTGCTTAAAGCATTTTTCAAAATCAATGGATTCAAATGCAATTTTATGCAAAAGACTAGTAGGTTTTTCTCTAGTTTTTGGAGAGTTAGGGTTTATTATTATTATTAGTATCACTATTGTTATATTATGATTGTTACTATTGCTGTATGGTCATTGGATAATATTTCCTCAATTAAATTATATTGTTTGTTAATAACAAATCATTGATACTTTATGCAGGTACACTAACAGGCCATCTCAGAACTTAGATTCAACATTGACAAGTGTTCAGAAAGAAGCTGATTCTGAGAGAAAACTGTCCAGCAATGTTAGTGGCTATAATGCTGATACTCCTGGTCTGGCACCAAGTGCTGAAAGAAGTAATATCTCTGTGGGTAATGGTCAAACCAAAGAGTCTGAAACTGCAATTTCATGCCTTCAACAAAGAGTATTTCCAATCCAAATTCCAATTAATGGTTTAGGCTTTAATAATCTATGCACTGGCTATGGTTCCATATTTCCTCCAATTTTTTGTAAACAATCCAGTGCATCACCAATGCCGAGTCCAAGTTCAGGCAGCCAGGCAGAGCCAAACTCTAAAGTGAATACATTTCTTCAGTCCAATTTCAAAAGAAATTCTGAACATCTCTACGATCGGTCTGGTCAAACTGCAAATGATTCCACCAATCTATGTTTTCAAAAGCAGGATTGCAAGTTGGATTCTTTGGATGATCGAGGACATATTTCTTCTGCCACTGATCACAGTGCAACTAGCAGCTTCTGTAACGGTGCTGCAAGTCATCTCAACATGGGCTATGGAAGCACTTCTGGGAGCAATAGCAATATTGATCAGGTTGCTAATGTCAGTGCTGCTGCAGAGAGACAAAATGAAGAAGGTGTTATTCAAAATGCAAGCTCACATCGATCTATTCAAAGAGAAGCGGCTCTAACCAAGTTTCGCTTGAAGCGGAAAGATAGATGCTATGAGAAGAAGGTATTGTCCTCATCCTAAACCATCATTCTCATTAGTTAGCATCATTATTACAGTAACTATTACTATGCATAGTTTCGCTCTGAACACTCATCACTACTGTTTGGTTGATTCATCACATGGATGTACATGTTATAAGAAGTGCACATGTTACATTTTCTTGAACAAAATCTAATTTGCAGGTCCGCTATGAGAGTAGGAAAAAACTTGCAGAACAGCGGCCAAGAGTGAAAGGACAATTTGTTCGACAAGTGAACCATCCACCTTCAGAAATGGAGCAGTAGCACAGTGGCTTTTGCTTTGGGAGATTCGAGAGATGGGATCTAAGGTGTTTCTGACACCACAGTCAGATAATGTTCTTCGTGAGGTTGTAGAGAAACCCGACTGAGAAAATAGCAAGGAGAATAGTAGGATGAGTGATCATTTGCCATGCTACCTGAGCCATTTTGAATTCCTTCCTCTTTTTAACATATTTATCTTATGTGGATATAATACTAATTATCCATATCCTGGTAGAGTAGGTCTATAGTTTTCTAGTTTAGAGGTTTTCTTTTTGTACAGTTGGGAAGGGTTAAGTTCTTTCATTATTTCGGATATGCGAGCTTGGAGGAGACTTATTACCTTAACTCTTCACCTTCTTACCTTGCTTTTACCGACTGGAACTAGCTTAATGCTTTTTTAAGACATAGCTTGTATCTCAATTTTTGGCTTTTCCAGATTGAGCTGTATTTTAAAGATTGGCAAACTAGACCTGTAGTGCTGAAGCTGAAAGACAAACAAGTTGATTTTGTTTTTGCTTGTAAGTTGATTATGTTAGTGATAATTCTATGATGGTATATAAGCCCAGGGCTTCAAACACGAGTATAATTGTAGTTTTATGTATAATCAGAAGTAATTTTAGCTTTGTGTAATTTGTGACTGAATTTTCATGTCTTTTGTAGGAAAAATTATATAATGCATTGGTGATTTTAACTGTGATGCTTAGTTGGATTGGGAATCTATTTGATAATAATAAATATTTTATATTTTATTATTAAAAAATTAAAAGTTTACTTGGAGAGTTTTTATTGTATATATTTAAAAGATATTATTTTTTACCAAATATGGTTACTTTATTTTTTAAATTAGGATGTTTAGTTGAAATTAATCTCTTTTAATGGCTTATGAGAACTAGTTAGCTCGTATTTTTTTTAAATATTTTTTATTTGTTTAGTATAATATATTTTTTAAATAAGTTAAATATTTAAATAGATATTTAAATAATAGTCTAAGTAGTAACAAAATAGTTAAATTTTTTTTATTATTTAATTATTTTTTATGATTTAAAATTTAAATAAATAGTAATTAAATATTTAAATTTATTTAAGCACTTTTTTTATTAAAATAAGATTAAATAAACATAAATTTAATAATAATTATAATTAATAATATTATTTTTGACAAATATAATATTCATTCTTTTTAATTATTATTGTATAAAAATTAATAAATTATTTTATTAATTTCTATTAATAAATTGATAATTTTTTTTATTAATTTTTTTATTTTTATTAACAAATTATTTTTATTATTTTTTTAATTAACAAATTAATTTTTTTTATTTTTATTTATATGGTGGTGTATATTTAATTAATTAATAATAATAATTATAGTAATCAAAATAATAGTAAAAATTTTATAATAACGGTATAAAATAATAATAATTATAGTAATATTAACTTATAATATTAATTTTTATACACAATAAATATCTAGTTATAAAAATATATATAATATTCAAATATTAATTTTTATTTAATAAAAACTAGAAAATTGAGTCTTATATTTATTAAAAAGAATATTATTTGACGGATATTATAGCTGATGTTAAATTTATATTTATTTGACCATATTTTAATAAAAGAAATGTTTAAGAGGGTGTTTCTCAAAACTTAAAAGCTGGTTAAAACTGATTATAAGCAGTTTTTAGATTATAAGTTGTTTATTTAAGTGTTTCTGAAAACTTAAATACTAGATTATAATCTGATTTTAATCAGTTTTTTAAAAATTAGGTTTTGCTACTTTTTTTTAGCACTTATTTTTTAAGCAGTTTTGACCAAGTAAAAGACCATACTATCCCTACCTAATCTTCAATATTCCAAATTTGCCAACCCTATACACTTTAGCTCTCATCAAAATTCTTTTACGTTTTTTTTTCTCTCTTAAGACAGTAGTTTTTTATTTGTATAATTTATTGATAACACCAATATTATTATTATTATTATTAAATAAATTTTATTATTATTATTATTATTATTATTATTACTGCAAAATAAATTTTAAATTGACATTTAAAAAATCATTTTTATACAATAAATAAACTCAGGGACAGTTTGGTCATTTTGACAGTTTCTGCAATTAAAAACTGATTATAATCTGATTTTACAGAAACACTTAACTGATTATAAACTGATTATCAGCTGATTATTAACTAGTTTACAGAAACGCTTAACTGCTTATTTTTAATCTGATTATAATCTAAAAATCACTTATTCACAATAAGCTGAAAAGCTCTAATTTTGAGAAACACCCTCTAAATAGTTTCAAAAAAATTTAAATATTTAATTGCTACGTAGGTTATAGTTTAGATATCTATTTAAATTTTTAATCATAAAAAATACTTAAATAATTCAAAAAAAATATTTAAGTATTTAATTACTATTTAGATTACTATTTAATTGTCTATTTAAACTTTTGAACTTTAAAAAAATATCTACGGAGTTCAACTTTCATAAAAAAAAAATACAAATTGGTCAAATTTTTATTCTCAATTGTGAACCACAACAACCATCTCTCTTTTTTTTTTTTTTTTTTTGGGTCGATAACCATAACAATCATCTGAGGCTTGGTACTTGACTCAACATTGTTGCTTAACATACCCTGAAAAGTTCATATATGGCTTTGCTAGACAAATTGTCTCTAGCCTATGAAAAAGCTTGGAATTGAATGAAAGGGGGAAGAGAGTACTGCAGAGTGGAGGGAAATGAAGGAAAACTAAATTCACTACCTATCATATTTTTGGTCAGGGACGGAGGCAGGTGGGGTCGTGTGGGGCTAACGGCCCCCTGCCGGCCGCCGGAGATATAAAAGAACTAGAACTTCAACTCCCTCAGCCCCTCAGTTCCATGGGGCACCTCAGTTTCAACCTCCTGCCGACGGTCCTGGCTCCGTTACTGTTTTTGGTATTATAATTTTGTTAAAGAGGGGAAGGAGAAAATAATTTAATTATTCTTCTGCATTGCTCTTTCGCCAAGTTGAAATTCAGTACACCCCAAATCTAAGGTATTTCAACTCCTACATAAAAAGTAATTTTTTTTTATTTTTATAAAATACAATATTTCCTTTTGCTTTCCATGGTTCAAACAAGTTAAAAATTATTTTTCCTTCTTTTCTTTTATTGTTAGTTTTTAATTTCCTAAACACAGCAACGTATATATTTTCCCTTCCTTTCCTCTTTTCCTTCTCTTTCCCTTTAAAAATAGTCCCCTCTTTTTATTTTATTTTCCATACATAAAACCGAGAGAATTTATATTTGGAAATTATTATTTAGTTAATGAGATATTAATATATCTGTTATGAAATATGTAAATAACTATTTTAGATTAATCTTATTTTATCAAGATTATAATTATTTTTATTCTATTCATATTAGAATTAACTATAGTTGTAATCTTCTATTTTTTATCTAAAGTCTATTTATACCACTATATATATAACAATTCATAATAAATAAATTTCTTATATTTTTCTCTAAATATTTTTTTACATTTATAACAATACCCCTTTTTTTTTTTGAAGATATACTAAAATATCACTATAATTTTAATCCATTTACCATTTAGTCCTTTTATTAAAAAAATATTTTTTATCAATAAAATATAAAAAAAATTTACCTTTTATTCATCCTTTTTATATGAGAATTAAAAAAAATATCGTAACCTTAATCATGATGTCATGTGTGAATTTACTAACATTTTCTTATTTTACATTGTAATTTTTGAATTTTTTAAATTTTCATGGAAAAAAAGAGGTTGAGGTTAAAAAAAAAATTATCTTAATATTTTAATATATTTCTAAAAATAGACACATTACCTGAGTTCAGAATTACCCAAGAGGCTTCCACGTATAAGGAACTGATTGGTTCTTTTCTACAAGACCTTTTTTTTGTTTTTTTTGGGAGCAGCCTACAGCTACAAGACGTTTGTCCACATCCATATCATGAGTTTCAACTTCTTATCAAAATAAGCTACTTGTTGAATTGTGAATTGCTATCAATTTGAGTTCATAAATTCTTTTTTTTTTTAAAAAAAAGGCTATTGTCTATTTATTTAATTATTTTTTGTGGTGATTAAAGGAGGGTTACCACTTCTATCTCTAAAATATTAATCAGACAAAAAAAAAAGTCAATTTTCTTTTTCGACCTTTATAATTAAAGACATGATAGGCCTTTGTCAATTAAAAAATATCTATAATTTTAAATATTATTAAAATCACTTTTAAAATTAAGAGATCTTAAAAAAACTAAAAGAAAATTAATAACTACAAATTTGGTGATTGTTATTTCAATTAATAAATAGATTTATTATTTTTTATATAAAAAAAATTAAACTTTTGATGTTATAATAAAAACATAATAATAAGGGAAATTATAATATTTTATAAAAAAAAACATTTTTTTAGTCATGCGTTAATAAACTTTTAAGTGAATAACCTATCATATCAGTCATTACAATAATTAATTATTATATTATTTTATTAAAAGAAAATTGAAGAAAGAGTTGATGAGAAATCACTATAAGTTTTGGATCATACGTGCCTTTCACTTGTAATTTTAATGGCTCACTGACTAAGGAAAAAGATTTCAAAAAGCTAAACCCAAAAGCAAAACATCTCCCTGATTTTCAAATGTCTATGACAATGCCTTGCACATTGTAATATTCTTTTGAAGATTCTAATTAAGAGGTCCCATGGCGGAATTAGATTTCTAAAATTAGGGTTCATATGTAATTAAACTAAACTATATAAATTCTTCTTAAAAAATTATATAATAGAATAATTATTTCAATTAGATATTTTATAATAATAAATTAATTAAATAATTATATATATTTATTAAAAGAAATTATAGTGTTCACGAGATAATTTTTAAGATATATTTTTTAAAAAATATAATATAATTTTTAAGATATATTTTTTAAAAAATATTAGTATATATAATTATTTAATTACTTTATTATTTTAATTAGAATATCTAATTAAAATAACCGTTGTACTTTATAATTTATCATTAGACTCATACTATTCTTCATAAAATTAGGTTTAAAATATTATTTAGTTAATGAGCTAAAAGGGTTCATTTTACATCCTCCATATATATTTGATAATACTTATTAATCCATCACCAGAACAAAAAAAAGGAGAATAATTTTTTTAAAGTCTATTCTTAATTCATGACTAGCAATATAAAAATTAATTTCTGTAATCATCTTTAAACTTATTTATTTATATCGCTATAATATATTTTCAGTTTCAATTCATCTTGATAAAATTTATCCATTTCAATTTATTCTCATTAAGAATTTTTTAAATCAAGAGGTGATTACCTTAGACTATACGTAACATCATTTGAAGCCATGTATCTAAACATAAAATAAAAAAAGTTTCATGTAATTTTTTTATATTTGTGTGAGAAAATATCCTTTTCTTTCCCTTGGCATGGAAAAATAACTCTTTTTTTTTCAAACACATAGCTCCGCGCGAAGAGGCAAATGGACTAATTTAGTACATTAATGTGTGTGTGTGTGTATATATATATATATATTATAAACAATATACTTTTTTTTAATTTTTTTTATAAATAAAAAATTATTAATATTTAATTTATCAATAAAATTATTCGAAAAATAAATTTATATTATTATCAATATTTAATTTTTTATATAATATATAATAACTAATTATTACCAATATAGTTATTATAATCCTATTTGAACTCTCCATATAATAATAACTTTAATATTTTAAAAATTAATTTATATTATTAGATAAAATTTAGATAAATATCTTATTAATTATTTAGAAATTTAAATTATATTATTAAATAATAATTAAGTATTATTAATATTAAATAAAATATTTTAATTTTATTTTAACTTTTTAAATAAATTTTTATAAAAATTAATTAATTATATATTCTAATAAATAATAATTTAATTTAATATTTAACAAAGGTGACAAGATTTATTTGTTAAATATCATTGGTGGAACCCATAATATATATTATTAAATGTAAAAAATTATTAAGGGGTCTGATAATTTATTAAATTTAATATATATATATATATATTTCTAAATAATAAAAATATTAAACTTTTACAATATATTTAAATAATAAAAATAAAACTTGAAAATGAAAACAAAGAAGAAAAAATAGATAATCAAATCCGGGTTTGAATTTTTATTTGGGTTTTTAGGGTTTTATTGTAGATCTGAGTATACTCTTTGATTCACTGATTTTAAGATTTGATCTTGAAAACCCCATGATAAATAAGCAAAAAATGCAGAACATGGGAGGAGCATTGAGTAGATAGAAAATAGAAAGTATATAAAGAGAGAAAAAAAAAAAAAGAAAAGAAAACTTGAAGGGGCTCAATAGCCAAATTTGAAACCTTTAAAAATATACCATTTCACTTTCGTTGGGTGAAATCAAAATCCATCTAAAAATTCAACTTCCAAATAACAAAAAAGAGAAAGAATTGATTGAAATTTTTAGGAAAAAGCTATTTGTACCCCAAAAAAAATTGTACAAAATGTACAAAATGGAAATCTTAAAAATATAAAATGACTGAAATAAACTTGGTTGTATGGTAAAAAATTAAACTCTCTCCCGTTAATTATTTTCTTTTATTCCCAGTAACAAATTCTTTAATGAGAGATTCTCACTTGGGGATGGAAGAAAATAATTAAAGGGAGAGAGAGAGAGTTTAATATTTTAAGACAAGCAAATTTATTTCAGTCATTTTATATCTTTAAGATTTTAATTTTGTGCATTTTGTACAATTATTTTTGTACAAGTAGCAGTTCCCAAATTTTTAATACCATGATAACAAGAATAAAAAACAACAAAAAAAATCGAAAACCCAAAAAAAACCACGTTTTTAAATTTCTGAAAATAAATAAAAAAATCCATCATGAAAAGAAATAAAAGATTGAAAATTACAATAGCATTGAACACAAATACCTATAAAAACTCCAAAAAGAAAAGCCAAACAAAAAACATATCTAAAGATCAGGAATGGGAAAAAAAGGAAGCTTTGCCAATTTCCTGTGCCTGATAGCATAGAACATTTCAACGTAACAACGGTCCTCACAACAATCGAGTTTAGATGTTAAACCAAATACACCAATGAGAGTCAATAGAATTGTTGATTTCAAGAATGAGACATTATTGTTGCATTGGCTAGTGACTTCAGTGAATTTTCTTTGAGGTCGGGTTTTATGGTTTTATAAGACTTTGTTCTGTTGTAACTTTTTAATTTTTAATTTTTTAAAATTAAAAATTATTTTCAATTTTTATTTTATATTTTTTATAAATATCTTTTATATTTTTAAAAATTAATAGTGCATTTAGTAAATTATTAAAAAAATTGATTACTGAAAATATATTTTACAGAGATATTTTATATTGATTGTATTTTACTGAAAAATATTATATTACTGTATTTGAAAGTTGTAATAAAATACTGAAAAAATAGATTTAAAAAAAATATTAACTTATTTGGTTACAATCTAATTTTGCAGAAAAAATTTAAGTAATACATAAACTATTTTTATAACATCTATTTCTTGTTTTATCATATTTTAAATTAAGAGTATGATTATTTTTTGATATGTGGACATCTCAATTCACTTTTCTGGTGAAATATTTTTTCTACTGTCCCCTAAGTAAAATATTTTACCAATTGATTGGTAAAGTTTAGTGGGCTCGGTATTTTATTTTATAGATATCATTTGCAAATAAATATAGTATTTTTAGTCAAATAAAATTATTTAGTTAACTTTTCTAAAATTTTTATGCAACCAAACGCACTATAATATACTATAATTTTTTTACTATACATACACAAACACACATTTTATTCACGTATCAAAAAAAATATATTATTTTTTTAATGAAATATCACAATATTAATTAGATATTAGATATAATTATTAAAATAAAATAAAATTATAAAAATAAAAAGAATAAAAATTAATAAAAAAAATAAATCTTTCATTTTATAATTAGACTTATAAAAAAATAAAAAAAGAGCAAAAAAAATATATAAAAATAAAAAAAAATAGTAGAGAAAAAAAAATTTTATTGATATAAATTACTATAGTTTATGAATTTCATATTTATCCAAAATTATTTCTTATCTAATAAAAAAATTATATTATCAAATATGTTTTTTTAAAAAATAAAAAAAACCATGCCGAACGTATTTGGATTTTGTGAATTTACTTTATGGTTTTGTGGTTTTAATTTTATTTTTATTATTTAAATATTTTCTTAAAGTTAATATTTTTTATATATTTAAAAATATATAATTTTTAAATTTTAATAAAATATACGGATCCCATTAATAATTTTTTATTTAATAATATATAAACCTTAATAAAGATATTTCACAAGTAAATTTTGACAACTCAACATTTGAATAACAATATTAAATTTGCCGTCAATTTAGGAGCTTAAATATATATATATATATATATATATATATATTAATAAGGAGCTTAAATACTTAAAAAAAATCTATGCTTAATTGAGCTTAAAATCACATTAGCAGTCTTTATATCTTTATCCCAATAAATTGGATGAAAATTTACACGAGTTTATATCTTCTTGTTACAATTGAAGCTTAAATTTTTTTAATTTATTAGATGGTCTAAGTCTGAACGATGACAAATCGATCTGTTGCCTTCAAAGAATTTTAAATGTTATAATTTCTCAAAATAAAATCAAATAATGGTAATAAAAGAAAGGCAATTGGCTACTCAATCTCGTCGACCTTTTTTTAATTTTTTTAAAAGCCTTAACTTTCCTCTCAATAATTCTAAAAGCGTTTGCAATCTTTAATAATAGCTGAGATAGATATTTATCGTATCTTCTTAATTCTGTCAATGTCATCAAGCTGCACTGATCAAACTTCTTCCTTAACAGCATCGTTACAAAGTGAAGCCTTTTCCACGTGTAGATGCTTGACATCATACCACAATGCATGAATATATATATATACATATATATGTATGTATGTATGTACGTATATATGAATATTTACATATATGTACGTATGTTTAACAATAGAACTTCAACTTGTTAAAGTCCGCTATTTTCGACGTTGTTTTCATTTTGATTTATAAACATTATTTTCATCCTTAACTTGACTATACCAATTATCCTTTATTTATTTTTTTTTGAACAACCAATTATCATTTATTTGTTAAATCATCGGGTATCTAAACATTATCCGACTAATTTAAATTTAAATACTGTCAGATTTCATATAAAATGACTCTCTCAATGAAATTTTTTCCTTTATTAGTCAAAATTTGAAACTCAATTAACCGGAAAAATACTGCAACTTAATCATTTGGAACAAATACCTAATTGATGTAGTAAAATAATAATTTATATATATAATTTTATATAATTTATATTTTATTTATATTTAGAGAAATATGATATTTTTAAAAAATTAATATAGTTAGTAAGAAAATTTATTTTTCTTCTTATTAATTAAATTTTGTTTTTAGTACTTAACAAATAATTTCTAAATATATAAATCAAACGTGTATATATTTTTAAACTCATTAAAAAAATTTTAAAAATTCAATTTCCGTTCATATGTTTACTAGCACGAAAATATTCTTAACAGACTGCACTAATAAAAAAGAGAAAAAATACTACAGAAAGAATTATTTAGATGCAAAAATCTAGATATAATTGGATTAATTTAGGAGAAAGGAATACATCATACTTCCATGCCCAAGTTATTGCAAGAAGAAAGAAGAATAAAATCATGCTTAAAGATTCCGAGGGGAATTGGATTGATGATGCTAGGTGGTTTGAAGAATATGGCTACGAATTTTTCAAAAACCTTTACTCTCAAGAGGAGACGACTGTTCCTAGTTACAGTTGTAGGGGCTCTCTTTTCTCAACTCAGTCATGATATGATAGCTAAGCTCAATGCAGAGGTCACGGATCAAGAAGTGCATGATGCCCTCTTCGCAATGCATCCCATGAAAGCCCCAGGCATTGATGGCCTTCAAGCAGCCTTTTTTCAAATTTAGTGGGATACTATTGACCGCTCCATTTGTGATATGGTTAAGGGTATCTTCCAAGGGGAAAATCTCAATCCTGAGGTGAACAAAAAATTGATCACTTTGATTCCTAAAGTTAGTAGACCTGAAAGTATCAAAGAAATTCTCCCAATCAGTTTATTGACAGTTTTATATAAGATTGTGACTAAACTCATTGCAAATAGACACAGGGAGATTATGCCTTTTTTGATTGTTCCTACTGGCAACATCACTGATAACATTATTATTGCTTAAGACGTGAACCACTCTGTGGGTAGGAAAAAAGGTAAAGAAGGTTGGTTGGCCATTAAGGTGGATCTTGAGAAGGCGTATGATAGGCTACGGTGGGACTTTATCCAAGATATGCTCATTGATATAGGATTTCCTCAGAATTTAATTAGGGTGATCATGCACTGCATTTCATCTTGTACCATGCAATTGTTATGGAATGGTATTCCTGCTGAGGAATTTAAGGCTACTAGGGGCATTAAGTAAGGTGACCCATTGTCACCTTACTTATTTGTCCTCTTTATTGAACGTCTATCTCAAAATATCAATAATTTAATTTCTAATCATATTTGTCTTCCTATTCGTTTAGGTAGGTAAGGACCTCCTCTTTCTCATATTTTCTTTGCAGATGACTTGGTAATCTTTGGAAGAGTTACTGATGACCAGGCTAATATTATCAAGAATATGCTTGAGGATTTTTGCATAAGTTCTGGACATAAAATCAGTACAAGTAAGACCTTGTTATTTTTTTCTAAGAATGTGAGTCCCATGGAAGCTTCACACATTAATGATAAGCTTGGATTCCAGAAATCTTCTAATTTATGGAAGTACTTTGGTGTTCCCTTTTTGAATGTTAGAGTGACGAAAGATACTTATTCTTACAACTTACATAAAATAAAAAGTCTTGATTATCAGGGTGGAATGCTAATTTGCTTTTTGTAGGTAGACTAACTATTGCTAAGTCAGTGCTCATGATCATGCCTAGCTATGTAATGCAAACCTCAGCTTTGCCAAAGTCATTCTGTGACCAAGTTGAGAAGCTGATCAGGAACTTTATATGAGGTTATAGTAATGATAACAAGAAGCTGAGCCTAGTCAATTGGGAGGAGATGTGCACGCCTTGTAATACGGGTGGGAGTGGCCTCAAAGATATCAGAAGTCAGAACTAGGCTTTTCTTATGAAGTTGGGTATGAAGTTGGCCTCAAAAATAACTCTGTCACAGTTTCTTCATTCTCAGTAGTGGTATGAACTACCTCATTATCACAACCAACACCAATGTCATTATTGTGTCCTACCCCAGTATGATGAAATTATATATGATCATCATTAATATGTTTTGCCCCAACATTACAAGCTATAGGAATCTCATTGTTATGTTCTGCTCGTTCCTCTGCATATGAATTAGGTAATTCATTTTCATTTTCATTATATTCCGGGCCAACATTAATAGAATCAGTAATTGGTGAAAGCCTTACATCTGCATGTTCTGGTACCTCTACTTCAACACTTTTTTTCACACCATGGGAATCATTACTATCATGTCCGAATTTATATACACCTTCTTCAACACTAACAATCAATAGATGTTTAAGCCTATTCTCCATAACAATCCCCATAAATATCCTAAGTAACATATCATCTACGACATCATAAAGAGGATGTGCGTCATAGCCAGTCATAAATTTGAATTCAATTTTTGATGTATCGTCAATATGAAGTGCTTCAGATACTGATTTTTTAAGTTTATTGAAATCAACTATTTTATTCAAGAAAATATATTCAGCAGCCCCGCCAACATATTTGTTGATGTTCACGTCAAATTTTTCACCGTATTGAATGAGAATTATTATTTCATCCATTAAATGAATTCGTCCACTAACTAATTTGAATCCATCCATCGATTCACCATAAATACAATAACCAATTATACCTACATCATAATCCATAAAACCATAGCAAACTCAAAATTGTACTTAAATCATAATCCATATAAACCATAACAAACTAAAAAAAGCTCATATCAATACATATCATCTCATATCAACACATATCAGCTCATATCAATAAATATCAACACATAAAAATCGACAAAAATACACTGAATAACAGTTTAATACTTAAACAACATACAAAAAATTATTCAATCTTAAATAATTACATATCAACACATATCAACCTACAATTGCAAACTTCTTAAAGGATTAAAACACCTAAAACCTCATTAAAATATAATTAAGACGAAAAACACTTAAACTACATAAAGAACAAATAACTCGACTCGCATTTAAACCCATATCAATATACATTGCAAACTACAATCCATTTTATTCTATAGCAAAACATGACAGCTTATAATAAATTATGCCCATTTCAACTCTTCAAACCTTTATACATACACATAGCTAAGAACCATATAAAAACGTATAAACTAAATATAAAATATTTAAATTCTTCAGTTTTTTATTTACTAACAAGAAACATACATATACCTAAAAAATCTAAAGTCTACTAATTTTAATTGATGACAATGCAGATCAAGTCGCCACAAAAGGAAGAAGAGATGGATATGCAAGACAAGATGAGAGCATAAAACGAGATGATAACTTCAATCAGAATGTCAAATAAACCGAAGAAAACTTATAACAAACTTCTTAAATGACTGCAGTGTTGGCGATGAAGATGAGGAAGAAGATGCTGCTCGTCAACATACAGGTGTAGATTCAGACGATGATGACGATAATGCTGAGCAGCGTTTGATTCGTATTGGATCTCTATGGAGTCGTTGAAGAAAAGCGAGAGAGAGAGAGATACTGAGCGAGAGACAGTGAGTGAGAACCAGAGACAGTGAGAGAGAGAGAGACAGTGAAGAGAAAAAAAAATTACTGTATTTTTTTTTTCTAAAATCAAAGGGTAATTTTATTAAAATTAGTCTATCTAAAATAAATAGGGTCTAAATTTTATTACTGAATAGCGGAGGAATATTTTTTCAGTTAATTCTCAAAAAAAAATCACGTAATTTTAAAAAAGGTGCACATAAATTACAAAAACAGTGTAATTTCATGCTTTTTATAAGTGGCAAGTCACTGTTCTTGTGGAAAAGGGTAGGCGTGTCCCACCCCCGAGTCCTGGTCCTTGTGTCGTGTGCCCATCTCACACTCTAGTAAGTATTCAACTGTAAAAAAAAATATAAAATACGGTTGACTATGACTCCTCATTTGCAGTATTAAACTTTTGGATCTAACTATTATAACTTGTCCTATTATATAATCTATCCGATAACAAAAATAATATTTCATCTGCTTCGTCTTAAATCTTGGGTAAAAAATTTTTTTTTTTTGTTTGAACTTCAAATATCGCTTTTAAAAAATTTAAAAGAATATTAATTAAAAAATTTTATTATTATTTTTATTAATTATTAAAAAAAAATAAATAAGATGAGAGATATAAAAGATATTAAGATAAATTATAATAAATTTTTTATAAAATTTATAATAGTTAATTATTTTTTTATCTATGCGTATTGTTCTTATATGACACTTGAAATGAAACAGAATGAGTATTAAAATTTGAATTTTTTTTTTAGATTTCAAATTCTAATATCTTATAAATTTTTACTTTTTCTTTTATCACTCTAGTTCAAAAGAGATATGTTGAATAGTTTGAATAATTTCTGATTTTTAAAATTTCTGTTTCTGTTTTTTTTTTTTTAAAAAAATTGTATCTTAGAAAATAGATTGAGAAAATCAGAAATTTGAATTTTTTTTAGATTTCAAATTCTAATATCTTATAAATTTTTACTTTTTTCTTCTATCACTCTAGTTCAAAAGAGATATGTTGAATAGTTTGAATAATTTCTGATTTTTAAAAAAATTTCTGTTTCTGTTTTTTTTTAAAAAAAATTGTATCTTAGAAAATAGATTGAGAAAATATTGTGAGATTTTTTTTGGGATTCAAGTACCAAATAACAAAAATAAAAACATTTTTACAATAATAAAATGAGGTAAATTTCTAGTCTTAAATCTTCATCTAAAAATTGAGTATATGTAGATTTAAGGGCCTATTTGAGAAGCTCACAACTTAATTATTTATTATAAAATAGGCGCACTCCACCATGAAAAAGAGCAAAAACAATAATTGCTGCTTCAGTGCTTTGTGTTTGTTAGTGCTCTTTCTTTATTAACCATCATTTTTCTCGTTCCTTAGCCTTGTAAACTTCCTCTTCTTCTCTTCTCTCTCCTTTTCTCAACTGCAAATGTCTCAAGTAGCCTTCATTGAATCTCCAAAACACTGTGCTAAGAAAGGATTGAACGGAGACAAACTCTACAAGAAGCTATTCTTTACCTTCTCTACATTTTTCACAGCAATCCTCTCGCTAATATTAATCATTTGGCTTATCCTGCGCCCTGCAAAGCCTGAATTTTCACTCCAAGAAGCTGATATCTACCAACTTAACCTCTCTACTCCTAACCTTCTCAACTCTTCAATTCAACTCACCCTTTTCTCCAAGAATCCTAATCAAAAAGTAGGCATTTACTACGACGATTTACAAGTTTATGCCGTCTACAAGGGTCAGCAAATCACTTTTGATACTACTCTCCCTCCATTCTATCAAGGACATCAAGATAGTAATCTCTTAACTGCATCTTTGATCGGAACAGGGCTACCGGTGGCTTCATCATTCGGTTACGAAGTTGGACGAGATCAGACCACCGGAAAACTGGTTCTTACTATAAGGGTTAATGGGAGAGTCCGGTGGAAAGTTGGGACTTGGGTTTCCGGACGCTATCGGCTTAACGTTAACTGTGTTGCTGTTATGGCTTTTGGACCTTCTCTGCCTACCGGGCCGCTAAGTTCAAAGCAAGGGACTCAATGTTCTACCACAGTTTGAATTTTTGATATGATATATATATATATATATATATAATTTACTAACTACTACTTTAAGCAGCTTGATTGTCTGTGTTTTAATGGTGTTCTATCAGCTTTTACTGCTTTAGTTTCTTGCGTGTTAGTTTCTGCTGCTCCTAATTAAGTGCTGTAAATTAATTAATAGTAAGTGATGAGACAGAAAGTTTGATAATTATAGTTATATATTCAGCTCAGGTAGCTGAAATAAATGTTTTATGAGGGAAACTTTTGCTTACATGCACTTATCTAATATAATAATTATATATGAATATAATATATGTCTTTTTAACAAAAAAAAAATAAAAAATCATATTAATTAAATATATTTTCATTTATTAATTTGAATAATATGAAATAAGAATATACTCGTACAATAAACAAGTTGGAAGTTACAACAATAGAAGCACCCAAATTGATTTGTTTTTCCAGAAGAAGAAGGAGAGGCAACGTAAGATTAGATTCAAAGGAGAAAAGAAAAGGTGGAAACAAAGGCGGGGAAATTAGTTAGTTGCGTCCTTTGGCAAGCATCAAATTTCCACGTCGGTATCTCAGCTTTAATGATTATAGAGATAACACAAGTTGGTTAGTTGTGGGGTTAACCCCACTTTTGTTTTTGCCACTTCTTTATGCATATACTGAATCCATGGATTCGGAGCTGATATAGAAACTGAATATCCTCAAGACTTAAACACTAATTACAGGGAATAAAATTTGTCTGTCAAGAACCTTCATGGGAGGAAGAATTACTTCAACTTCGAATCTCACAGTTTTGGAAAGAAGGGGTTGACAGGAGAAAATTACCCCAATTTTACAGTTGTTTACCATGTCAAAAAAAATTTTGAAAGTGGACAGCACCCGGGGTTTTTTCTTGGTCAAAGAAAAATACAAGAGGATCTAATTGAAGGAAAAATAAATGCCAAAAGTACATATGCAACAAAGAAAAAGGTAAATTAAATAGTAAATACTAATAAAATTAAAAAAAAATAAATAGAAAAGAAATATCTCTGTCCTTTCCTCGTTCAAGATAGGACCAGCGTAAGAAGGGACAATAACATGTACCCAAAATTATCTTTTGTGGGTTCCATCTCTCGCAATAATCCCACCTTTTTTATTCTTTTGCAAAGCTAAACTTCAGTAAAAGAGAGTTAACCAACCAAGAACTGTGTCTGTGGCTAGCAATTGACCTGATGGTTAAAAAGAAAGTGTATTTTGTGGGTTCCATCTCTCGCAATAATCCCACCTTTTTTATTCTTTTGCAAAGCTAAACTTCAGCAAAAGAGAGTTAACCAACCAAGAACTGTCTGTGGCTAGCAATTGACCTGATGGTTAAAAAGAAAGTGTATGATATAGACAAAAATAGTTTCAATACTAACCTCTCATGGTCTAGCACCTTATTTTCAAAAGGAAACTGGCTTTTTTATATATGATCTCAAAAGTTCTTTCATATCTACTCTCTTCGTCTCAACAACTTTTCTATAAAATGACCCCCTTTTTTTTCCACTCAAATGTATAATTTATGTATAAGTTCAACAACTATACATGATTTTGCTCTTTCAGGGATGCAAGGAGAAAATAGACCAAGGGAAGAGAGAGAGCTTTGGACAATCTTCATCTCCTTCTAGCAAATGGGTATATTTACAAACAGGACATGACATGAGAAAACAAGTCCATTAGTATATAGATATATCATTATTCTCTGTAGCAAATGCTGCTCCAGAGCACAAAATGGCATGGATTAATCAATGGACATCCTAGAACACCTCAATAAGGAAGAAGCACAGAAATCAATGAAGTTTTAAGTTCTCCAAGAATACAGTACGTAAATTGAGTTCCAGCCATGCACTGAATTTTAGACAAGCGCTTGGACTAAGAGGGAGTTTGGGAACAGCATAGCAGATAAAAAATATGCTGTCAAAGAAGGAATTTCCGCAGAGCTTAGGTATATAAAATAAAAAGAAAAAGACCATGCAGACTGCTATCCCAACATAGCATTCGAGTACATTCTAAATCATCCCCATTCACATCCAACTTCAAAAAGTTTGTGTTGAAAGAAAGCTGTTTGTCACGAAAGGTACTACACAATAGCTTGTTAGTAAAAGCTGCAACTACAGATCCTAATCTCACAACACATAAGTTTGCGTATCTTTTATAGTGAATATTGCCACTCAATATTCCAGCCACAAACATTCTACATCAAAATAGCGAACAAAATCTAATCATCATTCAAGTGCCCAAAGCCTTTGGTTAATTTTTTAGTGGAAGATAGAAGGGGAATTGTTCTTTCATCTTCTGCTTCTTTTGCTGTTCTCTATCTCGATCACAGAGAGAAACACCAGAAGAGATGAGATTCTGAGAAGTAAAATAAAGGAATTAGTTGTTTGCTTTCCCACAGAAGAAATTTCATATCCAATCCTACAGCTTTAAGGATTATCAAAACTATGACTTCAGAATCTTTTCTCTCAGAATCATATACCACGAATTTTGTCCACATATACAAATGATGGAATTGGATCTATATATGCATTAGTGTACTAGAGACTGCACTATTCATGCATCAGCACCCAATCTTTCATTCTATCACTTCCATCTAATGGAAAATGGACTGCATCCAATTCTGCATAAAATCTTTTATGTTTCTTTCAATATTACACTGCAGAATACTACTAGATAAGCATATAAGCATTCACACTTCAGTAACATGGACCTGAAATCATATAGAATTACTAGCTTTGTGATGGATGTCGTGACCCCATAATACCTTTTCTGACAACTCATCTGCAGAACAACTGAGAAAGTACTAAGCTTGAGGGGAAGGTTACATACTTATAGAAGTCTTATTGCATGTTTGAACTACAAATGATTCCCATAGATCATCATGCATATGGTGAAGGAGGGAAAAAAATACAGTTACCAGGCTTTGAAGTTCTTTAAGAAAATGCTAACAAAATTGGTGTTATGCATTGAGAGTAACTAGAAACCACAAGAAAGTGGGGAATTTGAAGATATGCAGAAATCTTAAAAAATGTGATGTCAAATAAGGAAATAATCATATGATAAACCTTTAGACACTAAAGATATTGAGAAAATGCGAGAGTACTTCTATCATGAAACAAGTCTAGTGCTCAAGGCTATCGGACAACCAAATTACTCCCAAGAACATCCAATTCCATAACATTTATCTGGATAGAAAGATGTCGCCCCGGAAAGGCACTAAGCTATGGAGATCTTGTTACTGATGCTCTCTGGGGAAAGCAATATGGAAGAAGGCAGAATAAGATAAAAAAAAGAGGAGCAGTTCAAGAAAGGAAAGAGAATCGGGACAAAAATCAAGGCTGCAATTAAAAATCCACAAATTAAGGCAGTAATAAAAAATAACATCAGTTAACTATTCTATAGAATAATGTAGAATCCTATTAGAATATGTCTTTCAATTAAAAGCCTATAATAAAGGGGTAGAATCTCTATTATCATGTATTACCTATTTTTAGTCAGCCTAGCTTTGTTATTTAAAGTGTGGAACGTAATGAAAGAGGACAAGCAGAAAATTATTCAACTTGAAATAGGCAGCTCTCTCTCTCTCTCTCTCTCTCTCTCTCTCTTGAGCTACAAGGTTGGTAGTCCCCTTTGAAGAGCTCCACTTCTTTTCTTTTCCTTTTCTTATCCTTCCACCATAGGTTCTCATAGAACACCTAAGCGAAAACGTCCTGTGACTAGATCCCAAGCTGAGACTTGCAACAACTTGTATCAGAGCCAGAAGTCGTGGGAGATTCAATCAACCAAATCAACTAATGGAGATGATGAAAAACATACTGGATGAACATAAGGCTGAGCACCAAGCAACACTTGCTGCCTTAAGTGCCAGAATTGACAACCTGTCCCGAAGTCAGGAAGGTCTGATGGGCAGGAGGCATGAACCAGAAAATAGGAGCAGCAAAACTCCATCTACACTACCAGAATCTGTCTTAGGGGGGCGACCAGACAGCAGCTTTGTTTCCCGATATGCAAGGGTTGAATTCCCTTCATATGGTGGAAACGAAGACCTGCTTGGTTGGCTAAACAGATCCGATCGGTTTTTTCACAACCAGAGGACAGCAGCAAAGATAAGGTTGGACTTGCTTCATTCCATATGACTGGAGATGCCGAACTTTGGTTTTTTAATTTATCCCAAGAAAACCAAGATTTACCTTGGGAGCATTTCAAGGAATTGTGCCATCTCCGTTTTAGACCACCAACATGAAGCAATCCCCTTGGAGAACTCATCACCCTTCGGCAAACAGGGACAGTAGAAGAATATATGAGCAGATTTCAGAGTCTGCTTGCAAGGGCCACTACTGTGCGTGCTGACCAACACGAGGATATTTTCACAGCAGGTCTATCTGACTCCATTCGCCTTGATGTGGAAATTCACAGCCCAACAGATTTAGTGTCAGCCATGAACCTTGCTAGGGCATTTGAGAGAAAGCTCCAATCCAGCGAAGGGAAATGCCATATTCATAGTGGTACGACATCAAGACAGCCTCAGAGTATTGCAGGGAATCAAGACAGAACAACAGTACGGAATTAGGAGAACAAGCGCACCCACCAGCCTTTATCAAACGCTTGAACCGGGATGAAATGGCAGAAAGAAGAGCCAAGGGGCTGTGTTACAATTGCGATGAGGCATACACTAGTGGCCACAAATGTAAACGCCTTTTCTGGTTGGAAATAGCAGACACTGAGCAGGATGAAGATGCAAATAATGTTATCACTACCCCAGAACCTGAACCCTACCTGCAGAACCCACCTGGGAACCTTTAGATGGGTTCCAGAATTTGAGCTTGAGGGCAAGCTCGTGCTTGAGGGGGGGAGTGATGTCACTGATGCTTTCTGGGGAAAGCAATATGGAAGAAGGCAGAATAAGATAAAAGAAAGAGGTTCAGTTCGAGAAAGGAAAGAGAATCGGGACAAAAATCAAGGCTGCAATCAAGAATCCACAAATTAAGGCAGTAATAAAAAATAATATCAGTCAACTATTCTATAGAATAATGTACAATCCTATTAGAATATGTCTTTTAATTAAAAGCCTATAATAAAGGGGTAGAATCCCTATTATTATGTATTACCTATTTTTAGTCAGCCTAGCTTTGTTATTTAAAGTGTGGAACATAATGAAAGAGGACAAGCAGAAAATTATTCAACTTTAGGTAGGCAGCTCTCTCTCTCTCTCTCTTGAGCTCCAAGGTTGGTAGCCCCCTTTGAAGAGCTCCACTTCTTTTCTTTTCCTTTTCTTATTCTTCCACCATAGGTTCTCACAGAAAACCTAAGCAAAAACGTCCTGTGACTAGATCCCAAGCTGAGACTTGCAACAGATCTTGCCATATAAAATATTTGCCGCAGAATGAAAATCCTATTCCTAACAGTATAGCTATTTTACCTCCATCTCATTTGCAAGCCAATAGGAGCATTGAAAAAAAATAGTGCTCTCCAAAACCTGTTATATTAAAGTACAACCACAACATTCTCATTCCATAAAAACACAAACTGCATCAACTCAGCCTTGCTTTGCAAAGTTACGATGGCCAAAGGGCACATAAACAGAGGCCTATCTATGTGAGAAAAATTGAAATGGGGACAGAGATTATCATCATAATCCAAAACTTAAATTTTTTAATTGGGTTAATCTCACTGAGACGCATGCAGAAGTAACTGTAAAAGTCTAAAGATGAAGCCTCACATTGTAAGATGGAGCCAATAAAATATTTAAGATGAATAAGGCATCTCTCATTTCTATATTTAACTCTGAAGAATTAGTGTCATTACATGGTAAAGGCAAGTATATTGATTTCTCAGCATCTCAGAAGTCTCAAATGAAGCATTCTATAATCATATAAAAAAGCAACATAAGGAAAAGGTAGCAGCACAACTCAAAATTGTCTCAATCCTGAAAAACCAAATGGCCAATATATCAAGATTGTACCGAATCAAGACTAACCCATTTCCAGAAATGTTTTTTCACAGAAACAGCTTTATCGGCAGCCCTCTTTTCTTCAGAATCAGCATACTCCTCCAGCTCTTCTGTACAAAATTCCCCTTCAGGCAACCCATCCATCGTAACATCCATAGAATGTAACACATACCGAGCTGGCAGACCTGGGTATGACAACGAATTCCGCTCCTCAACCTTCTCCACGTATGAACCAGGCACAATCTTCACAACTCCAGAGTCACTCATGATCGATCCAAGCTCTTCTTTGATAGCCCGATAGACAGCAGCTTCAGGGGTTTCATTAGGTTTCATTTTCTCTGACAAGGGTCTGCACCGATTCCTCTTACTACCATCCGATAATTCCTGATGCGATTCAACAAGAATTTGATTGTTTTTACCGATAATTCGGACAGTAACGACACTAACAGTACGGATTGGAGGGGTGGAATCGGCAAGGAAGGTTTCACCCTCGTACAGCTCGAGCCAGAGATTGTGGACGTTCTTGGTGCCGGGTTTCACACCCCACGAAGCGAACGAATCAGAAGGCAATCGCGGCTTGAGCCAGTCAGACAGAGACTGTGGGCTAGTAAAATGATGATTATTTTTGGAGAGAGACATAGAGGGTATTTTGAGGAAACGGCGGGAGTTTGAATTGAAACAGAGAAAAGGGATTTTGGGAAAGTGAGGTTTGCAAGAAGATGTGGAGGAGGAAGAGGAGGAGAAAAAGAAGAAGATAGAAATAGCAGTGAAAAAGAAATCAGAAATATTTGTTGGCTTGTGGATATTTGTGATTGAATGTGGTGGTGGCGACGGCGGTGGCTGTGGTGGTGGTGACATATCAACTAATAATGATACTATCACTACCAAATTGCACGAAAAGAAGAAGAAGAAGCAGATATACCCTTCTGAGGATCAAATCCATTCTGAGAAGGGAAAAGAGGAGTTTGTTTTTGTGTAGGTCAAGGACTCCAAGGCTTTTTGAGAATTTTAGAGGTGGGAAATATAAGGCAGTTTCGTGATGAGATATTCTGTTTTTATATTCATTGTAATTGTTCTCGTTCTATCATTGACAGTCTACCATTCTAAGTTTGTTGCTTTCAAGTTGGGCTTTGGCCTTTTCCTTTGAACCTAAACACTGTAACCACTTTATTAGGCCCAATTTGATCTCTCAATAGATAATTGGAAAATTTTCAAAAATAGCTTAAAAATAAAAAAAAATTACAAAAATATTGTATAACAAAAAAATTATAAAAATATTATGTGTATATTAAAAATTTATAAAATATTATATATTTTCTAAAAATTTATAAAAATATGATATATATTAGATATATATTGAATATATATTAAATATATTTTAATATATATTGAGTCTACGTTAAAAAAATGAAAAAATAATAAAAAAATATTTTTATAAATTAAAAAAAAATTAAAATAACATTAAAAAAGAGCATTTCATGTAATTTCTTTTAGATAATAAGTAAAGGGATTATATTACCTATATATAATACAAAAATAACTGTAGCTGATACAGTATTATACCGAGTGTTACTTTTTTATCTTGTCATGTATTTTAATTTTTAAAATTTTAAATTAAGTTATATTATTATTATTTATTATAATAGATATTTATTTAAATAATTTAAATAGAATTATGATATTTTATTAATAATGATTAGTTATGTATATATTTATTTTTAAAATTTTTATTTTGTTGTTTACTATTTGAAATTATTGTAATTATCATTATGCTGTAACCGAAATTGTTATAATTTTTATTATAATAAAAATTATTGTATGTATTATACTATTAATTAATAAATTATCAAACAAAATAAAACTCGCTTAAGATATTTAATATTTGTGTAATGTGCATGTTTATCCAATCCATACGCATATGAAAGGAAATTATATTCAAATTAAATTATTATTATTATTTATTAGAATAAATATTTATTTAAAGGATTTAAATAAAATTATGATATTTTTATTAATGATAATTAGTTACCTACATATTTATATCCAATATATACAAATATGAAAAGAAATTATGGTCCAATTAAATTATTATTTATTATAATATATATTTATTTAGAGAGTTTAAATAGAATTATGATTGATAATAATTATATTTAGATAGTTTAAATAAGATTATAATAATATATTTGATGTTAACAATGATTAGTTATTATATTATATAAAAAATCAAAACCATAGCTACTACATTGATATTTTATTTCCCAATAATACTATTTAGTTTCCGCACCACAACACTATTTTTTTCTCTCATATGCATGTAATATATCATATCTATTATACTTTTACTTTTATCATTGAAAACTTTTATCAGACAATGGAAAAGATTATTTTTTTTTAATGTTGTTTCTCGTTATTTTTCTTTTACCTTTTTTATTATTTATTTGTTATATAATTTTTTTGGTTAATTTTGTGTTGTTTTGTTGTTGTATGAATTTGTTTTATATTCTTTATAATATTTTGAGTTGATTTTTTTTATTTATTTTTTCTGGTATTTTTAGCTTCTTTCATAGTTTTTTAATTATTTATTTTTATTTGATATTGGGTAAACTATAATTTTATTTTAGTTTATATTAGGATTTTTAAAATTTTTTAATTTAATTTTTTGTTAGGGTTTTGTTTTAATTTTATTTACATTAATGATTTTATTTTAATTTTTATTTAGATTTATTATTTGATTATGTTTTATTTTTGTTACTTTTTTGGTTTATTTTTTATGTTATATTGAGTAATTTTTGTAATTTATGTTATTTTTTAATATTTTATATTAGCGAAATCCATGGGTATGTACCTAAATTTAATGCGAACCCATCATGGGTAGTAAAAAATTATCTATACTTATCTAAATTCATAAGATATATTTTAATATTTTACTATAAAATATTATGTTTTATTTTTAATTTATTGCAATGCCCTAAGAATTTTAAGTACTGATTTTCTGCATTAAGTAAATATATGAGTGTAAATTGGATTGATTATGATATTATGTATAGTTTGAGTATTTAGAACTAATAGTAATAAGGTTAAATAAGCCCTAAAAAAGGTAAAATTAAATTTGAATATAGATAATATCAATATTTCTGGAAAAGATTTTGAAGAGGTAAGAAATTATAAAAATACTCTTATAGCCTCGAAATGAACTCGAGCTATAATTTGGATGTGAAATATGGATAATGAAATTTTAAAATAGCTAAAGTAATTATTTTTACAATGCTTCAAGGTTAAAGATCGGAGTAATAGTTAATTAAAGAAAGTGAGTGTACCGAAACTATTATATGAGTGAGTGTATTGGATAAAAATTCTAAATACTATATAAGCATTTTTAGAGTCTTCCCCATTTCTCTAAAATGCCACACTCATCATCCATCACCATCCTCATCTCTTCTTCTTTCTTCTTCTATTCTCTAGCATATAAATCATGGATATTTCATAGAAAAATTAACTTTTGATGGATTTTAGCTATTTTAAGCTAGATTCATCAAGATAAACATCATCAAATCAAATGATTGAAGAGAAGGGATGAAGGAAGTGTAATTAAGTGAGGTTAGTGCTTGTATATTATTTATTTTGCTATTGATTGATTTTATCTTGATTTTGATTATCAAAGAAACTTGTGTTTTGATTATATGTGATTGATTGTGAAAGAATTGTATTTGAAGTGAATTGTAAAGAGTTGAGTATTGAAAGTGGTTTATTTGAAAGTAAAATTACTTTTGTAATGAACAAAGAAAGAATTTGATGGTTCTTAGATGAATTTGTTTTTTAAAATAAATTATCGAACCATATATATATGTAGCGATTTGGAGTTATGAACAAGTTGGGATTTGGTAAATTTAGGGTTTGATGAATATTTGAGTTGTGGAGACTTAAATTTAATTGTGCATTGGAGAGTTGGATACAACTCTATTGGTTTAATTGAGTTGAATTATTGGTTAAATCGTGAAAGAAAATTTCAGCAGTAATGTGCATGACCCTGCATGGTCATGCATCTACCTGTGCAGATGGTCATGCATCTACCTGTGCAAATATCTGCCCTTTGAAACTTTAAAGAAATATTTCATCAATGATGCGCATGATCATTTACATGATCATGCATCTGCTTATATATATTTATGCTCTTAAAATATTGAAAAGAAATACTACCAGTGATACGTATGATCATTCGCATGATCATGCATCTACCGTGCCCATTTTTATCCTTCAAAACTTTGAAAATAAATTCTAACAGTGATATGCATGATCATTTGCATGGTCATGCAATTGCCTGTGAAAATTTCTCGCCCTTCAAATTTTGAAAAGATATTTCAACAGTGATGTGTATGATCATTCGTATAGTTATGCATTTGCCCATATGTATCTTTATCTCCTTGTACCTTCACAAAATATGTTTAAGTGGGTGAAATTAGTAGTGAACAGTTGAGCACATCTTGGAAGTATTTATAACTAATGAATGATTGTTTATAAGATTGAAGTGAAATAAACTTATTAGTGGTGAATTGTTAAGTTATATTTGAGGATACATCAAATTGTTGTGAGATTGTTGCAAACAGTGATGAACTTAACCTAAAGAGTGAAGTGAGAAGGCAAAACTTCTATGAAAAGAATTTGATATATAATCTTTGATGAGTAGAATGAGTGTAAAGTTAGTGTAATGATTATGGACAATTGAATGTAAGAATATTTGATTATGATTAAGTGGTGGAAAAGAGGCTAGTGACTATTGAAGTGCTATGAAAAAAGAAATGTAGTGATAAAACATAACTTGAGAGGAGAAAATATAATGTTCAATATACGAATCTTGAATATGGTTTAGTTGATTCACTTGTGATAATTTAGATTAAAATTTGATTGTGCTCTTAAAGTATTGAGTATTGTTTGTTTGGATTGAGTGAGTGAAGTTAATAATGAACTCATAATTTTAGAGTTTGATTGAATAAGGAATGATGGAAAGATAATGTTTATCACGGAAAAATATACTGATTGTCAAATATAGATATACTTTCTATATATATATATATACAAAGTATATATATAGTGTGTGAGTTATATTTATATATGAATAATATTGTAGAAAGAAAGTGATAACTAATAGAGTGTATTGTATTAGAAAGAATAAACCAATCAAAATAAAGTATGTGGTATTGTAAGAGTACAAATCTCAAAGAAATAATAAATGAAGTGTTATATTGTAATTGATATGACAATGATAAATTATTTAAAATCAGTGAAATAAGTGTATTGCCCAATGATACTGTTAGTAAACCTAATGTTCAGATTGAATGACTAGCCAAATGGTGGACGTCTATAGTGAAAGTGGGCACTATGTGCCATCAAGTACACTTTTATGTCTTATTGATATTAGCATCTATGACATCAGTGGACGCTTTACATTATAGAGGATCTTTGGTCCCCTTCTCTCAATGGACAATTTGTGTCACCATATACAGTGTGCATTCGTGCCATAATGGTCCTTTAGTCATATACTTACAGTGAGCATTTATTTACCATCAGTAACTCGTTATCCGAATCTAGGATTTAAAATACAGTTTATATTGGGCAAAAGTACAATGACAAAAGTGCAATGACAAAAGTGCAATAGCAAAAGTATAATAACAATAAAGTATATTGATAAAATAATTATAGTGGCATATAAAATAACAAAAGTGCAATGATAATAAAGTGTATTAGTAATATGATTATAGTACGAGAATGTAAATATCGAAAGTATTTGATAATTTGTATTGAAAATATTTTACGTGTTAAATTGATAAGAGAGAGATTACTGTAAAACATGAAAAGTGCAGCATGAATAATTTTTATTGTTATTGTGATTATTTTCTTTAATATTGAATGATAAAATATGTATATAAAAGCACTACTAAATGACGAGCTTAGCGTGTTAGAATTTTCTGACACACAGATATGTGAACCAGAGTAATAGTGAGAAATGATGAATAATGAATTCTAAAGATATGTACAGTGCAAATGATGATCTTATGTAAATTGTAAGTGTAGAAGATTGTTATATGGATATATTGTATAGTTTGTATTGATTTATTGAAAGACTGTATCGATTTGTAAGCTTGAAGAACAAAAATATATGTATTTAGAGTTTCGAGTTTAAATTTTTAATTGGATTATTATTGCAATAGTGTACATTGGATTGTTATAAGAATGATTGATTTATTAAGTAATATCTTCTAGGCAGTTCTCTGAGAGAATTGCTAGGGGAAGTTACGTTTATATTATTAAATTTTAGACTTAATATATTCATGGCCTCATGTACTTGTCCTTTTTTATTACTTGACCTTCTCAACTCTTTGTGTAACCGCATTGCCTCTTGAACTTGATTTTTTCCTTATCAAACTGTTCCTTCTATGCTGATGTGACAAAATATTTATAGTTCACACACTGACAGCGCGTGAATATATCTAAAATAGCTAATATAATTTATAAAATATCAAAAATACCCTTTAATTTTTTAAATAATTACTTTTAAAATTTGCATTGCTACTTATTCAATTATTTTATTAAATTTTAAAATTATTTTTATATTATTTAACACTAAATATTAAATTATTACTTTTAAAATTTCCATTGCTAATTTATTATTATCTTAAATTCTAAAATCATTTTAGATTATTTATTAAATATTAACCAAATTTAAATTTATTTTAGAATATTATATTAAATTATATGTAAAATTAATTTAATTATTTTTAATCTTTCCCTAGCCCAAATTTAATTTAATTTTTTGTTGTTCAACTACAAGTTTAAAAAAAAAATTAAAAGTAATAAAATTAATTTAAATAAAAAAAAAGGAAAACAAAAATCATTCATCATCGGCACCAACACTTCTACTTCCAGAGATGACAAGAGAAAGGGATTCAAATCCAAATCACAAACCGCAATTCTTCCATCTTGGCTATCTATTATCCAATTCCTTCTTGTAATTGCAAATTTTTCTTAATTTATAAATGAAAATCAAGAAGAAGAAGAAGAAGAGGGGGAGTTCAGTAGCAGTAGCTGAATTGGAAAAAAAATTAATTATCAAAAAATTTAATTAAATAAAAAATTAAAAAAATTATCACAAAGCCAACATCATTCTTATTGTTTGTCATTGCCGACAACCACCGTTGCTCCGGCCTTGTAGATCATCGGTGAGGCTAACCAAGAGAAATGACCAGTACACTACTTCTATAGATCAACACCGGCGACTAAAGGAGGTGGTGGCATTCATAGAGGAAGAGTAAGATCTATAAATCAATCATTTCTTTTTTCCCTATTACTGTATCATTTTTGTTGCTCTTCCACTATCCAAATTCTCCTAATCGATCATTTGAAGTTTGCACAAGATTCTTTACAACACTAGTATTTGCTCCATGCAATTTCTTAGCTGAGATTCCTAATCTCTTGTCCTCTAAACACTACTTCAGATCTTTATTTTCCTTCTCTATTATTTTCAAATCCTTTCTCATCCAAAAAATTATTCCCTTCAATAACATCAAATGACTTGTATTATTCTTATTACTATTTTCTGATATTTCCTTCACCTTTTCAATCCTCTCTTTACCAATTTTATTTATTGTCAAATAAGGCATCTTTATTCCAAAATCACTTGGCAAATTCATTCCTAGATCACGAGTGATTGTTCAAGTAAAAAATTAATTTCAAAATTGAAAACTGGACTTAATTTCAAAAGTAATTTCTGCTAATGATTTCGAAATTGAAACTAAAAGATTAAAATAGCAGAATAATTTAGTTTGGGCAAATGATTTAGGATAATGTTTTGGTGAGATCGATTGAGGAATTTGCGTTTAGGTTTGCAGTTTGATTTTTGGGGAAAAATCTTCTCTGAACTATTTGAATTTTTTTTAAGTTTCTGACATGTCTTCTTTTTTCTTGTATGGCATACACATGTATGTACTGTCAAAGTATCTGGAGAACACGCGCTATGTCGTATCTGTGTTTGTTAATTGAAGTGACAATTGTATAAGGTAAAAGCCGAGTATAAGGGGTTACATGGTTACTCGAACTGTACAATGGGCAAAATGACAAAAAGGTCCAAGTACAGAGGACTATGAATGTGTTAATCCTAAATTTTTATCTTAGATTTATTTACTTTTTTTAAATCCAAATATATATGTAGTCTCCTGAACTTGTAGCGTTTAATCACTTTGCTCCCTTGAGCTTTTATTTTAACTGTTTTGCCCCTTGTACTTGTCTATTTTATATTAACAGATATATATATTAACAATTATTGGTCATTTTGTCACATATATTTACATATTTTGTACCAAATAGATACTTTAATGACTTGATGTGGCTCAATGTATTTATATTTATAAGTTAAGAAAAACATAAGTTCAGGGGGCTATATAGTTAAAATGAAAGTTCAAGGGGGCAAAGTGACTAAACACTATAAGTTCAGAGGACTACATATGTATTTAGCTTTTATTTTTAATTTTTATTATTTAAATTTTGTTTAGATTCAATTCTTTAAGTTTTGTAATTCAATTTTTATTTTATATGTTTAAAAATATTATAAGTTTTGAAATTAATATATATATATATATATATATATTGAGTAAAAATATTCATAGTATCATGCGAGGCTTATTCTAATATATATATTAAAATATCCATCAAAATAAATAGTTAATTTCCTAAAAAAAAATCATGGTTTTTTCTTAAATTTTCTGTTTTACTTTTTTTTTTTTTGCTTTTGTTTTCCCTTTAGTGCCTTTTATATTTGTTTTCTTTTTCTTTTTTTACTCTCTATTATTAATTAATTGTAATATAAAAAAATCATTAATAAATTTATAATATATAATAATAAATATAATAGTATGTCAATCAATCATCCATCCATCTATTTATAATTTACTTCTTCTTTAATTTTTTTTATTAAATTATACTCAATTTAAAATTTTGGTCATCTTATTTATATATGTAGCTTTAGATTTTAAATTTTATTTTTTTAACTATATATATTAATATTATATTTTTATAAAAAGAATTTAAAATTATTTTTATATTTAACTTTAATTTTAAGATTTTAAGAAAACAATTAATGAATATTTTCTAATATTTATCCAAAAAATTACCAACTACATTATTATTTTTAAAAAAATTAAATATGTTTGATACTTTTTATTTTTTTTTTATTTTAATTTGTATATTAGTATTGTCTTGAATATTTAAATATTAGATCATTGTCATGTGCTAAAAATTTATATTATTTGATTACAAGTTAAATTTATAATTTTATAATTTTTTGACATTTTCTTATTTTTAAAAATAAAATTATAAAATAAATGAATAGTTGTTGTTAAAAAACTAATTTTTTAAATGTCTTTTCAATATAATTACAACTAATCATGTTATTTAAAATAAATTTATATAAAAATAATATATTTAATTTTTTTATATAATTTTATATAAAATAGTATTCAATAAATAATATATTTTATCAAAAATTAATAATTATAATTAAATATTGATTTTTTTATAATTTATTAAAATAACTTTTGAAAAATAATCTTATTTTCTAAAATCAAATAACATTTAATATTTGATTTATTTTCAATACATTAACCATATCTTATTATAAATATTTTTATAACAAACAAATATGAAAATTTTACTTTAATGTACTAATCATATTAATATATAAATTATTTTTCATTTAAAATATCATAAATTGATGCATAGCACAAGCCATTAATTGGCTTGTTATATACTAAATTATTAGTTGTTATCACATTATTACATATCTTTTTCTAATATTGACACACATTACGTGTTTCCTTTGTAAATTAAATTTTTTATTAATTAAATTTTAAAAAAAATTGAATATGATCATAATATTTAGACTCATTGATATATACATTTTTCTTTTTCTTTCTCTAAAAAACATACAACAAGTTTATAAAGAGGAGGAATAATAATAATAATAATAATAACAACAACAACAACAACAAAAAGTGGAGTACATATACACCTAACTTTTTTGTATTTTTATAGATATGGACTTCTGTTGATTTTTGTACATTTTTATTCCATTTTACGAACTTGTTATATATTATTTTTGTTAAAATTATATTATTTATTTTAATGATACATTATATTATTAATGCGATAATATAGATAATTATTAAAATAAAATAAAATTATAAAAAAATTAAAAATTAAAAATTAAAAAAGATAAAAACTCTTATTTTATAATTAAATTTACAAAAAAGTAAAAAAATATCCAAAAAAAAATAATAGAGAGAGAAAGAACAAAAAATAAATATGTGTTAGGTAATATTACTAAGTTTTAGTTTTTAATAGTTTTTTAGTTTTTTCTCACTCTATTATTTTCTCTTTTTTCTGCATATATTTTTGCAAATTTAATTATAAAATGAGAAATTTGTCTTTTTTAAATTTTATTTTCTTTATTTTTAATAATTTTATTTTGTTACTTATTTATAATATTTAATTAATATTATGATATATTATTAGAATAAATAATATGAATTTTCTAATAGATAAATAAAATATGTATTGTACATATATAATAAAAAATTATGATATAATTTTTAAAAATATAGAACAAAACTTAAAAATTATTTTTTTAAAAACCGAAAACTAAAAACTTATCTCTTAAACGAATGGCCGTCAGTTGCCCATTTTCTTTATTTTTCCTATTAGTTTACTCCCAAAAATATTATATATATACTAAAGTGCTCCAAGTAATGAACAATGCAATTCCAATATAGCCATATTTTTTTTGTGTTTTCCATTTTACCCATAATATACTAAGGATGATATATTTCAAAAGTTAAAAATAGTATTATAAAATTAATTTAATTACACTTATACCATTTTTATAGCATATCTTTAGCCATAATTTCTTTAACTATTTACATAATTTGCCATTTAACTTTCCCTTTTTCCCTTTTGTTTTTTATCATTATAACAATTTTTAACTTAAAAAATATATACCTATATTTATAACTTAGGGAAAAAATGGATAATATTATGTTAACTTTTTATTTATTAATTGCAAATACTAAGAAATAATTTTAGAATTTTTTTATTCAATAATGTTAAGGTTCAATAAAATTTGTAAATTTAAATTTAAATTAATTTCCTAAAAGGAATTTAATTCAATTTTTATTTAAAAAAATATAGTATT
This sequence comes from Garcia nutans, assembly GCA_947685225.1. Taxonomy (NCBI): domain Eukaryota; kingdom Viridiplantae; phylum Streptophyta; class Magnoliopsida; order Malpighiales; family Euphorbiaceae; genus Garcia; species Garcia nutans. Next base: position 45,506,818 of record CANTUV010000011.1, on the reverse strand, counting down.
TATTCTTAAATTTTATCTTTATGATTCCCTAAAAAAAATTCCATCTTTATAATGATGTAATATTATTATTATTATTATTATTATTATTATTATTATTATATTTATTGGAATATGAAATTTTAAAAATTATGATAACTTAAAAGATTATAATTTGAAGAAATTGCTCAAATTCAATATGAAACTCTTAGAAAATAATTAATAAAATTATATGAATTATTAAAAAATTATAATTTTAATTTATATCAAAATTGAGTAAGTGTTAAAGTTTACTTGATGAATATATATCTACATATTATTATTTTTAAGTTAATTTTAAAATGTGTATCAAATTTAAAATAAATTTATCTATTATAATTTCTTAAAGTAAAATCTAATTAGCTTTTATAGATAAGTATGTTTTAGATTATAATTATAATGTTAATCTATAAAATAAATTTAAATACATAAATCCAAATTCAAAATAAAAATGGACATGACAATTTAGGACTATAATCAAATACAATTTTTGAATTTCAATATACTCATTATCTATTTTTTTTCGAAATTAAATTTTGGAATTATATTTCTTCTTAATTGTGCATTTTCATATTGATTTTTTGTTGATTAAATAGAAAAAGAAACTTTAGATTAAATTAATTGATGATTATTTTATTTACTTTTTGCACTTTGATATATTTTTGATATATTTATTTGTTTTTCACTTTATTTTGTTGGTTTCTAATAATTATTCAATATCTAAATATAATATTTTTTTATTTTATTTTACTTTGTAATTTTTCTCATTCGATTTTTTTGTTCTATAAATTTATCAATATTCATTAATTGCTTAATTATTTTTCTATATTTCATGCAGTGAACAACTAAAATAACTAAGAAAAAATATTTTGATTGTACATAAACAAAAAAAAAAAATTGTCTATTTTCAATATGTAATTTGTTAAACTTATAACTATACTTTTTTGTTGTATATATAAATGATTGTACACAAATGATATTATGATTTGCTTTTTATTGAACTTATATTTTAACAAAAATACATTTTATGTATAAATATGTTGATATTACATTTTGTATATTATATATTTAAATAAATATTTTGTATTTTGCTGTATATTTTGTATATAAAGACATTTTACATTTTATATATAAATAAATATTTTATATTCTATTATATATTTATATTATTGTCATACTTTATATATTTATATTTTGTTTTTATTTTTCTCATTATTTACATAAAAATATTAATAATAATATTACTTTCCGCAACAACTTGCGACCGTTATCAACTTGTAATTATTAGAGCAAATTATACCATATATTCCGTTTTAAATTTTATTTTCATTTTTACTGTTATTTTTATTTATTTATTTTTATCTTTTTTTATTTTTTATTGCAAGATAATAATTATCTTTTTACATACAAATGAATATATTAAATACTAATTACAAATATTAAATTAATAATTATAATAAATAATATTTATAAAATTTAAATTTATTATCTATCTTTTCTTTCATTATAAGCGTTTTTTTTTTTACAAACTTAATATAAGCATAGATTAAATTATTAAAATTTTCATATTTTTCAACAATGTTAATATCTATTTTCAATTAAAAGCTACAAAATTCAAAAATTTGTTTACAATTAGGCCTAATTAATTTCATATATTGAATAATTAGATACCTTGAGCAATCCTCCCAGTTACTAATTCTAAATATTTTTTTTCTTATTGTATTTGATTTTGATATTCTATTTCTCATAGATATATATTAATATAATACAATTAGAACCTCTAATTATAAAATTATATACATTAAATACAAAGTTTAACCATATATTGTTATTGCTTACGAAGGCATAGCTTAGCAGCAAGTATACCTCCGTTGAACAGATTCAAGTTCAATTCTTTTATTTCCATATTATAATACTAAAAAAAAATTATATATTGTTATTATGCAGTTTGATTATGTATGTATAAAAATAATTAATCATAATGATGGCAAATGACAACCACTACTAATTAGTGATTATCGGTGACTATGTTTAAATTTACCAATCACATATAATTAATTAATTAATTAATATTTTTTTACTATAATAAATTTATTAAGTTAGAAAATAAAATAAAACCAACTTAAAAATTAAAACTTAAAATTTTATCATTTGAAATTCAACATATTCAAAATATATACACAATATATAATATATATATATATAATATACAAATAACATATACACAATATACATATAAGAAACATATACATAATTTATATAATATAATTAAATAATGCACAAAATGTATATATTTTATTAATTCAACATACAGAACGTATACACAATATATAGATTGTATACATAGATATATATATATATATAGCATACATATAATATATATATAGTATATACATAATATATATACACAAATATACGATAAACTTAATTTTTAATTTTACTTTATTAGTACAATATGAAAAAATTTATTAAATAATAAATTTAATATTTTATTAAAATATTTTTTATATTTATTTTTTATATAAATTTTGTGAATATTATTTCCTATTTGAAATAAAAATAAAAATTCTACTTTTATAAAAAATAATATGTTTTATATATTGAAGATGTAATTTGAAAATACTAATTTTTATTATTATTACTATAATATATTTATTTAACAACAAGTTTGAATAATAAAAAAATTACAAAATTATAATTTTCTCCAAAATTTGTGAATTTATGGTGTAAACAACAAATTCAAAGTTTGAAATAAAATATGTATCATAATCTCTATCAATCTCTTCCATAGGAAATTAAAAATAACAATATTACTTTCAGATATGCTTTTGAAAATAATATTGACCATCAATATGCCAAATTCAAAAGCAAAAAAATTAAAGTGTTAAAAACTAACAAATTAGCCCATTTTGAACAAAAAGCTAGCTATCATCAACTGCTTGATTAGTTAGCAGGAGAATAGGGCTAGGTAAAAAATAATGATCCCACTGAACCCGCCAGACCCAAGATGTAATGTAAGGGTTTGGTCAGTTCAGTAATAACACTCGGGAGACAATGGATGTAAGGCTTTAATAATCCTCATATTTAAGTGGTCGGACTAGTGGAGAGAATAATTTCCATACGTAACCAAACCCGACTGACGTTTATGATATATATATATATATAATGGCATCATTTTCTCTTAAGAAAAATGATGTCGTTTGAGATGCATATATAAACTTCTTTAACACATTTCTTTTTAACCCTAGCTGCATACCCTCATTTTCTTTCTCTCTCCCAAAACCTAATCTCTTTCGGTCTATCCTTTCTCTAGAGAGTTCTTCTCTCCAGAGAACTGCTCAATCCTTCCTCCCTCGATCACCTATGGCCTTTCCTTCACCTTATCCATCCATCTTTTAGCCTATTTCTCCATTTATTCCTCTTCATTTGGCAAAAAAAAAAAAAACAAAGTCAATGGGTTGATTTTAAACCTAAATTGGCCCGTGTCTCCACTTTTACAACTAGGTGAGGGTTTCAAACTACTTTTAGTTATTTCTGATTGTTATATGGTTTTTATTTTGATTGTTTTAAAATAGAAGGTTTATTTTGTTTTAAACTGAGTGTTTTTTTTAGTTTGGTGCTTAATATTATTGATATGTTGTGTTTAAATGAGTTATAATTCATGTATGATATTTTTTAAAATAATATTTAGTTTTCATGAAAAAAATCATTTTTTTTACTGATGCATGTATGTTTGGGTATTTTATCGATTGATTTCTTAGTGGTCATAAGTTAGATGTGTTTATTATTACTTATGAGGCTCCAGTCTGAGCACTTTACCCACCCCGCAAAGGATGCAAGCCAGAATACTGAAAAATGGATTAAGTCTCACGAAAAGTGTCGAGGTTACTTTGTCATCGTAGGCTATACTCAATTCAAATAAAAATGATTTTGGAAATGATTTTGAGTAGCCAGTTAAGTTTATTTTGAAAAGTAAAAAATTTAAAAAAAAAAACCATAAAGCTGACTCTAAGTGTATTCCATGGATAAAAATTATTAGTCTCGAATCAAAAGATGAATTTAGGGGCTAGGTTTAGGTTTATTTTAAGTAAAGGAAGTTTGACCTTTGATTAAATAAGAAATTACAAAATAAATGACATAGTAACATGATATGATAACTCAAGTAAAACATATTATACATCGGAAGGAAATAGGGTATAAAAATTCAATTACATTTCAAAATCCAAAATAAGGGGATCCCAAATTTAGCCTTATGGATTCTATAATGGGCACACATTTTTCAAAAAGAAAGCAAGTAAAGTTCATAAAGGAGAAAAGGAAAAAGTTATATTTTTACAAAAATAGACTTGAAACCTGATTAAAATTCTAAATCTGCATGTCCCGTTTGAATAAAAATTAAAACCCATGCAGTTCTAACAATCACAAGATGGTTGGCTTTAACTCTTTTAAAATTTATTTTCTAACCTCAACAATGTAAGGCTAAGTCTAAATTCATTTTAGGTTTAAACCTAAGTCTAAGGCCCAAGTTTTAAATCCTAATTTGGAGAAAAGTTGATTTAAAATTAAGTTTTTATTCCAACTTAAATTTGAAAAAGTGACAAAATTTAATTAAATTCATGTGCCATCGTAATTTTAAATTAGTGACAATATTCAATTAAGTTCATGTGCCAACTTAATTTTAAAAAAGTAAAAATATTTAATTAAGTTCATGTGCCAACTTAATTTTGAAAAAAAAAGTTGACAATATTCAACTAAGTTCATGTGCCAACTTAATTTTAAAAAAGTGAAAATACTTAATTAAGTTCATGTACCAACTTAATTTTGAAAAAAAAAAGTGACAATATTTAACTAAGCTCATATGCCAACTTAATTTTGAATTATTTATTTTGATTCCAAATTTAATTTCATTTTAAGGACCAAAGGATAGTCTTTGAAAATTAGGGAGAAAAAAAAGAGTCCAATAAAATAAGAGAGCTTAGGGTTTAGGGTTTTACCTTCCTTTTTAGTGATTTGGTAGATAACGGCTTGTGGGTGTGATTGAATCATTGTTCCACCTTGATTTAGGCTAGGATTTTGCTAAAAAAGCAAAATAATATTAATTTAGCTTAAGGAAAGCTAAATTAAAAGGTACAAGCACCTAAATTTGCTAAGAAAGCAAATTTTGGGCGGCTCAAACTAAGGAAGAATGAACCTTTTAATTTAAAGAATAAGAAAAGAGAGAAGAGATTGAAACAACTAGCAATTAGGTTTGTGATGCGTCCTAGTTAACCTAGCAAGTGCACTAGTTAATATAGATTTGTGAATTTGAATATTATCTTATAAAGACCAAAGTTTAAAAGCCAATTATTATATTACATTACTATTATTTGAGAAACAATATTTGAATAAATAAGAATTGAATAAAAATCTAAAAGTAAATTCACTTGCTGAAAATTAAATCTCTTTAGTGAATTCAGAATAAATCAATCAATAAAATATATTAGAGTCCACAATCCCTAAACTTGCATAACTATCAAAATTAATTAAGAAAATTGAATTAAGATTGGCGGGTTATCTTTATGCCTAGCTAACCTTGTTCACGGATATAATTTTTTAAATTAACATCAAACTCTTATTTAGACACTTTAACATTAATTTGCATATAATCAAACCCAATTATTCGACCTTATTCAGGAACAGAAATAGTGCCACAGGCTAATATCAGATTATCTATTTGAACAAATTCTCAATCAAACATGTTATACAAAATCACATAATTAAATTAAGCATTCAAATACCATTGAATAAAAATCTTAAATTCTCTATTCAACACATCATCAAAGAATTCAATTAATGAAACATTGAATACAAGCATTAAGAACAAGAAATTTGTATAAATCAACTCAAATTTAATTAATCCAAATCAATATCCATTAAATCTTAGGGTTCATGTTTTCCATAACAAAAAGAAATTACTCCATAATTAAATCTAAAAAAATAAAAGTTGAAATTAAAAATAAACATGATGAGAATAAGCAAACTCTTGATAGTTATCTTTGGCTTAAGCTTGAACCTCTCCTCCAATGGAGATTTTGTCTTCAAGGAGAAAGAAAAAGAAGAGCTGTATCAAAATTTGCATGAAACCCCTCCTTAATTTAAGTAATATGTTCCCTTTTATAATCCAAGGATAAGTCATACTTTTTCTAGTGCAAAATAAGAAAAATTTCTATATTTAGAGTTCTAAATAAAATAGGAAAGAAATAAAAAAGAAATTATAGTGAATTAAGAAAACAAAAATCTCAAAATATGCTGTAATTTTCGTAAATGAGTAAGTGCATGACCATGCATATGCTCATGCACTTTTATGTCCCTCAAAACTCTATACTAAAAAAAATTCTGGCAGCAACATGCATGACCATTTGCATGCTCATGCATTTGCCCATATGTATCTCTGCCCATTTTGTGCTTTCACTTGAATTTTGGTATATTTTCCAAAATTCACTTATAAAAACACAAAATAAAAATAAATAACCAAAACCAAATGAAAAATAAGATAAAACTAATAAAAACTAGCAAAAACTAAAGAAAACTAATGCAAATATTGTCCTAATTGTTTATAAAATATGCATTTATCAGTTTGCTTAGTTGAGTGAAGTGAAAAAAAATGAAGTAGGGATGACCTATTTATAGGGTTTTGGAAGGTTAAAATTAAAAAAATTTAAAAAAAATTGGATTAGGGCATTACAACACATTTTGGGTTCTCTGCGACACCCTTGGATGTTGCAGGGAGCCTTACGGCTACCATGCAACACCCCCTCATCGAGCCTATTGCGGCAATTGCTGCGCAACAAATTTTTGGAGGCCCTTTCTCCTTCGTCCGACTTCCATTTTGGATAATTCAAGTTACATTGTAATTGTAACAGACTAAATTTTAATAAAATGATGAAAAATTAAGGGTTCACTATTGCAATAAGCTCGTATTATTCAAAAACCTTCAAATGGCCTATTTTGGCCCATATGAGATCTGATTCATGTGATTCCAAATACTTTGGCCTCATTATCATCTAAATGCAAAATTTATGATTTTTTTCCTTAGTGAAAAATTAGAGGTTCACATTATTGTGTTAGGGTTAATATATATTTGTATATTTTTTTATCATTTGCATGTGTATTTAGGTATTTTAGTGACTGATTTGTTAAGGTTAATATATATTTGCATAGTTTCAAGCATCTTTGCATCCGTATTTGGATTTTTTATTGAATGATTTATTAGTGTTTTGTTTGTTAGATGTGTTTAGTGTTAGGGGTAATATAGATCAATATATTTTTTGACCATCTACTCATGTATTTGGGTTTCATTTTGATTATTTTGTAATTATTTGGTCCATTTATACACTGATTATAGGAGATCTGCCATTACATGCTTGTTTTCATTGATTTGATTCAATTTTTTTTACTTTTGGCATTTTTTTTAATTTCTGTATAATTTTGTTTAACTTTGTTTTTGAATTTGCATATGTTTTTTCAAATTTTATTTTGTTTTATTAAAAATATAATTTATAAATATTTTATTTTATTTAAAATATTAACTTTTTAATTATAAACCATAATATAATTTTATATGTATACATATAATTTAAAAAGAATTTAATTTTATATAATTAATTAATTAATTTGTTTTACTAAATTATTAAATTATGTTAGTAAATTATAAAAAATATAAAAAATATTTAATTTAGTTATAAATTATAATTTTTTAATATGTATACTGTTAATATTTTTTAAAAATCTAATTTTATATAAATATTACTAAATATAATTTAAATTATTTTGTTTATTATAAATTATATAATTAAATCTGTGATTATCTATATTGTTTCTAATTGTAATTTGATTTAATTTAATAAAATAATAATAATTATTATTAAAATTAAACTATTTTCGCATTTTAAATTAAGTGGTGATATATTACAATTAACGACTGTTTTATAGTCAATTATTTAATAGTTATAAAATGTTTAAAATGTAAATGTATAATTATATACTGGCTTGACTTATATATAGTTTTATATTTTTAATTTTTTTAATTTTATGCACTGAGTGTATTTTTTTTTATTTCACATGTATTGCATGTTGGAGATTGGCCAACCCTGAGTAATTGACTACTGAAGACTGAAAAGTGAAGATAGGTAGAGCCAACTCGGTAGTATATTTCTTGTATCAGTATTTTATTTTGTTGTTCAGATTAAAATGACAATAAATGTCGTTAACATTTGTTACATCAATTTGGAATTGTAATTTGTAAGGTTGTTTGTTATAATAACTATTTGTGTATTCAATTGATTTGTATGCATGTTGTTAATATGTTAGGGGAGTTTGGAATTGAATTGTAATCCTATTTGTTATGATAATTGTTTTTTTAATCACTTGTATGTATGTTGTCAATATGTTAGGAGAGCTTAGAATTGATTTGTAGTGTTACTTGATATTATAACTATTTTGTTCATTCAATTGTATGCATGTTTTTAATATGTTAGTTAGGGGAGCTTAGAATTGCAATGTTGCTTATAAATATTTATTTAATTGTTTGCAAGTTGTTAATTTGATATTTGATAGATCAGTTTAAATATTATAATTTCTATGATATATATATTATCTTGATATTTGGTAAGTTAGTGTTTAATTTGCTCTTTGCATGTTGTTAGTTGTTACTTGGTTAGGGCAGCTTAGTTATGTATAACTTAACATAATTATACAAACTGATTGTAATTAAAAAAATAACAATCAGTTTAAATTTTAATAAACTTTAAAGCAATTACATAATAAAGGAACTCAATATTAGCTTACAATAAAAAATTATTAAACTCCAATATCCAATTAAAATAATAAACTATTAATTATTAACTTATAATTATTTAATAATTAAACAAATAGTACAAATAAAACTTATCAGCTTCCAACTTCCAATTAATTTAACAAATACACTGAGAATTTGTTTCTTAGTTGGAACTAATTCTTAATAAGATCCAATATCCAATTAAAATATTAAACAATGAAACATTAACTGTGTATTATTTAAAATTATACAAATACTGCACTGAAAAACTGTGTTTAATTCCATTTTCTAAAGTCCAATTAATTTATTAATTTAATACACATATGCTTAGAATTAGTTGCTTAGTTGCAAATAAAACTTAATAAGATCCATATCCAATTAAAATAACTTAGCTTATAGTTAATTGCTTAGATGCAATTAAAAAAGTAGAATTAGGAATGTGCAGTTAGTTTTGTTAAACTAATCACTTAGATGTAATTTAAGGACAATTAAATTCCAAATCCCAAATGTAGATTCAATTTAATTAATAAAATTTTATTGAATTCTCTTTGAGGATTTAGGACAATGGCTGATAATCAACAAGCTAATATCTCAACTCAAGGACAACCTCAATAACAAACTAATGAACTAAGTCAATAAAATCTAGTTAGGGAGGCAGGAAAGCCACCTACTGCCAGGAAAAAAAGAAATCTATTAGCCTCTGGTCCTAGGAAAACTTCCATAGCTTAAGATCACTTCACGAAATTGCCCAAGGAGGAGGCTGCTAAACTAAGAGCTTGCAATTACTATGGTAAGAAATACTTGTGTGATTCTAAGCTACATGGGACCTCAAATTTGGTTCACCACTTAAAAAACTATCTTAAATACCCATATGACCTAAAAATTGATCATAAGCAGTAAATTTTGAAATTTACTCCCAAATCAAATGGTGTTGTAGATGTAGGTATTGTTCCTCAATCATTTAGTGTAGAGGAATGTAGAAAGCCCATTATTATTTTTGTTATTGCAGATGAGTAGCCTTTTAGGGTGGTAGAGAATTATGGGTTTAAGCATATAATGAGTGTGATAGTTCCTCAATTTTAAGTCCCTTATAGGTATATCAAAGCGAGAGATTGTTCCAATTGTACCTAGATGAAAAAATAAGGCTAAAATCTTTGTTGAAGAATATAAAAATGCACTACAAGAATATAGCGGATTACCGATGAAATTTTACCGAGAGAAAATTATTTGTTGATAATACCGAGAGAAAATAATAAAAAAATAATGAAAAAAATATTGACATATTACCTATAGAATATTGACAGAATAATTCACCAACAAAAATTTTGTCAATAATTATGGCGCCAGATAATGGCGGGTACATTTACCGATAAAATTTACTAACTGAAAAAATACTTCTCGGTAGTACTGACTGAAAAAATATTGTGTCGGTAAAATTTACCGAGAGAAATACGTTTCTGTCGATAGTACCGATGAAAATAATTTTTTGTCGGTAACCAATTCATGTAGACCTTTACCGAGAGAAAATTATTTCTTTCAGTATTAGCGAGAGAAAAATATTTTTCTCGGATAAATATAGCATATACCGAGAGAAAACTACGAAAATACAAATCTGCTGGTAAACGCATAGACCTAAAGTTGACTAGTTTATTGACTGTATTATCAATTTACCGACAGATATTATTTCTGTCGGCATTAGCGAGAGATTACTTTTTATCTCGGTAAAGTATTATAGACACAAAAACTTATCGATATATATTTTTTATATCGGTATTACCGAGAGAATATGTAATCTCTCGGTAAATAAATAGTAGAATAGTTGGATTTTTGCCGCCATTCTTCTATTCATTTGCCGAGAGAATATATTTTTTCTTGCTAATACCGACAGAAAGAAATTTCTATTGATAAATATTACCGACAGATAAATGTATATGTTAGTAAATCTGTTGACTAATATATTGACTTGTATTATCAATTTATCAACAGATATTTTTTATGTCGATATTACTGTGGGAATAATTATTCTCTCGGTAAATGAATAGTTGGCAAATTTTTGCTATTTATTTACCGAGAGAACAGTTTTTCTCTCGTTAATACCGATAGAAAAGATGTCTGTTGATAAATTGATAATACAAGTCAACATATTAGTCAATAAATTTACTGACAGATAAAATTATCTATCGATAAATAAATAGTATTACCTAGAGAATATATATTCTCCCGGTAAATAAATAGTAGAATGGTGAAATTTTTGCCACCATTTTGTAGTTATTTACCGAGAGAAAGTTTCTTCTCTCGCTAATACCAACAGAAAAAAATATCTGTCGGTAAATAAATATTAAATAGTCAACTGATACGCAGACCTTTACTAACAGATAATTGTATTTGTCAGTAATTTTATCGATAGACACTTATATCTGTCGGTAAAGATGTAAAATAAACCCTATCTACTTTTCCCTTCTCCCCATTATTTTGATCTCCCCTCTGCCTTCCTCTCTCACTGCCCTCTGCTCTCTCCCCCCTGTCACTGTCGATTTATTGCTCGAAGAAGAAGAAGAAGAAGGAGAAAGAAATAGGTATTTATTATTGATTTTAATTTTTTATTTATAGTAAATTTTGTATTACGTGTTAGGATTGTTAAGAGTGTTTTAGTTTAGGTATATTATTGATTTTTATTTGTTGGTTATTTGAATTTTTAGGGTATTTTAGAATATATTTTATGGGAGATTATATATTTTTGCCTAACTATCGAAAAAAAAATGATATTTTATTATATTTAATCATAATCTAATTTTAGAGAATCTAACAATTTGTATAATAAATTTTAAAATTTTATTGGAATTTTGAAATGTATTTAGGTTTTTATATTTTGTAGGATTTTTTATTATAGTTTTAAAAATCATAGTAAAATTTTTATTTGATTTTCGAAATAAATAAAAAAATTAGATAATATTTTATGGAAATTCAAAATTTTTAAGATATATTTAGAAATTATTTTTAATTTTATATTTATATTTTAGGGTTTTAGATTTTGTATAATTTTTAAAAATTAAATTAGTTAAAATGACTTAATTTTATAAATTTCAGGAAAAAAAAATTAATTTTTAAGGTTTTTTTTGTCTCAAAATAAATTTTTAGACATATTTAAAATATTTTATTATATTTTTGGAAATTTGTTGTAAATATAAATATTTTTGGTTATTAGATTGTTAGGATTCTTTTAAAATTTATAATTTTTTTAATAAATTAGAATTAATTTAATAAATTTTAGAATGAAAAAATATAAAAAATTTAATTTTTTAATAGTTATAAAATATGTTTTAGAGAAATTTAAAACTTTTATTATATTTTTAGAAATTTTTTATTAGAAATATTTTAGTGTGTTGGATTTATATTAATGTATTTGTGTACTTTTGAAAAAATATTTGAGTTATTGCCAAAAATATTAGAATTTTATTATATATAAAGAATTAATTTTTTATATAAAATAATAAATGTAGCAGAGAAATTTAAAATTTTTGTTATAATTTTAAAATTATTTTAGTAAAAAATAATAATTTAGGGCTTGCATTTGTTTTATGTTTTTTTTATGATATTTTAGTAATTTTTATGGACTCCGTTAAAAATTAAAATTTTTATATTTTTTTAAATTTTATGTTTAGTGTAAATGTATACAATTTAGGATATATTTTGTGATTTTATAAATTTTTAACTAATTAGTTTTATGAATTAAAAAGTTTGATCATATTATTAATTAAAAGTATTTGTTTTTGTGATTGCTATATATGTTATAGTTAAACAATTAAATATTGATTGTATATATACTTAATAATAGAAAATTATGAAATTTTAATGAATTTTTTTATTAATATTTTACATTATATTTGTATTTAGGTTATTATATATGTTTATGTTTTTTATATATGTATTTTTTCATTTTTATAGATTTAAATAAATTTATGTATTTTTATAATTTGAGTGAAAATAAGAGCGATATATTTAATAATAAATCGATAATTTGAACTTAATAATTAAAAGTGATATAATAAAATTTATATTGTTTTATTATGAATTTGAAACAATCTCAAATGTGTAAATTTACTAGAAAATAATAATTTAATTTTTATACTTTTTTGACATTTAAAGTATAATTAAAAGAATATTTTGATTATAAATTTAATTGATATAAGTTGAAAAGGTTAAATAAATTAATAGTTTTAAAACTGCAGATAAATAATTAGAGTATGTGATAAGTGGATTAATCAACAAATTTTTTTTACTATATATAAATAAAATTTTGTTAAAATTTGAATAATTACTTTTAATTATAGTACAAACTATATTTTGTGTTCCTTTAATTTACAAGAAGAAAGATTATTTCATTTCTAGTACACTTTTAACATTTACAACAATAATATTATAAATTATATAGTAAAAAAAATAACTCGCAATTATAAGAACTTTAACAAAAATGGAGTAAATAATAGAAATAAATTAGTATTCCGATTGTTATCGGTAAAAAATAATATATAATTAATAATAAATTCAATGTGCAAATATTTAGCAGAATATAAAAATAATAATATTTAATAAATAATAAATAAAATATATTCAAAGCGTATATATTCAAGAATATAAATTTTAATTAGATATAATAAATACTAATTATAAATATATACAAAACAATGCTATTTAGGCCTATAAAATTTAATTAGATATAATAAATAATATTTATAAATATTTTAGAGTATATATTTAGGCCTATAAAATTTTATAATATTTTATAAATAGTAATTATAAATATTTAAAAAGCATATATTTAGTCCTATGAAATTTCATAATATATAATAAATAGTAATTACAAATATCTAAATAATATATATTTAGGTCTATGAAATTTTATAATATATAACAAATAGTAATTATAAATATCTAAATAGCAATGCTATTTAGACCTATGAAATTTCATAATACATAATATATAATATTTAAATGTGACAAGAACATATATTTAGCTATATGAAAATGAAAAATATAATGGTAGAATATAAAATGATGCGCTACTTAAATACCGATTGTTAATGCATTTATTTTGAATTTGGATAATTTAAAAATAAACCTTAGTACCTATTTGGTGAGTTACTCATTTGTTTAAAAGAAGTGAGAACTCACTTTAAAAACAACAATATATATCTATTTGCTGATTAATATTAATGTGAGACATAGTAGTATACAAGTTTTGTAGAAAATTCATAGTATTTCTCTTAATTTATTCTCTAGGTGCATACCAAATATAATAAATATTCAAAAATTAAAAATTTTAAAATTTTATTATATTTTACGTAGTGTACTTAGAGAACCTAGGGGAAATACTGATGAATTTTCTTTATAATTTGTATAAAGTCTTGCATTATGTTAAATAAGATATATATTATGTTTCTGAATGGGTTAGAGCCTTACCTTTTGTGAAGGAGAAATAAGGAGATTTAATTTTCATGATTTTATTCCATTGTCTTGTTTGTATACATAGGCAAAATGAATACAATACGTGCATGGATGTATGAACGACTCAATCCGGATCGCACTTTTTGTATAACATTTGTTTATGGGTTACAAGAGTTTGTTACTTTTGCATCTAGTTAAAGGGATTATATGCAAAGCAATAAGATTCGTTGTCCTTGCATAAAATGTCAGAATCGTAGATTTTGAGAAGTAGATGAAGTGAAATACTATTTAGTAATATGGGGTTTTTGTACCATATTATTTCATTTGGAATATCCATGGTGAAGAGAATATAGTTAACTAATCTATTCCACAACCATGTAGTACATTTGAATCTATCTTTGAAAATCCATACCAATAGATGGTATATGATGCAGTTGGGCCTAATGTGTTTGAGTGGGGCATGCCAAATATTAGCGTACCTAGAACTAGTGAGGTTCATCAAGAACAAGTTGATGAGGCTCCTAATATTGAGGCTTAACGGTTTTACAATTTGTTGAATTCACTGAATACATAGGTATGGCCTGGGTTTCAAAAGCATACTAAGCTATCATCCATGGATCATTATTTGAATATGAATTCTGAGCAGCATATGTCCGAAAAGTCTTTCAATCAATGAATCCAATTTATTAAAGAGATCATACCTAAGGATAATGAAATGTTTGATAGTTTCTACCAAACAAAAAAAATTATTCAAGCGCTTGGCTTGCCAGTAGAAACTATTGACTGCTGCAAAAATGGGTGTATGTTATATTAGGGTGATTATGCAGAAGACAGAAGATGTAGATTTTATGAACAACCGAGATTCAAATAGAGTTGGGTTACAGGTAGACAAAAGTTTATGCCTTTTAAAAGAATGTATTATTTTCCTCTCAAACCTAGACTTCAAAGATTATATGCTTCAAATGCTATAGCAGAACACATGAGATAGCATTATGAGCATGAGCAAGAAGATGGAGTCATGTGCCATCCCTCGAATTCTAAGGCATTGAAGCATTTCAACCAATTACATCCTGATTTTGCAGATGAATGTCGTAATGTTAGGTTGGGTCTGTGTACTGATGGTTTTTAACCTTCTGGCTCATCAGGACAATAATACTCTTATTGGCTGGTAATACTTATTCCTTATAATTTACCACCGTAGATGTGTATGAAAGAGCAATATTTATTTTTGTTTGTAATTTTACCTGGTCCAAATAACCCAAAACATCAAATTTATATATTTCTTCAGCCATTGATAGTAGAGTTGAAACAATTATGGAATGAGGGTGTCGTGACTTATGACTATTTTGAGAAATAAAATTTTTGTTTGAGAGCAATATTTATGTGAACTATAAGCGATTTTTTATATATGCGATGTTATCTGAATGGAGCACTGTAGGTAAATTAGCATGCCCTTACTGCATGACTGATTCTAAAGTTTTTACTCTTCCGAATGGGGGTAAAATAAGTTGGTTTGACAATCATAGGAAGTTTTTGAAGGCAAATCATCCATTTAGAAGGAATTAAAAATATTTCAGAAAGAATATTACAGTAAGCAGAGATGCTCCTCTTATATTGAATGGGGAAGATTTATTATTCCAAATTGAGCAACTGGGGCTTTAAAAGGTAACTGATTATAGTAAAAATTCTAATAACAGTGCATGTCAGATTGTGGATGGAAAAAAAGTATCTTTTGGGATTTGCCTTATTGGAGTTCAAATCTCATAAGGCATAACCTAGATGTAATGCACATTGAAAAAAATATTTTTGATAATGTCTTTAATATGGTAATGGATGTTCTGGGTAAAATAAAAGACAGTGCTAAGTTAAGAGAAGATTTGAAAATATTTTGTAGAATGCCAGAATTAGAATAAGATGAAATGACTAGGAGGTATCCTAAAGCTAATTACACATTGGATGGTAACGAAAAACAATTAATATGCCACTGATTAAAAAATTTAAAGTTTTCAGACGGTTATGTCTCGAATTTATTAAGGTGTGTTGATATGAGAAAATATAAATTGTTTGGGATGAAGAGTCATGATTATCATGTATTTATGCAAAGACTATTACCCATTGCATTTAGGGAGTTATTGCCAAAAAAAAGTTTGGGAAACTCTGACAGAATTAAGCTTATTTTTTAGAGAACTTACTGCAACATCTCTAAAAGTTTTCCAAATTGAGCGTTTACAAGAAGAAATTCCAATAATTCTTTGTAAATTGGAGCAAATATTTTCTCTCGAGTTTTTTTTATTCAATAGAACATTTACCAATTCATTTGCCATATGAAGCTATAATTGCAGGCCTGGTGCAGTTTCGTTGGATGTACCCTTTTGAAAGATACTTGCGACACCTGAAAAAAATGTTAAAAATAAGGCAAAAGTAGAAGTATCAATTTGTAATGCCTTTATAGTGGAAGAGGCATCAACTTTATGTTCTTATTATTTTGAGCCTAACGTAATAACAAAATTGCGTGAAGTCCTTCGGAATGATGATGGAGGTATAGAAGGCCATTCTGAATGTCTTCTATCTATTTTCAAATATCTGGATTGACCATGCGAAAAACTAACCAACCAAAGATTAGAACAAAGAGAATATTGTGCAGCTCATACTAACATATTGTTAAATTGTGAAGAAGTTACACCTTATATCAAGTAAGTTAGTTAATATAAAGTAATTTGAAAATTTAATTTTATGTCTAATAAACAATCTTCAAAATTTTATTGATAAATTTGATTTTGTAATCTATTTCAGCTTATTCTTTGAACACTTGCGAGATTTGGATGAAAATATACTCAGTTCACAAGTTGATGTTGAGGTCGAGAGTAATTTTCCCTTATGGATTCGAAAATATGTAAGCATTAATTTGTCTCTGTGAAGCATTTTCTAAAACTTTTATTTGTTCAATTTGTCATCATTTGAACTCAAGCATATTTTTTTCTTATTGATTTAGGAAACTAAAAATGGAAATATAATTTCTGACAAATATTTGAAGGATTTAGCCTAGGGTCCATTACCAACTGTTAGATGTTATAAGGTGTATTTTGTTAATGGTTATAAATTTCACACTGAATCTCATTGTACTTTGAGAGCAACTATAAATAGTGGTGTTTGTATAAATGGGTCAAACTATAGTGAAAATTCATTTGATTTCTATGGTCGATTAATAGATATTATAGAGGTTGAATATCCGGCTTTACCAATTAAAAGGATGGTATTATTTAAATATGACAAGTATGACCCCATAAATAGCACAAGAGTTCATCTAGTATATAACTTAGCGGAAGTGAACAGAAGGAGAACATATACTAAATTTGAACCGTTCATACTTGCCAGTCAAGCTGTCCAAGTGTATTACATTCCTTTTCCTAGCACAAGACAGGACACTTCTAATTCGTTGGCAATTTGCAAAATAAAAGCTAGATCACAGATTAATCTACCCAAACAATCTGCCAATAATCATGAGTTTGATACTGCATTTCAAGATGATAGTCCTGAAAAATGTACAAGCTATTGATAGTTTATTCAGGTCCTTTAAATGATCCAACTGACAACTTATGGATATTGATGCTGTGGATGTGGAATCTGAATCGGATGAATCTTTACTTAACTCTGAATCTGAATCATCCCAATTAGATAACAACGATGAATAAAAATAATTAGTATGTGTAATTATGCTATAGCTTTTACTGAATTTATTTTGATGTTTATTATTTAATTCAAACTAATTATACTGATGATTTTTTAGATATGTATCACAGACCTGAAAGAGGATTGGATCGATCGGGGTCTAGTAGTCGATCCAATAGAGGTCCAGGTTCTAGTAGTACAGGCCAGCCACGTCTGTAGCTGTACAATGTCCCAGATGATGTATCGATTGAGGATCCTCAGGTTGACGCAGCTACAGACGATATGCCCAGAGAGGATTTACTTTTCACTCGGCCCAAACATAGGATCCTGCTTCTTCTTCTTGTTTTGTTAGTTTTTGTTATAGATTTGTGTCTTGTTTATTATAATAATTATTGTTTTATTTAGGTATTTTATTAGTTTAAATCGGTTTATTTAGTGTTTTTGTTAATTTTGTAGTTTTAGTTTATTTCAGTGTTTATGTTGTTTTTGATCTAGTTTTTAGTATGGTGTTTATGTTTTGTTGGTTATTGTTTATTTACTTTTTGTTTAAAGTTTATTTGAGTTTTGTTTTAGGTTAAAAAAGCCAAAGAACCAAGAATGAAGAAGAAGAAATCATCACAGTAGGCGACACTGGCAAGCGACATGGCCATGTCAGGCGACACTGGCAAGCGACATGGCCATGTCACTTGGCCATGTCTCTCCAAATATGCTCAAACACGGCCAAGTCATCACAGTAGGCGACACTGGCAAGCGACATGGCCATGTCACTTGGCCATGTCTCTCAAAAATGAAGCAACACGGCCAAGTCACCTCTGACTTGGCCGTGTCTCACCAATTCCAAAGGCAAAGAAGATTTAACACTCACAGTAGAGGACACTGGCAAGGGACACGGCCATGTCACCTGGCCGTGTCCCTCCATCAAGCTCCAACACGGCCATGTCCCTCATGACATGGCCGTGTCACTTAAGCAAAGAAGAAAAAGAAAGAAAGAAGCAGTAGCGGACACTGGCAAGGGACACGGCCATGTCACCTGGCCGTGTCCCTCCAAAAGGCTCTCACACGGCCATGTCCCTCATGACATGGCCGTGTCTCTCATAAAACAAGCGCGCACCGAATTTTAAAGCCGACGTTTCGTATAAAAGGAAAAGAAAGTGAGGGTTTCAAAGGGGGTTGGACGATTTAGAATAGATTTTGGAGCCGTCAGAGATTAGAGCTAGGGTTTTAACTTTGTTTTCTTTGATTTTAATTTCATTTTGGATTAAACTAGATTAGATTAGATTGTTCTAGCCATTATTTCATCCTTCTTGCAAGATTTGAACAAGAGATTCTTCAGAAGCTTCAAGGAGTTGTAACTTGGTTTTGTTCTCGAACTTATTCTCTTTATTTTCATTGAATGGATATTATCATGTCTATTTTGATTTCTTTGAACATTAATAAGATGAATATGTTTGATTGCATTATGAACTAATTTGATCTAGTCTAGGGTTTGTATGGATCTGCTATGATTGTATGGATTGGTTATTACTCTTAACTTAATAATTTCTTTAGCCTTGATAGAATGGAACATTGTTAATATATAATTGATTGATCACCAATTATGTGTTTAAAGGTATTAGATGATGGATCGAGAGATGAAGTTTAATACTTGAACAATTCAATTAGGGACTTAGGTGAATTAGAGATATAACCTATTAAAAAGATTATTTCACTTATAACAAGATTAGTTGAAAGAGGTTTGAATGCGAGAGCTTATTTCCTTGACTCGATTAGTTGAGTTGTTTGAGATTTAATCTTTGAAATTGAAGTAGTTAAGAGGAATAACCGTTCATACATATAAGTAGTAGAGAAGTACAAACCCTAGACCTTTTATTAAGTGAATCAAAACGCCAGTTCTTGTTTACTTTTATTTGTTTTAAACTCAAATCAATCTTCTTCATTATTTAGCAATTTAAATCTCTTTATTACTTGTTAAACATAATCTGATAAGCAATTAACCACTTTAGCTTCCTTGAGAGAACGACCTTGGGGCGATCACCTTTGCTACAGCTACCTCGTATACTTGCGAGTGACGCTTTGTGGTAGAGTTTATTTGAGCGCAACACTTCTCTCCCGGCCACTACAGATGTCCCCATTGGTGATGCCAGTATTGCAGCATCAGCTGCAGGTCGTGATAGTATAATGCAGCATCTGCCTGTTCGGGAGTCTGAGTAAGTATTTTTAATATTTTATATTGCTTATATTAAATTATAAAGTAGATTTCGGTTAATATATATTACATATTGTTCATTTTTATTCATTTTATAGCTACATGATGGATCCAGCTGGGGCTTCCACTAGATGCATCCGGAAGGTCATGGCACAGAAGATGGACTCCGCTGGCCATCTCTTCAGAGATGAAAAACTTTTGGTTCGAAGAGTTTAAGGTCAAAAATAAAATAAAATTTTAATATTTAATATATATGTACAACTTAAAAATTTACAATTATCATATACTAATTATCTTTACTTTTTTACAAAAATATTTTTTACTGGGACCAGGCTATCAGATTGCATTCATGAAGAAGGCAGCTATTTGCTACAGCAATATGATGAGTGAGGTGGAGGCTGCAGGGAAGCAGTCTTCATTTATTAATGATCAGTTATGGGCCAACCTGCAGGCCCGGTGGAACTCTCCCGAGGGGCAAATACGTTCTGTTGTTATCTCTCATAATAGGATGTCCAGTGTTGCAAATGGTGCAGGTATCCACACACACGGGAGGCAGCAGATCATATTATGATCATGCTCATACACTCATAAGTATATTCAAATTTTTTAATACATTTCAATTTATATTTTTTGTGTTATAAAACTAATATTTTTTTCATTAAATAGGAGTCTACCATGGGTCGGCTGCTGAACAACTATGAGCTGTTTGTGCATACACACACCCGGGGTCACGATGGGCTTTCATTTGTGGATCGTTGATCTCAGGATATAAATATAAGTAATTCCATAATTTTTTAAATATTATAAAATTTATATTTAAAATATATAGTTAATAATTTTTTTTATATTACATAGGATCATTTCATTATATCTCAGGAGAAGGCCTCTCAGTCCAACATGCTTGTTGACAATGATAGCTTTTTTAGATCTGTTGTAGGCGGAGAGAAGAAGAAGAAGATGTATGGACTTGGCTCATAGTATGTCAGCACAGCTTCTTCTTCTTCTTCAACTAGTTCATCTACTTTACGAAAAGTGATTGATCATTTGAAGGAGCAGTTTGCAGAGCATAATAAGACTATTCAATAGAAGATCCAGGAGCAGGTGCATATGGTGGAGGAGCAGGTTCAATCTCGGATTCAGGCGTAGATGCAAACCGAGGTGCAGAGGTTGGTCCAGCAGCGACTTAATGAGTTTATGAACAACTTCATGCGAGGGACCTTCAATCCATCATGGCAGTTTTCGCCTGATGGTGCTCCTCCACCTCCACACCTTCTGCTATTTGATTTTAGGTTTTTTACCTATGTATTCTTTATATTTTAATTTCATATGGTTATATGTACATTTTATTATTTTTATGTCCATCAATTTTATATTTGAATATTTATTATATTTAATATTTATTTAAATATAAATTTTATTTTTATATTTTTTTCTTTTTAATATAAATTTATACATATATTTATATATTATCAAAATTAAAAAGAATAATTGTATTGTAGAATTTAAAAATAATTTATTTTTACCAACATATTATATTTTCTGTCGGCAATTTATTTTGCTAATAAGGATAAAATTTATGAGAATACTGACAGAAAGTATTTTGTTGGTAATACCGACAGAAAAGTTTGGTCGAAAAATCTGAGAGAATACCGACAGAAAAATTTGGTTGGGAAATTTGAGAGAATACCGATAGAAACTTCTCTATCGATAATATTCCATCAATATTATCGACAAATTAACATTTTATCTGTAAATATTGCCGACTATTTGTCTATCAGCAAATTGCCGAGAAATAAATTTTTGTCGATAAATTACCGAGAGATATTTTTATGTCGGTAAATTACCAACAGATTGCTTTTTTCTTCGGCTTTTCGATTACTGGCGAAAGATATGGCAACAGATTTTTTTTGTCTGTAATCTATTAGTAAATACTATTACCGATAAAAAAATAAGGATTACCGACAGATTTTTTCGTCGGTAATTCGATACATTCTTGTAGTGATGGAGATTTATTGCAATATTTTTTAGATGATGAGAAGAGAGGGACAACATCTATGAGTTCTTATTGGGATAGTGCTATTGTCTTTATACAGTTTTTGAAATTTTTTTGCTCCTTATATATGACATCATATAATGCCTCCCAATATCTAGCATTAATTGAATCTAAAATTATAAAATAGAGTTGTAATTTAGATTCTCTATTAGGGATTATAACTACATATATGAAAAACAAGTATGATAAATATTGGGGCAAGGTTGAAAATATTAAAGCATTAATTTTCATTGGTAATATCCATGACCCTAGGAACAAATTAGAATACATTATTTGGTCTTTGCAAGATATTCATGGTTCGAAAGTAGAGTTCTTATTAGAATACAAGCAATCAATCAATTATGCAAATATAGCCATTAATGTAAATTAGAAAAACATAGTATTATATTAATCTATATAACTCACAGATAAACGAAAACTCAACAACTCTGCTCAGAGCACCTCATTGGAAATGAAGAAAAACTTAGAAATTATTTTCAAGCAATAGACAAGAACTATTAGAATATAGACTAATGGATGACTCTAAAGATTCTACCGAAATTTCGGCAAAGTTTCCTTATAACTAGGACATTTCCCGTTGAAATCAAGACAAGAAAAATAATACTTCAAAGTAATCCACAATACTCACAACCACAACCATCAATTATTAATTACCTCACTAGGTCTCCGATATCAACAATCCAATACAACCTCACAAACACAATTACATTTTAAATACCGAACTACAACAATATTCATTAAATATTAATAATAACTAATGTTAATATTAATACTCATAGTATTGTTTAACTAAAAATTGATTTTTTTATTCAATTAGTTTTAGTTACCAAGCAATTACTTGAAATTTATAACACTTCCTAAATTGATTTCAATGATTTTAAGGATTTAATTTTCTTTTTCCAAATATTATTCAAGAAAAACCAAAGATCATATATTTTAATTTAATTTTTATTACTTTGCAATAATAATGTACAATAAAATTTATAATAATGATGATGATGATGATGATAATAATAATAATAATAATAATAATAATAATAATAATAATAATAGTAAATTTATTAAAATAACATTAATATTTTTTATTTGGTTTCTTAAATAATTACTTAATATTTTAAACATATTCTAATTCAATTTACATAACCTTTTAAAAAAACTCTAAATATTCTATAATTAAAATTAAATACTATATAATTTATTTACTTTATAACTAACAATCATATCAATAATAACAATAATATAAATGATAAAATAATTACATTATATTTTAAAATAGATTCCAAACTAGGTTAAATAACTTTAAGAAATTTTTTTTCTTAATATCTTCCAACTAAATAATATTTAATTTAATTGCATTCATTCTCAAAGGTAATAAGTTTATAATAAAATTAAAAATTTATATTAACAATAACAATAAATATAACTCAATCAATTAACTAGCAATTAATTCATTTTAGTTAATTATAAATTTCAATATTCTATGTATATATATTAAAAATAATTAATTAATTCAATGAACCTATAAATAATAATTATAATTTACGTAATGAATTTAGCAATTAATTAATTACAATCACTTAGTAAACAACAATCATAAATATTTAGTTAGTTTTAATTAATAAGTTTTAAATTAATTAGTTTTCAATTTTGATAATAATTAATTTTTTAATTTAATTTTTTTTCACTAGGCTCGCTAAAATGTCAACGAAAAAGCTCATAAACTCACAGATTCCAACAAAAGAATATAGACTAACCCAAAAATTGCAAATGAAATATCAAAATGAAGCTCGTGAGAAAAGACACTCAATGGTATTTGTCTCACCGTTCAGCTGCCATTTCTTCTGAGATCACAGAAAGGTGGGTCGTCATTTTGTAGGGGTGGTGTCAATCGTTGATCATCAGACGATGTTAGATCGGCCTTTGTCCCAATCGGTCTCACTCTCCCCCTCCCTTCTCTCGCTCTCCATTAATAGCCCATATCTTATCAGTTGCTTTTCTTTTTATAAGCATTTATTACATTTATATTTTAAATATTCAATTCAGAAAATAATTGAAATAGGCACAGGTGCTTAGCTTGATGGTAAGAGCTTGCCACTTAAAGCCCTTTGGCCCATGTTCAAACCCTAATAATAGCAACTCAAGCATTTATATAATGTTTTTCCTTTTTTTCTTCTTCTTTCTCCTCTTTTTTTTATTATGTTAATTATATATATTTTATTGTTTCATTTTTTAATTTTTTAAATAATATTAATTAATAAATAATATAAGCAAGTATATAAATATTTTATTTTTTATATAAATTTTTATTATTTACATATATCCTTAAAGTATATTTTAAAATATTTCTAAAATCAGGTTATTACATGACTCTCCATAAAAATTTGGACTGGTAGAATACCTATAGTTAGGATAACTTCCCATATGAAAGCTGATACAGTGATGTCTGTAGCGATTAAATCTTCTTCAAATTTTCTAAGGACCCTTAACATTCTATAAGGTATGACATCGACAGCAGAGTCATTACCCACCAACACTTTTAAAACCATCTGGCCATTCAAGTCTGCTTTTACATATAATTGTTGAATATGTTTCGCCATCTCCATAAAGGATTTTTCAAAACACTACTCTTTTTCACCTATTCGGTCTAGTTGTATGAATAGTAATGCCTCCATAAGAGTCCTCTTCCATTAGTTATGATGTTGCCCCCCAAGCCAGTTCCACTTCTACCACAACTTCTTCAAGTTTTCTTTGTGCCATAAAATCTATATGGAGCATCAATTCAATTGTTGAACAATAGGAGATATGAACCTTTCCTATTGTGAATCCTCCCTATATGACTTCCTTTTCCTCAGATGAATCTTGTTCCTTTTCCTTTGTTGCACTCCTTCCAAACTTAGACTATGATTTAGGCATTTCTTCTAACTTTAACCCAAATTCCTCTCTAGGAAGAATTCCTTGGTAACTCGACTCCTCTTGTTGTTTATCCACAACCTTTGATCTTCTTTCCACAATCCTTTATCTCAGTAATCGTCTTTTCTGGGTTCTTATTAAAGGATGTGGGAATTTTTGGTGTTGAACTATGTGCCACTAATTGCTTAGCATTACTGGAGGGGGAACAACGAATCTAATTTTTTGTGGAAGCTTATTTCCATTTGGACAAAGGTCCAATTTGGACCCTATATTATAATACATATCAAACTGGAAATTAGGGTTCTGGTTGAGTCAGGATGGGTCCAAGTCAACATGAGCTTAATGCTCATGTAGACTTGGACATCCAAATCGACATGAGCATTGCTCATGTTGACTTGAATGCTCTAAGTCAACAAGAACCCTAATTTGGAAAGAGTTTGGCCAAGAGTTTTAATTTCCTAATCAAATTGGACTTTGGATCCTCGGATTAGAATATTAGGGTTTGGAGGTTAAACATTTATTTTCCTATAAATACATAATTAAAAAGCAGAGAAAGCGTGACAAGAATTAACATGGAGGAATCAAGATCAGCAATCAATCGATAATTAGCAATTAAGAATAACCTAGCAGCAAACAACTATCAAGGGAAGGAAAGCAACACAGATGACGGCAATTGAGGAGGCAATGACCATTGCCTCAAACTTGCTTTGTTCCAACCAAAAATAAGTTTGATCCAAGTAGCAACGAGAGACAAGCAGTTTGTTTCAACACTTTTAATTTGGAGGAACCAACAAACGAAGGTTTGGCTTTTATTATTTAGCTCATTTACATTTACAGTAAGCTTCATCAATTGATTTTCCATTATTTAAATGTGTCTAGTAAGCTTTGTTTGATAATGCCATCAATTTACATATGTTGTATCTCTATTTAAATACGTCCAATAGTAATATTATCTCATGCAATGTTTGTCTAAATTAAAGATCCAGGGGCCCAAGTTTATTAATATAATCACAGTAGCCTTGCACCTTCAAACCCTAATTTGTAAACACCCTTAAAACCTTAATCTCCAAACCTTGGTCCTCAGAAAACTCTAATTTCCTAAATCCCTAAATCTAAAATCCTAGTATTATTTTCCAAATACTTAAAACCCTAATTTTCAAACAAAAATTCTAATTTTGAAATTAAAACCCTAAAACTCTAATTTGTATAAATATAAAATCATAGTTTAGAAAAAATCCTAATTCTCCAACAAAGCTATATCATATAAACCGTCTACCTTTCGAGGGTGCTGCCCCCTTGACCTCCGCCCGCTAACTGGCTAGTAGAACCGCTGTACGTGACCCCTCATTAATGGGGTCAATATTTATTTGTCGATTGTAAGTCTTTGTGATTAACCTTAATTTTTTTTAAACTTTAATTTTTTATTATTTTGTGATAATTAAAATATATTTTTGAATTATTTTGTTTTACTATGAATGGTGAATGGTGTTAATTTTATTATTTAAATTTTAAGGATGTAAAAGGAATATTTCCACTTGTGGGTGCCTTATTTATTTTATTTATTTATTTTATGTAGTTTAATTTATTTAAAGACTTTGAGACAATTGTAAAGGTCACATTTCCACCTTTTGGTGAGTGTCCTATTTTATTTATTTTCTTTATGGACATTTGGACATTTGTAAGTGCATGTTTTCATCAATTGATGGGTGTCCATTTATTTATTTATTTATTTTATAATATAATAATTATTTATTTTAATAATTACATGTAATATGGATAATATTATAAAGTTTAAGAATTTAATAATATTAAGACCTAAAAATGAGGCCAATTCCAATGAACTGGGCATTACGGGGGTGAGGGCAAAAATCCCCGCTCACACTATGGCTAAAAAAAAATTTGATGTTATGGTTTTCTTCTATGCCTTAGGTACCTTTTTACCTAGTGGGGAGCAAACCACCAACTCAAATGAAATTAAATCAACCACAACAACCTCTGGCTAATTGATATCCTAGCAGTATGTGCCCATTGAAGTTTTCCTCCTTTACCTTTCTTTATGAAGGAGTTCCTCATATTCAACCACTTTAGTAATGAACTCATAGAAATCCCTGAATTTCATACCTAGAATTTCTTTCTTAGCTTTATGCCAAGCCCTCTTTGGGCCATCTTTACAAATTTTGTTTTAGGAAGATAAATTTTTCAGTGGTTCCTCATCTTTTTTAACCTACCTATAAATTTATTTGTCATTTTACTAGTTGCTTTTAGTGATCCTTGACAATTCTACTATACATATTTTAGGCTTAGCCATGAAGAATTAAGAATGAAACTAGTGTTCTATCTTAGACTAAGTGATGACGAAATTCTTACGGAGATTAGTATACCAAGTGAATGTGGTACCAGTTAAAGAGCTGGAAAACAACCACAGCTTAAAGTATGTGAAATTTTTGTAGTTTGCTACTACACATCTTCTTTAGAGAATATGGAGAATCTGGATTGTGGTTACCCTTGAGGTAGGGATTCTCTTTATTTATTGCTTCAGGATATGGCTTCACAAATTCAAGGTGGCCAATTTTTTGAAGGCCAGTCCTATATAATTCTTGAACAACTCCTTTGATAGCCTCCATGTTAATGTTTACTCTGAACATTTATTCTTCATAAAATAGCTTGATTTGCTCTCCATCTAGGCTGTGGAGCAATTTTCATATCATTTACATGAGGCTAATAAGAAGGATTAATTGAGCCAAAAAACTATTAGGGAATAACTAGCCTTCCATTTTAGCGACCATTTCCATATGTATTCTTATAGTAATCTACCACTTGTTTAGTCTATTTGGTGCCTACGTTTTGAACAAATGGACTCATTTCTTAAGAGGGGTGTCCTTTATCTAGGATTTGAATGCTTTTGCTTAAATAACACGTTATTGTATCTTGATGCTTTTGAATATGTTTTGTGACTCTAGCATATTCCTCGGTACTTTGGCAAGAGTCTTCTTTTTCATCATCATCAAGGGTTATAAAAGTCTTTATTATAGCTTCCATGTCTTGTGTTGCCTTAAGTACATTCTGAGTTTCACCAAGAGACAAATTTCCTTTTTAATCAGCTCCACCATATAAGGAACAAATCCTTCCTGCCTTACTGTTACAAAATCAATCTTCGAGTCATTTAACCTAATAGTATCTTTTTCTGAATTTCTTTTGGGCATAGTTATATAGAACTAGTCCCACTAGGCATGCCAAAAATTGTTTCCTCAAAAATAATAAAAACCTTGGCCTTATAATGAACAAACTACGGGCATGCCAAGGGGTGCAATTTCCTCAAAAACTAAAGGTAAAACTTGACTCCTATCAAACGACTGTACATGCTTCTCAAAAGACCACAAAAGAAACTAAGATTCCTAAACTCCTTATTGACAATTTGTTTGCATTCTATAAGCAAAATCAAGTAGTTTAACTAATTAAAAAAATAAGTTGTGGAATTAATAAAAGAATCATTAAGGAAATAGTCACAAACTTTTGGACAAATGGAAATACAATATTTATAGACTAAATGACAAAAATTAACTTGAAAAATAAAGAAAAATAGGTCTCCTGGAAGTAAATTGATATTCTTAGGTTTTTTGTGGAAATTTGATGGTGCCTTCTATTCTGTCTTTTTTCTTTTTTAAAAAAATCAGTTTTTTTTTATCATATTCCCATTATTCTCAACCTTAATATGCAATTGAATTCCTTTTTTTTTTCTTCGTGGGATCATGGGATACTGGTTCCTAGATTCTAGGACTTAGGTTGCTGTGGCATGAGTGGTTGAAGCTATTTGACCTTCAATGGGTTTTTCATATTTGGGCTTTAGGCTTATGTGGGCAAGCTAATTTGGAGTATAAACAAAATTACATCTATAATAAGATATATTATATTATGAATAATGTCAAAAGACTAGACAAAGAGTAAAGACATCTATCAAATTTAGTATTCTATCCTTGTTTTTAATTCTTTGTATAAAAGTTTTTAGACTGCAAACAAAGAAGATCTCTGTCTCATGTGATTCTTCTTGGAAAGTCCAATGGACATTTTTTTTTGTACTCTGAAAATAGACATGTTAAAAAGGGAGTTAATGCTATTGGAACCTATGACATTCTTTAAGCATATTTGATAAAACTAAAAGAAAATAGAGGAAATTACATTATATACTACATTTTAACTTTACTTTTCAATTATACTCCTATTAATTTTTTTCATTTTTAACTTTTAACTTTTTTATTTTTAGCTTTTTATGTTTTATTTTTTAAAAAATATGGCATTTCTTTTCCATCTTCTATGCACTGTTGTCTCTGGTCTCATCCACTTGTTAAACTCTTCTCTTATAACTTTTCACTTCTTTGGTAACTTGGAGTAGAAAATTTTGTTAAGAAATTCACAGGGTTTGTTTGCATTGCTCATCAACTTGACTCTCTAGGTCGCAAAACTTAAAATTAACCTAAGTAGAACTCAAACAAGTGATAGAGATTTTGGATGAAAGTTGTTTGCGAAACTTTTGAAACAACTTTTCTAGACTTTAGAAGGTATATCAATGGGCATTAAATTGATGCAACCTAATTGGCCACCCAACTTGAAAATTTCAAGACTATTGCCATTGATTAATTTCAAATTAATATTAGTTAAGTTCACTATTACAGGTTCTTACCATGTGCCACTAATATTCCAGACTACATATTTCACATTCTAATTCTTGAGTACTTGCTTTTTATTGGTGACAAAATTTTAATACAAGGTATATATGGTCCTACTATATTTCTCAATCAACAAAAAATATTAAGAATTTTATTGTGATTTTTAATTTTGATTTTTGTGTTTTTTGCTTTGTAAATATTTTTTAAATTTTGTTTGTTTTATTATTATTATTGGTTTTCAAATACATTAATTGAGGGTTTTTTTTTTGTTTTCTAATGTAACATACACCACATATTCGATAAATTATTTCAAAAAATAGCTTTTCAATATTTTAGCTTTCCATCAATGTAACACCCTTATACCCTAAATACGTATAATGCATATATTCCAGTATATATAAAATATATATTTAAGATACAAAGGTACTACATTAATCATATATAAAGTCCACGTTTAAATATTGAAAATAATTTATAAATTTATAAAAGAAATTCTCTGAGAAAATTTTGCTAGAGTTTTGATTGTAATTTCTACATTCCTAGAAAAATCAAACACTCAACCTGAAGTAGCAAAATACACTCCCAAAATAGCAATTTTCCCAAACTCTTCATTCACTAACAATTATCCAAAACATTGTTTCTTTAATAAACATATCATAATTTTAAATCCAAAATATTATTTATAGAATTCACATACATTTAAAACATCACCAGTCTCATCTATATATATATAAATACAACATTTCCAATAGTAATTCAAAATACCTAAATATCAGTTAATATGTAAAAAAACCATTGTACATAATAGTAAAGAAAAACTATACATGTATGCAATCTTGGCAAGATTGGTCTTGTGGCAAAAAAAAACACTGCAACCTCAGCTCATCCTGGACCGCTCTACTCTGCAGTCATGTCACATGTGTGATACATCTAATTGCGCTAAGCAATTTGCTTAGTGGTACATATTTAATAACAATAAATAATTAAATAAAAGTACTCAGATTAATAATAAGAAATGCACTATATATTTACTCAGCAATACTCATGGTTTTATAAGCCATAAAATATAACATGTTTAGGACTCATATATACACACATACTTACACACACTGGGCCTAACATTACATTTAAAGTGACCCCAATGTCTGACACTGGGGACACAATGTCACATATTACCCATAGGTTGTCGCCTATCGACACTGGAGGCAAGTATCAAATATCACCCGAAGGCTGCCTTCTCTTGACACCAAGGGCAAAGTGTCAATGTATCATCCAAATGTCGCCCTCTCTTGACACCGGATACAATGTTTATACATTTTAAAGTAACCATATTCACCATACCAACTCAACACACACACTTTATCGCTATTAACTCATAACATCAAAATTAGCTACCCTACATTGGCTTATTTCATACCTCATGCATTTCACCCACTTTCATGCATAATATAATTCTAGAGGAACACCAAGTTCCTCAAAGTTTACCAAAAAGGACAATGCCATATAAGCAAATTTAATTAAAAAGATTCCACAATATATACATACCTTTCTTGGTTCTAAAAAACACTTAGTTCCACTATTCACCACCAAACCTTAAATATCTCCTTTAAGGCTATCTTGACCTAAACACATATAAACCAAACTATGAATAACATTATTCATTTTAATTCATTTTCATGCTAAATCACCGTCAATCTTTCATTATTTACATAACTTGTACCAAATCCTTAACAAACAATCATTACTAACATACTAAATTCATTTCCATCATTTTACCATACAATCATTACTTTCATACTAAAATAATAACAAAACAATTTACTTTCACAATTATAGAAACCTCTTTCAAAAATCTTTGTTAGACAAAAGATCTCTATTTTGATCCTTGACAACTCAAATGGATGATCTATTTAACTTGTGTTTAAGAATCTTGTTGCAGGATTAGGTTGCCTCAAGTAAAGCAAGACGGAACAATTCTAGCGGTCGCACCAGACCAGAATACGACCGCTACATGCAATTACAGAATGAAACCTTATCACAGTAGGTTTCGCGGTCAGAAGTTTGACCTCAGTCGCGACCGCGCCTCAAGAATGGCGGCCGTCCAAAATACTTGCCCGACCGCTACTCAAGGAACTTAAATCATTACAATCACAGTAAGGTTCGCGGTGACAAGAACGGTGAATGATTCGACCTCGCTAATCAATTTAGCGACCGCCCATTCAGAATCGCGACCGCCCAACAATTCAAGAAGAAATTGCTCAAAGAGACAGTAGTGTTCGCGTCCACAGGTGCGTCCAGAAGTTCGACGCGAAACTGTGAGTTCGATCGCGAGATTCTGCATAGGGCGACCGCGAGATTCAAATTATGGCGGACATTCAGTTTTGCTCTGTCAGAGAATGACACGTAATATGACCGTTGTAAACCCACTTGAAGATTCAAAAAGGGCGACCGCACCTCTGCTTGGCGCGACCGTCCCGACAAACAAAGCATGGGCAAGAAACGGTCCGACAAACACAGCATGGACAAGATTCCAGCTGCAGAGCACTAAAATTCGACCGTTGTAGCTTTTTTAAAAGCAGCGACCGTCCCTTGTTAAAGGACGACCGCGAGAAGCATGAGCGCGACCATCCTTGCATGAAGGGCGACCGCGAAGTGCTTCGGACAGTTTAAGTAAAGAAGGTCTATTCTGCCAAGACTTTATTCAAAACTTCAATAACGGCTAGTAAGACCACATTGGCTATAAATACAATGTCTCTATGAGAAAACAAAATAGTAAAGTGAAAAGAACAATCAAGAAATCAGATTTTCATAGCCAAGCAACAAATTTTCTTTTACTTAAACTTACAATTAAATTGTAATGAATGTTAGGTGTGATCATTGAAAACACCATTGTATAAGTTTGAGTGTAAGCTTGGGAAACACTTGGGTTGTGAGAGTGAGCCTTGTAAAACTCTTGATTGGGTTGTAAGTGTGAGCCTTAGAAAAACACTTGTGAAGTTAGGTGTGAACTTGTGAAAACACCAAAGTTGGAAGTGAGCTTGTAAAAACTTCAAAGAATAGTAGAACCTTAACAAGTTGTTAAGGAAGTGGATGTAGGATTGAGGTAAATCCGAACCACTATAAATCTTGTGTGTTCTTTCTTTCTTTCATTACTCAACCAACTTTCTATTCCACATTTGTGTTTGTTGAGTTTTTTAATTTGCCATCATTT
Organism: Garcia nutans; assembly: GCA_947685225.1. Taxonomy (NCBI): domain Eukaryota; kingdom Viridiplantae; phylum Streptophyta; class Magnoliopsida; order Malpighiales; family Euphorbiaceae; genus Garcia; species Garcia nutans. Next base: position 45,473,830 of record CANTUV010000011.1, on the reverse strand, counting down.
CGTGAGGAAACCAATTCACCCCCCCCCCCTCTTGGTTGCCATCTTGGGACAACAATTGGTATCAGAGCCCTGAGATTTCTTAAACTTAATTGTGAAATCTGATCCACTATGGCAACTTCTTCTTCATCAAGCTCTCATGGAAATCTTAACTCTATTCTTAGACCCTATTTTGATGGAACTGATTACTCATACTGGAAACACAAAATGTACTTGTTTCTAGATAGTGAAGGGATTGAACTATGGGATTTCGTGGAAAGTGAGTGGAAATCTCCTACTCATGAAGTTGACGGTATTCAAGTTCCTCTTCCCAAAGCTCAATGGTCAACTAGCAATATCAGAGATCGATTCAAGAACAATAGAGCTGCTTCCATCTTGATGAACTCCATTTCAAGAGAAGAAGGTGGAAGAGTTCAACATTTAACTTGTGCACATTGCATTTGGAAAACACTTGAAAACTACCATGAAGGTACGACTCAAGTAAGATTCACCAAAAAACAAATGCATGTTCATGAGTATGAGCTATTCAAGATGAAACCAAATGAAAACGTCACCGACATGACAAATCGCTTGCTTGCTATTGTCAATGAACTAAAGAAGTATGGCAAGGTATATGATCAAGGTGATGTAAACAGTAAAATCTTGAGAGCCCTAAGAGCTAGAAAGAACTTTGAATCCAAAGTATCATCCATAGAAGAAGCTCATGATCTCAGCACATTAAGAACCGACGAGCTAGTTGGTAAATTACTCACTTTTGAGCTGCACAGTGAAAAAGAAGAAGATCAAGGTGAGAAAGAAAAGAGAAAACCAATTGCACTCAAAGCAATCAAAGAAGCTGAGAGCTCAAGCAATGAAGGTACTGACGATGAAGATGAAATGGCAATGTTCTCAAAAAGAATCAATGAATGGAAAAGAAAGAAAAGATTACAAGCAAACAAAGGTACACCTCCTAAATTCTCCTTCAAAGATAAAGAAAAGAAAAATGAGGTAAAGTGCTATGAATGTGGAAAAACTGGTCACATCAAATCGGATTGCTACAAATTAAAGAACAAAAGGAAATGGGATAAAGAAAAGAAAAAGTCTCTCAAAGCCACATGGGATGACTCTTCTTCAAGTGAGGAAGAAGAAGAAGAAGGAATTGCAAATCTATGTCTCATGGCTATTGAAGATGACTCCAATGAGGTAAGTACTCAATCCTTTGATCTTGTAGCACATGATGATATAAATGATATAGATGATAGTGATTTGATTGAGCACATGAATTTTAAAATAGAAAAATATTATTCTAAAATGATGCTTTACAAAGAGAAAAACTCTAAGTTAGAAAAAGATTATATATGCTTAAAGAATTCTACCTTAGAATTGAAAACCTCAAATGAACACTTGATGAACACAATAGGAGAATTAAAGAAAAGCTCACATGACTTAGAAAAAGTGATTAAAGAGAATGAGACATTGAAGCATGAACTAAAAGAACTAAAAGAATCAATTTCCAGATTTCATAAAGGAAAGGAAGCATTGAACACATTAATTAATAATCAAAGATCACCTTCCTTGAAATATGGATTAGGATTCAATGGCTCAACCAACATTGCACCTAGCAAACCAACATTTGTGAAAGCATCTACAACTAAAATTTCTGATGTTCATATCAAAGATGCTTGCACCAAGTCTAAAAGAACTAGTTATGGTTCACTAGGAGATAAAGCCAAAAATAATTATGCATTGTTGTTCACTAAATTTGCACAAAAGAAATCACATACTTGTAGTTGTATGTATAATGCAAAAAGAAAAATGCAGAAGAATAGAATACCATGGCAATGCACATATTGCATGAAATTTGGACACAAAAATTTTTCTTGTTATATAAGAAAGGCACATCTCAAGTTAGAAGGCACTTTTTCTACTAACCATCAAGGACCCAACTTCAAGTGGGTACCTAAAAGAAGATGATCACAATTGTTTTGCAGGTATGCCTAAAATCTACTACCAATGAAAGCACATGGCTTGTGGATAGTGGATGCTCAAGGCATATGACTGGAAATGCAAAGCTCTTTACAAGTATTACCTACAAACATGGAGGTAACGTAACTTTTGGAAACAATGCTAAAGGTAAAATTCTTGGTGTTGGCTCCATTGGTTCTATTGGTAAGGATTTAATTGAAGATGTATGGCTTGTTGATGGTTTGAAACATAACTTGCTAAGTGTTAGTCAACTTTGTGATAAAGCATACTTTGTCGAGTTTGATTCCAAGGAATGCAAAATCACAAACTCAAATGATGTTATCATATTTAAAGGTACTAGAACAAACAACACTTACAATGTCAGCATACATTCAAATCATACATGTTTAATGTCCACTAATAATGATGCATGGTTATGGCATAGAAGACTAGGACATGCTGGTATGGATCAATTGAAATATATTTATAATGAGAACTTAGTTGATGGCTTACCTAAGATAAAATATGATAAAGATAGAATTTGTGAACCTTGTCAACATGGTAAGCAACATAAAAGCTCATTTAAATCAAAGAGTATTATAAGTACCTCTAGACCTTTAGAGCTCATTCATTTAGACTTGTTTGGACCAAATAGAGTTACAAGCTTAGGAGGCAAATCATATGCATTTGTTCTTGTTGATGATTACTCTAGATTCACATGGGTTAATTTCTTAGCTCAAAAGAATGAAGCCTTTAATTGCTTCAAAACATTTGCAAAAAGAGTTCAAAATGAAAAAGGATATGTGATCACATCTATTAGAAGTGATCATGGTAAAGAATTTGAAAATGAAAATTTTGAAACCTTTTGCAATGAACTTGGCATTTCACATAATTTTTCTGCTCCTAGAACTCCACAGCAAAATGGTGTAGTTGAAAGGAAAAATAGAACTTTAATTGAAATGGCTAGAACAATGCTAAATGAATATGATTTACCATCTTATTTTTGGGCAGAAGCCGTTAATACAGCTTGCTACATTGCAAATCGTGTTTACAAAAGGCATTTAACTAATAAAACTTCTTATGAGCTATGGAATGGAAGAATACCCAGAATTGGATATTTTAGAGTATTCGGATGCAAATGCTTCATATTGAATACCAAGGATAATCTTGGAAAATTTTCATCCAAATCAGATGAAGGCATATTCTTAGGATATTCATCATATAGCAAAGCATATAGAGTATTTAACATGAAAACTCTAGTAATAGAAGAATCAATGCATGTTGTATTTGATGAATCATCTAAACTTGATCAAAAGAAAGGTATTACTTTTAATGACCCTGCAGATAATCTTGAACCTCTTGAATCTATTAATGCTCCAAAGATCAATCAACTTGAAGGAAAGACTCAGGATCTACCTAAGGATTGGCAATACAAGAAAGATCATCCAAAGGAACTCATCATTGGAGAAACATCTAAGGGAGTAATCACTAGATCTAAAATTAATCATGTTGATGTTAATTTTGCTTTTGTTTCTCAAATTGAACCAAAAACTGTTGAGGAAGCTTTAAATGATGAAAATTGGATAACTGCAATGCAAGATGAACTTAATCAATTTGAAAGAAATAATGTTTGGCAACTTACTCCTAGACCTAAAGATCATTCTATAATAGGATGCAAATGGGTTTATAGGAATAAGCTTGATGAAAATGGTCACATTATTAGAAATAAAGCAAGATTGGTAGCCAAAGGTTATAATCAAGAAGAAGGTATTGATTATGATGAAACCTTTGCCCCTGTAGCCAGATTAGAAGCTATTAGAATATTACTTGCTTTTGCATGTCATATGAATTTTAAGCTTTATCAAATGGATGTTAAAAGTGCATTTCTAAACGGACTCATAAATGAAGAAGTTTATGTTGAACAACCTCCTGGATTTGAAAACTACAAATTTCATGATCATGTTTTCAAACTTACCAAAGCTTTATATGGATTGAAACAAGCACCTAGAGCATGGTATGATAAACTTAGTGCATATTTGCTTGAAAATGGTTTTGCAAAAGGAAAAGTAGACACAACTCTCTTTGTTAAAAAGGATAAGCATAACATTTTGATTGTACAAATTTATATGGATGACATAATATTTGGAGCTACTGATGAAGCCTTGTGCAAAGAATTTGCTTCTTGTATGACCAGGGAATTTGAAATGAGCATGATGGGTGAACTCAAGTTCTTCCTTGGATTGCAAGTCAAGCAATGTAAAGATGGGATCTTCATCAACCAATCCAAATATACAAGAGAACTCATGAAGAAATTTGGAATGGATGGCTGCAAAACTAGCAAAACTCCCATGAGCACATCCTTGAAATTAGGTAAAGATGACAATGGTAAAGCAGTAGATGAGAAGAAATATCGAGGTATCATCGGATCACTACTTTACTTAACCGCATCTAGGCCTGATATAATGTACAGTGTATGTCTATGTGCTAGATTTCAAACCTGTCCTAAAGAATCACACTTGAATGCCACTAAAAGAATCTTGAAATATTTAAGTGGTACAATGCAATTAGGACTTTGGTATCCAAAGAACACATCATTTCATATTATAGGATTTTCAGATGCAGATTATGCAGGTAGTATCTTAGATAGAAAAAGCACAACAGGAGCATGTCACTTTCTTGGTAATTGTTTAGTTTCTTGGCATAGTAAGAAACAAGCATCAGTTGCTTTATCCACAACGGAAGCTGAATATGTTGCAGCTTGTTTTTGTTGCACACAAGTATTATGGATGAAACAACAATTGCTTGACTATGGTAAAGTTTTTAACAATATTTCCATTAAATGAGACAACACTAGTGCTATCAATTTGTCTAAGAATCCTATACAACATTCTAGATCCAAGCATATAGATATTAGACATCATTTTTTGAGGGAAAATGTGCAAAATCAGAACATAATTCTAGAATTTATTGAAACACAAAATCAACTTGCGGATGCCTTTACAAAACCATTGAATGAAGATAGACTTAATTTTATTAAACTTAATTTAGGAATGATTGATGGAAATACTTTGAATTAATTGCCTATCAATGAAGTTTCTATGTGCATGAATTTAATGGTTCTTAACACTCTAGAAATATTTTCTATCTTTCCATGAATCTTTCAATTTTTAAGTCTTTAGCGGTCGCTCCAGAGTCCTTTCACGATCGCTATCTTGTCTGACAGTTTCATTCAAACTAATGACTCTGTGCGCGGTCGAGAAAATTTTGTGCGCGGCCGCACCAATTTGAATAGTTTCGACCGTTACAGACAATTTCTTCTCTCGCGAGCGTACTTATCTTGAAAATGGTCGCTAGACCTCATTTCGCGATCGCACCTTGTTCAATGTGCGACCGCACCCTGTACACTCTGCTCGAAAATTTATAACCGTTGGCTGTGTGACAGGTCGCAAATCTTGACTTTCAACAGTCATAAACGGCTATTTTCGTTATTTTTTAAGAGCATAATAAATAATTTTCTTTGATATTTTGCTTCTAAAAACATTCTGAAACTCTAAAATCTTCTCCTCATCATTTGTCATTCAATTGAACCTCTGTTTTCCTGCTCTCTTCTGTTCTTTCTGTTTCAATGGCTCCCAAAAGAAAAACCACCTCCAAAATTAAGGGTCAAGCCAAGAGAGTTCCAGGAATCACCATTAGAGAACCTGTTGTTGAACCTCCATCTCCTCCTCAATCCAAAAGAGGTGAGAAAATTCACAAAACTCACCACCAAACCTCTGAGAAAGACATTAGGTATGCTATGCTTAAGAAAAAGAAGGTTGAAGGCACCAAATCACCTTTTGGTGGAATGCTTTCTGCATTGGGCATCAAGGACGAAATTGAGAGATTGTTGGATGTCCTTGGATGGAGAAAATTTGTCTTTCCAGAAGAGGTAGGCTACTCTAGTCTTAGCAAAGAATTTCTGATGTCTCTTCAAATAGAAAAGAGTGCAAATTCTGCACTAGGGTGGTATGGAGTTAGATTTAAGCTCTTTGATCAATACCAAGCCCTATCTCTAGAAGATTTTGGTAGCATTTGGAACTTCCCTTCTGAAGGTATAACCTCTTACAATGACCAAATGTTCTCCAACCGAATCCTTTCTGATTTCTGGCAAGAAATTTCCATTGAAACTTCCTTTGAAAAAGAATCCAAAGCCAGACATATCAAAACTCTCACCCACTGGATGCTCCATAGGATTATCACTTATACCCTCCACCAAAGAGCAGATGGAAATGAGAAAGTCACCAAAAGAGACCTCATCTTTATGTATGCTTTCACCCATAACATCAAAATAAACTCCACCAAGTTCTTGATAGACACCTTCTTTCATCATGCTGTTACAAGAACTGGTACATTCTTCCTATCCTCTCAAGTTACTCAGATAGCTAGGCACCTAAACCTTCTGAATGATTTGAACTTAGCTACCTTGAGAAACCCTTTCACTCTAGCTTCCAGTGCTATCACAATAGATTACTTAGAGCATGCTGGATGTGTTAGGAAAATTGAAGGATCATATGTATACTACTTTGGCAAGAAAGGAGTAATGGATAAACAAAAGAAGAGGCCAAGATATACAATTGAGGAAGAAGGAGATTCAGTTGAAGTTGCTGTGGAATTACCTCCAAAAGCAACTTCATCAAAAGTTGCTCAAGAAACTACTTCAGCCTCCACTCAACTCATCCTCCAAGCTATCAAAACTCTTTCCAGGAAATTCTCCAAGTTCAAGAAAAGTGTCTCCAAGAGATTTCAGCACTTGAACAAGAGAATTGACCTTATATCTCATATGCACCATGATCTCTATGACATGCAAGGAAAATTGGACTTGCCTCAGTGCAACCTTGAAGATTGGGATATAAGTGATCATACCCAAAGCATTCCTGAAGAAGAAGAGTCCATCAGCACTAGCTCTGCCTCTGTTGCTCCTAAAGATAAAGGAAAAGCTCCTTTAGTTGAAGAAGAACTAGATGTAGATGATGACTCTGAATAACTTAAAAATTTTTGTCTCTATTGTTTGCATTTTCATATGATTATTGCTTTATTTTCTGCCTTTGTACTTTTCTCTATCCTTAATAAACATGTTTGTTTCAAATGTTATTTGTTTTTCCTTATTTGTTGTTGTTTTGATTGTTGCTTTTAATATCTTATCCAATGGAAGACACATTTGTTTAAACATTTGATTTATTTTGCCTATGACAATGGGGGAGAAAATAACAACATAATGGAATGAAACTCAGTAAACATAATAGGGGAGAAACAATGGGGGAGAAAATAGTACATTGAATTGTTTAAACTGTTTATACATAACCTAATGCACCAAGATTATCACAATGCTCTTAATCATGACTTATGCATAAATCAAGGGGGAGCATTTTAGACTTATTATTTTTTCATCATTCCATTTGAATTGTTAAAGTCAAAATGGGGGAGATTGTTAGACAAAAGATCTCTATTTTGATCCTTGACAACTCAAATGGATGATCTATTTAACTTGTGTTTAAGAATCTTGTTGCAGGATTAGGTTGCCTCAAGTAAAGCAAGACGGAACAATTCTAGCGGTCGCACCAGACCAGAATACGACCGCTACATGCAATTACAGAATGAAACCTTATCACAGTAGGTTTCGCGGTCAGAAGTTCAACCTCAGTCGCCACCGCGCCTCAAGAATGGCGGCCGTCCAAAATACTTGCCCGACCGCTACTCAAGGAACTTAAATCATTACAATCACAGTAAGGTTCGCGGTGACAAGAACGGTGAATGATTCGACCTCGCTAATCAATTTAGCGACCGCCCATTCAGAATTGCGACCGCCCAACAATTCAAGAAGAAATTGCTCAAAGAGACAGTAGTGTTCGCGTCCACAGGTGCGTCCAGAAGTTCGACGCAAAACTGTGAGTTCGATCGCGAGATTCTGCATAGGGCGACCGCGAGATTCAAATTATGGCGGACATTCAGTTTTGCTCTGTCAGAGAATGACACGTAATATGACCGTTGTAAACCCACTTGAAGATTCAAAAAGGGCGACCGCACCTCTGCTTGGCGCGACCGTCCCGACAAACAAAGCATGGGCAAGAAACGGTCCGACAAACACAGCATGGACAAGATTCCAGCTGCAGAGCACTAAAATTCGACCGTTGTAGCTTTTTTAAAAGCAGCGACCGTCCCTTGTTAAAGGACGACCGCGAGAAGCATGAGCGCGACCATCCTTGCATGAAGGGTGACCGCGAAGTGCTTCGGACAGTTTAAGTAAAGAAGGTCTATTCTGCCAAGACTTTATTGAAAACTTCAATAATGGCTAGTAAGACCACATTGGCTATAAATACAATGTCTCTATGAGAAAACAAAATAGTAAAGTGAAAAGAACAATCAAGAAATCAGATTTTCATAGCCAAGCAACAAATTTTCTTTTACTTAAACTTACAATTAAATTGTAATGAATGTTAGGTGTGATCATTGAAAACACCATTGTATAAGTTTGAGTGTAAGCTTGGGAAACACTTGGGTTGTGAGAGTGAGCCTTGTAAAACTCTTGATTGGGTTGTAAGTGTGAGCCTTAGAAAAACACTTGTGAAGTTAGGTGTGAACTTGTGAAAACACCAAAGTTGGAAGTGAGCTTGTAAAAACTTCAAAGAATAGTGGAACCTTAACAAGTTGTTAAGGAAGTGGATGTAGGATTGAGGTAAATCCGAACCACTATAAATCTTGTGTGTTCTTTCTTTCTTTCATTACTCAACCAACTTTCTATTCCGCATTTGTGTTTGTTGAGTTTTTTAATTTGCCATCATTTCGTGAGGAAACCAATTCACCCCCCCCTCTTGGTTGCCATCTTGGGACAACAATCTTAATTTCACATAATATAACTATAAATACTAACTTCACTAAAATCTACTCATATCACATTTCTAACCACAAAATCATAACATTTACATTAAAATAACTCTAATTCATCTCATTTCAATAATTAAAAACCACACATATTGGAAACCTTAATGATACATATTCTTTCCATAACCCTAAATTCATCCAAACTTATCTATATCAAAATTCTAACCATAAAATCATTATATACATATTAAAACAACACTAAATTCATCCATTACCATAATTATAATCATCTATATTAGAAACCTTATTTACACTTATTCATTACCAAACCCTACTTTCATCAATGATACCCAATTTAACTATTTAATCAACAAATTACCATATAATCATCACATACTCATCATTTTAACTTCATTACTACCTATTTAGCAATTTAACACTACTTTCTCTCACTTGCAACTTCCAACATAATCATAAAACTTAGAAATTAAAGCTTTAAAGAAAGAGGACTTGCTTGAATTCTTGCTTTCTCTTCAAAATTAACTTGTTTCTTTGGAAATTTTTGTGAAATTTGATGTGCTTAAGAAAAATTCTCTCTCTCTCTCTCTCTCTCTCTCTCTCTCTCTAAACCTCCAAAATTTTGGCCAAGTTATTGAAGGAAGAAGGTGAATAGTATTTTTTCATCTTTTCCTCTTTTACTGTCCTTAAATATTAATTTATTTAATTATTTATTAAATTATTTTTAATATCCACCACTACTTTCTCTCTACTTTTGACTTTCTTTTTCTTTTTTTTTATTTTATTTATTCCCCATCTTCCATCCATAAATATATGGGTATATGCCTTTTATATATCATTTATACCTTAGATATATGTTTTGTATATTTTTACTTATATGTATATGTAATATATATTTTGTGTATATCATGTGTATATTATGGGTATATCATAAATATGTTAAGTATATGCTAGGTATATACTTTGTATATATTATATATCTTTTGTATATACATTAAGCATATACCCACATATAGCTATACCAACACTGTAATTAATCACCAAATACTTATTTAATTTAACTAAAACCATGGATATTACAATCAATTTTAACATATTATATCTAATTTGATGATTTAGGTATAATAAGGATTTTTTTGGGGCCTTTTAATAGGTTTACCATTTTTTTCTATTAGATTTATTTATTAATTTGTCAGTATATAAAAGAACTTTTATGGCTCTTTTCCCACAACTATAGTTTTCAATGAGAATGCAACATTAATTCTATTATTTGTTCCTTTGGGTTCAATCAACATTCATTTGTAGTTATTAAGAAAAGCCATTAGGATGAACGCATTTAAATATGGCTTAATATATAATTTAACACATGTACTTTTACAAAAGGTTCTACTAGCTCCCTACACTTTATGGATGTCCCGAGACACACCTCTACTGTTTTAAATTGGCATTAATAAGCCTTTGACTCAGCTGCAAGAAGAGTGTGTGAAGTGCCCGTTTAGAAAACGCATAAGCAGTTTATTTTACTATTTCTTCTCTACTCTCATCTTCTATCTCACTCTTCCATTAGTTCTATGTAAAGGCTAATAGGATTTATTTTTAAATTCAATTATTTGGGGCAAATGTTCAATTTCTCTAGCTATTATTCTGTAGACCCTTAATTTTGGCCCTAAGTTGGTACTATCTTAATTAAAGAATACCAAAATAAATTCAATCTGACTTTAGAAAACATAAACTTAGTTTAGAACTTTTAAATAAGTCGGTCCGATTTTGAAAGGCACAAATTCAACTATAAAACCCTAAATTAAGTTTTTTAAGCCCAAATTAAAACTTTTTGGTCCAGAAATTAAAAAAAATACAAGATTAATTTGAGTCGAGGCGGTTCAGGTCGACTTGAGCCATTGCTCATGTCGACTTGGAGGGCCAGATTGACATGGCCTTAGCCCATGTTGATCTGGCACATTAGATCAACAAGGTCCTACACTATTTTAAGTTTTGGTCAGCCGGTTTCCTAATTAGGCTAGAATTCATCTTTAAGATGGATTAAGCATATTAGGATTAGGGTTTTTGGATGGTTTTCTTATAAATAATATGGTTTAATGCTAATAACAGGGGGGCAACAAGAATTAAAAGAATAAAAAGGCAGTAATAAGAAACAAAGCAGCAGCAACGATCAAAAGAAGAACCAGTAAGAGTTAATCAGTCACAAGCAATGTTCATCAACACATCAAAGGCAGCAACACTTTTTTTGCTTTTGTTCAGCCAGAATCAATTTTGGTGGAACCTTCAATGCAGGTTTCGTTTCCTAAATTCAACTTATTTGAAGCATGCAGTAGCTAGGTTACCTTTTCACATTTTGTTTATTTATTTTGATTATCACTTTGATCTAGGAGTTTAATTGTTAAAACCTTAATCGTGTATTTTATAAAATCAAAACTCAATCCATTGGACCATCCAGTAGTTTAAGGTTTAAATTAATTGCTAAAAAAACCCTAATCTACTTTGCAGTTCCAAAAACCCTAATTGTTTTCTTAATTTTTCAAAAACCCTAAACTATTTTTTCCAAAACCTTAAATTGTTTTAATTAATTTCCAAAACCCTAATTTTTTTAAAAAAAACCCTATTCCATTTCTCCAAACTCTAAGCTATTTTCCTAAGATAATAAATGAAAAACCCTAACCTCTTTTGAAATTTTAATCCAGTAAACCCTAATCTATTTCCAAAATATCAAAACCCAATTTTCTCAAACCCTAATCCAGGACCTTAAAATTCCTAAACCTTAATTCCCAAAACTAAAACACCAAAACTTTAGGACCAATTCATCAACCTCCTAAAGCCCTAATCCAGTAAACCTAAAACCCTAATCTAGCAAATTTAAAATCCTAATTCCAATAAACCTATCTTTAAAACCCTAATTTCCTTGACCCTAAAATCCAAAACCTTATTTTCCCAATTTCATAATCCTAACTCAGTAACCATAATCCAAAATCCTAAAACCTTAATTTCAAAATCTCAATAATTTTATTTACTTAGTGATTTAAACTCTAGTTTTAATTATTTATTTGGTTTGCTATTTGTTATATGATGGATGATTTATTTTACTTTAGGATGGATGTTTTGTTTTAATTATCATGCTTGAAATGATTTAATTTGCTTAATTAATTAATTATTTGACTTCTTGAATTGTAAAAGGCACATTTTCACTTTGTGGGTGCCTCAGTTTTTATCATGTAATTTAGTCTATTGATTAAAGTTTTGGATTAATGTAAAAGGATATGTTTCCACCTTTTGGTGGGTATCCTGTTTATTTTATTTCATTATATTGGACACTAGTTGTAAGAGCATGTTTTCATCTTGTATGGGTGCCCATTTATCGTTTTGTTTTGAATATTACTTTAATTTAATGCAATGATGTTTTATTTTAATTGTCGTATGTAGTATTGATAATATCATAATAATTAAGAATTTTATAATGTTTAGACCTAAAAAGGAGGTCGGTTCCAATGAACCGGACGCTGTGGAGGTGTTGGGTCATTCTCACCTTCCCCACGCGTACCCAACTTTATGATCCCGATAAGAGGGTTGGGGATTCCATATGAATCAAGTCATCCACCCATTTCTTTTCCTGATCCTTCCGGATGGCGACTCCATTTTTTCTTGATTTAGGCCTGTGTTCTCTAATAACCTGAGCCTAACAGTGTCAAAATCGTATGAATTATTTCACCGGAGTAGAGCAAAAATTTCTGCTCACAGTGGCGACTCCACTAAGGATAAGAAAAGTTGATTTCGTTATTCTTTATATTATTTTATTATTTCTTATTATGATATTATCATTGCATCATTTAGATTACATTGTGTGTGTGAGTTAGGACGTCCATGTTACCTGTGTTGTATTATGTAAGGAATAGCATACTTTCACTCAAGGTATGGAGATCGAGCATGGCATAACCACTCATAGCCTTGTACCTTTTGGTATACACTTGCTATGGGAGCCTAAACATTTTCAACCCAAAGACTAAAGCCCATGTAGTTAGTCTAGTTACTTTCCTTAGGTTTTACCTTAATGCTTGTTGTTTGACTATAGTTGATATATCTTGGATTGGATCATGGCCTAAAATGACCTAATTACATTGTAAGCCCAAAATAAATTTATGCTTTTGAGCCCAAAACCAAAATTATTTTCAAACCTTTTCAACATGGTCTTTGGACATAAAGATGGGTTGAAAATTCGTTTTACTTCATGGCCAAGCCTAAAGCCCAAAATCTATTTTTAATATAAATCATTTACAATGGGCTTTGAAACAAAATTATTTTTATTTGAGCTTACAACTATTTAGGTCAATTATGAAATATTTAAAATCAATTGTGGGCTAGGTTTATACTAAGACTTATTTATCATGGACTTGTTTGAAGTATGAATCAATAGTTATTTTTTCAAAATGAGAAATCTATTTATGATAAACACTTTAATTTGGTTTCAATCCAATATAGCATAAAAGCTATCTTTTTGCTAGACCAATGGATTAAGACTTAATTAGTAAAAATTATCATGGACTGACTTCTAAGTTTGAAAATACAACTATTGGTTAAAATGTCCAAGGGAATTGTTAAAAAATGAGATACCCTATGTTGGTATTTTATTTACCATATACCTAGAAAAAGAGACTCGTCATTCGTGTATGGAAGTTATAATGTTGGAAGGTTCATTTCTACTATATTGATTTGGTTTGTTTGTCTGCTACTTGTGCATCCATGCATACATGCATACACACATTTGCATCACATTGATCCTTTTTGGCTCACAGCCCTGGATTATAGCAGTTCAAGAGCCTACGACAACCCAACCTACGCAGTGATGTAGAATCCAGCAATGACTAATTAGCTTCTCACCAAGAGTAATGGAACCTAAATAGATTCAAAGGATGATAGACAATACAGTCAGCACTAAGATGGAAGAGCTAAAGGAGATCCTGGCTGAGACCATGAAAAATCAAATGGCTGCAATATTTGGGAATATTGCTGAAGCATTTGCTAGTACCAAGAAAGATAAGGGAAAGGCTAAGGTCGGTGAATTAGCCTTCGATGATGACAAGATGGTTATGGATGATGATGGATATTGGGCTCAGTATTTTCAGAATCCTCAAGATAAGAAGAAGGAGCCAAAAGTTACGGAGAAATTAACTGTTGAAAAGATCGAGACTTCTGATGTGGAGAAGATGATAGCTGATCTGGAAAAAAAGTTTGAGAATAAGTTGAAAATCGAAGAGATGTCAGAAGAAGATGTTCGAACAAGATGATGAGGTCCCTTATAAGTTCAAGATGCCATCATTTGCTAAGTTATTGGTAACCCTCATCTTTATGTGAAGAAATATATCATAGCAAACTCTAAGGTACTTCATGCTTTCATTGGATCCGGTTGTGCAGAATTGGTTCAACACCTTAGAGGATAGTACTCAAAAGAGCTGAAATTTATTGTACAAGGCTTTCATCCAACAATACGGGTACAATGTTGAGTTGGAGGTCACTTTGATGCAAATTGAGTCGATAAGGTAGAAATCAAGTGAAAACTTTGTTGACTATGTAAAAAGGTGGAGAAAAAAGGTCGCGTTGCTCAAGAAGAGGCCTGATGAATCTGATCAGATTATGATGATTGTAAGAGGGGTGCTACCTAGCTTTCATGAAAGGATGTCTCACACACTCATCCAAGATTTCAAGGATCTTCTTCAAGCTGGTTTACAAATTGAAGAGTGGTAAAGGGAGAAGAACTAATTTTTCGCAAGAAGAAATGAGAAAGGGAACTACCAGTCCGATAATCAAAGCACGCAAAAGGCGGTTGATGTTAATACATAAACCACTGTCTTGGATTTTTAATAAGCTGCAGAAAAAGGGGTTATTATAGCCATTAGCCCCATGCCCATTGCCAAATCCTCTACCACCTAATTTTGATGCCAAGACGTTTTGCCAATTCCATCAAATGCAAGGGCATGAGATGGATAAATGTTTGAGGTTGAGCCATGAAATTCAAAATTTGATTGATAGTGGAAAGTTGCTCGAACCTAACAAGCCGAACACGAAGGATAATCTATTGCCAAGGTTCAACCGGGTTCCAACATCGGTAACTTTCATGATCGAGGGAGGCTTGAATGAAAGATTTGTGCTATCTTCTTTCTAAGATGTAGATGAAGAGACAACCAAAGAAGAAGTGGTGTTTAGCGAGATTGAACAAGTTGTCATTGGTAAAGAAGTAGCAATTTGTGTCGCAAGTCAGTTCTGGGACTTAACTAATAGTGATGATGATTCTAAGCCTAAGAAGGAAGAGCAGACCTGGTCCGAGCCCGAAGAAAATGAAGTTATGACCCAATCTGGCAAGCCTTATGCAAGGCCACCACCAAGGGAAGTAAAAGCTAATAAAGGAAAGGAAGTTAAAGCTGGGAATAAAGATGAAGAAGATGATGTTGTTCTTAAGTAGTTAAAGATAACACAAGCTAGTATCATCATATGGGATCTGCTAGATACATCAAAGAATCATCGAGAAACAATGGCCAAGGCTATGACTAGCATGCCAATTTCCACTTCTATAACACTAGAGGAGCTGGTTAATTTTGTGAAAATTAAAGGAGTGATGAAATTTGAGGGAGATCAGAAGAAGTATAAGATTGATGTGGGAATGGTGTCTTTTTCGGATGCTGATTTGACAGAAGAGGGAAGAGACCACGTACGCTCGCTTGTTATCAAAGCTGAGGTCAAAGGGAAGAGAACTCAAAGTCGATGATGGATCTGCCATCAATGTGTGCCCACTTAAAATTTTTCCAAAGCTTGCTATGTCAACAAGAGATTTAGGCCCAACTGAGGTGACGATTAGGGCTTATGATAATATCAAGAGGCATGCTGAAGGAACCTTCAAAGCTATTGTGAAGGCTAGTCCCATCGAATCCATGGTTGAATTTGTGGCCTTGGATATCCCTATCACTTTTGCACTACTATTGGGATGACCCTGGTTTCATCCCCTTAGTGGAGTTCCTTCTACACTCCATCAAAAGATTAAGTTCCCAAATGGAAATGAGACAGTGGTCATCGAGGCCGAGGATAATAAAGTGTGAATGCTTTGATGATTAAAAGGTCTTTCAATGGATTCCAAGTAGCTGTAATTTTTGATGATGAAGTAGTATACCCTAAGGTCCTGACTATGATTAAGAACAGGAACTACCTGCCTGGCTTTGGTCTTGGAAAGAGTAAGACAGGTGTGACAGAGCTTCCAGATTTCAAGACTTAGACTTCCAAGAAATGGTTGGGATATGATAAAGCTAACAAAGATGTTCAGCCAAAGGAGAATGAGAAGATGAGCTTCCCACCACTTGAAGAGATTTTTGTCAAAGCTCCGGACATAGGACCACTCCAAGGGAAGCCTAAACCAATCATGTTCATGGGAAAATTGATCCCAAGTTTTTAGATTTTTGCTAATGTTGATGAACTAGTAGAACAAATGAAGAAAGAGCTCGTCCTGCCAGCTGATAAGGAGCTTAATCCAGAAGAACAGAAAGGAAGTTGTCCTGAAAGTCCAAAAGACTCCAGAGGAAATTGCTGCTTTAGTTGAATAAAAGTTTGAAGATGTTTTAGTTTATGATTTTGAGAATAATGATTTTACTTTTAATTTGTCTGCTTTGTATGAGGATGATGATGTTTTCTTTTCTAAGATGAATGCAATAAAGTCTAATTTTGCTTACTTATATGTTATTTTTCCTGATGGTTGCATACATTCAAGTAGTGAATACATAAGCATTTTTAATATTAACTCTGTTGACATACAATCATTAAATTTGGGAATAATTGATAATCCTAAAAATATTAGCATAGCATCCGACCTTACTCTTAAAGAGAGAGAGATTTGAAAAAATATTTAAAAAAATATAAAGAAGTCTTTGCTTGGTCTTATGAGGATATGCCTAGGATTGATCGAGATATAGCCGAGTACTTGATTCCTACTCACATGAAACCTATCAAACAAAAGCTTAGACGGCTAAGGCCAAAATGGGCAGAACTAGTCAAAGAAGAAGTCACTAAGCAGATACAATTCAAGTTCCTTGGAGTAATAGACTATCCTGACTGGTTAGCTAACATAGTTCCCATACCCAAGAAAGATGGAAGGATTAGGGTTTGTGTGGATTATAGAGACTTGAACAAGGCTTCCCCTAAGGATAATTTTCCTTTACCCCATATAAATATCCTTATTGATAGTGCGGCCTCTAGAGTGTTACACTCATTCATAGACAAATTTTTCGGATACAACCAAGTGTTAATGGCTCAAGAGGATAAAGCCAAAACTGCCTTTATTACTACATGGGGTATATTTTGCTATAGGGCAATGTTGTTTGGGTTAAAGAATGCCGGAGCAACCTACAAAAGGATGGCCACCACTTTGTTTCATGATATGATGCATAAAGAAGTTGAGGTTTATGTAGATGAAATGATGGTTAAGTAGGATACAAGGGAACAACATTTCTAAAACTTAGAATTACTCTTTGAAAGGGTAATAAAGTATAAGCTAAGGTTGAACCCGAAGCAGTGCGTGTTTGGGGTTACTTCAGGCAAGTTGTTGTGACATGTGATAGGTCCAAATGGCATTGAGATTGACCCCGACAATGTTAAGGCAATCTGGAATATGCCAGCCCCTAAGACAGAGAAGGAAGTTCGGGGGTTTATTAGTAGATTACAGTACATTAGCATATTCATAGCGAAGCTTAACACAATCTGTGAACCGATCTTTAAATTGCTCAAGAAAAACCAGCCAGTCAAGTGGAATAAAGAATGTCAAAAGGCCTTTGAGCATATTAAGGAATATTTATCGAATCCACCTGTCTTGAAGCCACCTAAACCCGATAAACCTTTATTACTATACTTAGCAGTAGAGGAAGAATCAATAGGAGCAATGCTCGCCCAAGCACATGAATCAGGGGTTGATTATGTAATTTACTACTTAAGTACAAAGCTCTTGCCTTATAAAATCAAGTATAGTATTATTGAAAAGACATGCATAGTTATGGTTTAGTCATCTAAGAAGTTGCGGCATTATTTTTAGTCTTACAGTGCAAACAATTTCCAGGATGGATCCAGTAAAGTATTTAAGGTAGACACCTTCATTGATCAGAAAATATGACAGATGGTTGATCATTTTATAAGAGTTTGAAATCAAGTATATAACCAGGAAAACCATTAAAGGAAGAGCAAAAGCAGAATTCCTGGCCCAACAGCCATTATCGGACAGCGATGAAGTGATTTTGGAATTTTTCAATGAATATTTAGAGGCCATAGAGGTACAGGGATGGAAGATGTATTTTAATGAAGTAGTAAACAAAAAAGGTGCTGGTCTGGGGGTAATTTTGGAATAGCCTGAAGGGGAGCTCATCCCTCTAGCTAAGAAGTTGAAGTTTAGGGCAACCAACAATATGGTTGAGTATGAAGCATGCATTTTTTGCCTAGAAATCTTGATGATCATGAAGGTGGATAAGGTGCAGGTTTTTGGTGATTCTTTGCTAGTGGTGTTCCAATTAAATGGAGAGTGGAAGTTAAAGGAAGAAAAATTGAAATCGTACCATGATTATTTGACTATGATGAAGAAGAATTTTAAGGAGTACAGATTTATACACCTGCCAAGGGAAGAGAACCAGATGGCCAATGCCTTAGCCACCATGGCTTCGGTATGGGAAGATCATGTTAAGTTATTTCTTAAGCCTTTGATTTTGACCAGTTCATCGACTCCTTGTTATGAGTATGAAACAGTCATGGAAACCGACACGGACCATAATATGTGTTATGACACCATAAGACAATTCTTAGAAAGTAGAGAATACCCACAGGATGTAACTAAAGAAGAGAGAAGAGCTATAAGATGATGGTCATTGTAGTACATCACCTTGTATGGGGAGTAGTATAGAAGATGGCCTAATGGAGTGCACTTAAGATGCTTAAGGAAGTTTGAAGTTGAACAGATCATGTCCGAGATACATGCCGAAAGTTATGGACCCCACATGAACATAATGGCCCTAGTTAAGAAGATAATCCGATAAGGCTATTATTGGCTGACTATGGAAAAAGACTGTATTGATTTTATGAAAAGGTGTCAGCAGTGCCAGATGCACGGTAACTTAAACCACTTGCCAACTACATCTATGTCTTCTCTTTGGCCTTTTGCAACTTGGAGAATTAACATCATTGGGGAGATACATCTGATTACTTCAAACGGACATCAGTTTATTGTAGTAGTGGTTGATTATTTTTCAAAATTGGTTAAAGTCGAGTCATTCAACAAGCTAGGGGCAAGGAAAATGGCTAAGTTTATTGAGAAGAATCTTATCTGCAGATATGGGTCCCACACAGTGTGATATCGGACAATGGGGTACAATTTCAAGGAGTAGTTAAAGATTTATTCTCGAAGTACCAGATCCGTCATCACCGGTCTTTGCCTTATAGACCAAAGGCTAATAGTGCAATGAAAGCAACAAACAAAATAATTAAGCAAATTCTATCCAAGATGACAAAGACATACAGAGATTAGTCGAAAATGCTTCTTTTCGCTTTATGGGGGTATAAGATCAGTGTGCGAACCCCAACTGGAATGACACCATTTTCCTTGGTTTATGGGATGGAAGTAGTCTTGCTAATTAAAATTGAGATCAAATCATTGAGAGTGGTCTTGGAAACTAAATTACCCAAAGCAAAATGGGTAGTAAGCAGATATGCACAGCTGGCTTTGTTAGAAGAAAGAAGGTTGAAAGTATTATATCATCATCAATTGTATCAAAACAAGAGAGCTCAGGCTTATAATAGAAGGGTCAAGATCAAAAAGCTTAAAGTCGGTGATCTAGTGTTGAAACAGTGCAAGCCGAATATTTCTAACCCAAGAGGGAAATTTAGACATGGCTGGGAAAGGTCGTATATTGTGAAACAAGTCATGAGCAAGGGAGCATTCAAGTTGTCATACATGGACAGGATTGAGTTTAGTGAGCCAATGAACATCGATAGGTTGAAGAGATTCTATGTTTAAAACAATAAAAGAAAGAGAGAGAAAGAAGGGGCTCGCTAGGTTGAAAACCCGAGAGGGCAGCCTAGGCAAAAGTTAGAGCAGCCCGCTAGTTCTAAAAACCCAAAAGGGTGGTCTACACAACAAGTAGAGCTAATTGAGTGAAAATTATCAATTAGAAAACCTGAAAGGGTTGGTTGGAGATAGGAGCGATCTTGTGTATATTGGCTATATGTTTTTGGTTGTTCCCTAATTTAATAAAATAGAGTTTATGTTAAAATTATTATATGCGTGCTATTTTGAATTATGAGACCATTAGGCTAAAATAAATATCACAATAGAAAAAGGTGATGACAAATTATAAAAAGGAAAGAAAACATCTTTTATTTATCATTATTGTTCATCCTAACATTATTTTTCTAAATATTGACAAGTGTAAAATCCATAGCAGATGATAAGTGCAGCGTGTAGACCAGCTTTGTTTCAATCGATCCAAGAAAGCTACAGTCAGACGAGGCATGTCCAAGTCAGGAGTAAACTTAGAACCTCGAGATTCGGCTCCATACTGGCGGTCAAGTTGATGAGGATCATAACATGCACCCCGACGGAGAGCAGCAAGAGGAACATATATTAGGTACATCTGAATGGTGACATGAGTAATCTTCCACCAAGGTGCCAACCAACGGATGTTAACCACAGCTAGCGAATGGATCCAATCAATCCAGTCAGCATAAGAAGAGGCAAGGCGAAGTAATTTTCTAGTAGAATGATGTCGGGAAAATATTTGGTAAAATCCACAGATGGGGTGTCAAGCAAGCAGAGACACTCATGTAAACAAATCAATAAAGAAGAAGAGAAAAGTATATAAAAAAAAAAGCCCGTTAGGTTGAAAACCTGCAACGGCGGCCTAAGCAAAAATTAAGGGGGTTCGCTAGTTTCAAAAACCCACAAGGGCAGTCTATGCAAAAATTAGAACAAAAAAAAAGTCTGCCAAGTTGAAAACTCACAAGGGCAGCCTAGGTAAAAATTAGGACAACTCGCTTATTCAGAAAACCCGTAAGGGTAGGCTAAGCAAAAATTAGAGCAATAAAATAAAAGCCTAAATCGAAAATCCAAAAGGGCAGTTTAGGTAATTACCTAAAGCAGCAAGGGACTCCTAGCCAGCCTCCTCGAAGATTTTGTCTTGAATTGGTCCAACCCAACTAGGGTTTCAACTAAGATCATAGGATCAGTTGATAATCCTCCTTTCATTTGGTCCACGATGTCTAGTACTCGCGGATCAATGTCCCCATCGGTAGAAACGAGCAAGAATTGACCAAGAAAATATAAACAGAACATGCATCCCCAAGTTTTGGTCAGAGCCAAATGAGAAGTGCAAAAATCGATCAAGGGACCGAGCATAATTTTCTCACCTCTAGTTAATTACAAAATTTTAGACTTTGAAAGTTGAAGCAGTATCTGCATCTTTTATTGATTTTTGGAAGTCAATATAGGTAATACCATTGGTTGATTGCTTGGGTATCCAAGAATGGCTTTAAATTCTTCAATCATAGGACATATTTCAAAATTATTTATCTTAAAAGTCCTAGTTTTCACATCCTAAAAGGAAGTTATGGCATGTAAAAATGGTTGGTCCAATTTGACATTTTGAAAGTATTTCAAGACATTGAGTTGGGACCATGACATTTGTTCCCAGTGTGTTGCCTTGATGTTTTTAAATAAATTCTTCACCTTTTTCAAATTAACCTAAGTCATGGTTGAATTTAATAACGGCAATTAATTTGAATTGATGATGGCAAGAGCTGAATGAAAAAAATTGAGGTTGTTTGAATTAATTTTGCAAAATGTAACTGGGATTAAAAATTTGAAGCTATTTTGAATTGATTATGCGAGGTTTATTTGTAAAGAGGGTTGGCAATTGGAATAGGTGGATGGTTTAATCTGTCTTGAATGAAGAATTGCAACTGATTTATATAAGCTCTGGCTTGTAGATCGAGGCACACGAGGAATGGGTAGTAATTTGAATCCAAGACACATAAGGAAAGGAATTCAAATCGAGCCAGCCAAATATCTTAGGGTTTTGTAATTTTTAATTCATGACGAATCCAAATTTGGATTCGTCATGGACTTCGGTGTATACATATATGTTAAAAAAAATACAGAAAAGCAAAAGTTAAAAAAATTGAAAAAGTCAAAATAATAGAAAATTATTTATTTATTTTTTTTAGTAAAGGTGGGTGGCACCACCGGATAATTTTTATTGATTATCAAAAAGAGTACAAACCCTTCATAAAAAGGGAAGTTCAGTACCTGTGACTAAGCAAAGCGAAAGTATGGAGTATCCACACTCTCCAAAATGATTAAGCTCTTAACAAAATTAGGCAAAGCAATGAAAGAGTTAAAATTAAATGTTGTTACATGGAATCTACTAAGCTGAGCAAGGTGATGCGCCACTTGATTGGATTCCCGAACAGAGTGCTGAATCAAGCATTTGTTAGACCTCATTGCAGTATGAATCCGATCAACAAGAATGGAATCTGCATTTAGAATCCCCTCAATTTGTTGAGCTAACACAAGATT
The DNA here is from genome assembly GCA_947685225.1 of Garcia nutans. Lineage (NCBI taxonomy): Eukaryota > Viridiplantae > Streptophyta > Magnoliopsida > Malpighiales > Euphorbiaceae > Garcia > Garcia nutans. The sequence goes on along the minus strand of CANTUV010000011.1, from coordinate 45,451,419 downwards.
GTCAATTTCAATGATAAACCCTTTATAACCAAGACTCAAGCACCAATCAATACCAATGGACAATGCTGCAAGTTCGGCCTCATAAGGCGAGTTTGCAAATAAACAGAAAGAAAAACCAGCAATGAATATACCTTTACTGTCCCTAATAACCGCTCCGCCCGAAGAGGAACTCTGAGTATGTGAAGCATCAACATTTAATTTGAACATATTAGGAGGAGGCTTTTCCCATCTTACAAGAGTTTGCTTGAGCTTATGTTTGCCAAAATTTTCTGGTAAGAAATCCGAAAATTCGAGTATGGGAGTAGCGAAATTTTTCTTCGAATTAATCCCTCCCCATTCGAAAAGCAGATTCTGAACGTTGTTAAGAGCAGCAGGCAAGAAAAAATTCTGATTCCCCCAGTTGCAGTTACAATAAGCACGCCATGTCTCATGCATAATAACTTGAGGGATGAGCATACCTAAGATCCCATAAATAACCTTGAATTTTGGCAACCTCCACCAGGAACGAAGCATGTGATTGAAAGTTAATCTGCCGTTACTATAGGGAAGAAGATGAGCCGCAAACATGTTCCAAATGTTATAATTTTTTATTTAATTTGATACAAGATTTTACAAGCCAGTCATTGCGAAGGAGGAGGCGGTCCATAATCTAACAAAACCCTAAGAAAGTCATCGCTTGTTGGAGGAGGGGGCATATCATTCATCCATTGTCCACTTGAAGAGGATGCACCTAAACCTTTACCCCCCTGAAAGTCGATTCTATCATCACTTGAAAAGGGAGGAGGCATATCATGGATATCAGTCTAGGGCCCGTTGATGAAAAAGAATTTGGATCCCTCATGCCCTGAAATCAAAAGTATCAGAAGTCCCATGCCTCCTGTTGATATAATTCTTCAAAATGGGCGGTGTGTCGACGACTGGCGACTAACTCTTCTTAAAGCTTTCTATTCTACTCCTGAGCATCCATTGTAAGTCAGACAAGGAAAGAGTAAGTCCATATATTTTCATGCATACATACAAGCATATATCATTATGGAACAAGATTGATAGACTAGGTAATTCGGATCGAAGCCCTGCAGATAAGACAACATAACTAGGTAAGAAGGGGCGAACAGAGAAAATTGCCATCGTATTGGAGTATTATACAAAGGGATGGCTCCATGACCAAGGGAACCAGTAGCCTGCAATGATCATGCAAATAGTCATCACAAATTAAGAAGAAATAACTGTAATAATGAGATGATAAACACCTGAGAAAAGCTAGCTTCGGGATCCCAGTGAGAACGAGAATACGACTGACTTTCCTCCTCCTCAACTTCATCTTCTTCTTCATATTCTCCATCCTTCCCTTCCTCCACTTTTATTTCTTCTTCTTCACCTCTGGAAAGCCCGCCAATGCCAGCTGGTGGCACTTCAAAATTTAACAGCTGATCCCGGATAAATTTAGCATATGGCACGTCCGGTGAAAGCAGGAAGTCATGATCATCGAAGTTGTCATGGCAGCCGCTCCAATAATGTTCTAGCATAGATATGGTGTTCAGCACAAATAATGGAATATCAGCTGGTACTCTCTGCCGGTTAGGTCCGAGGAACCAGTCATATACTCTTTCACCAAGAAACCAGCCATAAGAGACTAAACCAGCAATAATCCGATGGGAGTTTTGCAAGGGAAGCAAACAAGTAATTTATTTTGATCATAAGTTTGATATTAATATTAACATTTTTTTCTCACTTAGTCCCAGGTTAGGCGACTCAAGTGGTAGCGGTGAGAGTGTACATGGTGACTTCCGGGCACTTCCCTGCTGCCTGATAACCAGATATCTAGCCTTAGAAAATTAACCCGTGGTCACATAATATTTGGAACCCTCACCAAGTTATGTTCATATACCCAAACCTGCACATGAAAAAGAAAATCAAGTCTATGCACATGCATCATTTGGATCAATAGTTTTAAAACAAAGTAATACATCGGCAACGGCTGCGAAACCAATGAAGGATCTTTTCTTCCTACAGAGTACATCAAAACCGTGATAAAGACAAGTGAGACCAGCTTCTCCCCATGCATATGAAGATACACGATCTAAGTCAGAAAGGGCACGCAACACTGATAAGCAAATGGCAAACTCGGTGCTGCCTAAAATGGTCACCCCCAGCAGATGTAATAGGAACCCCGGGTATATAGTTTTGCCCTCTTACCCTGCACGGGTTGAATATACTTTACCCAATACTCTCATATGAGCTCTTATCTAATTTTGTATGATCTCCTATACCGGGGCCTGACACCAATCAACTGTCGGATTTCTTCTTCCTTTAAGATAATGTTGGTCAAAGGAACAAGGGTTCCATCATATCAGAGATCGGTTATAGCAGCAAAGTTGACCGGACCAATTTTCATCTCCCTAATGGGTAAATGAAAAGTATGAGTTGTGTCCAACCATCGCTCCGCAAGTGCCTAAATCACGCTCCGATCAATTTGATAGCCCCGTGCTGGTAATTGCAAAATGAAGTCCTCGAAACCACTTTCTTGAATCATTCTCTTTAATGTAGGAGGGGCCTGGTCATTCCACTTACGAGCCTTGTGAATATTTCCTTCCACTTTATTATCACAACCATCATGATGTCCAAATATAGGTAAGTCAAGGTAAACTTAATGATACATATTCTTCCCATAACCCTAAATTCATCCAAACTTATCTATATCAAAATTCTAACCATAAAATCATTACATACATATAAAACAACATTAAATTCATCCATTACCATAATTATAATCATTTATATTAGAAACCTTATTTACACTTATTCATTACCAAACCCTACTTTCATCAATTATACCTAATTTAACTATTTAATCAACAAATCACCATAAAATCATCACATACTTATCATTTTAACTTCATTACTACCAATTTAGCAATTTAACACTACTTTCTCTCACTAGCTACTTCCAACATAATCATAAAATTAAGAAATTAAAGCTTTAAAGAAAGAGGACTTGCTTGAATTCTTGCTTTCTCTTCAAAATCAACTTGATTCTTTGAAAATTTTTGTGAAATTTGATGTGCTTAAGAAAAATTCTCTCTCTCTCTCTCTAAACTTCCAAAATTTTGGCCAAGCTATTGAAGGAAGAAGGTGAATAGTATTTTTTTTTCATCTTTTTCTTCTTTTACTATCCTTAAATATTAATTTATTTAATTATTTATTAAATTACATTTAATATCTACCACTACTTTCTATCTACTTTTGACTTTCTTTTTCTATTTCTTTTTTTTTATTTTATTTATTCCCCATCTTCCATCCATAAATGTATGGGTATATGCCTTTTATATGCCATTTATACCTTAGATATATGTTTTGTATATTTTTACTTATATGTATATGTAATGTGTATTTTATGTACACATCATGTGTATATTATGAATATATCATAAATATGCTAGGTGTATAATATATGTTCAATATATACAATATGTATACGTTAGGTATATACCTTGCATATATTATATATCTTTTGTGTATACATTAAGCATATACCCACAAATAGCTATACCAACACTATAATTAATCACCAAATACTTATTTAATTTAACTAAAATCATGGATATTACAATCAATTTTAACATAATATATCTAATTTGACGATTTAGGTATAATAAGGAATTTTTTAGGGCCTTTTAATAGGTTTACTATTTTTTCTATTAGATTTATCTATTAATTTTTCAGTATATAAAAGATCTTTTATGGCTCTTTTCCCACAACTATAATTTTCAATGAGAATGCAACATTAATTCTACTATTTGTTCCTTTAGGTTTAATCAACATTCATTTGTAGTTATTAAGAAAAGCCATTGGGATGAACACATTTAAATATGGCTTAATACATAATTTAACACCTATACTTTTATAAAAGGTTCTATTAGCTCCCTACACTTTGTGGATGTCTCGAGACACACCTCTACTATCTTAAAATGGCATTAATAAGCCCTTGACTCAGCTGCAGGAAGAGTGTGTGAAGTGCGCGTGCAGAAAGCGTATAAGCAGTTTATTTTACTTTTTCTTCTCTGCTTTTATCTACTTTCTCACTCTTTCATCAGTTCTATGTAAAGGCTAAATGGATTACCATTTAAATTCATTTATTTGGGGCAAATGTTCAATTTCTCCAGCTATTATTCTATAGGCCCTAATTTGGTACGGTCTTAATTAAAGAATGCCAAAATAAATTCAATCTGACTCCAGATATTAAACAATATAAGAGTAATTTGAGTCGGCGGCTCAAGTCGACTTGAGCCATTGCTCATGTTAACCTAGACCACCAGGTCGATATGAGCTAAAGGCTCATGTCGATTTGGTTGGCCAGATAGATATGGCCTTTGCCCATGTCGATCTGGCACACCATATCAACATGGTCCTACACTATTTTAAGTTTTGGCCAGCCGGTTTCCTAATTAGGCTAGAATTTATCTTAAAGATGGATTAAGCAAATTCGATTTAGGGTTTTTGGATGGTTTTCCTATAAATAATATAGTTTAATGCTAATAATAGGGGGGTAACAAGAATCAAAGAACAAAAAGGCAGTAATAAGAAACAAAATAGTAACAATGATCAAAAGAAGAACTAGTAAGAGTTAATCAGTCACAAGCAACGTTCATCAACACATCAAAGGCAACAACACTTTCTTTGCTTTTGTTCAGCCAGAATCAATTTTGGTGGAACCTTTAATGCAGGTTTTGTTTCCTAAATTCAACTTATTTGAAGCATGCAGTAGCTAGGTAACCTTTTTCACGTTTTGATTTATTTATTTTTATTATCACTTTGATCCAGGAGTTTAATTGTTAAAACCTTAATCGTGTATTTTATAAAATAAAAACTCAATCCATTGGACCATCCAGTAGTTTAAGGTTTAAATTAATTGCTAATCTGCTTTGCAATTCCAAAAACCCTAATTATTTTCTTAATTTTCCAAAAACCCTAAATTTTTTTCCAAAACCTTAAACTGTTTTAATTAATTTCCAAAACCGTAATTGTTTTTTTAAAAACCCTAATTTATTTCCCCGAACTCTAAGTTGTTTTCTTAAGATAATAAATGAAAAACCCTAACCTCTTTTGAAATTTTAATCCGATAAACCCTAATCTGTTTCCAAAATATCAAAACCCAATTTTCTGAAACCCTAATCCAGGACCTTAAAGTTCCTAAACCTTAATTCCCAAAACGAAAACACCAAAACCTTAGGACTAGTTCATCAACCTCCTAAAGCTCTAATCCAGTAAACCTAAAACCCTAATTTAACAAATTTAAAATCCTAATTCCATGAAACCTAGCTAAAAAATGACCCTAAAATCCAAAACCTTATTTTCCCAATTTCCTAATCCTAACTCAGTAACCATAATCCCAAATCCTAAAATCTTAATTTCAGAATCTCAAATCCTAATTTTATTTACTTAGTGATTTAAACTCTAGTTTTAATTATTTATTTGGTTTGCTATTTGTTATATGATGGATGATTTATCTTACTTTATGATGGATGTTTTGTTTTAATTATTGTGCTTAAAATGATTTAATTTGTTTAATTATTTATTTATTTGACTTTTTGAATTTATAAAAAATACGTTTTTCACTTTGTGAGTGCCTCGATTTTTATCATGTAATTTAGTCTATTGTTTAAAGTTTTGGATTAATGTAAAAGAATATGTTTCCACCTTTTAGTGGGTATCCTGTTTATTTTATTTCATTTTATTGTATATTAGTTGTAAGGGCATGTTTCCTTCTTGTATGGGTGCCCATTTATTATTTTATTTTGAATATTACTTTAATTTAATACAATAACATTTTATTTTAATTTTCGCATGTAGTATGAATAATATCATAATAATTAAGAATTTTATAATATTTAAACCTAAAAAGGAGGCTGGTTCTAATATACCGGGCGCTGTGGGGGTGCTGAGTCATTTTTATCTTCTCCACGCGTACCCAACTTCTGAAACCCAATAAAGGGGTTGGGGATTCCTTAGGAATCGAGTCATCCACCCCTTTCTTTTTCAGGCCTGTCCGGGTGGTGACTCCATTTTTTTTTTGTTTAGGCACGTATTCTCCAAGGCCCTGAGCCTAACAGTGTCGAAGTCGTAAGAACCATTCCACCAGAAGTGGGGTAAAAATCCCCGCTCGCATATTCTATCCATCACAACTCTTATCCAAGCAATTTATCTTGTTCTCTATTCTTTCATTTGATTGTCAGAATGAAAAATGATTAATTGCATCTAATTTTTCCCGTTACCATTGTGAATTGGTTATCATTCTCAAGCATTTGTGGACACCAACGAACCTAGGGAGGAGATTTTCTGGGTGCAAAACTATGAGGTAAGTTACATTGATGAAATATTTGTGTTTCCTCAATTTGATTTTGAAATTTTCATTTGATAAATACTTTGCTGTATACAGGGGTAAGGTTCGTGTGATTACTTTCTTTGGTTTGATGCTCCTGTACCCAATCATTTGAAGCTGGTTATAATGGATTTGTTGAGAAGGGTAAAGGAGTTTGAGGAGCAGAGACAAAGGAGCAAAGGACTGAAGACTTGGGGATTTTTTTTTATTATGCTAGGATTCATATATATGTTATTTTTCATATTAGTTTTAGGAAATGGTAATTATGGATCCCTTTTTGTGTTTTTTCCTTGACTGGGTTTGTAGAAAAATGGGAAATTACTTTTGTTTATATTTGGGAATCTAGATCACTTTGTATATTTTGCCTAATTTGGTGATTGTAATGGGGAATATATTTGTTAAATATGCATACCCCCTAATTTGAGCTTACTGATGTAACAACCTGGTTGTTTTGAATGAAATAAATTTCTTCTTTTGGTGTAATTCATTCTATTAATTCATCCTCATATCATTTATTATGTAAGAATTTTTTATCTTTATTGAATTGGCTCTTGTTTGTGGTTGCAAGATAATAGATTATTGCATCTGTTAGTTTTATGCCTTATTAATTGCTCTTAGGTTTTTAACTTGAAATGCAGTAACATCTGCTGCTAATGCTTGATTACTTCCAGGCTTAATATGTGAAAATGGATTGTGATTTGTTGGTGTTAAGTGTGATTGGATTCTATTTGAGTTTATCTATCAATACTTATTACAAAAACAATTTTTAGAATTTGTATCTTTAAGAATTCTATATGATTGATGAATATTTTTTCAGTTATGAAGCTAACTTGAGCAATATTAGTTCATTAAATAAGTATTTACAATGCATTTATGGATGTAAAATTGATTGCTTTCTAAATATATAAATCATTCTAATCTTATAGAGCTTAATGGATTTGTATATTAGTCCAGGTTAACAATTTGTTTTCTATCAAGCTTGTTTGGTTATCTTGTTTGTTGTAGTTTATCTATAGAATCTGATAAAAGCAATGGAGTTGAATTTGGTTGGTGGAATTTAGCATCTCCTGTTATTAAAGATTAGGAGCATAATGTTCTTTGAATTAATAATAGAATTGAGTTTAGTTGATTCTAATGTTTTGAATTGATTGGATTTAGGAAAGGTTTTTTTGGATTGATTGGATTTAGGAGAGGTTTTTGTTAGTTTAGGAATTCAATAATTTTTCAGAGAGAAAATTAGGTTAAGGGAGTTGAGGAGCATGTAATACATGCTTTATTATGAGCAAACAATTAGTTGACACAAGTATGTAATAATACAACTTTTAGCATGTATAGGTGTGTCTTAGAATACCTACAAAGTATAGGGGCTAATAAGAACTTTTTGACAAGTACAATCATTAAATTATGTATTAAACCTTTAAATACTAATGCATTGAACAATATGTGGGTTTTTTCCTATCCATATTCTCTTGTCTTGTGGTTATTCAACAACTTTTCTGAGTATTGGTTGAAGCAGTCCACATTAGTCATGCCTTATGTGATTCCTATGTAGCCATTTTATATATTTATTTGCTATTTTTGATAGTTTAATTTGTTAGGGAGGTGTTTTTGTGAGGCTAATATATTTTTGTTCAAATGCAGGTTAGGGGTTCTTATTGGGAAGGGTGGAGATACCCCACGTCTATTGCATTTTATTTGATATTAAGCTTCAAAAAAGATAATTACTATTCTTTTATTTTTTTTCTAATTTTTATTTGGGTTTCAAATGTATTTATTAATGATTTTTTTTCTTTTAATGTAATATACTCCACATGTTTGTTAAAATATTTCAAAGAAAAAAATTTCATTTTTAAGCTTTTTCATCAAAATTTTTCAATGTCAAAATATAATAAATTATAATAATTAAAATTAAATAGAATATGATATTAAAATTTAATAAATAGTATATAACCGTTCATATTAAAGTATGATACTAAAGAATAATAGTATATGTAAGTGTATATCGATATACATTATATATATTTTAATTAAAGAATAACAATATATGTAGATATATTTCGATATATATGGGTACATATCAATACATATAGGTATGTGTTGGTATATATGGGTATATATCGATATATGTTACATATAACAATATATACATATTAAATTTTAAAAGAATAAAAGTATAAAAATGATATATGTTCGTTATATATTGGTATATGTTACATATAACAATATGTATTTGCTAATATTTAAAAGAATAACAATATATGTCGGTATATATAAGCATATGTGGATATATATTAGTATATAACTATTTTATATATTTATTTATATATCGGTATATATAACATATAACTAGATATATATGGGTATATGTTGCAAAAAAAGTAATAATATATGTTACATATATATGGATATATGTTGGTATATATGGGTATATGTGGGTATATATTGGTATATGTGGATATATATTAATATATAACTATTATATATATTTATTTATATGTGAACATAAGTTACACATAACTAGATATACCAAAAAGAATAATAATATATATTAGTATATATTGATATATGTTACATATACTTTAATTAAAAAATAATAATATATATGAGTATATGTGTATATATATTGGTATATAATTATTTTATATATTTATTTATATGTGGGTATATATTACATATAAATAGATATATCGAAAAAAAATAATAATATATATTGATATATCTTACATATAACTATATGTATGTGGGATCTATATATATATGTTGCAAAAGAATAACAATTTATGTTGTATATATGTGAGCATATATTGATATATGTTACTTATATTTTAACTAAAGAATAACAATATATGTTAGTAAATATCGATATATGTTATATATAACTAGATATATGAGTTGAATTTGAAAAGAATAACATAATATGATTATTATATTATGTAGGAATATATAAGGACATGTTAGTTATAAAATAACATTATATACGAGTATATGTTATGCATAACTAGATATGTGGACATATGTTAGTTATAAAATATCACTATATGTGGTATATGTTATATATAATCAGTAATATATATTGAATTTTTTAAAAAAATAATAATATATGTGGGTGCATTTTATATATAATTAAATATATATGGTATATATTTAATTATATGAAGACGCATATTATATATAACTAGACATGCATATATAAAAGTGTAAATTATGTTACATATTGAAAAAATATTTTTTAAAATTTTTATAAAATGGGTTAAAATTATTTTTAAAAAAATAAAATAAATAAAATATATAAAAATGTGTGCTTAAAATATAATTTTAAATTAAAAATAATTACTTTTTTATAATATAATTAAAAATATAATTTTTTTAATGATTTTTTAATAACTCAAAAGCTTTCTTAATTTTAAAATAACTAGAATGACATCCTCGCGTTGCTTCGGAGATATACATATTTTATTTTATCATATTATAAAATAATCTTAGTCGTTTAGTTATACAGGAGGAACATTTAAAATATATTATAACAGTTAAGAGTAAAATCGAGAAATAAATAAAATATACAATAAATAAAAATAGTATTTGAAAAATCATAAAATAATTATATAATTTATTTATTTGTATTCAATTGATAATATATTATAATAATTATACTCTATTAATTTCTAATTTATTTGTTGCACAGTTAATACCGATGCTCAAGTTTTTATTATCTTAAAAAAAATCCGAAACAAAAAACTTCATATTTTTGTAGAACTTCATATTGCAAAAAAATATATGATAACAATAATACTAATAAAAAGAAATTAAGCCTCTTATTATATTTTTCAAAATTTTATACTTTTTATTAGAGATATTTATATTATTTATGAAAATATATAATAAACACATGATAATCTAATAATAAACAGAAAAAATATCATATCCATATTTATTGTATAATAAATAATTAATAAACTTTATATATATTATAAGAAGTTGATAAATTTATAATACATTTATGTATTAGAAGAGATATATATACACACACGTGTGAGGCTAAAAAGGAAAAAAGAGGTGTAAAATCACTGTTCATCTACAGTAATTTTGAACCTCTTTTAAATATCTAATAATTGATAGATTATGCTTTAATCACATTTTTTCTTTTTGAAGTTTTCCAAGCCCCCGACATTTTCTAACTCAAATGTTTTCAAGCCACTGCCATTTTGAACAATGGGGCCGCAAACTACTGATAACAGACGGAAACAAATTAGGTTGCAATAGTTATTTCGTATATTTGAAAAAAGAAATATATTTTAAAGTATTTTTGTAATTTTTTGGGTAATATTTTTGAAAATTGATTTTTTAAAGTTAGTTTTGTAATTGTCCCAAAATAATAGCCTATGTGTAATAAATTTGGTTCATATTTTTTAGGGATGACAATGAGTCAGATATGGATCGAATTTCTACATCGAATTGGATATAAGTAATTCTACTGTCACAAATCGAGCTAAAACGAATCGAATTGAGTCATAAGTTAGGTAGAATCATAAAATATATATGTATATGAAAATGATATATGAAAAAATTTCATGAAAAATATAATTATAGTAGTCAACTCTCTTCATTATAAAAAAATATTAATATCAAATGCAACGTTATTAGTAAAAATATCTCTTAAAATATAAACAATACCACCATCAAAATATTAGCATAATATATTGACTTAATAAGTAATGAATTAAATTAATTAATTAAATTATTTCATGTCTTATGTCTTTTATTCAAAATAAACTAAGAAATTAATATTAAGTAAATACTATATAAAATTTATTGGTATAATATTTGAAACTAAATATTATATAAATATATAAAAAATAAATATAATTGGATAGGATTCGGGTAAAGTTATACATAATCCACATCTAACCCAAATCAATCTCAAATATAGTTAGAGGAAATTACACTATGTACTGATTTTTAAATTTGGTTTTCACTTTTATTATTGTTTGTTTATTTTTTTCACTTTTAATCTTTTTAAAAAAAATTACGATTTGTTTAATTTTTGTTTTCATTTTTACGATGGTTAATGATTGATGATGTTTTATGCATTTACAGAGTGGATAGCAACTATAGAGCAAAGATGCAACTGATTGGAAATGGAAGAAGACGATTCGCCCATGGCTGTTGAAATCGACAAATCTTCTCAAAATCCCAACTCCTACTCCCAATCCGATGACGTTTTAGTTGGGGTCACCGTCATCACCGGCCATCTCAATGCTGGCAGATTCATTGTAAAAACTCTTATCCTCTCCAATCTCCATTCTACAATTTGGGTTACTAACTTTCTAGTTCAAGTCTTCATTTTACTCATTAATTTTAAGGATTGATATTTATTTTTCTCATTGCTCTTGTTTAGTGAAATTTTATCAATATTCTTTAGAATTAAGCCTACTGAAATTTTGAAGTGATCTATATACTTTGCTAAAATTGTTTTTATGCTTAGGCTTTGGTTGAGAGCATTTCCAGCATGGCTTAATAATATATGGTTTAATAAGTCCAATATAATATGGTTTGGTATGGTATGGTATTGGCAGTGCACCATGTTTGGAAGGATGGTATGTCACTGTTATATTATTTGATGGTATTGTTTGGTTTAAATATATAAAATGACTAGAATGTCCTCCAATATAATATTTTATATAATTTATATTAAAATAAATTTACTTAAGCTATAATTATAAAATTAATTAACTCCATCTTAAAAAATAATAATTAAATTTTATAACAAATTTAAGTAATCATATCACTAAAGAATATTAATAAAATTCAATTAAATCAATAATTTACGAAATAATAATATAATTAATATAATATATGTATATTTAATTATCTTTTTCTTAATTATTTCACTATCACAATTTATAAAGTACTAACTATTGCATTATGACTTCTATTGATTATTCTGTAATTACTAAGTATTTCCTAAGTACTAAACTAAAAAAATTAAGATATAAATATATTAAAAAATAAAATATAAATCACTCTTATTATTTTAAAGCTAGTTATAAAAATGTAAATTAATACGAACTTTGACTATATAAGTTATTTAATTTATATGTTATAATAATATTACAAAACACAATTTTTTTATACCTTAGCAAACCCATTGTATGTTATCATAGATAAGTTTGTCGTGCAATAAAAAAAAGGTTTGCCATCAGACAATAGAGATGAGAATGGCATATGATAAATGGGAGAAGAAAGTGTCTAGAATAGGCAGCAATATCTTTGGTTTGTTGACTTTTTATAATTTCATTAAGGGTAATTTTGTCTATAAGAAATCTGAACCATCTCAACACACCAATTTGATGGTTTAAAAATTTTATCAAAACTTGCCAATACCAAACCATGGTTAAACCATCATAAACCATACAAAAAAGAGTGGAATCACTTCCAAACATGGTTTAACTTAAACCATACCATATTAATCTATGAAAAACCATCATAGAAGTCTTCCTAAACAAAGTATTAATTGCTAACTCACTCTATGATATGTCTTTTTAAAGCTTGTAAACCCTGTATTGAATTCTCAACATGGAAAGTGGATTGTTGTCATTTTGAATGAGTTTGGTGAAGAGATTGGAGTTGAAAGGGCAATGATAAATGAAGGGAAGGTGGTGCCCTTATTGAAGAATGGGTTGAACTGGCAAAGTGGTGTATTTGTTGCACTATTAAGCATAGTTTAGTTCAAGCAATGGAACAACTTGTACAGATGAAATAAGTATGTTTTTTTTTTGCCAATTTTTTTTATGAATATATCTTAATTTCTTGTGATCTTCACTTAATTTCTTGTGCTCTTCATCATTGCATAAATTAATTTAAGATATGAGCTTCTTTTTCACCGTCTAATTTTTTGTCTTGTAGCCTTTAAATTTTTCAAGAATTTCAGTTTATTTGCACACATAAAAGGAATTTCTGATCATAAAATTTAATAAATCTATCTTGGAATATTGTTTTTCTTTCTTAATTTAACAAAACCATTGACTCTTTATGTATTTTTTTCCTGTTTGGATTCAAGAGGTACATTTAAAGAAGTTGTACAGAACGTGCTTGATGAAATGCTTAAGAAAGCACCAATAACAGGGCCAATGTGGTATAGGGTAAGATATCAAAAGGCATAGTAACCTATTGAATGGCAAGTTGCTGGAAGATTTTAGACAAAAATTAGTGTCGTTCTTGCCTTAATGAGGTTATTATTTTTTACTTAGCTTGGTCTGGGTTTAAAGCTAAGTTTAGAAGAAGAATTTCAACTTCTGTGGTTAATTGGATGAAAGAAATGAACCCATTATCGAAAGATCAACACATGGGTTAGGATTTAAAGCTAAAAACCAAATAGTTAGTAAAATAAGTTTTGTGAGGTTAGAGATGATAGTTTTTTTAATGTATATCATAATTTTGAGTGGAGTTTAGGTGGTTGATTAATTCTAGTTCTTTAATTATGTGTATATGAAAAAGAATTATACTTCATGAAATTGGAGGACGATTTTGATCTTTTTGTTATTTTTGTTTTTTCTTTTTTAAATATCATGGTTTAATTGGTTAATAGTTATTAGGAGTGGTATATACCCATAGATTGACAATAGACGATTTAGCCGAACCTAGCCCTTTTACCTAGTCTTTCATAGCAAGGATCTAGCCACGATTGTTGTTGAGGCTCGGTACACGGAATCAATACAAGCCTCATCCACCGAGCTTGTTGTTTAGACTCAACTGATTGACTAGTGCATCGTTTCTCATAAAATTCTTAACATCTCTGATACATTCCCTGATACTCCCATTATCTACAGAGTTTGTCTCCCACATTTAACAGAGTTTATCTCCCATGATTCAGCAGAGTTTATCTTCTACCACCGGCAGAGTTTGCCCCCCACCATCTTCAGGGCCTATCTCCCACTATCTCCCATCTATAAATAGAGGTAATATGCTATAGGTATGTTATCTCATTCTCTTCTAATTAATAGTTACTTACAATCTCTATAAGGCCTAATGCTGACTTAGGCATCAGAGTTTTCCCACGGGAGCCCGAGCCTCCTCTCTTTTGCAAGTTCACTTATATAGCCGCGGAGCCCACTAGTCGAGCCTTGAGTCTGGAAGTTCACATTGTCATCAGTGGTGCGGTGAGCGTTGACTAGGCTAATCCTCAAAGATGGATAACATGACTCAAACCACAACTCATTCCAAACTCAACCACCCCCTCACACAATAAAGCCAACACATTCATCCACACTACACCCCACAATGCCAATACGTCCCCTAAAATACTTCATCTGTTCATACCTCAAATCCACCAAAGCAAGAAGCTGTTGGCCCCTCAGCACCCCAGCCCCAATAGCCGAACTCTCCACTGCAAACCCACTTCAACCTCCCCTAGCGCATGTGAACCAAACACCAATACTTCCAGAAGGCCTAACAGAACACACAACCGAGGACCTAAACTGCCTCTATTAGAGATTTGATCTCTATTATAAGACACCAGACCAAGCAATCTCAATCCAACCATGAGCCCCCAACTTCCCACCAAGCCACACCTCAGCCGGGTCATCCATAAACATAATCCCTGGTCTACTATGCCCCAACCATCTCTAATGAGTTTGACCAACACTTTATCGGAGATGACTCCTCGGGACCACAAAACTCGATCAAGAGGAGACTCTATTCCCCTGAAGACTATGACTATAAACCAGAGGTCCACTTTCCCCAATACCCAACCCGACTAAAGCATAAGAAAACAAAAGTGTCTGAGGGTGATCTCAATGCCCTCATTGATGAGAGAATTAAGAAGATGCGCAAAAGAACCATACTGCAGTACCATACCACCTTACGATCCCCATTATTTAAACAAATCTTAACAGACACCTACCCGAGCTTCCACATACCAAAAATGAAAGAATATGACGGCTCATCTGATCCTCAAACACATGTTGACAGCTTTTATAATACTGTCTTAGTGTATACCCCCTCAGACTCAGCCTTGTGCAAACTTTTCCCTAAAACCCTAACTGATAATGCGTAAATTTGGTATAAAAGTCTGGAGCCAAACTCCATATTCAATTTTGGCCAGTTGACCGAGCTCTTCATCAATAAGTTTATGGCATCCATCGACCCTGGGCGAACTTCAGCAGATCTGCTCAAGATTGTGCAAAACCCAAAGAGAAACTTTGGCATTACGTTGAGAGGTTTAACAGAACTGTCAACAAGATTTCCAAGGTGAACTTCCAGTTAGCCCTGGAGGCGATGATTCGCAATACAGAGTGCAAGCCGTTCTCTAATTCCCTGAGTAAGAATCCTCCAGAGAACTTTGTTGACCTCATGGACCGAGCCCACAATTACATACTCATGGATGAAAATGACTTGATCTAGGAAGAGTTACGAGCCTCTAGAAAAGAACAATTGTCAAAGACATCAATAGAGCCATTAAAGTCAAGCACCTACAGGTCAGACCACTCTAAAGCTTCAAAGCCGAGCAGCTCACGGAGAAGTCATAGCCGAAATACAAACCAACCATATGGAGAGCAGCATTCTCAAAGAACTTATCACATTGCCGACGCACGGGAAAATTTGACCAAATTAAACGCCTCGCCCACCACCATTCTTCGTTGGCTCAAGGATAATGGTGAGGGCAATTGGCCCAGGCCAATGAAGGAAGACCCCAACCGAGACCAGAACCAATACTGCAACTTCTATAGAGGTGCTGGTTTACAAAAGGAGATTGAAAGGCTGATATAGGCAGGGAGAGTTACAGTGGTTCATTACTAGACCCAGGGGTCATGGTAGATCAGATAAAGATATCGAGCCTTCCTTTCAATGCCGGAGGAAAACCCCAACTGGAATAATACATGTTATTGCAGGCGGAGAGCACTATGACACGACGGGTGCCCCCAGAAAGTGCAAGACTAGAGAGGTCTTTTCTGTAGCCAAATGTTTTAAAGATGAAAGCCCAGCTATTACTTTCTGTGCTGAGGAATCAAACCAAGTGTCTGGTCCCCATGCTGATGCCTTGGTAGTCGAGGTTGTGATTCAAGACTATCTTGTTCAGCGAATTTTAGTTGATATGGGAAGTACAGTTAACCTATTGACTCTAGATGCCTACAATAAGCTCAACATATCCCTCAATATTCTTAAGCCAATCTTGGCCCCCTTGTAGGCTTATCTAGAAAAAAGGTACCAGTAGCAGGATCGGTGATGTTGGACGTTCAGTTAGGCAATGAATCGATAGTTCATAATTGTCGGGTTTGCTTTATGGTTATGGAGATGAACTTTGCATATAACGCAATCTTTGAGCGACCATTGCTAGTAGAAGTAGACACTTGCATCTGCATGAGAAGTTTGCTGTTGAAAATTTCCACCCAGACGGGTGTACTAATTTTGAGGGGGAGCCAGCAAGTTGAATGAGATTCTTATGCAGCATTTCTTAAAGGTGATAACGTGCTGTTTCCAGTTGATTCATTGCAACCATCGAATGACTCTCAGTTCAGAGCTGAGCCTGGAGATATTCTGAAGGACACTATTCTTGCATCAGGCAGAACCTTAAAGATCATGAGTTTCTCGAGCCCTCAAAAGGAGCTTTCCCTTACACAGGTACTTCAACAATATAAGGATATCTTTGCTTGGACTCCATTCGATGTTATGGGTATATCACTCGAGCTTATGATAAATGAATTGCATGTAAATCCTCATGCAACCCCCATCAAGCAAAGAAGATAAATTTGGGGCCAGAGAAACCGCTAGCAACCAAGCAAGAAGTGGAAAAACTTTTAAGGGCAGGGTTCATTTGGGAGATCCTATTCCCAAACTGGTTAGCCAATGTAATCCTGGTGAAAAAGCCCAATGGAAAGTGAAGAATGTGCATCGACTTCACCGATCTTAACCGAGCATGTCCTAAGAATTCTTATCCCCTTCTGAACATTGATCATCTGGTAGACTCCACCATAGGGTATGAGGAGTACAACTTCATTAATGCCTCAATGTTATGGAGATGAACTTTGCATATAATGCCATCTTTGGGCGACCATTGCTAGTAGAAGTAGACGCTTGCATCTACATGAGTAGTTTGCTATTAAAAATTCCCACACATACAGGTGTAGCAATTTTGAGGGAGAGCCAGCAAGTTGCACGAGATTCTTATGCGGTGTTTCTTAAAGGCGCTAATGTGGTGTTTCTAGTTGATTCATTGTAACCATCAAATGACTCTCAGTCTAGAGCCGAGCCTGAAGATATTCTGAAGGACATTGTTCTTACATTAGGCATAACCTTAAAGATCACGAGTTCCTTGAGCCCTCAAAAGGAGCTTTCCCTTACACAGGTATTTCAACAATATAAGGATATCTTTGCTTGAACTCCATCTAATGTTACGAATACATCATCCGAGCTTATGATACATGAATTGCATGTAAATCCTCATGCAACCCCGATCAAGCAAAAGAATAGAAATTTGGGGCCAGAGAAATAGCTAGCAACCAAGCAAGAAGTGAAAAAATTTTTAAGGGCAAGGTTCACTCGGGAGATCCTATTCCCAAACTGGTTAGCCAATGTAGTCCTGGGGAAAAGCCCAATGGAAAGTGGAGGATGTGCATCGACTTCACTGATCTTAACCGAGCATGTCCTAATGATTCTTATCTCCTTCCGAACATTGATCGTCTGGTAGACTCCACCAAAGGATATGAGGAGTACAACTTCATCGATACCTCATCAGGATATAATCAGATTCTCTTGAAGCTGGAAGACCAAAGCAAGCCCTCCTTTGTGACTAATAATGGTACCTAATGCTAAAGGTCATGCCATTTGACCTTAAGAATGTTGAAGCCACCTACCAAAGACTTATCAATAAGCTCTTCCAGAAGAAAATAGGCCACAATGTTGAAGTATATGTCGATTTTATGATTATCAAGTCAAGACCTTGATGGAGCATCCACAAGACCTATCAAAAGTCTTTGGAATACTGCGGCAAGTGAACATGAGGCTCGACCCCAAGAAATGTGCCTTTAGGGTTCAGTCGGGGAAGTTTTTGGGTTTTATGATTTTGAAAAGAGGAATTGAGGCTAATCTAGAGAAGATCTAAGCTATCCTAAAAATAGGGCCCCCTAAGAACATCAAAGAGGTCCAGAAATTGAACGGTCGAATCACGACCCTCGGCAGATTCATCTCCTGCTTGGCCAAAAAATGTTTGTCGTTTTATAAGATCTTAAAGGGCTTGAAGCAGTACCAATGGATTGAGGAATGTCAGTATACCTTTACTGAGCTCAAGAAATTCTTGAGTTTGCCCCCTCTACTCAACCGACCGATCCACGGTGAGCCATTATTCTTATACCTCTCAGTTTCGTCATCCGTCGTTGGCTCAGTTCTGATCAGAAAAGAAAATAGCCAGCAATACCCGATCTACTATGCTAGCCACACTTTGAATGGCCATGAACTAAGGTACTTAGCACCAGAGAAATTGGCACTGGCCCTGAAGGCTACTTCAGAGAGACTATTGTCGTACTTTAATGTGCACACCGTCATCGTATGCAGAAACTCTTGCCTCAAAAAGATTTTGCAGAGACTATAAACTTCGGGATGACTCACTAAATGGGCAACCCATCTCCAAAGATTTGATATTCGGTATAAACCATGAAAACCAATGAAGGCTCAAGTCTTGGCAGACTTTGTTATAAAGTTCTATGAGCAACCCTGCGAGTCAACCCCCAAAGAGGCTTAGGTATTGAATGCAGATGGAGCATCCTACGGAGAAGGATCTGGTATCAGAGTCATCCTCAAAGGCCTTGGAAGAGTTATTATCAGGTATTCAGCCAAACTTGATTTTATGGCCTCTAATAATGTAGCAGAATACGAAGCCATTTGCTTAGGCCTGAAGCTCTCCATGAAAGTTTGGCCTGACCGCCTCATGATCCTATCAGATTCTCAGCTAGTTATCAGCCAGTTGACAGGAAAGTATGAGACTCGAGATTTAAAGATGGCCCACTACAAGGAACACATAGCAAAGCTCCTTTCAGCCCTGGAGGAGCAAGGTTGTTCTTGGGAGTTCTGTCAAGTAGTACAGGAGGAGAATGAATGTGCTGATAGGCTAGCTAAAGCCGCAGCTGCTAAAGAAGGGGCCCCAGACTATAAAGTCCTTATAGAAACCATTGCAACACCCAGCTATGATGTAATTTCTACCTTAACAACTGAACCTTTGGAAGGATGGAGGTTGCCGATCTACAAGTTCCTTGATTCTAGAGAGCTTCCATAAGATCTAGTAGAAGTCAGGAAAATAGTTAGGAAATCCAGTTTATACTTGATCTATGATGGGGTCTTATACATGAGGCCTTTCTCTCACCCCTGGAGTATGTGTGTATCTGAGGAGGAGGGAGATTACTTGCTCAGAGAAATACATGAAGGGATCTACAGAGCATATGAAGGAGCCCGAGCCTTTTCAATGAAAACATTGTTGTAGGGATACTTTTGGCCTTCCATGGACAGCAACATGAAAAAACTTGTTCAGAAGCATGACAAGTGCCAGAGACATGCTAATCTACAGCATCAACCCGCCAATGAGCAAAGACCTATCAGAAGTCCATGGCCGTTTGCTCAGTGGGGCATGTACATTATGAGACCTTTCCCTCAAGCTATAGCACAGAGAAACATCCTAATCGTAGTAGTCGATCATTTTACCAAATGGGTCAAAGCCGAGCCTGTAGCTTCCATCACTCCAACTACCAAAATTAATTTTTTAAGAAGTCTGTAATTACAAGGTTCGACATTACCCATGTCCTTATAAGTGACAATGGTAAATAGTTTGATTGTAGGCCTTTTAGGGAGTACTGCGCTGAGTTAAAGATAGACCTCAGGTTTACCTCAGTATATCATCCTTAATCCAATGAACAAACAGAGGTGACAAACTGAACTATCATCGCAGGACTGAAAAAGAGGCTAGATAACGCCAAAGGATCATGGACGGAGGAACTCTACAATGTGTTATGGGTTTATTGCACCTCACCCCCGATGGCCACAGGAAGATCCCCCTTCGTACTGGCCTATGGCACAAAGGCCATCATCCAGTCAAAATTGGAATCCCATTAGGGAGAACCCTTGGTTACTTAGAAGATCAAGATCCGGACATCAAATATAACCTAGACATCCTAGAATTCAAAAGATAGCAAGCTGCAATAAGAGCGGAAGCCTACAAAGCTCGGATTGCTAGTTTTCACAACAAGAGAGTCTGGCATAAGCAGTTCAGCAAAGGTGACCTGGTGCTAAGAAGGGTTATTGCGACACATGGAGTAGCAGGAATGAGAAAGTTAGGTGCAAATTAGGAAAGCCCGTACAAGATAGCTGAGATCCTAAAGTGTGGAGCCTACAAGCTTCGAGCTATGAATGGGAAAGAAGTCGTAAGAACATGGAATGCTGACAACTTGAAGAAATATTTTAAGTAGCCATTTCTCATGTAAAATGCTCTGAACAGTGTACTTGTAAAATCTCGGGCATTAACCAAATGTCGAGAGATCATGCTACCATTGCACCATAATTTTCAAACGCTCTGTCCAATCATTACAATAGCACATTTACTGTGCAATGAACTCCGTGCTACAATCACGCTCATATGGAAGCACTTTAATTGTACAATCATTCGAAGCATTCTTACCATACATCCAGCTTCAAAGATTAAATATAAATACTCGGTCAAGCTCAATAACGTAAAATTCAAATTTAAAAATGAGCATCATGAACATAATTTCATTCAGACTAAAGAATGATTTATACAAGCAACCTGAGGAATAACCTCTTACATATAGATCTCCTAAAGGCTATATAAAAAGCTCTACACTGAGCCCATAAAAAAAAAAAGCAAAACAAAATAAGCTTTGCATCGAACAAAACAAAAGGGGAAGGGACAAATGCTCAGCTGGTGTCATTGACCCCAACATCATCTGGAGCAGCATCCCCTGCCACCTCATCATCATCTTCTTCTTCAGGCTCATCAACGAGCTGGTTAATATCGATGTCGATCATCCAAGATAGATCCATATCTGGATTCTCTTCCTTAAGTCGCTTAGACACAACTTGACTGTAACGGTGTATACACCTCGAGCATACCGATCATTGCTCGCTTTGCTCTATCGCTCTAGCTCACCAGGGTGGCCTTGAGAGTCTTTTGGGCCTCACGGCGAGCCTCACGCTCATACTTCAATTTATCCTCGAGCTCTGCCACTCTTTTGCACCTTTTGCATGGCATGATCTCTTACAAAGAACTCAAACTGATGAGGACCATCGAGCCTCTCCACTAATGCAGTTGCGAGCCTCATTGGAGTATACTGTCCAAGCACTATCTCAGTCGAGCCTACATCGAGAGCAACCGGACCTACAATCCCTATTTCTAGCGCTTCCCCCTCCGAGAATCTCAACTAGAACCACCAGCCTCCCGTTGTCTCCCCTTATCTTGGCAAGCCTTTTTGTACACATCACATTCAGCGGCCTGCTCTGCCATACACTTTAGCTCTTCCGAGGCAGACTCTTTTGCTATTCCTGTATGCAAACAAAACAAGTTGAGTAAATAATCCCGATCGTCATAAACTTAACTCAAAGATAAAAATATACCAACCCGATCAGAGGGATCAACCTCCCTCATTTCGTCGAAAAGGGGGAAAATACTCCCTCACAAGGTAGAGGATGTTCCTCTTCTTTATTAGAACATCCTCCCTAATCCATTCGTAATACCCCCATTCTTGGGGACCGAGGTTCTTTGTGTTTATAACCCGACTATTGCACGAATAAACCCAATCGTTTTGGCATCTAAAGCCTCCCTCTTTTTCCACAATAAGAAATTGATCTTTCCAATTCTTTACAGAGTTCAATTTCCAAAAGAATAATCCTCGCCTAGGCCTCCCTTGCAGATAGAAAAAATTTTCATCTGCATGAGCTCGCAGCTTCAAAACTGAGAAAGCACCTAGCACCCAGATAGAGGGAGGGATCCCCAGCAGCCTGCAAAAAATCTCAAACCCCACTACCGTCAGTCAGGCATTTGGACTTAGTTGGCCCGGGGCCAAATCATGAAACTCTAGGAACTCCAAAATGAATGGCCGCAGGGGGAGCCTTACCCCGGATCTCATATCCTCTTCGTACAGTATAAGTTGATCAATTGGAGGGTCGTCCATTGCGCGAGCATGGTCACCAGGAACATACAACTTATACTCATGAGGAATTTGATACTTATCTCCAATGTTACCTAGGTCTGTGGTGCTGAGGTAAGATTTGATATTCCTAACCCAAGCCTTTTCAGCTACCACCTGATCTTCCTCATCCTCCCCTTCACTTCTCTCCACAAAGCCTGGATGAGCTACAGTAACTTTTTCTGATATTTCTATGTGCTCGGCCACCGGTATACTCCCACTATCATCGCCTCCCTTAGTATTACAGTAAGCTTGCTCAACTGAACTCACTCAAAAAATTTTCAGTGACCCACTACTTTCCCCCGAACTCAACTCCTTAGAATATACTGAAACAACGCTACCCAAACTCATAATGCAAAGAGACTAGGAGTACTCACCGATATAGTTAAGAGCCTTCCCAATCAATTTCACACCGTGCAACTGTTATGAACTCTTGCAACTTATCGGAGAACCTGAGCTAATACTTAGGTGGTTTAGTAGCTATCCTTACTCTCCTCTCCCTCACTTATATAGAAGGAGCATCGAAAGCTGATCAGACACAATTAATGCCTTGTGTGGGAAACTTGATATTTGAATTTGTCACTCCCGCCATACTCTTCTCGAGCTGACACGTTACTAATGCACCCTAATGTTGTTTGCCAAGTAGCTGGCATAAATGCCAGCACATCAGGGAGGGACTAGTGATATATACCCATAGATCGGCGATAGACAATTTAACCGGACCTAGCCCATTTATTGAGTCGTTCATAGCAAGGAGCTAGCCACAATTGTTTTTGAGGCTCGATATATGAAATCAATACAAGCCTCGTCCACCAAGCTTGTTGTTTAGACTCAACTGATTGACTAATGCATCATTTCTTACAAAATTCTTGACATCTTTGATATATTCCCTAATACTCCTATTATCTGCAAAGTTTGTCTCCCACGTTCAATAGAGTTTGTCTCCCATGATTCAACAGAGTTTGTCTTCCATCACTGGCAGGGTTTGCCCCCCACCATCTTTAGGGCCTATCTCCCACCATCTCCCATCTATAAATAGAGGTAAAATGCTACAGGTATGCTATCTCATTCTCTTCTAATTAACAGTTATTTGCAATCTCTATAAGGCCCAGTGCTGACTTAGGCATCAAAGTTTTCCCACGGGAGCCTGAGCCTCCTATCTTTTGCAGGTTCACTTATATAGCCATGGAGCCCAAGAGTCCACTAGCCAAGCCTTGAGTTCGGAAGTCCACCTTGTCATCAAGGAATTATAGCAAATTTAAAAAATAAGAGTATAAAACTAATATATTTGCAGGTATATATCGGTATATTTTACATATATTATAAATAAAGAGTAATAATATATATGGATATATGTTGGTATATGTAGATATATAAGAATATATGCTCGTATATAACTATTATATATATATATTTATATGTGAGTAAATGTTACATATAATTAGATATATAGAAAATAATAAAAATATATGTTACATGTAACTAAATATATGTGGGTATATATTTAAAAAAATAACAATATATGTTACATATATATGGGTATACATTGTAAAAAAATAACAATATATATTATATATATGTTGATATATGTTACTTATATTTTAACTAAAAAATAACAGTATATGTGGATATATATTAGTATATGTTATATATAACTATATATCTAGTTGTTATATATATATATAGGTATATATTGGCATCTGTTGGTATATATTACATATACTTTAACTAAAGAGTAATAATATATGTGGTATATGTGAATATATGTCGGTATATAACTATTTTATAAATTTATTTATATATGGGTATATGTTACATATAACTAGATATGCAAAAAAGAATAACAATATATATTAATATATGTTATATATAACTAGATATATGTAGATATATGTTGCAAAAGAATAACAGTATATGTTACATATATGTGAGTATATATTATATATAACTATATATGTATATGTTACATATGTGTAGGTATATCTCGGTATATATTACATATACTTTAATTAAATAATAATAATATATGTGGGTATATATTAGTATATGTTATATATACTTTAACTAAAAAATAACAATAGATATCGGTATATGTGGATATATATTAGTACATATTATATATAACTAAATATGTATTTTGTTATACCTATGTAGGCATATGTTGGTATTTGTCAGTATATATTAGTATATGTTACATATATTTTAACTAAAGAATAATAATATATGTGGGTATATGCAGATATATATCGGTATATAACTATTATATATATATATATATTTGGTAAAGGTGGGCGGCACCACCGAGATTTTTATAAATATCAAAAAGATGGGAAAAACCCAAATAAGATCCTTACAAAATCCTTATAAGACGGGGAAGAAACTATCTAAATCTCAAATAAGGAGTTTTTAAACAATCAGATAAAACAAAGCCTTTCAACATCTTAGGCAAAGAAGCAAATGTAAAGAAAGAAGAAGCGTGAGAATGAAATCTGCAACTAGTGGCAAGATAATTAGCAGCACTGTTAGCCTCCCAAAATATATGAGTGATCGAGGAAGCAGTATCCAGAAGGAGCCTCTTGATAGAATCTGCCGCGTGACCAATACTGGAAGATGAACCAATCCGTTGAACTGCCCACGCAGAGTCAGTTTCAACAATTAACGGGTAAAACCGCTGCTGGAGGCACCATTGGAGGCTGACCCGAATAGCTTGAAGCTCCGCTATCTCCGACGAGTGAACATCCAACCCAAAACTACAAGCCGCCACAAAATGTCCTCGGGAATCTCTAACAATCGCACCTCCAGCAGAAGCCGAAGTGGCAAATGAGGCATCGACATTGAGCTTAAAGTGACTACATGGAGGGAACCAACGAACAAGCATGGGTTTGAGACCACGCCCATAGCCGAAGTTTGAAGGAAGAAAATCACAGAAATCCCGCAAAGGCTTAGCCTTCTTATCTGCAGCATGACAACAACCCCAATTATAGATGGTATTCCGTATAGTCTGTATGGTACTAGGAGCATGGAAACCTCCCTCTCCCCAAGTGAGATCGCAATAGGCCAGCCAAACATTATAAACAATAATTAAAGGAACAAGTTTCATAAACTTTCCAGCACCAGAATTAGGAGATTTGTCCAGCCACCAAAGCATTAATTCTTGCTTCAAACCTAGTTGAGGATTCAAGCAAGACAATAAAGATGATCTGAAAAATATCCAAATTTTGTTAACTTCCCGGCAAGAATAAAAAATATGAGAAGCAGAAGCTGAGTCGGAGCGGCAGAAGGGACAACAAGAGGCAAGGGAAAAATCCATTTGCTGCAATCTAGAGGGCAGAGGCAAAGCCTTGTGTAAAATACGCCATGCAATAATTGAAAACTTAATTGGGATAGCCGAATCCCAAATCATGGAAAAGGATAGTAGCTTCGACTTTTTTTGTCTCATCTCATCATAGGCAATAGAAATGATAAATTTTTCCCCTTGAGAATGTTTCCAGACCAGCGGCCCCTCACAATCAATCAAATCCGTAGCCGTAGCAGCAACCTTACAAACCCTTTTCCAAATGTTAGAATCAATAATCTGATATTGGAATAGGCCTTTGCGATGATATTTTTGGTGCATAAGTCTCGACCATAAAGAATTATTTTCTTGATACTTCCACCAAAGCTTCAACGAGTAGGCTTCTTGAAGAGATCCAAGAGATCGAATACCTACTCCGCCTTCAGAGACAGGAAAGCAAAATTTGTTATAAGCTACCCAGTGATACCGCTTATCCATACCGTGATCCCAAAAGAAATCACTAAACTTCCTCTCTAGAATATTAATGACTTGCTTCGGGAGTTTCATTGCACCCATAATATGTATGGGGATGGAATTCAGAACATGTTTAATCAATAGAAGTCTTCCTCCAGACGTCAGAAGCTTCTTAGTCCACC
This sequence comes from Garcia nutans, assembly GCA_947685225.1. Lineage (NCBI taxonomy): Eukaryota > Viridiplantae > Streptophyta > Magnoliopsida > Malpighiales > Euphorbiaceae > Garcia > Garcia nutans. The sequence goes on along the minus strand of CANTUV010000011.1, from coordinate 45,424,929 downwards.
CAAGCATCTTGGAATCAATTTTATGAATTAAAGATTGGCAATACTCCGACCGATTAATACCCTGATAAATTGGGGCTCCAAGATATGTAAAAGGCAAAGAGAGGCGCTTAATTGAGAGCAAATGGCTGATTTTATCCACAAAGCTCGCGGGAGCTTTCTTAGAGCAGAAGAAAGCACATTTGTCAAAATTTATGGATTGACCCGAACCCTGTTGATACATAGAAAGAAAAGCCTTGAAACTTTTAACACTTTTCACATCACCATTAATGAAAATCAAGAGATCATCCGCAAAGGCTAGATGAGACACCACTTCACATCCCCTTTTTGTTTTAAAAGGAAGAATTTTACCCTGAATAATCATTCTATTCAGCCCTCTTGAAAAACCTTCTGAAGCAATGATGAATAACAAAGGAGATAGAGGGTCTCCCTGCTTGACCCCTCTAGAAGGTTTAAAATAACCATAGTTCAAGCCATTAACAATGACTGAAAACCGAGTAGCCTTCAAATGGGAGCTAACTAACGCCACAAACCTATCCGAAAACCCAAACTTACACAATACTACCTCAAGGTACTGCCAAGATACCCTATCAAAAGCCTTAGCCATGTCTAATTTAATTGCCAAATTATAGCCTCTCGTTTTCTTGTCAATATCATGAATTAATTCATTGGCTATAAGAATTTGATCATGAACTGACTTGCCTTTCAAAAAACTCGCCTGTTCATCAGAAATAATCATGTCCAATATGGGAGCTAGCCTGTTGGCAACTATACGAGTGCATACCTTACTGATAAACGTAGCAAGGCAAATAGGTCTAAACTGACCAAAAGAAGATGGATTCGCCACCTTAGGTAAAAGAATGATATGAGCCGCACCAAAGGAATTGGGAATAGGCACACCCAAGAAAAATTCCTTTACAGCACTGCAGACATCCCAAGCAACAATATCCCAGCTAACCTGAAAAAACTTCCCATCGAACCCATCCAGACCAAGGGCACTGGAAGCATCTAACTGCCATACAGCAGCTTTAATTTCTGCATCATCAGGAATTTTGACTAATTCAGCATTATGTTGACTATTTACTAAATGGGGTATAGGCTCCAATAAAGTATCGTAATTAACCTCTTCTTCAGAGAAAAAAAGGGACTGGTAAAAACGCTCAGCTTCTTGACCAATTTCTTGCTGAGAAGAAAGCATATATCATCAGAATTCTTGATAGCTGAAATACGATTAAGTTTCCTTCTAGCCTTTACATAATGATGGAAGAATTTGGTGTTAGATTCTCCTTCCCCTAGCCATTTTATGTGAGCCTTCTGTCTCTAGAAGGTTTCCTCAATCTTATATTTATGCACCAAATTGGCTTGCTTAACCTGCCAAGAAGAATAATTCTCTTCCGTAGAATCAGACAAATATAAACTTTCAGCCTCCATAGCCTCTTTCTCAGCCTCCTTAACCCCATCAGAAATGTTCCCAAATGTGGATTTATTCCATGAACAAATGGCACATTTCAAAGAACTCAATTTACGGAAAAGGTCATGCATGCCACCACCAAAAAATATGGAATCCCAATGTTGTTTAACCATAGGAAGAAAAGTATTGTTTTCAATCCACATGTGCTGAAATTTGAAAGTATTGACAAAAGAAATAGTTTCCTGCTTACAAGTAAGAAGAAGGGGGGAGTGATCAGATGTAGACTTACCCAAGTGTTGAACCAAAACATCAGAAAATAAATCCAGAAAATCCACATTGGCGATAAGTCTGTCAAGCCGCTCCCAAACTCTACCCGAAGATCTAACTCCAGTCCAAGTAAACTCGCAATCCTGAAAAGGGATGTCAATCAGACCGCAGTCATTAACGCAATCCACAAAATCCTGCATGCTAAGAAGACACGTGAGTATATGTACATATAATTAGATATATAAAAAAGAATAATAATATACGTTAGTATATGGTATATATAACTAGATATATATATAGGTATATGTTATAAAAGAATAGCAATAAATGTTATATGTTAATATATATAGGTATATGTTATATATATTTTAACTAAAAAAATAACAGTACATGTAGGTATATGTTACATATATTTTAACTAAAGAATAACAGTATACGACGATATATGTTAAATATAACTCGATACATATATATATATATATTATATTATGTAGGTATATATCTGTATATGTCGATATATATTGATATATGTCAGTATATATTGGTATACATTGATATATCTTACATATAAAAATAATATTTTTGTAATTTATAGGCTTGGTGTATTTTGAATGTCCATACCAACTATATTTTAAAAAAAAATATTTCATCTAAAAGTAATATAATTTTAAATTAATTAACATAAAACATAACATAAATTAATTAACATATATTAAATAAAATATATACAAGTGTGTGTATAAAATATAATTTAAAATTAATTAACATAAATTAATATAAAATATAACATAAATTGATTAACAAAAATATTGCACAATAAAATATTTTACATACTAAAAAATAATATAATTCATTTTTATATATTAAAAATATTTTTAAATAATTTTTATAGTATTGTTAAAATTATTTTAAAAAATAAGTATTGTTAAAATTATTTTAAAAAATATAAATTAAATAAAATATATTAATATAAATAAAAATTTAAATTTTATTTTAAAATAAGAATATATATTGATATATATGAGTATTTATTATATATAAATTGATATTTAATATAAATGTTTTTAATTTAATATGTTAAGAATTTATTTTGAAAAGAAAATGAGAAAAAAAAAATAAATGGCCATTGTTTTATATATGTTATAAGCACGTATTTTAAAAGAAACAATAATGGACAAAATGTAAGTAAACAGCAGTGTGAATATTATTAACGTATTTTTATAAAAGAAAAAGATAAATATAAAACTGTTCATCTTGAAACTAAGAAATCTCAAGGAAGAAAAATCATTTTCTTCATAATTTAATTTCAAAATTCAAAATAAGATCAATGGTAAAAAACATTAGACTATTAAAATCACAAGTTGATGCATAAGTTATATTATAAATAATTCATGTATGTAATATTAAATCTACCATAAAAAATAGATAAATATAATATTTTTAAAAATAAAAAGAAGTGGTAGTATTTTTAAAAATAACTTTTTAGGATAGTTTTATTAATATCCCATATAATTATTTTGATCCATATCTTATCTTAATTATAAATAGATCGGATATAATCCTATCCAGTCAAATCGAATATGATCGAATATCTATCAGATCAAATAAATTTGTCATCCCTATATGCATATTTTTTTTACATTAATATTCAAAATCACAAAATCGTAATGTTAGACTTTAGAAAAATTAAAAGAATTCTTCCATAGTGTATTTGGTTATACAATAATCTCAGAAAAATGACTATATAATCTTGTTTGACTAATAATATTATATTTATTTATAAATAATCTAATTAAAATAAAATACTAAACTCACTAAATTTTATCAATCAGTTGGTAAAATATTTTACTTAAGGAGAATAGAAAAAAAATTTTACTTGAAAAGAAAATTGATGGATCTACGTATCAAAAGATTGGATTACAACTAAATAAATTAATATTTTTTATATTTTTTTAAATACGGTAATATAATATTTCTCAGTAATATATCTTTATAAAATATATCCTAGTAATTAGTTTTTTTTTAAAAATTTATTAAATACACTGTTAATTAAAGGAATTCTCTTAAAAATGTTTGCAATAAAACTGAAAATCAAATTTTCAAATATGGGATTTTTCTAAATAAAAAAAATTAAAAAATCAATTTTCTAAAAGAAAAACACAATATTTTATTTGAAATTATAGTGCACGTAAATTTAAATCCTAACGCCAACATTTATTAATACGCCAACATTGAAGTTTTAACTTCTTTTTTTCAGTGAATCCTTTTTTTTTTTAATTTCAATTTGAAATAAATAAGTTATTTATAAGTATTAAATGATAATATATTAAAAAATACAAAATATATATTTCAATATTAAATTTCTGGTTTTCTATTTGAAATTTTTTCGCTTATTTTCAGTAATTTTATGAAAACACCAATCTTTGCTCTCCACAAGACGGGTCTCATTCCTCCTCCGTAAACGACAATAAGCAATAATAAACGACATTAACTCCCTTATTTCACCTTCTTCTCTTTCCCACTTCCCGAAGCAGGGCGCCGCTGACCACTCGTTATTCTTTTCTTCTAATTGCCCTTTCTTCTTCTGTTAGTCTTGTAAACCTTACTCATAGCCGTGCCGCCGCCGCCTCCTGTCTCTTTCAACAACCATACAAGGCTTCACCACCACTATCGTTTCTACCTTTTGAGCCCTGCGTGCTCAATTCCAGTAAGTTCTCCTTCAGATTTTTTGTTGATTTAGGCAAAGTTTGAATTAAGAAAATCTTGAAGAGGTAATGGAGGAGTCACCAATAACAAACAAACGAAAAGTACCAGAGGAAAATGAGGTTGGAGATGCTCGTCCTCAAGAATCTCCCTTAAAGCGGCGAAATTTGACGCGCACTTGTGTGCATGAAGTTGCTGTTCCCAGTGGTTACACATCAATTAAAGATGAAAAAGTACATGGGACTCTCTCAAATCCTGAATACAATGGCGAGATGGCAAAGACCTATAAGTTTGAACTTGACCCATTTCAGAAAGTATCAGTTGCATGCCTGGAAAGGAATGAGTCTGTCCTTGTTTCTGCTCATACATCTGCAGGGAAAACTGCTGTGGCTGAGTATGCAATTGCTATGGCGTTTAGAGATAAGCAAAGAGTTATATATACATCACCGTTGAAAGCTTTGAGTAACCAAAAGTATAGAGAGCTACATCATGAGTTTCAAGATGTTGGGTTGATGACAGGTGATGTTACTCTCTCACCTAATGCTAGTTGTTTAGTGATGACAACAGAGATTCTTAGAGGAATGCTTTATAGGGGATCAGAGATTTTGAAGGAAGTTGCTTGGGTTATCTTTGATGAAATCCATTATATGAAGGATCGTGAAAGAGGAGTTGTTTGGGAAGAGAGTATTATTTTTTTGCCGCCAGAAATTAAGATGGTTTTCCTTTCTGCGACAATGTCAAATGCCACAGAGTTTGCAGAGTGGATTTGTCATTTGCATAAGCAACCATGTCATGTTGTATACACTGATTTTCGACCAACTCCTTTACAGCATTATGTTTTCCCCATGGGTGGTGCTGGGTTGTATCTTGTCGTTGATGAAAATGAGCAGTTTAGGGAAGATAATTATATGAAACTCCAAGATACCTTCATGAAAAAGAAAGTTGGTGATGGGAACAAGAGTGCAAATGGTAAAGGAAGCGGAAGAATTGCAAAAGCTGGGAATGCTTCAGGGGGTTCTGACATATACAAAATTGTGAAGGTCTGCTTTTAATTACCACTCAATTTTATGTGCCTTAATCAATTTTCCTTGAAATTATTACGATTCATGTCTCTTGTCCATTTCTCTTTTATCTTTTTCTTGTGTGCACATTGCTCTGGCAGATTGGCGGAACAGATGAAAATAGAAATCTATAATATGCCTTGTCTCGAAATAATGGGGTGGAGGAAGGCTTCTTTAGGTTTTAACGGGAACAAAATACATTATCTAGATAGCAAAACCCTTTGTAGGATCACATATTTAATGATAAATTTGCTGTCTTCAATGAAATAAAAATGGCCCAAAAAATTTTTATCTACTATTCCATTAATTCAATTTCCAATGCTAATATGTTTCAGAGTTTATACAATTTTGCTTCTTTGTTTATGATTGTATACTAGAAAATGGTGATTTCATTGTTCCGCATAACGAATGATAAGTGGTATGGATTGTATGCCAAGATCACAATCAGTAGGAATGTCATCATTTTAGTGCTATAATTTTTACTAACCTTTTCAATTTCATTGAACTGATTCTATATGCAAGCTTCAGATTCTGGAAATATTGCATTATGGTAATTAATTAAGATGAAATTGTCTTCATTGTTTATGTGGACCTACCTTGAGTTTTAAATGTGCACCAAAAAATGATGGAAAAAAAAAGAGAAGTCTATACAATGGAGGAGTCAACTGCAGGAGGCGTTTCAATAAGCATGAGTATTTCTGTAAATTTGGCAATTTTGATTATTAGTTCTGTAGGTCTTAAAGTTATTCCATTTTATGTTCTATTGATGTTCCAAGTCAACAAAAGAGTCAAACAATGAAGAAGTCTTTGCTTAAGAAGTCTGAATTTCAAATGGAGTTGGAATCCTAGCAAGTAAAGGCTTAGGATCAAAATGCCAATGATTGTAAAGTATTTCTATAGTATTTTTACTCAAGTATTACCTTGGGTATTCGTTTGCTTAAAACAAAAATAAAACAGTGGAGTGTATTATGATTGAGTTTGGGATTTCAATTTCAAGCAATTTAGGGGTGTAAAAATTGTGATTTTCTTTTTGGCAGTATAGATTGAAAGGAGAGAAATGGAAATTTATAAGGGAAAAGGGGAAAGAAGCTAATAGCAAGTGAAAGAGATGAATGATAGATGTGGTGGAATGATATGTTGGTATTATTTATTGGGGCAAAAAGGCTTCAGTCTTGTATTTCAGTAAGTAAAACCAGCCAAGTACAGTTGATTAGTATAAATTTGTTCATTCAAAAGCTTTTCTGCAAAATTCGACTTAACTCAACTCTACTAAGCCTTAATTTCAAATTCATTGGGGTCGGCTATATGAATTCTCTTTTTCTGTTCAGAACAATTATGAGTTGTATCTTTGGGGAGGTGTAGAGCCATAAGATCATTCTGAACCACTTTACTCAAATAAAAGACAAAGAGGCTCATTTATTCAAATAGTGAAATTGAGAAGATTTATGATTTAAGTATCAATTCTCAATGTCTCATATTTGATTGTTGCGGGCATTTGAAAGATGAAATTCTCCAACACTTGCTTGTTAAGGCTTGTCTCAAATTCCTATTTGGTTTATGACTCCTAATACTTAGAGGCTTTCTAATTGTTTTTGAGTTGCAAACAAGTATATGTTTTCTCTATATTATTGGGATTTTTCGGTTTTGATATTTTTACAATTCTCTTTATTTGACAACAGTTTGATTCAAGACATATTTAAGTCCTCTGGGTTGCAGGTAGACAACCATAATCTCCTCTCAAGTCTCGCCCTAATATATATTTCGCCTTAGATTATTTTGGTATGGAATTTTAGAGTCTCTTTGGGTTGGATATCTTAGTTTGGAAATGATTTGTTGTGTTTGTATATTGATTAAATTTACTGAATTGTTTTTACTGAATTGTTGGTCATATTTGGCCCCATGGGTAGGACACGCCTCATGAATTGTCGTATTGATGGTTTTTCCTTGTCCATAATTTAATTTTTCTCATGGGAATCAAGTTTTTGCACTTCCACTTTTACTAACACATTTTCTGTTGTGCAATTTCAAGTTTACCATGTTAGATAATTGTAATTTAGTGAATTCAATTTGGTCAGTAAGTTGGAATTTTTGGCTTATTTTACTGCTTTCACTTTTGGAATTCCAGATGATTATGGAGCGAAAATTTCAACCAGTTATAGTTTTCAGCTTTAGTAGAAGAGAGTGTGAACAACATGCAATCTCTATGTCTAAGCTTGATTTTAATACCCAAGAGGAAAAGGAAATTGTGGAACAAGTATTTAATAATGCAATACTTTGCTTGAATGAGGAAGACAGAAACTTGCCTGCTATTGAGTTAATGTTGCCACTGCTTCAGCGAGGTATTGCTGTCCATCATTCTGGCCTCCTTCCAGTCATCAAGGAACTCGTAGAGCTTCTTTTCCAGGAAGGTCTTGTAAAAGCCCTATTTGCCACAGAGACGGTAAGTGTTAAACCTCACCCGGGGAGGGAGGGTAGCCTAGGGTACAGATTACTGGTTTGTTTGCTTCTGGCTCAATTCGTGTAATGACTTCTCTTTGTGGCAGTTTGCCATGGGTTTAAACATGCCTGCAAAGACTGTTGTTTTCACAGCTGTTAAGAAGTGGGATGGCGATAGCCATCGCTACATTGGATCTGGAGAGTATATCCAGGTGAGTGAATATTCTGTTATTTTTCAGCAATCAAGAAGCACAAACAAGTGCATCTGTAGATATCAATTTATATTTATATATTTGGTCTTTTGATATCTGATTTCTGTAGATGAGTGGAAGGGCTGGGCGTCGTGGCAAAGACGAGCATGGCATTTGTATAATAATGGTTGATGAGCAGGTAATTTTACAGCCAGTTATGTCTCTATATTTGTCAGTTTATGGTTCCTAATTTAGTTTTTTGATGTGCAAACATTTGTATTTCTTTCTAGCACTGTTTTCAGCAATCATTGATATTGCAAGTAGTGTTGATATTACAGCTTTATTTTAGATCATAGCACAATGTTTGTACACACATATATGCAGCTCGATCCTATGTTTGCATCTCTGCAGTCTTGTATAGGCCTTCTGATGCAGTCAAAGGAAAATAAAAGATTCCTAGTCAATCTAAAATATGTAGATAGTTTAAGCTTTCTAATTAATCTAGGATTATTAGTCCTACTTCTAGTCAATTGAGGATTTAAAGTTAAATTAGAATTTTTATGTAAGTTTTAGTTTCCTTGTTAATTTAGAATTCCTATTTAGTAAATAGGAGTATATTATTAGGGATTTTCCTTTTAGAATTAGGATTTGTTCTATCTATTATAAATAGGACAACGTTATACTTTATATATTATTCTTATCATTCATATTATTTTCAATTCTTATTATAATTTAGAGGTTTATTCAAACTTAAATTATTTTCTTGTTCCAACCACAATTATTATCCTACTTTAGTCCTAATTGTTGAGATCTAATTGCCATAAACCCTCCTGCTGCGTCAAGTGGTATCAGAGCTGAAAATAAGAATATTTTGCTATTTCTAAACCATGGTTGGAAGAGTTAGAGGTCGAGGTAGAGGCAATCAACCCCGACAAATTGAATTGGCTGAGATGCAGAGAATGATTGAGGATTTGATCCGATTGTACAAGCATTGAAGCTTTAGGAACCTGTGGAAGCCAAAATGGAGATTCGAGAAGATGACCACAAAATTGATCCTTTAGAAGATTTGGCAGTCGAGGAGGAACTTGAGGATGTGAACCCTTTTCATGAAGCTGGAACCATTAATCAAGTGACAAGAGGTAGATTGAAAACACCGCTATTACATGCTCTTGATTTGAGCGGTGGAGGAGTGAAGATCGAAGTAGCTGATTTTTATGGAAAACTACACTTAGAAGATTATTTGAACTAGGAAGCCAGTCTAGAGAATTATTTTGAATGGAAACCCACGGCTGAAAATTGAAAAGTATTATTTGTGAAGCTTAAATTGAAAGTTACTGCAATTCAATGGTGGAAGAGAGTTGAAGAGTAACGTGCACGACAAGGAAAGCAAAATATCAACACTTGGGAACACATGAAAAGAAAGCTACGAAAGCAATTTCTGCCAACTGATTACATGATGGAATTATATGAAAAATTCCATTGTTTGAAGCTAAACAACTTGTCTATTGAAGAATACACTGCTGAATTTATCAACGTATCACTTCGAGTTGGTTTATCTGAAAATAATGAGGAATCTATTGCTTGCTACCTTGTTGGTTTAAATCATTCCATTAGAGATGAGATGGGAGTTGTTCATTTACATACAATTAAGGATGCTCGTCAATATGCTTTAGCGGCAGAAAAGCAGGTTTTATGCTTTGGTGCTAGAAGATCTATTTACAAAACCGGTTGGCAGAATAATTTGGGAGCTAAACGTGGGTCTCAAGTTGGTTAATGGAATAGGAAAGGAGCTACTACAACTAGTAAAACTCGCAGGAGTGCTTCCAATGTTGACGAGCGAAAAAGGAAAAAAACATAGTCCCTTATGGTGAGCAAAACATATCTGGTTCATCTATTGCTAAAGGAGGCAGCAACTCTCAAGTCCGATGTTTTACTTGTGGAGAAAAAGGACATACTTCATGTGCTTGTCCACAAAGGAGGGTAAATCTAGCTGAACTAGAAGTAGGACTAATCCTAGATTAATTAGGAAGCTTAACTTATCTACGTATTTTAGATTGACTAGGAATCTTTTCTTTTCCTTTGGCTGCATCACCTTCCATGCCAACAGTCCCTGTTATATTTTTTTGTAGATACATGTTATGGTCTCTTGGCCTATGTTTTGGAAAAGTACAATGTGTTCATCTACTCCTATTCAGATTACTGACACTGCTATTGTTTTTACAGATGGAGATGAATACACTTAAGGACATGGTTTTGGGTAAACCAGCTCCCCTAGTTAGTACATTTAGACTGAGTTACTATTCAATTTTAAATTTAATGAGGCGAGCTGAAGGTCAGTTTACTGCTGAGCATGTAATAAAAAATTCATTCCACCAATTTCAGTATGAGAAGGTTTTTGCTCAATCCTATCTTCATTCTGGATATCTACATGGTACATATAATGATCAAGCCATTAATTCTAGATCTTTTTACCTTTCAGGCGTTACCTGACATTGGGAAACAGGTTGCAAAACTGGAGGAGGAAGCTGCTTTGCTTGATGCTTCAGGAGAGGTAATCATTTTTTCTGTAGGCATATTCCATTTATTTTTGATGCCATTCTTCTGATTTAAATGATTTTCGCTGCATGATTTATGAATTTCTGTTATTTTGTATAGGCTGAAGTGGCTGAATATCATAAGTTAAAGCTTGAGATGGCCCAACTTGAGAAGAAGATGATGACAGAAATAACTAGGCCTGAAAGAGTTCTTTATTACCTTTGCACTGGTCGACTGGTATTTACTAAGCATGACCATTCTTGTTGAATTTTGAATCAACTGCATAGCTAATTTTTATTCAAAAGTTAGAATTTCCCATAATTAGTGAGAGCTTCATTTTACCACCTTGGTTTTCTTTTAGGTTTTTTGTCAAATTTTAAGAAGGGTATTTTTGGGTTTAAGCAATGTGATATATATAAATAAAAGCAGGTGTGCAAGTGCATATGCAAATATATACTCATTTACATATCCACTTGCATATATGACTTATTAATATAGACTTCATGCATCAATATGTGCAGCTCAGGTTTCAAAACACGTGATTCTGTTCTCCTAAAGGGATTATCTCTTAGGACAATGGTTTGGGGAACACAGAAGAAATATCTATAAATATGTATAAAGTTTTTTTTTTGTTCATTTATTATTTATTTTTTGTGTATGGGGGGATGTGATTGCAGTATGCATGAATCAAGGGGAGAGACAGAACAAGGTAAAGGACATCTTTATGCATAATTCACTTGTTTGTATGTGTCAGCTTTGGTTTGAAAATAGGGTCAAGGAAAGCATTTGACTTTTATATATTTTGTTTGCTACTGAGAAGTTCTGGTCTATACTCTATTGCAGATCAAGGTTAGAGAAGGTGGAACGGACTGGGGTTGGGGAGTGGTCATAAATGTTGTTAAAAAACCTGCTGCTGGGTTAGGCACACTGTCAGCACGTGTTGGCGGTTACATAGTGGATACTTTACTTCATTGCTCTCCTGGATCAAGTGAGAGTGGTTCGCGGCCAAGACCTTGTCCACCTCGGCCTGGAGAAAAGGGTGAGATGCATGTGGTAAGCTGATACACCGATCTATTTCTTTCAGTTATATTATCATTATTCAAGTATTTGGCTCAGTTAAGGGAGATCATGATTTCTGTTGACACCTACTTCAGGTCCCTGTTCAGCTGCCTCTTATTTCTGCTATAAGTAAAGTCAGGATATCCGTTCCTTCTGACCTTCGACCATTGGAAGCAAGACAAAGTATACTGCTAGCTGTGCAGGAGTTAGGAACTCGGTTTCCTGAAGGTCTTCCAAAACTTAATCCTGTAAAGGTAACTACCAGCTGCAATGAAATTCTTAAAGTTCTTTCAGGACAAAGGATCATCTTGGATAAAATGATAACCTTTTTGATGCCTTTAATCAATGATTTTGGATTATATGTCTTTTGATAATTATAGTGTGTCTAGATCATTTTGTGCTGCTTTTTTCCTAGTTGATTTGAGTATATCTCTTTATTCCTTCCTCTCCTATACCAAAATGTGCTTGACCTTCCTAACTAGAGTCTCCCTATGTCTCCATCTCACGTGGCCAAACCATCATAATCTTTCCTCTCTTTTCTTGTTCTTAATTGATGCCATTCCTCTTTTTTTTTTTTCTAATGCTTTCATAGGTATTTTATCTATTCTAGTATGACCATACATTCACCTTAGCATCCTCATCTTGGCAACACTCATTTTTGAGATACATTGTCCTTCATTTTCCAACATTCATTATTATATAACATGGCTGGTTGTAAAGCTGCGTGGTGGAATTTTTATTTCAGTTTATTAAGAATCTTATGGTCATATAAGACTCCTGTTGCAAGCCTCCATTTGAACCATTCCAACTTTTATCATGTGACTAACATCCTGAAAACCCCCATCTCTTGGAGGATTGAGCATAGGTATTTAAAATGGGTGCTTTGGGGGCAATACCACTCCATCCAAGCTAACTTCCTCATTATCCCCACTCCGCCTTTACTAAACTTGCAATGCATGAATTCTATTTTGGTTTCACTTGACTTAGAAATCGTTGACTCCAAAATGCTTCTCTACAACCCTAGCATTCTATTAATTCCCTCATGTGTCTTGCCTACCAACACTATATCGTCTGCGAGCATTAGACACCAAGGGATTTTCTCTTGTATATAATTTATTAATTCATCCATAACTAAAGCAAAGAGGTAAGAGCTAACTATGAACCGTTGGTGCATCCCAACTAAGATAGGAAAGTCACCTGAGTTCTCTCTAATTGTGCTCACACTAGTAGTCACTCCTTTATACATGTCCTTTAATAATTCTATGTACCTAACAGATACCCCTTATATTCTAACACCCAACATAAAACATCTCTTGAGACTTTATCAAAAGCCTTCTTCAAGTTAATAAAAACCATATGCAAGTCTTTCTTCGTAACTCATCATTTCTCCATCAAGCTTTTGATGAGAAATTGCTTCCTTGATTGATTGATGTGGCATGAACCTAAAATGGTTGGTAGAGATAGATAGTGTTAGGAAAATGACAAACTGGTTTTTTATATCTTTATTCCTTATCCCCTCGTGGTTCTTTGGGAAAATAAGTGGTTTGGGCTATAGCCTACAAGATGATAGATGCCCCTCTTGTCCCTTGGTAAACTACTTAGTTCCCATTCCAACTTTTGTGGTATGAACTTGTGCAGTCCAATGAGGAGTTTTAACCACTAGGCTTTACCTATGTCCCTTGGCATCAAACTTAGCTCTTATGGGATTTGGAGGTTTCAGTCATTGTTTCAAGATTACATGTTGTCGTCATGCTAATTATTGGCTTAGCTTAATGCTTGCTTGTACAATGACAATGTTACATGCAGAAGAAAGAAGGAAAAGCAAATGCAGGGAGAAAGGAAAAATAGTGAGCTATAAATAGGACAAAGTTGGTTAGGAAAGAAAATTAAAATTAGTTATATGAAATTTGTAAGTTAGTGTGAAGTGAACTATTTGTAGTGGCAGAGTATGATGAACGAATTATTGTGAATGAATGAAGAATATTCCATCCTTCATTATTCCTCCTGCTTCTATCTCTATTCTATTCTTCTTTCTCTCTTTCTTCCTATATGTCTCTGTTAATCTTCTTCTTTTCCTATTGCTGCTGTTATTCTAAACTCCCTACTCTCCTTATTTTATAATTGGTTGGTTATTCTTGTGTTAGTTATCATTGCTACATAACAATTGGTATTAAAGCAGTCTTAGACTGGGCAATCAACTCAAAAATGAGTAAAATGACTAAAAATTGGACCAAGCCTTTTGGGGTTGGAGAAATAGAAACTAAAGATACCGAGGAACTAGAAAAATTCACATTGTTTCAGGATGATGTTAGCATGCAATTTGAAGCTCTTCAAAAGGAGCAACAAGCATCTAGAGCCGAGCACCAGAGAACGTATGATCAACTTCGTTCTGAACAACTGAAATTGGGTGCCCAATTCACCCAGATGGTGTAGTTTATGAAAAACTTAAGCAAGGGCAAAGAACCCTGGAGGAAACTCCACTACTACCAACCATTAGAGGTATCCTCCCCTCCCCTTGAGTCCGAGAAGCCGATGATTTTGGGTTTGCTCAAAACGAAAAACGCTCACAAAGGATCCTAACTAGATTATTACTCAAAATGGATTTACCCCCTTTTCGAAGGGAAAGAACCCCACTCTTGGCTCTGGAAGTGCAATAAGTACTTTCAGATTTATAAGACTCCAGAAGATAGAAAGATCGAATTAGGGTCTCTCTATCTCTCTTCGGGAAAACCACAAAATTGGTATTTGGGTTGGATTAAATTGCATGAGAATTAAAGTTGGGAGGTGTTTTTAGAAGCCTTAATCCGACAATTTCAGGATTCACTGATTGAAAATGTAGTGATGGAGTTCAATAAATTAAACCAAAAGGGGATAATTCTGGAATTCCAGGAAGAGTTCGAGGAAAAGAAGGCTGAGATGGAGAGAGCAAACCCATACCTAACAGAAACCTATTTTATTTCGAGTTTCATCGGCGATCTGAAAGAGGCAATTGGTGCAGCTACGAGGATGTTTCAGCTGACATCCATATACGAAGCTTTCAAACATGCGAGGCTTTAAGAACTCATTGTTGAGGCAACCCACAAAGCTTATCGGTCCCATCCCACACATCATTCCATTTACCTACTAACTAAAATCACTCATAACCCCACAAATACTCTGATACATAACCTGAAACCACTAAATACCTTCTCACCTAGGTCTCAACCTAACCTAGCAAAAAATTCGTTGGTTCCATTCCGAAATAACGCAAGAACTCCAATGCTTGCTTTCGGTGTGGTAATCGATTTTTTCCTTGCCATTGGTGGTAATCTAAAATAGTAATGAAGCTTCAAGGCCTTGAGGAAGAAGAAGAGGAGAAAGTTGACAAAGATTGGCAAGCTATTGAGATTGAGGTTGAAGAAGAAGAGTGCTTTGAACGAGCTGAGTTGTCCTTGCATGCCATTGATGGGAGCCTTATTGATAATACCATCAAATTAAAAGGGCAGATAAAAAATAGAATTCCAAGCTTCTTGCTCAATTCCATGACTCAGCTATAGGGGGCATTCAGGAATTCTGGCCACTTACTCGGGACTAAAAAGGTGTTTCTGTTGGCCATAGATGCTGCAATCAGTAAAGGAGTGGATCTTAAATTTTGATGTATGCAATTGTTGCAAATATGAAGGGTGTCCATACCTTGGGTTATTACAACCAATGCCTATCCCTATCGCTGCTTGGCATAGAATTAGTGTGGATTTCATTGAAAGACTTCCAAAGTCCAAGGGATATGACTTAATTTTGGCTGTGGTTGATAGTTTTAGCAAAGCAGCACATTTCATTGCCTTATCTCATCCATATACGGCTACCATGGTTGTTAAAAAGTTCATGAATCATGTGTAAACTCCATGGGATGCTGTGAACTCCATGGGATGCCTCAATTTATAATATCGGATAAAGATAAGATTTTTACAATTCCTTTTTGGCAAGAGTTATTCAAGACATTGGGGCTAAAACTCCACCTTAGTTCAGCTTACCGTCCTCAAACAAATGGTCAAACTGAGAGGTTGAACAGGACTTTGAAGAACTACTTAAGATGTATGACCCATAAAAATCCAAGTAAGTTATCACTAAGCAATTAACATGCCCCCTTTTTGGGATCGAACCTGAAAAATATAGGGAGGGAAATAGAAAATTTGTATTGATTTTGTAGATTTTGGGAGGAATTCATAATTCTCATTCACAATTTAATCCTTTTACAAAGGGTATTTATAACTTTCATTCCACCTAAATATTAATTACATTAGTGTACTTACTAACCACTAACAATTAACTACTTCCTACCAATACTCCCCCTCAATTTCGTGCAAAGATATCACATACGTCCAACTTGCAAACTAAGTTATGGAAGTTCCTATTGCTGAACTTGGTGAAGACATCTGCCAATTGATTATCTGAAGTCACATGGATCAAGCTTAGAGAGTTATTAGCTACCTTCTCCTTTATGAAATGTCTATCTCTATGTGCTTCGTGCAGTCTTGTTGAACTGGATTCTGTTCTATACTAATTGTTGCTTTGTTATCGCAAAATAAGGATAGATTGCCCTTCTCAAACAAGTTTAACTCTTTCAATAACTTTTGCAAGCATAGTAACAGACAAAACCCTTGTGCTATAGCCTTGTACTCGGCTTCTGCACTAGATTGGGAAACTACACTCTATTTCTTGCTTTTCCAAGTAACTAAGTTTCCACCCACAAGTGTTTTAATAATCGGAGGTAGACCTCCTATCATCAATGGATCTAACCCAATCTGCATCTATGAAGGTTTCAATTTGAGGATGATCATGTTTGGAGAAGAGAAGCGCTCTTCCAAGAGCAGACTTTAGGTATCTTAGAATTTGAAAAAATGCCTGCAAATGGGACTCACGAGGATCATGCATATATTGATTGACCACACTGACTGCATATGTTATATCTGGTCTAGTATGTGAGATAAATCAATCTCCCAACCAATCTCTGATATTTTCTCAAATCAACTGAAGTCCCTATTCTCGCTTGCAATTTATGATTGCTTTCAATAGGAGATTCTGCTGGCTTGAATCCTAACATTCCTGTTTCTTGTAAAAGATCTAGGATATATTTTCTTTGCGAGATAAATCTCCCTTTTTGATCTAGTTACCTAAATTCTCATAAAATATTGAAGTTTTCCCAGATTCTTGATCTCGAATTCTTGGGCTAGGAGTTGTTTTAGTCGAATAAGTTCTTTTCTGTCATCTCTAGTTACCACAATATCATCAACATAAATAATGAGTAAAGTTATCTCGGTGTTAGTGTTTGATGAACAAGTGTGATTTGCATTACTCTGTTGATATCCAAAAGAGACCATGGCCTTACTAAACCTGTCGAACCACCCTCTGGGTGATTGTTTTAATCCATACAAGGCTTTCTTCAATTTGCACACCTTTCCTCGTGTGTCTATACCCTCGAAGCCTGGAGAAATCTCTATGTACACTTCTTCTAGATCTCCATGAAGAAATCATTTTTTACATCAAACTGTTGCAAGTCCCAATCAAGATTAACTGCACAAGACAATAACATTCTGATTTTATTCATTTAGCAATTGGAGCAAATGTTTTCTGATATTCCACTCCATAGGTCTGAGTAAATCCCTTAGCGACAAATCTAGCCTTGTATCGCTTGATAGAACCATTAACTTTGTGTTTTACGGCAAATACCCATTTGCAGCCAACCAATTTCTTTCTGAAGGGGTAAGTGACAAGTTTCCATATTTCACTCCAATCCTATGGAATAGACAGAGAAAAAATAGACCAGACAAATGCTCTATAGGAGGGAGACAATGAGTTATATGAAACAAAATTGGATATAGTGTTTAGTACAAGTTTTGATTCCTTTTCTATGAGCAATGGGCTTATCCAAGTCATTAATCGAGTCATAAAATTGAGAAGACTCATCAGAAGGAACCTCCCTATTCTCAGGATGTGGGAGTGATTTTTGGCATTGTGTAGACTACATGATGTCATTTTCTGTTTTATCCCTTCTTGAATACCTCCTTAAATTAGGTCTATCCAACCGACCGCCATTATCTCCTTGAATCAAACTCTCCTTCCTTGAACTAGACTCTCCTCCCGATTATCCTCTAACATAGAATCATCAAGAGCATTACCCTCTAGCATAGGATTATCACGAGTTGATAAGCTAGGAATCTCCTCTTCCTTCTTATGCTCCCCTAAAGAGGAGAGTATGATGCACTAAAGTAGAGCTCAGATTCTCTGAAAGTAACATCCATACTAACAAAGTATCTCCTAGTACTGGTGGATAAGGCCGTCTAGAGTAAACTTGTAATGGTTTAGGAGATGGACAAACTTCAGAAATATGAAGAATGGGAAGCGGAAGAGCCTCAACAACATTGGTTGGTGAAGTATGGAGATGAGATAAAATATTTATTAGTTGTAGGATTATAACATTTGTAATCTTTATGGAGGCGAGAATATTCTAAGAAAACACACTTAATGGACTTAGGTTGGAGTATATCTTTATCAAGGGTATAATTATAAATAAAGCAAGTGCACCCAAACACATGAGCAAAGAGAGGAAAAGGTGGTTTATTAGGGAATAAAATAGAATGAGGGCTTTGATGTTGTAATACTGAAGATGGGATTCGATTGATTAAGAAACATACAGTTAGGACTGTATCCCTCCAAAAATGAAGTGGCACATTATGATGAATAAGCATAGTGCGAGGGGCTTCAATGAGATGTCGATTCTTTCGTTTAGCCACACTATTTTGCTGGGAGGTATATGCGCAAGAGGATTGATAAATAATTCCTTAAGAGGTCATGGATTCCTGAAAGGGAAGAGATAGATATTCTCGTGCATTATCACTGCGTAAGACTTTAATGGAGAAATCAATTGATTTTTAATTTCAGCACAAAAACTTTTGAAAATAGTAAATAACTTAGATCTTTTTTTTTATATTAAAAACAATCAAGTATATTGAGAATAATCATCAATAAAAGAAACAAAATAATGAAAACCAAAGTTGGTACCAATAAGACTTGGACCCTATATATCCGAGTGAACAATATTAAACATAGATGATGTTCTATTATTTAATTGCTTAGGAAAAAAACTATAAGTATATTTTTCAAGTTGATATGACTCGCACTCAAGAGAATGTTGAAACATCAGGAACAATTTTTTGCAGTTTGGAGATTAAGTTGACCAAGACAGCCATGAAGGAGGTTAATAGAAGCAGCTGAAGTAAAGGCAGTGGAAGTGTGAGGACAAGAGAGGAGATATAAGCCATTGGACTAATGACCTTCTCCAATCATCTTCTCTGTACGTCGGTCCTGCATAGAAATAGAACTGGAATAAAAAATTGCTCTACAATCAAGTTATTTTGATAATTTATTAATGAAAATCAAATTATAGGGACATTTGGGGGCATATAAGACTGATAATAAAGGGATATAAGTGAGAGGTTTACTTTCTCCTACTCATTTATTTATTGTTTGTGATCCATTAGCTAAGGTGACTATAGAGGATGGAGAAGTGAGTGCAGTGAGAGAAGATAAAAGATTTAGGTTACCAAAAATGTGATTAGAAGCACCAGAACTCAAGATCCAGGATCTAGTAGGTGAAGACCGTGTGAGGCAAGCGAATGAAGTACCCGGTTAAGCAACAAAGATTGTGGAAGATGACTGTTGTTTTGATGCCTGATATTGCAATTACTCATCATAATAAATCCTAGTTAATGTAATTGAGTTGAATTTTTGGGCTTGGGTTGTGGGTAGAGGAAGAATTCCATCTACTTGAGACTGGACCATATTAGCAGTTGGATGAGTATTTTGAATATATCTAGGAGGGCGGCCATGAAGAGACCAACAAGTGCCCCGTGTGTGACCTCTTTTATCATAGTAGGTGCAATGGAATTTGAAGCCTTTACCGTTCCCTCTGCGATTATCTCCTTATTGGGTAATTTTTTTGAGCAACTAACATAGATGATTCAACTTCAGTTGCATTTAAGAGATGATGTAAGCGAGCAAAGACCTCATCCAAACTAGGAATGACTTAACCGGCAAGAATATAATCTGGTACTAAAGCCAAATATGCTGAAAGCCCTATCAAGGCTAAGACCATAAAGAATTAATTTCTTTGGTTTTCTTGTTTAATAACATTTGTAGAAAGTGGCATGAGAGAACTAAATTCGTCTTTCAATGTTTCAATTTGACCCAAATAGCTAGCCATATCCTGAAAGTTTTGTTGTAGATTGACAATAGCTGACACAATGAATATCATTTGTATAAAGTGCTTCAGCCTTGATCCAAACTTTATAGCATATTTTACAGGATTGAAACAAAGTAAGTAATTTTGGATTAAGAGAATGCCACAATAAACTACATAATTGAGCATCTACGTTAGTCCATGCTGCCTTTTCCTTTTCTTCTATATCAGTATTATGTTTTTCTAGATGATCTTGATAATCTTGACCCATAAACCTCAATTCAACTAAAGCCGTCCATGAAACATAATTATCACTACCACGTAATTTAACATTAGTAATATTAGAAGTACCAGAAATAGATGAGAAAAGAGGTTTGCTTGAACTTGGAGCGTCGAACATTTTAATAAAACACCAGAAGCTGCTTTATTGTTGACCGGAAAACCTAAAAAATGTACTGCCACAAGAGATTGATTTCAGATGAGATCAAAATTCAAAAGGAGGTCACCAATAGAATTGAAATGAGGAGAAGAGGCTATTGGTGAAGTTTTGTCGGAATAGGATGTCAGAAATTTGGTGCACACGCCAGCACGTAGTGCTCTAGCCAAGAGCTTCCGTTGGCGCGTGTGGTCACATGCCTTACTTTCAGGCTATGAGATTGCAGGGAGTGTTCTGCTGGTGTTTGGCGCTTTGATGTTGGTAGTGGTGAGTGTCTAGGAGTTGCCGAAACCGGTGGGCAAATCTTCACTGTATATCGGTGAAGAAGAAGAAGAAGAATCCCTACGGCTCTGATTTTGAGAAAAATAGTTTGAGAATTCTTCCAAGCTTTTGCTGTATATTTACAAAGGTAGTAGACACAATATCGGAAACAAATTATACAATCCAAATAAAACAAGGATACTTTAACAAAACCACCCAATCCTTTTGTTACTATGCAAGTCAGTTCAGTAGCTGCAGTTGAATAATTCATCCGGCAAAGAGAGTCCTGAATAATCAGCTAAGGGACTAAATTCAGCTAGTCAAATGGAGGATGAAACACTATGCTGACAAAAACAGGTCTGAAGGGAATTTATGGTGGGAGATATGGTTTATCTTAAGCTACAACCGTATACGCTCCAACCGTATAGGTAGACCTCCATGGCTAAAAAGGCATTTAAAACTTGTTGCAAAGTACTGTGGGCCTTATAAGATAATTGTGAAGATAGGTCCAGTAGCCTACAAGTTGCTCCTCTCTGCCTATGACACATCCAGTTTTCCATATATCCCTACTGAAAAAGAAGCTTGGCAACAAAGAAGTTCCTATGACCAATCTCCCAAAGGAGGATGATGGATACTTTGTTACTAAACCAGAGAAGATATTGAATTCAAGAGTGATTCTCAAAGATGGCCAACATATTCAGCAACTATTGATCAAGTGGATCAATTTACCAGCAATTGATTCAACTTGGGAAGACCTAACTTTTATTAAAAGTCAATTTCCTTAGTTCATCCATTCTTGGGGACAAGAATGGTTTCAAGGGAGGGGTATTGTTCCATACGAGAGAAAGAAGGAAAAGAAAATGAAGGGAGAAAGGAAAAAAAGTGAGTTATAAATAGGACAAAGTTGGTTAGGAAAGAATTTTGAAATTAGTTATTTGAAATTTGTGAGTTAGTGTGAGGTGAGCTATTTGTAGCGGCAGAGTATGATGAACAAATTATTATGAATAAATGAAGAATATCCTATTCCCCCTCATTCCTTCTGTCTCTATCTCTATTCTATTCTTCTTTCTCTCTTTCTTCCCAACTGTCTCTGCTAATCTTCTTTTCCTATTGCTGCTGTTAGTCTAAATTCCCTACTCTCCTTATTTCATAATTGGTTGCTGGTTATTCTTGTGTTAGTTATCATTGCTGCATAACAGACAACATCAGAAAAAATGCTATTGGTCCTTTAATTTCTTTTTCTGTTATTAAATTAATTTGCTATAATTTCAAGTCATTTCTTTAATCCATCTAGAACTTTCTAGCTTTTTACCTGTGTAAGAGTTGCTGCTACTCGGGTTGATACTGTGGTAAGAAAGGGTAATATTTGTTTGCCATCAACACCATGTTATATTTGCTCAGCATCAACATGTCATTATCATTTTTAACATTTATCTCATTTTCTTCTTTCATTTTCTCTATTCTTTGATATCACATTTATTATATGAAAATGTTATTCTCTTGAAATAGTTGCCTGATACTGCCTGCTGTTGTATGCCCATGGTTATTTGTAGGACATGAAAATTGAGGACCCTGAAATTGTTGATTTGGTTAATCAAATTGAGGATTTGGAAAGGAAGTTACATGCCCATCCGTTGCACAAGGTTTGCCATGTTATTTAGAATCAATTCCAAATCATCTTTATTCCAATGAATTTTTGCAAAGAAATGAGAGTTTCTGCGCTTTGAAAAATCATCATAAAGTAATGCTACTTATAGAAGTTGTCTTAGTATTCACATTTATTTGATCTATTTGCAGTCTCAAGATGTTAATCACATTAGAAATTTTCAAAGGAAGGCAGAGGTGAATCATGAAATTCAACAACTCAAGTCAAAAATGCGGGAGTCACAGGTATTTGCCTTTCCCTACTGTTTATTCTAGTAGTCCAATTTTACTGAAACCTGAATTATAGGCAGTATAATATTTCTATCCTTTTTTATTGTGGAGATATCATTTGCATTCTTTTCCAAGAACTAACATCTACTTAAAGAACCATGAACTGAATACTGCTGTTATTTTTTCTGGTATTGGATTTTGGGCTTTCCTGTCACTGTCACCCTGTTATCTATAGTAACCCTTTGAATTGCATGGTTAACTGCAGTTGTGGCTCTTATGATGGGTAACTATTGTTGCACAAAGGTTCACAAAACGGAAAGAAAATTGCAATTGTTCTCAATAAATGTTGTGCCTTTCTCCATATATTATGATATATGACGGTCAATCGTGGTTGCCAAAAGCTAAAACTGGCTCAGTAGATTAAATTCAGTCTTTTTAGAGTTTGCTTTAAAAAATTAGTGAAAGACTTTGATTCTCTTTAGCCTTTATCTGTTAATTAATTCCTGCAAATTTCTAGAATGTATGACATAGTTACATTACAAGGGTAGACTTCATATTTAAGTGTCTTTCAACTGCTTGTTAGGTAATGAATATAACATTACTAATGTGCTATTACTTTTGCGTTAATATTTGAATGGGTGAAGAGAGTTATTATTGTTAATACTGGAGCAAAAACATCTATTTAGACAAAATTACTCTCTCCTTTCATTCAACCTGTCTCTTTGTCACCTGCTGACTGTTTTCTATTTTCATTTTGGAAAAGTTTCACATAAATAGTTAAATTTGTTTGCAGAGAATGGTTTTTTATTTTATTTTATTCATAATATCAATTTTTTATGGCTTGATTTTGTAGCAGCAAAATTAATCTATGAAATTACCCAATTTTGAAGAACTCAAAAGCAAAAGAATTGAAAAAGGAGTAAGAAAAGAAAATTTCAAGAATAGACAAAGCTTGATTATTCATGTTCTGTAATTCCATTTGACAACCCAAAATCTAGGCCCAAATTAAATCCTCAAAGAATATCAATTTAAACCGCTTGTTACCCTGCCTGAATCATGTTCTTTAATGCCTTGCTATGAAGGCTCGAAGGCAGTGATGGTTCTACTACCATGACTTCAACATTGCTTCGAAGGTGAGTGGTTGTCTCACTTGGTGATTCATTAATTGCCTTGAATGCAGCTATTCTGTTGTTGCTCCGTTTTGTTCCAAAAAGAAAAGAAAGAAAGAATGTGGCGGAGTTGATGGGTTGAGAAGAGAAATGGCAATTTTGTCCCAATGAAAATTTTTGCTCTGGCATTAACATTAATACCTCTGGCAATATCCTCATCCTATTTGAATTTTAGTTACAGATCTCTGAATATATGTGTTTAATCTAATTTGCTTTTCTTTGAGATTGCTTTTAGATGGGTGGGGATTGCGAATGAAAAATTTGGATTTGATGTGTAGTCTTAGAATTTGTGATGAGCAGATTACTTTTAATTGTTCAGATTCGTGAAGTGGAGATTATCTTTGAGTTGAAATTTGAAACACCTACTAAAGGGGGTAAATTTCAAGTGCCCTTGCTAAAATTTTGCAATTTTTTACAAGCCTAATATTTTAAATGATATTATTACAACTAAAATCTTAGATGAATTCTTGGCTTCAAAACAGGATACTCTAGGCCTGTTTATTGTCAGCGTCCCCTTTTCTGACTGTTTTGCCAAATGGTTACTGATATTTTCTTTTGTTTCCTTTGCATTCATATTATTTTCATTCATTTGTTTTTCATCTGCCTTTTGTTTTAATTTGATTTTTGATTGATTTTCCAGCTTCAAAAGTTTCGTGATGAATTAAAGAACCGTTCACGAGTCTTGAAAAGGCTTGGCCATGTAGATGGCGATGGTGTTGTCCAGCTGAAGGGCAGGGCAGCCTGCTTGATTGACACAGGAGATGAACTACTTGTTACTGAATTAATGTTCAATGGTGAATTAATGACTGTTATTTTTTGATTGTTTGATGATTTGCAGAATCTTGTTTCACTTGGGTCTAGGCTTGTCTGGCTAGATCGCTCTTGGTACTAGGTGCATAAGATCAAGGATGACATTGTCTGGACTTGAACTCACAGAATAGATGCCGGCTCAAACTTTTGACCCAGAACTTTTTCTTTTTTACCTTTTACTTTTTCTTTTTCTTTTTTTTTTTTTTTAAATTTGGTGAATAAAATCCACTAGAAAGAAATTTGAAGTGTGAATGTACTAATAGGAAGTTTCTACTGGGTAGCATTAGAAAAAAAATTGAGTTAATAATACAAATTTTATGATCTACTATAACAAATTGAGGACATTGAATTTGTTATTCTAAATTAAAAGAGCCTCTGTATTATCTTAAAAGGGGCTGGGTCATGTAACTTGGCAATGTCAAGCTTGATTTGGACTTGGAATACAGTCATAGTACATTCATGCTTGCTTAATGGATAGTGATGGGCTTTTGGAGCTGATACTAACCTGGTTAATTCTGGACCTAATTTTTGTTTGTTCTGTCTTCCAATATTAGTAACTTGGGTATCAACATTTTATCAGGTACCTTCAATGATCTTGATCATCACCAAGTTGCAGCTCTTGCAAGTTGCTTCATTCCTGTAGATAAATCAAGTGAGCAAATATATTTGAGATCAGAACTTGCCAAACCATTACAACAACTCCAAGAGAGTGCAAGAAAAATAGCAGAGGTTCGACCTTCTTGCTTGTTTACTTAGTCATGTTATGCAATTGACTAAGAGTGGTTAGAAATGTCTTTGGATGAATGCAGATACAATTTGAATGTAAATTGGACGTTAATGTGGATGAGTATGTGGAATCAACAGTGAGACCATACTTGATGGATGTGATTTACTGCTGGTCGAAGGTTAGTGTTCTTATGCTTATTGAATGAGATTATAGTGGAAAATTGGCTGCTTCTGTGTTTCTCAATGCGCTGCTTAATTTGGATAGGACCTGGTGACCTGGTCTTTGCCTGATTATGGGCAGATTTCAAGGCAGTATGGAAATTTTGAATGAGAGACAACAGATAATACAGTTCAATGCTTTTAAACCATAGCTGTTAGCTCAATGTACAAACAAAGTCTATAACTTGATAGCGTGACTAATATTGGTATTTAAAACTTTGTTTGTCAGCTAAAATATACAAACAAAGACAATGTATGTGCTTGTAACCCAACTTAAGCTGAAAAAGCTTATTCAATAGTTACCACTAACTGCTAATCTTTGGGTCTCCATTTATATTGAACATGAATTTTTCACAAATTCTTTTATAATTAATTTTCAATTTTGACTTGTTTTTGTATTTTATAACTTAAGTTTAATAGTTTACTATCCCAATTGTAAGATATATGTGTCTAACAAACCTAGATAATTTTAGGTATAAATTAGATTGTGTATTTTGATTGATTGTTTTGAGAGAAAGAGGCCTAAAAGCATCTTTTCCAAGTAACCATTTCTGGTAAATTTGTATTCAATTAATAGATTTTTCAGGTCTTCATTTAGATATTTTATGTATTAATAGTTTATTTTTTAAAGATAGTTTCTCAAACATCATTGAAAGGCTGCACTATAGAAAATTTGTTTGGCTGGCACTTTGAAAACATGAAAGTAGAGAAATTCTGCTTTTGTAAGCAGAAAAAAGTTGTCTTTCAAATTTCTCTCATAAGAAAAAATATGAAAGGAAGATGAAGAATTGTGAAACAGTTGTATTTTATTTTTCATATGAAAATAGGAAAATGCTAACTGGGAGCCAACCAGGAAAGATCTCTTTGAGCTTCCAAAGCTTATTTAAAAGAGACTGCTTCTATCCTCAACTTTATTTAAGTTTTCCAATCTGAAATTACATGATTGCCTCTTATTCATGTGAATTTGAAGATTTAATCCAAGGAAGACTGTAGAGTACCCCGTTATCAAAACTGCCCTTGCCAGTGTACGGAGAACTGCCTTCGGGCCCCCAAACTGACTTACTCGTGGCAAAGTGATTTGATGATGGGGTTTCTGGCACTGAGGTTTTACTTAACATCATGTTCTTTTTTAGATCCTTGACATAGATTTTGATAGTTTTGCTTGAGCATTGCTCATCTCTCTTTTTGCATGAATTGGAATGTCATTCTAATGTTATTTTGTGGGAATCAGTACTCCTCTAGTCCCTACTACGCCATGATATTATTTGTATTATATAAGGTGTAAATCGTGTTAGTTTTCTTTATAATTGAAGTTGAAATTTTACTTTCTTGTCTAGTCAAACTTTTATTTATTTATTTTTTAATTATTTAGCATTGACAAAAAAGTTGTAAGTCAACAAATTATAACTCAACAAGTTATAATTCAACTCATCTAAGTGTTAGTCCCAAACTAGTTGCAGTTGGCTATATAAATCTGCTTTCTCTGTTCCATCTGAATGTGTAAATGCATTTGTTGCACTCCCTTAGAATTTTGTTGCCTCTCCTAGAACATTTTATAGAAAAGGGCATTTTTCAGGGATATAGGAAGTATGTGGGTTTTACTATTATGCTAGTTCTTTGTTGAAAGAATGTATCCAGATGTACATTTATGATTTCACCACTTTCTAATCTGTTCTCTTCACTTCTCAATTCAGCTACTCTTCAAATCTGAGTTAAGAACTCAACTGAGAACTATTATATCCTTATTTTCCTCGACACCCATGCCATATGGCAGTGAGTGGTTGTATACTGCCCACTGACCTACTGTATTTTTTTAAAAATGAAACTGACATGGAATGTTCTCCTTGAAACCTAGGGTACTTAATGGATTCGACCATTGATTCTTTTTCCTTGTTTTCTAGTTTATATTGTCACATCTGGCTGATTATATGTGTCGAATGTGAATTCATTTCTTCAAATTTTAATTATAAATTTTATTTGTAATTTTTCCTCTTTTAGGGTGCGAGCTTTGCAGACGTTATACAAATGACTGACATCTTTGAGGGTAGTATCATTAGGAGTGCTAGACGACTAGATGAATTCTTGAACCAGGTAAATTGTTCAAATTTCTCATTATAATAAATCGAAGATGGACGGCAGCCTCGGCCTGCATGCAATATTATTGTGCTGTTTCCCAATAAAAATAAGTTATGTTATATAATATCGCCTGTATAAGGTCTCATCTACTGGTCTTGTTATAGCATGCAAAGACCAAGTCCTTACCAAAAAAAGGGGTTTCTTTCCTAATATACATGTTTTGAAGTTAGTAATTTAGTCATTGAGTTTTTGTTAATGTCTCTACACTTTTTAGTCTTTGATTTGAAAATTATGATGTATATCTTTTTAATTATAATATAGTTTTTGAGAACGGGAGCCTTGGCGCAACGGTAACTGTTGTCGCCGTGTGACTTGGAAATCATGGATTCGAGTTATGAAAACGGCCTCTTGTAATTGCAAGGAAAAGCCGAGTACAAAGACCTAATGAGTCCGACTCTTTCTCGGACCTTGCACATAGTGGGAATATTAGTGTACCGGGCTGCCCTTTATAATATGGTCCTTGACATTTTCAATTAGAATGCATTTTTGTCAAAGGCGCACGAGGCACTCGCCTAGGTGCAAATGCAAGACAAATTACCTACAGCGCCTCTAGATATTCAAGGTGAGGCGCTTTTAATCAGGCACTGGCTTTTTGTGCCCTGCAATGCCTTTTAGAAAAGGCGAGAGGTGCAAAGGTGCACAAGGATTCATTTTAATAATTTAATTTATTTTAGGAGATTAAATCTTTTTTCCTAAATAAATACAGGTAAATTTTTTCCTAATTGATAATCTATATAAAGTCTTATAGGAAATCTAAAGTCTTTTAGGATTTTTAATTTTGATTCAAATTCAAATTACTTGTCAAAGTGGAAAACTAGAGCAAACAAACAGAGTTCTTAGTCATCATGAGTACTTCCCAAGCCATGAACAAAGAAGATTACTCTTTTTTTTTTCTTACTCACGCTACTGTTCTATTTTTTTCATCTCCATTTTTTTCATGTTCTTTTTTATGGTTTTTTCCTTTCACTTTACTAATTTTCTTTTTCTCGATGATTTTTTTTTCACAAGAAATATTTTCTTTTGCGGCTGTTTTCTGTTAAATTTAGTTTAGCATGCTTGCTATGCCTACATCATTTTGGTTTTAAGTTTAACTTGTTTTTGTTTGATATTAGCTTCATTTGTGACTTTTTGCAAAATTTCAGCTGTGTTATTTAGTAGCTATCTCTTACTTTCATTAGCAGTTTTTCTGTGTTAAATTAATATACTTTCAATATTTTTTCCTTTAAAGATCTATTATACGCTATTGCTGGTAATTAATTTTAAAAGAAATTTGCACCTCATTTCACTCAGGTCATCACCTTTTTTGCGCCTTGCGCCTATCGCTTTTAACCACATTGTTACACTGTACTTTAGTTCCTAAATTTATATATCATATAACACTTAAGTTGCTCAAACTTTTGATATTTGTTGAGAGTAACATAAGGACTGCGATCGCAGAATTTGAAGTGTAGGGACCATAATGTATTTTGAAGGAACTGTAATTGACCCAAAAAGGTGAAAAACATTGAAACCTAATAGGAGGTATTTTTGGATGGTGCTGCCAGAAGAATTCGAGAACTGTATTATATACAAATCAATTTATATTGGCGGTGCCTGTTTTATTCAGTTTTTAGTAAAATTTGATAAGATAGAATTTTCTGCAAAACGATTCTACGGCTCAAATATTTCTTCAGTTTATGGAGCAGGATGACAATAATAGTTATTCCATACATAATAGTTATTTTCAACTTTGGTTCTAATTTAGATGTTGAATAATTCCTCTATAGAATAGTACATTTCTAATCACAAGTTTTAATTGAAGTTCGAAATGTGAAAATTTATTATATATGGTGAACATTCTTTAAACTTATGAAATATAATCTTATTTCTATTAGAAAGGATAGATGTCTTTTGAACTTTATTTAATGGTTCTGTTAGTATTTTTTAAACAGGTTTAAGCCATTCCTAAAATGAAATTTCAATGACTAAATTTAATTTTGAAAAATTGAGGGACCATAGTGTTAATATCTCCAATATCAGGGGATTTTAGCAATTTACCCCTTTTAATAAAGCCCAACAGTTTCTAACATTTGTTGTTTATGTTTTTCTGGTTGGCTGTTTCTTGCTATAATTCTTCTAAATGACTCTTTTTTGTAAGGAGGAAATTATGCTTTAAGTTTGATATCCATATTTCATGGATAAATTTTTATTGCTGATGAGACATGAAATTGGCTGCTAATATGTTAATAGCTATTTTACACAATCAATTCAAAGTAATAATTTAGTTGAAAAGGTTTCAAAGTAATAGTAAATAAAGCTGTTAGATATAATATTCTGAATGCATCTATCTGCCCGATCATATTTTTCAGCTGCATGCGGCTGCTCAAGCTGTGGGGGAAATAAGTTTGGAGAACAAATTTGCAGCAGCCAGTGAAAGCCTTCGCCGAGGTATAATGTTTGCCAATTCTCTTTATCTGTAAGTGATCTTGCAGGCTGTTGTATAATTGTGATTTAATCGCCCATGGATACAAGAATTCATGTCATACGGCTGTTTTTCTCTGGTGGCTACTTAAGAATTGAGATGTGCCAGAACACACACATAAAATTCTATGTTCCACCCTATTTTTGCATCGATGTATATAGTGTTAAGGATACATAAGAAAACGAGGAATAACATTTGTTTACAAGACTAATTTAATGAAAGCGTTTTTGTCTTTCTGCTGGTCCTGTGCATTTAGCATTTCTCTTAAAAAGTTGTTTGAGGATGTTTTGATGATATGTTTTCACGTTTCATGTTTGACACGTTCAGTATTAATCCATGAAGTTAGAATATCCATACATGGATACTTTTTACTGGAATGGCAGAATTTATGATATGCAATCTAGTTTTTTTTTTCTTTTCCCCCTCATTCCCTCTGTTTCTTCTACAAACAAACTGAAAAATGCTGTATTCCCTTGAAGTTGTATGTTAAGGGAGGATAGTTGAAATAAAGAAGGGAATTGGGCTTATGATGTGATGGTTAAATCCTTGTGAGCTTGGAGTTCTAGAAAAAAAAAATTGCAAATTGATCCATATCCAACATTATAAATGGTATGAGGAAACATTATAAATGACTAGTAGAAAATAGAAAAGAACTGAAATTATGAATAAGATTGGGAAAAATTAAAAAATGATGTTTGCCTAAAACATTAACTGTTGTACACTTAGTCCAGTGGTTGCATGATTTGGATATAATATATTGAAGTTCAAATATCCTTTGCTTTAATGCTAAAGAAAAACTGTTGATAGCTCGAGTACAAATCAAATTTGCAAGAATGAAGGATTTTATAAGAGCAATTGAACTGTGAAAATAACGGAACATGAAATTAAGTAGGTTCATTTAAATTTCATTCTTATATCTATCTTAATCAAAACATCAAACACAAATAAGTCACGGTTCATAAATGTTACTTATTAGGGTTCAAACATTTAATAAATATGAAATATAATTATTAATTTTTTTAGAATAAATTATGATGATAATCAGGGGGATTTAAGCTAAGTTCATTTAATTTTATTAATTAATAAGTTCTCTTTATAATTAAGAGTGATCACTAATAAAATATTATTAATATCTAAATATTAAATTAAAACTCTTATTGATTTAACGTAATCTTTTCATGCACCATTTATAACCTAATTTGATGTTAGTTCTCCAAAAACGCCTAATTAATTTAGCTTTTATTCAAGTCATTAATCCAATGAAAGCAATATAGTGAAAAAAAAATATTTTCATTAATAATAATATAATAAAATATATAGGATTGTATATAAAATACATATAATTGATTATAATGAAATTCAGTTATGGATTTCATTTTTTGAGGTGAATATAATAGTCTTTGACATGTTTATTGCTAAAAGTCTAAAACCGTATCGTAATAGTAAATGAAATTAGGTCTAATTCAATGAAGCACCTGTAGTGGCCACGGTGTTCAATTATTTTCAGTTTTGGTACCAATACCATACACAGCATTCCTTTTTTAAGCCTCAATATCTAACATCTTATCACAAGGACGAAGCTACTTGCGTCTATGAGATTAAAAAACATAAAAAGAAAAAAAAATTATAACAATAAAATTTTGAAATTGTTAATTTACCTTTCCTTGTATACGGAGTTTGACCATCATTTCTAAAGGTAAAGTGAAAAAATCACCACCTTCTATATATATATATATATATATATATATATATATATATATTTTATTTTTTTAAAAAAAAGTTCAAATCCCCGAAAATACATTTTGGGGGTTCGAACCCGCAACCTTCCTCTAATGAGTTGGGTCGCTAGCCCGCTGAACTAACGCCAGCAGATTATATATATATATATATATAGATATATATTGGGCATATGTTTTGAAGCAAAAAGCATTTGTGTTGCAATAATCAATGAAAAATATTGCCATGTGTTTGAGTGAATAATCTTATCTCATTATTAATTGGATTGATATATTAGGCCATCTCCAACTCAAACTTTATTTTAGAACAACTTTAATACTAAAATAAAGCAAGCAATATATTTTTTACTATTTACATTTCCAACTCATTTGCTCTATTTTTAATTCTATAAAATATATTCTTTTTATTATATAGAATATTCATTCTATTTTCTTTTATTAAATTGGTTATGATATTTTTTTAAATACTAGATTATGAATAATTTAAAATAATTTAATTTGTGAAAATTAATTTAAAATAATTACTTAATAAATTTTATTTAATATCTAATTAAAATAATCCATGTTATTTAGAAATTCTATATATTTTATTTATTTTAAAAATAAGTAGAAATATAAATACATATATTCAGATTAATTTTCTAAATTACTATACTCTCCACAAATGATTAATTAATGTATTTTGAAATGCATAATGAGCATCTTTATCCTTAATTTTTCTATGTCACGCTAAAAATTCTTCGAAACAATAATTTTCATCATTTGCAACCTCAACTTTTGGAGTTGGTGCTTCCATACAATCAACAATGTTTACATGAATATCATATTCATCTTCAATTATCATGTTATGCATAATAATGCATGCACTCATTATATCGTGCAAAATATTCTTTTGCCAAAATCTTATAGGTCCATCTACAATTGCAAACTGCGATTGCAAAGTTTCAAATGCACTCTAACATCTTTTCTACATGCTTCTTATTTCATTGCAAATATTTTTTTCTTTGGTCCATGTAGATCATAAATACTTTGTACAAGATTGGGCCATTTTGGATATATACCATCAGCTAAATAATAAGAGTAGATGGAGCAATACCTTTAGTGATATTAGAAAAAAGATGAGATGTCTCTAACACAATGTTATCATTATTCGAACCTGACATACCAAAATATGCATACCATATTCAAAGGTCATAGTCGGCTATAACCTCCAAAATAATAGTTGGAGATCCATAACGTCCTGCATATTGTCCTGCCCAAGCAGATGGACAATTTTTCCACTTCTAGTGCATGCAATCAAGGTTTCCTAACATCCCTGAAAAACCATGACATTTTCCAATATGGAGCAATCTCGTTGAGATCACTTCAACAACTGTACAACAAAATCTCTTCATACTTTCTATTGCTGTAGATTCTCCAATTTTTATGTATTCATCAGTTGCTTTTGCCGGCATTTCATATGCCAACATCCAAAATACTGCAGTTACTTTTTGCAAACCTGATAATCCGAGTTTACCCAATGGATCTGTTCGTTGCACAAAGTAGTTATCAGGCTCTGCCACAACATTGAAGATATGCAAGAACAAACTCCTACCCATTTGAAACTGATGATGGAACATCACATTATTGTATAAAGGATTATTAGAAAAATAATCCATTACGATCAACATTTTCACAATCGCGATTAATCACGATATGTCCAGGAACTGATCCACCATGGCGCACGTTGTTATTTGATTGATGTACATATTGTGCAAGGATATTTTTGTTGTTATTGTACATATTACTGGTCATGCATTGCTCTACATAAAAGCCTTTCATTGGCCAACAAGTGTTGGTTTTCATCTTAATCAGAATCTGAATTTGAAGAAGAAGAAGAATTTTGGAAATAAGATGAAGATCTAAAATTGAAATTCATTTTCAATGAAGAGTAAAGTAGATTATTTTTTAAAAAAAAAACTTGATGATTTTTGCATTAATTATTTCATCCCAACCGTCATATTTATATTAAATATCTTATCTTATCTACATCTCAACCGTTATATTTCTATTTCACAATCTTATCATTATCTACACTTCTTCCCATATAGAAAGATAAGATATCTACGAAATCATATCTGAACCATTAGTTGGATTTCATCTACATCTCAACAGTTGGATTTCTATTTCACAATCTTATCATTATCTACACTTCTTCCCATACAGAAAGAGAAGATATCTACGAAATCATATCTGAACCAATAGTTGGATTTCATCTACAGTAGATTAAATTTATAAAGTATTACATTATCTTTATAAATCCATTATAAATACCATAGCACGTCCTCCTTTTTCATCACATTATTATATAATTTCTCTCTATACATTCATCTTCTAGATTTCTTTTCCAACTATTGTTTCACAAAATGGCTTCGCAACATCATACTTCATCATACATAAATGAAGATTCGTACTTGTGTATTATTTATATTGACATTTCTCAAAATCCAATTATTAGAATCAACCAATCACGAGATCAATTTTGGTCTAGAGTTGAGGAGGAGTATAACAAGCCACAGTCAGAGTTTCTCATCACTCAAACTAGATTGAAAAGATCTTTGCAATGCCGTATGTAAGTGATCTTTAAAGAGGTTTCTAAATTTAGAAGATGCATACAACAAATTGAAAACCTCAATCCCAGCGGTGTATCATAACAAGATATTGTGAGTATTTAGTTTGAATTTTGAATTTTGCTTTTTAAGAGTTGAAACTAACATCAACTTTTTCTGCAATTAAATCAAGCCAAAACATTATTCATAGTTATAAAAAAGGATTCAAGTTTGACCATGTCTGGCAAATCCTAAAGGATATTGAGAAATTTTAAAGCATTGACAATGCTGCATCGAGATTTCATAACATCAATCCTAATTTTGCATCGTCTTCATCAAACAATGATAATGAGTCTCCAATAAGTTCTGGTTTGTCTTCATTTTCTGTTGACATAAATGATAACAATAGTGGTGGAAGTTTATTATAACGTCCTACGAGCATCAAGAAATTAAAACTGAAAAGAAAAAATGATGACCAAGTTTCAAAACTTATCAAAACCATAAAACAAGAAAACCAATAACTTGTTGAAATAAAAAAAAAGGTTCATTAGATAGGAAAAAAAGTTACAATATTCAAAAGCGGAGACTGGCTATGACTGAATTTAAAAAGGAGAACACAATTTTACTTAAAAATCTTAATAATATAGTCAATCCATAAGTATGTTAGTTCTTTAGAGGTGAACAATAAAGAATAATGCAAAAAAGATCTCAACAATATGAGTTACAAACTGAAGGTGAAGATAAAGGATTTCATGGTGTAGCATCCAACAGTAGATTCAACCCGTATTTTAATTTTTTAAGTGGCTCCCAAGATGATTTCCAAGGGTATTAAGTGATGTTTATTATGTTTTATTTTATTAATTCTATGTTGTATTTTCTATGGTTTTTTAATGTACTGTCTTTGTATTTTTAAATTTATAATATATAAGTTTTATTATTTATCATGTCATTATCTTTTATTTTAAATATTATATATTTTATTCTTACATAAATATTAAAAATTTAATAATTGTGAACTAAATTAATATAATATAATTAAGAAAATAAAATTAATATGATAAATACACATTTAATCATTACTAATTTAATATAATTAACTGTATAATAATATTTAGATTTGTAAAATTAGTTGATCTAAATATCTTTAATTTTTTATACTCTTAATAATGCATATATATGATATATTAAAATTTAAATATATTTAATTTAATTTTATCTTATTAATAAGTTTTTAATTCAATAATACTAAAATTATTTTTTTAAAAAATTATATTTTTAATTTTAAAATATAGTTAAAATTAAATTAGAAAATAATTTATTTTTCTATTAATTTTTAAAAAAATAAATTTAACTTGTGTGATTAATATATTTTTATCAAATGAAAATCTAACATATAATATTAAAAAATATAATTTATAATATATATTTACAAAAAAATAAAATAAAATAGCACAACTACAGTGGTGCACCATGTTTAGCAAATTTTCATTTTAGCACAGTGTTAGGCACTTCATTGGTGCAGAAGGAGGTGTAAAATTAAAATTTTAGCGCCTCCTTGGAGATGCTCTTAATAGGGGGTGACCAAGGCTAGGTTCAGCTACCATCAATTTTAATTTTTAAATTCAACAGTATGTAGAGCGATTTTGAAATAATCAATTTTGGGTTTAGGGGCGGTATAGAAAAGCAGTTTGATGGGATGGTTTTAAGCGGTTTGAAAGACAATTTCGGAGCTGTTCAAAAACAGTTTTAAGGTAATTTGAAACTTGAAAAAATATTTATAGATAACTTTAACTATAGACGTACAAAAAAAATATTTAGAATTAAAATTAATAAAAAAATAAAAGTATTGGAATTAATTTTTCTTAAAAATAAATAAAATATTGAAGAATATAAATTATAGAGAATATTAAAAAGTAAATTAAAATATATAGTTGTAGAGAATATTAAAGAAAATAATGCAGGATAAATTGAGATAAATTAATGTGCAATGTATTTATATTTTATAATTTATAAAAGAAGAAATTATTAATTAATTTTAAGATCTGAAATAAACGATTAATGATTTGTGATTTATATGGACTAAAACCGAATTGTTATCTATAATTTAGATTCTTATTTAGTCACACTGTTTGATTGATTTTCAGATCAATTTTAATCAGTCTGAAACTTGATTCAGTTTTAATTTAGAATCAAATTATAACCATGCATGTAAACAAAATTTACTCTAAAATTCACATATATATAATATATTTTTTGAGTAAATATATAATATATTTATGAAAGTAAGAGAAACTTTAGGATCAATTATCAATTTTTTTTAGAGTAAAGAAATATTATTAAAAACCAAATCAGCACAAGCGTAAGAGAATCAAGAAAGAGGATTAACAACTACCAGGCCAGCAGGCCTCCCCGATACACCCGATCTAAAATCCTCAAATCTCAACTCTGAATTAACAATACTATAAATAAAATAAGGATAAACCTCCCAAATAACCGAATTACCAAAAGAGAGAGCGGCTTTAGCAATCGTATAAGCTACTCTATTAGCTTGTCTTCTACACCAAGAAAATAAAATACCATTCATGGAATTTTTTAACTCAAGACAACCAACAATGATAGACTCAAAGTCTAAATTATTAGAACTATTACTACAAAGAGCATAAAAACTTCTAGGCAGTCCACTTTTAGAACAACATTTGCAACTCTTGAATTTTTAAGCAAATTTAGGACCTCTCGCATGCCAATAACTTCACCTGAACTTGGTCCGGACAATCCATCTAAGCAGCAAGAGAAAGCTTTAATAAAAGTCCCATGGCCATCTCGAAGAATAACTCAACACCTACTTTTCTTTCTTGCCCAAAAAGTGAAGCATCTACATTGCACTTAATAAAGCAAATGAGAAACTATTAAGACCCAGAATTATCTCTATCATGATCAGGCCGACGAGCACGAAGCTTTACATTCTTATACTTCTGCCATCCATGTAATGCATTAGTAACAATAAAGACAGACTCAATAAAAGTATTATTCAAAATCCATTTATTTCTATAGTCCAAATATTCCGGATTATAAAACAAAGGTTTCGAACAAGAACATCCTCCTAATTGCGTAAAGCATGGTCAAGAAAACCATTAATACTTAAGAAACTACCCATCATGCCAGCATTTCTCCAACACCTTATTGCTCGATGACATTGCATGAAAGCATTATCAAGTGTTTCTACCTCAGTACAGAAAGGGCAAGTCACATTTATATCCATCCCCCTATAAGCCAGCAACTATTGTGTAGGCATAATATATCTCATCACCCTCCACATGAAATTTTAAGTTTTGGAGGGATGCCAAGGCTCCATACCTTGTTCCACATGCCACTAACCTCATACTCATTAATATTAGAAAATAAACCAGTGACAACATGGTAACCAACTTTAATGCAATACTCTTCATTTTTGGAATAATGACACACCAATTGGTCTTGAAGCTGAGAATAGCTCAAAGGGATTTGGAGAATAATATTTTCATCACCTCCTACCAAGCATCTAATATTATTAACATTCCAAGTTTTATGCTTTTTGTTAATTAACTCCTCCATCTTCATATCCTTATCCACATCACCTCTAGGAGTAGTAACAAAAAAATTCCCATCAATTGGCAACCATGGATCCTTCCAAATCAATATAGATGAACCATCACCAACTTTCCATCTAACACCATTTTTAATGACTTGTTTGGCACACAATATGCTCCTCCACAAAAAGTTAGGATTATGACCTTCCATAGCTTCCAAAAAGCTCACTTGAGGGAAATATTTAGCCTTGAAGATTTTAGTAGTAAGAGCCTCTAGTTGAGCTAGTAATCTCCAACTTAGTTTGCCAAGCATAGCCACATTAAAACAATGAAGATTGCGAAAGCCTAGACCCCATTTTTCTTTTTAACACATAAATGTTCCAATGAAAGCCAATGAACACCTTTATTGGGACATTCATTCGAACCCCCGCTAAAAGGAGTTCATAATCCTTTGTAGCTTCTTACATGGGGAAATAGGAATATGGAAAACACCCATAGTGTAGTTAGGAATAGCTTGAGCCATTGTCTTGATAAGGATCCCCTTTCCAGCTCGAGTTAGGAAACCATTTCTTCAATTATGAATTTGACTCAGAAGCTTCTCCTTCAACAAAAAAAAAATTGCTTCTTATTTCTACCAACAAAAGAAAGGAGGCCCACATATCTACCATGATTAATGGTATTATGTACGCCAATAATGTTCTCTAAATTAGTCATCAACTCCAAGCCAACATTCAAGCTAAACAGGATACCTGATTTTTCAAATTTTATAGTCTATCTTGATGCTTTCTCATATAAAAGAAGAATATCCTTAACCGCCCTGCACTCCTACTTATTAGCTTTTAAGAAGAAAAAACTATCATTTGCAAACAACAAAGTGTGAAACACATGGGCTCCGCCTATAGACTCTAACCCCATGGACAATCCCCAATCTCTCTAATCTAGCAAATAATGCAGATAGAGCTTTTGCACAGAATAAATAGATAGGGGGAAAGTGGATCCCCCTATCTAAAACCTCTCTTTGGTACAATAAGCCCGACCTCCTATCTATTAAAAGCAATAGTATAAGAAATAGTAGAAATGCACACCGTAATAAGATTAACCCATCTATAATCAAAGCCCATCTTTAGCATTAACAAGCGCAAGAAGGACCAATCAACTTGATCATATGCCTTGCTTATGTCTACTTTCAGAGCCATCTCTCTCTTATTACCTATAGTTTTTCCTCTTCAGAAAAAGAATAATTCAAAAGCCACCAAGATATTATCAGAAATTAATTGGCCAGGTATAAAAGCAGATTGGGAAATAGAAATAATAGATGGTAAAATCTTTTTTCAGTTTATTGGCCATAACCTTTGAGACAATTTTGCATACCACATTGCACATGGATAATCCCTCATACCATTAGGATTAGCAACCTTAGGAATAAACACAATCATAGTATGGTTTATAAAATTCTGAAGCATACCTTGCTGAAGCCAAGACTTATAACTATTTATAATATCAAGCCCAATGATATGCCAAAACTTATAAGAAAACCCCATATTCATACCATTAGGTCCCAGTGCTTTGTCAGGGTGCATTTCAAAGATAGCCTTCTTAAATTCCAAATCATGAAACGGAACAAGCAACACATCTTTCATAGCTTGGGAAACTTTAATATCTACATAGCCTAGGACTAGCTCATAGTCTCCACTAGTTTCCCCTAACAAGTTCAAAAATAATCATAAACAATTCTGCTCATGTCCTTAATATTAATAAAAATGCAACCCGAATCGTCCTTAAACACTTTAATCGTGTTAACCTGTCGTCTTGCTTATGAAAGTATTTAATATTAAAGTCTCCATTTTCAAGCCAGAAATTCCTAGCTCTATGCTTCTAGTAGATTTCCTCTTGATAGAGAATCTCATTCAACTGCTCCTTTAGTTCCTACACGGGTCCACTTTTTAGCAGCTATCTCCTTATTAATTTGGTCTTACACTCGTTTTTTCCTATCCCTGAAATTGCCATGCAGCTGTTTACTCCATTCCATAAAAGATCCACTACAATAACTAATTTTATCAATAACGTTTAGCATTCAAGCTTTGTCTCCAAGTTGACTCCACCACTGAACCTATTCCTTCAGCATTAAGCAGAGGTTCTCAAATTGAAACCACTTCTTCACTGTAATAGGGAAAGTTTCGTCAATAACTAACTTCAAAGGATTTTGATCAGAAGTAGGAGTTGTGAGATTAAACACCACATGATTAGCAAAAGCATCAAGCCAAGTAGAAGATGCTAGACAATGATCTAATTTTTCCAGAAATTGATTCTCGATTCCCATGCTTCTAGCCTAAGTGTATTCCAACCAAATCAAAGGGATATTAACTAGACCACAACGAGCAATACTGGAATTAAACTTATCATTTGCAGACATTAAATCATTAAAATCGCTGAGAAAAACCCATGGCAATTGTGACATACCTGAGAGAGTCTCAATAAGCTACCAAGAATCCCTTCTCTTGCTCCTTTCAGGGTAGCTATAAAATCCATTCAATCTTTATGGTTACATGCTTGGAAGCTAACATGATTTTGCAAAAATCTATTCACAGAACAACAATTGTCATCCTTCCACAACATAGATAAGCCTCCATTCCTTCCTCGTCTATCAATAGAAAAACAGCGAGCAAAACCAAGATCCCTTCTAATATTCTTAATCACTGGTAAACTCATTAACATTTCCATGAGGAAAATCAAATTTGGTTTATGTTAAGAAACTAAATTATTAAGGGCACAAACTGCACTGGGGTTCCCCATTCCCCTATAGCTCCAACTTAGACAATTCATTTTCTCCAGTTGGTCCATTCCCCGAAACCAGTTGATATCATGTTTTTCGTAGGTGAAATTTGCATGGGAGTCATAGCAAGAACTGTAGTTGATTTCATGCATGGGATTACATCTACCTCCAAATGGTGGCATCTTTTATTTTCATCCACAACCATAACTAACTCTTCCTCATTAAACCCTTCTTTACCACAAAATTCGTTTGCCAACTCAGCATGCATGCACAACATTCATATCTGCAGATATGGGCTTAGAGATAATCTCTCTAGCAATAATCTCGTCCGAACTTGATCCCAATTCAAAATTTCCTTCCTTTTTCAAAATTTGACCTCTTTCCTAATTTTCCGTGATAATTTCGGCAATAGATTTTCCAGATTTTAAATCCATAAGCTTGTTGAACAATTTTCCAGCGAAGCTACCGACGCCCTCAACCAAGCTCTCCAGTTCTTGTTTTCTCAGTAGCAGGATTATGAAATAAGATCTCATAGTCACTATCAGCATGTCCAATGATTTCACAAATAAAATAGAATAAGGGTAGCTTCTCATATTTAAACTTGACCATAACCGTGCTATCATCTCTCTTCTAGATTACTTTTCCTCGTTTCAACAGTTTATGGACATTCAACTTAACCCTAACCCTCATGTAATTTCTTGTAGTAGCTGACTTGCTTGTTATATCATAATACATAAATTCTCCAATAAAGTTCCCTAACTGTTTTGCAAGCTATTCAGTCATATATCCAATAGGCAACCCATGAATCTGGACCCAAATCTCAGTATAATCAACTGATAGTTAAAGAGGATTTTCATTTGGAGCAATTCTATTCAGAACCAAGAGATGATTCATAAAAGACCATGGAACCCTAGCGATTACATTTTGTATATCCCTTTCATGAAAGAATTGGAATGTGTAAATCCCAGTGTTTTCAGAACTGGACCGGAGATCGGACCGGCATCCCGACTGGGTCACTGATTTTATCGGTTGGATCGGTTCAACCGGGTTTTTGACTTTTTTAGAACCGGCACTATTACGCATAAAAATATTAAAAATTCTAAAAGGGAGACCAATTTGTATAATATAAAATTAAGGATGAACTAAATTCAAAAGTTTCACGATTGAGATTGACTGCAGTAGAAAAGAATTAGAAGACAAATTGTT
This sequence comes from Garcia nutans, assembly GCA_947685225.1. NCBI lineage: Eukaryota > Viridiplantae > Streptophyta > Magnoliopsida > Malpighiales > Euphorbiaceae > Garcia > Garcia nutans. Next base: position 45,383,092 of record CANTUV010000011.1, on the reverse strand, counting down.
TTGGGAAGCAGAAGAGTCTTCTCTGGTATTAAAAATTTAAAACAAACCTAATTAATTTTAGAATAAAAATTCAAACCAGTCCGGTCCGGTTCACCGGTTTTATCCGGTTTCACGGTCCAACCTAGTTTTCATCCTATATCCGGGTTAATTTACAAATCAGACCGGACAAGCAGCCGGTTCCCGATTTTTTCGGTCCGACTGGCCGGTCCGGTCCGGTTTTAACAACCCACCCATCTTCCTCCTTAAACAACACACCTCGCCCTGGACTTCACGCTGCTGGCATCGTATCTTGGAATGCTCCAAAATCGATACACCTATCTGTAAGAATTTTCCTAACCAGTCATAGACCATACACTAGAGTCCGGTCGCCCTTCTCATCCTCCAAGGTAGATATACTGTCTAACTCATCACCATCAAGCTGTAATCCACCAAACTCATCTTCAATATCGATGAAGAAATGGAGAAAAAACAAAGACTGCTAAAACTTGCACACATGACGAGAGAAAAAAAAAATCCTAGAATCAATTTTATTAAAACCTTTAAAGTTTTCCTTTAATTTAATTACCTACAGACATTAATCAATTATAAAATATAAATCTTACAAGGATGAAACAATTATTCAAATCCAATTTTTATTTAAAATTCATTTAAAGTTATAATAAAACGAATATAATAATTTAACATCAGACTTTCATTTTTTATTTATCAATTGGATTTATAAAAAGACTCCTTTATTTTTATTTAAATAACTTTATTTATTTTCATTGACCATTAACAAATACAATCATATAATAAATATATATATAACTATAAGTTCATGTATAATAACTTTATACTGTATATACGTACAATACATATATTTCGTATATATATATATATATATACTACAAAGGTGTCATCATAATTGATTGTATACACACCTTCATTTGATAATATAAATTTAGATTAATTTAAATATATAAAATGCATTAATATAAACAAAGTTAAAACCTTGTTTGATTATTTATTAATGAAAATCTCTAAGAAAAATTTGTCAGAGCTTTATCTGTAATTTGTCAAATTCTAAAATACAAAAAGCATAACCTGCAATTTAAAATCACTCTCAAAATCACTTTATAAACCAACACAACGTCTTCCATAATTAAAAACAATGTCTATCAAATTTATATATAAACTCACATTTACTGTTCATATACATACACAATATTATACATAATAGTCCTTCATTTCCAATACATTCTCTTTTCTAAAAAAATATATTATACAAACTAGTGACTTCAAAACAAATTTATACATGATATGCATCACTCTTGGTCTGATCTTGTAGTATACACAATCTCCAAATCTCCATCACTATCCAGGAAACCCTGGTCTGTACTTCTAATCACCTGTATGATATATGTTGCCGCACTAAGCTCAAGAGCTTAGTTGTACATACTTAGATACATCATAATTTTAACATACTACACATATGTACTCAATCATTCACACATTTTGTGTCTCACAAATGCATAGACTATCAACAAAACTCAAATCATCGTAATTACCATATTCCACATCACCATCAATACTCACATTTTATACACATATCATAATTACAAATACACACATTGAGCTCAAAAATTCTTATACAATATATAAGTTATAGAAACATTGCTTTGGCCTATCATGACATCATTGTATCTACCTCCGAAGGTATAGTAATATTAGTGGCACCAGCGTGTCTCGCCCAGCATAATCATATCTATGACATTAGTGTGTCTCGCCCGAAGAAGTATGATATGCCAAACATCACCAAAAATAATTTCTTGGAACTAGATATTGAATAAGGCAACATGAATTTTTTTTTATCACATTTTCTTATTTACGTTTCCTTTTCCATTTCTCTTTTTCATCATTGATATCATTTTCCACATTTCTCATGTTTTCACATGATTCTCATGATCACCTTAAACCATGATCACAAGCACATTACTCATAACCACATACTTATTCACATTACACAACACATTCTTTATTATGATTCCTTTCCACTATCTCATCATCACTTCGCAACAAGCATATTTACTTATCTTACTAAATACATTATCTCATTATTTGTTTATATTTGTATATATATATATATATATATCACCTCACACAACACACACATTATCTCATTTTATTAATTTTTCATATTTTCACATATTACATATTTATAATATTTCTCAATCACATTATTCATTTCTTTTCACAACTTCCACATGCATAGTTACATTTCACATTTTCCTATTACGTTATTCTTTTAAAATCTTTTCCATACATAATTAGCATCACACACATTTTACACATTAAATACTTAACCATTACCTTAGCCATTTTACAATGGCTTGGCAATTCATATTACTTGCATTTCTCTCACTTTACGTAAAACAATACACTTGTCATGTGAGAACTTACAAGAAAATAGCATAAATTATTCTCAAATTCAAAAATGTGATATGCTAAAACCAATGTAAATTAAACATTAACTACTAGGGTATGTACTAGCCTCAATTATATTCAGTTTCAAATTTTCGGTACCTTCCAACTTTAACTTCACTATTTGTCCATCAATACTTTGATTTGATAAATTCATTTTACTCAATCCTAAATCAAATTAAAAGTAGAGATAATTCATTAGTAACACATTTCAAGCCATTTAAATCAATCATACACTCATTCTTTCCAAATTCCACCAAAATTCTTTTTCAACACTACCACTTCTTTCAAACTACCTCTCAACCTATCTATTTCCATTATTCAACCACAAATTCATTACATAGACATCAACACAACATTAAAATAATTCATTTTCATAATTATTAAATTAAAATAATTTATTTTCACAATTATTAAACTCTGTTTCAAAAACCCTAATTACACTTAATATATCCATAAACCCTAACTTCATCCAAGCTTACCCATATTCTATTTTCAACCATAAAATCACCATATATGTATAAAAATAAAATTAAATCATCTCATTTCAATAATTAAAGCTACATATATAAAAATCCTCTTTTTTTTACATAATTCTTTCATAACCCTAAAATCACTAATTATACCCAATTCAACTAATTAATTAATCAATCAATTACCATGTAATCATCATTTTAACTTCATTTCTATCAAGTTTAGCAATTAAAACACACTTTCTCTCTCCATCCATTTCATACATAATCTTCAAATCAAATAAAACTAACTTAAAAGGATAATTGCTTACTTGTTTCTTGATTTTTCTTCAAATTCTCCTTAAATTGTTTGAAATCTCCATGAAATTTGGTGCTTAATTGATGAAGCAAAAATATCCTCTCCCTCCCTCTCAAACTTGGGTTCCATGGAAGAAGAAGGAAAAATATGACAAATTTTTTTTTTATTTCTTTCTTCATTTTCTAACCATATATATTAATATAATTAATTATTTATTTATTTAAATAACTTGTAATCTCCACCATATCTTTTCTCTCTTCTTTTGACTTTCATTTATTTATTTAATTAATTAATTTCCATCTTCCATCCATAAATATATATGTATATATATATTTTATATTTTAGTTATATGTATGTCATTTTTATTTTAAATATATGTTATGTATATTTTTACTTATATGTATATATAATTTATATTTCATATATACATCAAGTATACATTATGGGTATATCATATATATATATATATATATATATATATATTAGGCATATAATATGCATCCAACATATATAATAAGTATATGATAGGTATATACTATACACACACTAGGTATACATTAGGTATATACTATACATATACCTCTTTCAATACTTTAATTAACCTCCAAATACTTATTTAATCTATCCAAAACCATGGATATTACACCATATCAATTAATAAATTAAATTTAATCATATTTAAAAGCTTTAATTTAATAATTAAATTTCATTTAATCAATTATTCAAAATTATTTCCTCAAAAAAATTATTCATAATTAATTCTAAACAATTCATTTAATATAAAATAATTATGGAAATTAACTAATTATGTAAAATTAATAGCTACATATATGATAAATATCAATTTATTTATTAAATAGAAAAGGATGCTGCGCCATACTGTAAGCATTTTCAAAAAAAACTAATATAAAATTAAATAACATAAATTAAAATAAAAATCTAATCAATAATAAATCTAAATAACAATTAAAATAAAATAATTAATGTAATTGAAATTAAAATAAATCCTAACAAAAATTAAATTATAGAAATTTAAAAGCTCTAACATAAATTAAATTAAATTAAAATTTATCCAAAGTGAAATAAAAATAATTAATTTAAAAAATCAAAAGAAGCTAAAATAAAAAAATAACAGAAAGGATCAACTCAAAATAGTATAAAGAATACAACCAAACAATACAAATCAACTCGAAAAAAATAGCTCATAAACAAATAAAAAAAAGTAAAAATATAAAAAAATTTAATAACAAAAAAATTAAAATCAAATAATATAATAAATTATTTAAAAAATAATTACATAAATAAAAAATATTAAAATAAACTGAATTAAATAGTAACTAATGATGAAGGAAAGGCAAAAAAGAGAGTGAAAAATAATTATGATAAGAAGAATAATATTATTCTCCATCATAATTACAAACATAATAATCAAATAAAAATAATAATAATAATAAATCAAAAGAAATATTAAATAAATATTAAAATTAAAAGTAAAAATATAAAAAATATGATATATTACTTACATATCAATTAAATAATAGTGTAATAGTTCAATAATAATATTGTATTTTTAAAAGCTGAATAGTATTATGGAGAAAAAAATAATAGCCTTTTTTTGTATTTATATATATAAATAATTAATTATTATCAATAATATCATAATCTTATTATAACTCTTTAAATAAATATAATTATTATAATATCAAATAAGCTATCATGCTGTTAAAAAAAAATAAGCTATCATGATTTTATTTGAACTATTCAAATATAAATTATTATCAAATATTATATTTTAATTTATTTAAATTCTTTAAATAAAAATTAAATAAAAATTTATTATATAATAAATAATAAATTTAATTTAAAATATTAAAAAATTATGATAGTAACATAATTAAAACATTAAAACTTGATATAATATTATATCAATATTAACTGTTTTTGTAATATATATATTTGGGAGATTTTAGCCTATAAATACGTAATTATTAAGCCTTGAAACTCAAAATTAAATATATAAATTAGAAAGAGAGTATTTTGGTAGATTTGAGATTATCCATATGAAGTTCGATTTCAAATTCTATAAAAGTCGAAGGAAATTGTTGATGGCTCCAGGGGCAGAGAATATATGCCACCCGAAGATAAAATATAGCAAAGATAATTTAAGATTGATAGTTGCAGTGATAAGAGAAGGTGTCAGACTGACATAAATCGTTTTTTGAACAATAGACATGAATCGTTTACTTGTTAAGCTTGAGTCGACAAATTGCGTGGAACATTGTAGATTACTTATGCAGATATAGATTTTGGAAAAAATATGTGGTGCCTAGCCTTTTTTTTTTTTTTTTTTTTTCAATTTTTATTATTTTGATGTTTGATTTTATTATTTATTTAATTAAGTGTAAGGGCGAAATTAAGAGTTCACACAGAAATACATTCCTCTTTAAATTTTGTTCGCATTTCTAATATTGTTCATCTCTGTTTTTATTTCGATGCTTGCTATATTTTTTATATATAATTATTATTTTGTAAATTTATTAATAAATCATCTTTATTTTTGAAAAAAAAAACTAATCAAAGAAAAGTTTAATATATATGTGTGTAGTTCTTAAGCTTACCTAATAATACGTTAAAAAAATTAAGAGAAAATTAAAAAGCATTGAAAATGAATATAATATTTTTAAGAAATAGTTGATGCAAAAATAATATTTGATATTAAAATCATGATATAATATTAAAAGTAGAAATAATAAAATAGAAATTAAAATAAAGAGAAAAATTAAAAATAAAAAGAAACAAAAAAATAAAGATTCTAATTTTATATTTTTTCTTAATTTTTTATTATGTTTTCAATTTCTCTTTATCTTTTAATTTATTATGTTTGCAATAGGAACAAATGTTTTTGTTTGTTGAGCAGTGATAAAATAAATGCATTCTCTGTTGCCAGATTTTAAATTCAAGCTTGTAAGCTTTACTAATTATCTTCATTTACTACATTTGTTAACATTGATAGAGTTAGGTTGATCACATTATTGTTTTAAGAAATTAGTTACAGGAGTTGCTAACAGCATTTTCAGTTTTGCACCAAGAATAATTCGTTTCATATGAAAAGTATCGAAGAAGATAAATAGACTTGCATGTAGTTTCTTGAATGCTCAAGAGCATTAGCCTGTTAAACATGTTTATGGGAAAAACAGGAATGCAATCTACAACTTTTTCTTTTCATAACTGATTCGAGCCTCACTGCACCTTTCATGCATGCTGACTACCAAATTTGACATCAAAAGTTGCATCTAAGATGCATAAAATTGCTAATTGCTAACCTAAAGTGTGAATACCCAAGTGATTTATGTTTGTGCTCATGGAAGTGTGAATGTTAAATTAATGATCATGATAATTAAAGTAATAAATTTTATGTTGAATTGGTATGAACTTCCAGCAAAGCAGGTGGCTATGATATGTAAAATAAAAAGTAACAACTGAAATCATTGGTAGGATATATTTTTGACTTGATTAAATGTCTGAATTGAAATCTTTGTTTAATATCTTAATGTTTATAATTGGTTTTGCATATTAATACCCAATTTTGTATTAAAATAAATTAAAATATTTTTTATTTTATCATCACTTACTTTATATTTTCTCAGTTATCCTTCTTTTCCTCTCTTTATATTTTTATTGCCTTTTTTTAAATATTTACTTTTTTATAATTTATTTGTTTTTTTGAAAGCTTTTATAATTTATTTGTTGATTATAAAAAATAAGTGAATTTCATTTAATGATCGAATTTTTTATTTTATTTTGTGTGAATGATGTTGAGAAAATAAATTTGGGCCTAATTCAACCTCAAAAGTTAGCCCATGAAGTGAGAATTGACTAAGCCATTATAAGGAGCACACATTTATTATATTTTATCAATGTAGGATACTTAATACACCCCCTCACGCCCAAACCAGAGTATATGCGAAAAATCTGGAGCGTGAAGTTTGCAGAATTGGACATCTGTGGATGGCCCAATATTAAAAAATTAGATCACAACTCTGATACCATATTGAGAAAATGAACTTGAGCATAACTTAACTCCAAAAGCTAACTCATGAGGTGATGATTGCCAAAACCATTATAAAAAGCATACATTTATTATATTTTATCAATATGAAACACTATACGACGTAGTCTTTAGAGAGTCTAATTGTAATATCTCAAACTATGCCCTAAAATTTTTAGAATAATTATTGTTGAAATTGGATTAAATGATATAAAGTATATATTTATGATTAAGTGGTATGAGAGGAAAAGAGAAGTGTGTATATGTTGTATATATAGAGATATATACAACATATACAAGTCAGCTAATTAGTTGGTCAAATGAGATTTATTGATTATTTAAAATGGAAATTAGTTAAGTGGATGATGATATTTATGATTATTTTATTATTATAGTTGCTTGGTGGATATTAAAAGAGGACTTTAGTGGTTAAGAGATAAGTGGATGTGTTGACTTTCATTTTCATCTTCATCATTTTTCTTTGGCTGGCCATCACCATAGCTAGAAGGAAAGGGAGTTTTGTTGTTCTTTAACTCAATATTGGAAGGTGTTTCAAGAGATCAAGTTGGAGTTTGAAGGGTTTTTTATCACTTTTGGTAAGTTTTCCAACTTGTTTCCTTGGTTTTCTTTTGAGTTTGTGTATTGAGGTTGTTGTTGATATGTGTATGATTAATTTTGATGTGTTTGAGATTGTGTTGTCTATTTGACTTTGATTTTGGGGTTGGTTTGGAGGAAAGGTTAAGTTTGGTAAAGGAAAGCAAGTATTGTGGATTGTGTATGTGTTGAGTTGTGATTTGTATTTTGATGTATGTATTGAGTTGTGATTTGTGTTTTGATGTATGTATTGAGTTGTTTTGGTGTTTATGCAAGTATAGTATGGTTTATTGATGGTTTTGGGTAAGATTGTTTGGAATGAAAAAGGGTAAAGTATGATGTTTGTTAGATGTAGTGCTGTTGGTGTCGGAATCAGGATTTTTGGCCTGACACGCCCAGTAGCACGGCCAAGTCTTTGGGCATGTCCATGGTTTTATTTTCTGGATGGGTGACACGTCCGTGACATACCTATGTCACTGAGCGTGTCATAGCTACTGTATTGTTGGTGGATTGACACGTCCATGTCACTGAGCGTGTCATAGCTACTGTGTTGGGGGAAGATTGACACGGCCAGTGATACGCCCATGTCACTGAGCATGTCAAAGCTTCTGTATTGTGAGTTTAGGGCACGGTCAGGGACACGCTCATGTTGTTGAACGTGTCATATATAGAGTTTGCCCTAGTTAGCTCTTATCCTTATTTTCTTCTTGTGTATCTCTAAGTGAGTGTGTATAATCACTTTTGGATTAGGTTTTGAAGAATTTAAGTTGCCCTAATCCAAGTGTTGAAGGATTCTTGGAAGAGGAAGTGGTTAGATTGGTGTGAGTTGCTCTTGAGGTAAGTACAAACCTTACATGGTTGCATACATTTATATGACTTTGGGACTTAATACATTTGGTTGTAAATGTGTTAAGTAATCTATTACATTGTTGATACATTTGATTAATGCTACGATTTGTATAATGTGAAAGATATAATGATCATTCAAAATGTATGTACAATGCAATTGGTTATGTATACCCTAATGATGAGATATGAAGCCATTGTTGTTGGCTATAATGATGCAAATGAAATAATTGGGGCATGGTTGCCTAGATGATTATGAGAAAATGAGAATGAAATTGATAATGAAATAATAAAAGAATTGTGTGCCTAATGTGTTATTCAATTTTCAGAGTTCTGTTATTGGTGGCATGCTTAAAAGTAACAATCCTTTGAAGCTGGGTTGGGCTTGGTCCTTGAAGCCAAGTTGGGTTGATGCTTAGCTCCCCTTGAAGCTTGGTTAGGCATAGTCCTTGAAGCCTAGTTGAGATGTTACATATGAAATGTTTCTCATTGTGATAATGATTCGCCTACGGGCTTGATAAATGTGATTATTGGACCAAAACATTAACTCTTCAATTTGAATGGCATATTAGTTTCTTTTGGGCCCATGCTTGTCTTTGCTTAAATGTAAATAATGAATGATGAAACAATTGAATAATATAATGAAATGTAATGTTAAGAAATATGATATTCTTGTGTATTACTTCTAATTCTTGAAAGTATGACATTGGCATTACATTAAAGCATATTGTTATTGTAGTTTATACCACTAAGCCATTGGCTTAGCGTGATTATAGTTTATCGCGCAGGTACAGGGTAGATCTGATTGAACTGGAGAGTTTAGCTAGACCGAGTTGAGTCTAGGCTTGTGAAGTGTTGATTGTGGACTTCATGATCAGAGATGAACTGCCAAACATGTATAAACTTTATAATTTTGTAAACATTGATTTTGATATATATACATATGTATTTTCCGCTACTTTTTTAACAAATGTTTGGAACAGACTGTTTTTGGATAAATTTTTGGGGTAATGAAGATATATGTATATGTATTTTAACAAGGAATGTTTTCTCTATTGATTTCTATAACATGAGTTAAATGCTTTAAGTTTACTCGAACTGACTTATGATGCTTATATGTTAAAGATTAAAGTTTGGTTTTTTTAAAATGAACCGTGACATCCCTTTATCTGGTATACATATATCACGTGTTGTACGGGTGTATGCGGTATTCGTATATGGGGTACGAGGGTGTTACAACTGTTTTGGTATCAGAGCCTAGGTTTGAGATTCTCAACCTAGGTGAATTGTAAGAAAAAGAAAATTTTGATTTTAAAATATGGTTTTTGAATAAGTTACATGCTTTGGCACTGGCAGTTTCTGATCTTTGATGAGGCATATTCTGCTGTGTTTGCAGATATAGGTAGTGACGGCGTCTTAGACACATCAGTTCATAGAGGATAGTGCTGAGAGTGTAGCTTCTGAGGAGAGTAGAGATGGAGCTAGGGTTGAGAGAGCTGGAGAGGTACCTGCTCCTGTGCCAGAGAGACCAGCTGCTGATGAGATTCCGCCGGTTTGGTTACGGCATGTGGTGAAATTGTTGAGACAAGATCCAGTGCAGCAGCCACCACCGCAACCACAGCCACAGGTATAGGTGAGGCAATATGATAAATTGAGGAAGTTTGGGGCTGAAGTTTTCTTTGGTACTACAGATCCTGCAGTAGCTGAGTAGTGGTTGGATAGAGTTTAGAGGGTATTTATCCAGCTGCAGGCTACTTCTAAAGAGAAATTTGATTATGCTAGATTACTTCTGCAGAAAGATGCTTATGATTGGTGGAAGACGGTTCCACATGCTATGGATGATCCACCGACCTTGTCTTATGGTGATTTTCTGCGGGAGTTTGAGCAGAAATATACTCCGAAGGAGTATAAAGATGCTAAAAAGATGGAGTTTTTAAATCCGAGGCAGGATAACCGGACAGTGATAGAGTATGAGATTGAGTTTATTCGGTTGAGTCATTATGCCGGCGGGATTATTTCAGATGAGATAGACCGGTGCAAGAAATTTGAGGAGGGATTGAGACCCTCTATTATGTGTATTGTTGCTGGTTCTCAGTACCAAGATTTTTCTCAGTTGATTGCAGCAACCAGAAGTGTTGAGAAAGCACAGGGTATTGCAGCAGCTGCTACCGAGGACAAGACTAGAGGTAGGAGACCCCAGTTTGAGGCAGGGTCTTCATCTATGAAGAGAGGCAGAGGAAGTTTTGTTCCGAGGATCAGTAGGAGCCAGAGACAGTTTGGTAGATCGGTACAATATCAGAGGCAGAGACCGAGACCTACAATTTCTGTAGCTAGTGCACCGACTCTAGTGGTTCAGAGGTCTATTCCACCTACATGTGTTCATTGTGGTAGGCACATGGGGGTGCTTGCTGGAAGACGGGTGGACCAAGAGTATATTTTAGATGTGGCTCACCGAATCATTTCATCAAAGATTGCCCTGAGCTACTGGAAGATAGACAGACTGATACTGCAGCTTCTCGACCTAGTGTCAGCATAGGAGGTCGAGGAGACAGAGGTTTTAGTAGAGGTGGTCGACCCAGGATTAGTCAGAGAGGAGGTTCTACATCCGAAGGCAGTAGGCCAGATGAGGCTGGACCATCTCAGCGAGTATATGTGATGCAGAGGCAGCCGGATGCTTCAGCAGTTATTGCGGGTACATTTTCTTTATTTGGCATTTTAGTTCTTGCTCTAATTGATCTAGGATCTACTCATTCATACATAAGTGCATCCATCTTGCCTATAACTGAATTGCATTTAGAGTCCTTAGGATTTGATGTCTTGGTGACAAATCCTTTAGGGTATAGTGTGGTAGTTAGCAAGGTGCACCGAGATAGTTCAGTTGTGGTGCAAGATGAGGAGTTTCTTGGTGATTTGATTGAAATGCCTTTTAAGGAGTATGATCTAATCTTAGGCATGAACTGGTTGTCTAAGCATGGAGCTGTGGTAGACTGTCAAAAGAAGTGTGTTTCTCTGAGAACCAGTGATGGTAGAAGTGTGATGGTATCTAGCGAGCTGAGACATATTGCATCCTTGTTTGTTTCAGCTATTGCAGCTAGGAAGTTGATTCGAAAAGGGTGTGATGCTTATCTTGCTCATGTTGTAGATACCAGAGTAGTGGGTTCTCAACTTGATAGTATACCCACAGTTGCAGAATTCCCAGATTTTTTCCTGAGGAGTTGCCAGGGTTACCCACTTAGAGAGAGGTTGAGTTTGGTATCGATTTGTTGCCTGGTACCACTCCCATCTCTATTACTCCCTATCGAATGACACCTGCTGAGTTGAGAGAGTTGAAGGTGCAGTTGCAGGAGTTGTTGGATAAAGGGTTTGTTCGCCCTAGTGTGTCTCCGTGGGGAGCACCTGTTTTATTGGTGAAGAAGAAGGATGGTACTTTGAGATTGTGTATTGATTATAGGCAATTGAATAAAGTGACTATCAAGAATAAGTATCCTTTGCCTAGGATAGATGATCTCTTCGATCAGTTGAAGGGAGCAGCAGTGTTTTCCAAAATTGATCTAAGATCAAGGTACCATTAGTTGAGAGTCAGAGCTGAAGATATATCTAAGACAGCTTTCCGCACAAGGTATGGGCATTATGAGTTCTTGGTGATGCCTTTTGGATTGACGAATGCACCAGCAGCTTTCATGGATTTGATGAATAGGGTGTTTAGACCCTATCTAGATCAATTTATAGTGGTCTTTATTGATGATATTTTGGTGTGTTCGCATAATAAGGAGGAGCATGATAAACACTTGCGGATTGTATTGCAGACTTTGAGAGAGAAGCAATTGTATGCTAAGCTGTCTAAGTGTGAGTTTTGGCTTGATCAAGTGACTTTTCTTGGTCATGTAGTTTCAGCGGATGGTATAAGAGTTGATCCAAGTAAAGTTGAGGCCATTCTGAATTGGAGTCCACCGAATATTGTGACTGAAGTTAGAAGTTTTCTGGGTTTGGCAGGCTATTATCGACGGTTTGTGAAAGGTTTTTCTTTCATAGCTACTCCACTCACCAGATTACTTCGAAAGGGAGTTAGATTCATGTGGACAAAGCAGTGTCAAGTAAGCTTTGAGCAATTGAAAGAGATGTTGACTCAAGCTCCTGTTCTTTCTTTGCCTGTGGAAGATAAACCATAAGTTATTTATAGTGATGCTTCACATAGTGGTTTAGGTTGTATTTTGATGCAGGAGGGTAGAGTCATAGCTTATGCTTCTCGGCAGTTGAAGCCGCATGAGCTTAATTATCCTACACATGATTTGGAATTGGCAGCCATAGATTTTGTTTTGAAGATTTGGCGACATTATCTTTATGGGGAAAAGTGTTTCATCTATACAGATCACAAGAGTTTGAAATACTTGGGGGTTCAGAGAGAGCTGAATCTTCGACAGAGATGGTGGTTGGAGTTGATTAAAGACTATGACTGTTTGATTGATTATCATCCTGGTAAAGCAAATGTTGTTGCTGATGCTTTTAGTAGGAAGTCTTTGGCAGGCTTGACTACTTATTTGCTCTCATTGCTTGTTGAGTTGAGAGCGTTGCATGCTAGTTTTGAATCATGTGATGATGGTGCTTTGTTAGCTCATTTGCAATTGAGACCGGTGTAGTTGGATCAGATTAAAGAGGCTCAGTTGGCTGATGAGAAAATTTAGAAAGTTATGTCGGATTACTAAAAGGGGGAGAGTCGAGATTTTCTTGTAAGAGATGATGGCAGCCTTTGGTACAAAGATAGATTGTGTGTTCCCGATGATGCAAGATTGAGAAAGATTATTTTAGAGGAAGCACTTCAGTCGATTTTTGCTATGCACCCTGAGAGTACCAAGATGTATCATGATTTGAAGCAACATTATTGATGGTCAGGTATGAAGAGAGACATAGAGGAGTTTGTATCTAAATGTCTCACTTATCATAGAGTAAAAGCTGAGCACCAAGTTCCAACAAGGTTGCTCCAACCTTTAATAGTACCATAATGGAAATGGGAACGTGTAACAATGCATTTTGTGATTGGTTTGCTATTGACTCAGAGGAAGCATGATGCCATCTGGGTGATTGTTGATTGGTTGACGAAGATAACTCATTTTCTTCTAGTTAGAATGGACTATTCTCTAGAGAAGTTGGTTGAGCTGTATATCAGTGAGATAGTGAGGTTGCATGGAGTCCCAATTTCTTTGGTGTCTGATTGAGATCCCCGGTTCACTTCAAGGTTTTGGAAGAGTTTACATGCTGCTTTAGGTTCTCGATTGCACTTTAGCACTGCTTTTCATCCACAGATAGATGGACAGTCAGAGAGAGTGATACATATTTTAGAGGACATGTTGAGAAGCTGTGTCATTGATTTCTCTGGGAGTTGGGACAGATTCTTGCCATTGATGGAATTTTTTTATAACAACAGTCATCAGTCCAGTATTAAATGGCACCACTTGAGGCATTGTATGGTAGAAGATGTAGGACGCCTCTATGTTGGGATGAAGTTGGAGAAGGCAAATTGGTTGGTCCCAATTTGATTAAAGAAACAGAAGAGAAAGTGAAGATAATTTGGGATCTGTTGAAAGCAGCTTCAGACCGATAGAAATCTTACTCAGATTTAAAGAGGCGAGACATAGAATTTTGTGTTAGAGATAAAGTATTTTTGAAAGTGTCTCCTTGGAAGAGAATTTTGAGATTTGGCCGTAAAGGGAAGCTGAGTCCTCATTTCATTGGACCTTATGAGGTATGGAGAGAGTTGGACCAGTTGCTTATAGACTTGCTTTGCCGCCTGAATTGGATAAAATTTGTAATGTCTTCCATGTCTCTATGCTGCGAAGGTACTGATCAGACCCATCTCATGTTTTATCAGTTGAATCTATTGAGGTGAGTTCAGATTTGACTTTTGAAGAAGAACCTGTGGCTATCTTTGCACATGAAGTAAAAGAGTTGAGAAATAAGAAAGTGCCACTTGTGAATGTTCTTTGGAAGAATCATGCAAAGAAAGAGGCAACTTGGGAGAGTGAGCAAGTGATGCAAGATTAGTATCCTCAATAGTTTCAGACTTGAGATCAGGTAATTACGAGGATGAAATTTATTTTTAGAGGGGGAGAATTGTAATATCCCATACTATACCCTAAAATTTTTGGAATAATTATTGTTGAAATTGGATTAAATGATATAAAGTATATATTTATGATTAAGTGGTATGAGAGAAAAAGAGAAGTGTGTATATGTTGTATATATAGAGATATATACAACATATATAAGTCAACTAATTAGTTAGTCAAATGAGATTTATAGATTATTTAAAATGGAAATTAGTTAAGTGGATGATGATATTTATGATTATTTTATTATTATAATTGCTTGGTGGATATTAAAAGAGGACTTTAGTGGATAAGAGATAAGTGGATGGGTTGACTTTCATTTTCATCTTCTTCTTTCTTCTCTTTGGCTGGCCATCACCATAGCTAGAAGGAAAGGGAGTTTTGTTGTTCTTTAACTCAATATTGGAAGGTGTTTTAAGAGATCAAGTTGGAGTTTGAAGGGTTTTTATCACTTTTGGTAAGTTTTCCAACTTGTTTCCTTGGTTTTCTTTTGAGTTTGTGTATTGAGGTTGTTGTTGATATGTGTATGATTAATTTTGATGTGTTTGAGATTGTGTTGTCTATTTGACTTTGATTTTGGGGTTAGTTTGGAGGAAAGGTTAAGTTTGGTGAAGGAAAGCAAGTGTTGTGGATTGTGTATGTGTTGAGTTGTGATTTGTGTTTTGATGTATGTATTGAGTTGTTTTGGTGTTTATACAAGTCTAGTATGGTTTATTGATGGTTTTGGGTAAGATTGTTTGGAATGATAAAGGGTAAAGTATGATGTTTGTTGGATGTAGTGTTGTTGGTGTCGGAATCAGGATTTTTGACCTGACACGCCCAGTAGCACGGCCAAGTCTTTGGACATGTCAATGGTTTTGTTTTTTGGATGGGTGACACGTCCAGTGACACACCCACGTCACTGAGCGTGTCATAGCTACTGTGTTATTGGTGGATTGACACGTCCAGTGACATGCCCATGTCACTGAGCGTGTCATAGCTACTGTGTTGGGGGAAGATTGACACGGCCAGTGACACGCCCATGTCACTGAGCATGTCAAAGCTTCTATGTTGTGAGTTTAGGGCACGGTCAAGGACACGCCCGTGTTGTTGAACGTGTCATGTGTAGAGTTTGCCCTAGTTAGCTCTTATCCTTATTTTCTTCTTGTGTATCTCTAAGTGAGTGTGTATAATCACTTTTGGATTAGGTTTTGAAGAATTTGAGTTGCCCTAATCCAAGTGTTGAAGGATTCTTGGAAGAGGAAGTGGTTAGATTGGTGTGAGTTGCTCTTGAGGTAAGTACAAACCTTACATAGTTGCATATATTTATATGACTTTGGGACTTAATACATTTGGTTGTAAATGTGATAAGTAATCTATTGCATTGTTGATACATTTGATTAATGCGATGATTTGTATAATGTGAAAGATATAATGATCATTCAAAATGTATGTACAATGCAATTGGTTATGTATACCCTAATGATGAAATATGAAGTCATTGTTGTTGGCTATAATGATGCAAATGAAATAATTGGGGCATGGTTGCCTAGATGATTATGAGAAAATGAGAATGGAATTGATAATGAAATAATAAAAGAATTGTGTGCCTAATGTGTTATTCAATTTTCAGAGTTTTATTATTGGTGGCATGCCTAAAAGTAACAATCCCTTGAAGCTGGGTTGGGCTTGGTCCTTGAAGCTAAGTTGGGTTGATGCTTAGCTCCCCTTGAAGCTTGGTTGGGCTTAGTCCTTGAAGCCTAGTTGGGATGCTACATATGAGATGTTTCTCATTATGATAATGATTCGCCTACGGGCTTGATAAATGTGATTATTGGACCAAAATATTTACTCTTGAATTTGAATGGCATATTAGTTTCTTTTGGGCCCATGCTTGTCTTTGCTTAAATGTAAATCATGAATGATGAAACAATCGAATAATATAATGAAATGTAATGTTAAGAAATATGATATTCTTGTGTATTACTTCTAATTCTTGAAAGTATGACATTGGCATTACATTAAAGCATATTGTTATTGTGGTTTGTACCATTAAGCCGTTGGCTTAGCGCGATTGTGGTTCATCGCGCAGGTGACAGGGTAAATCCGGTTGAACTGGAGAGTTAAGCTAGACCGAGTTGAGTCTAAGCTTGTGAAGTGTTGATTGTGGACTTCAAGATCAGAGACGAACTGCCAAACATGTATAAACTTTATAATTTTGTAAACATTGATTTTGATAGATATACATATGTATTTTTCACTGCTTATTTAACAAATGTTTGGAACAGACTGTTTTTGGATAAATTTTTGGGGTAATAAAGATATATGTATATGTATTTTAACAATGAATGTTTTCTCTATTGATTTCTATAACATGAGTTAAATGTTTTAAGTTTACTCGGACTGACTTATGATGCTTATATGTTAAAGATTAAAGTTTGGTTTGTTTAAAATGAATCGTGACACCCCTTTATCCGGTATACGTATATCACGTGTTGTACGAATATATGCGGTGTTCGTATATGAGGTACTGGGGTGTTACATTAATTAACAGTTTTAGTTTAAATAACTGAAATTTGTTAGATTAGTTACACAAGTTGTTAGTTGTCTATTTATATGTATAGTAACTGACTCATTTTTTAAGAATACAGAATACAAAAGTCTTTTTTTTCATTTTTGCTTTAATCACGTTTTTCAATATGATATCAGAGTCACAATCTAATATCTTAATATTGAGCCACCCACAGATGTTCAGTCTTGCAAACTTCACATTCTAGATTTTTTATATATGTTAGAGTCTAGGTGTGAGGAGGGTGTATTAAGTATTCTACATTGATAAAATATAATAAATATGTACTCTTTTTAATAGTTTGAACAATTATTACCTCAAGAGTTAGCTTTTAAAATTGAATTAGGCTTAAATATATTTTTTAAAAAAATAAAGAGAAAATTAGCGTCAACTTTTTAGACAAAAAAAAATTTAAAAAAAATATAACTTTTTAAAAAGAAGATATTTAAGTAAAATTATTATTCAAAAAGACATAATTAAATTTGATAAATACACTACACCAATGGCAATAATGCACCCCCTCAATCAATCATGTAATATATATTATATTAAATATTTGAAATATACATATTAAATTAATAAATTCACTCTTTATATATTTATTATCTTCAATTATTTTTAATTTTTATCCTAAAATTGATATTAAATGGGGTTTCTTCAAAATACCTTAAAAATTTAAAGTACTTTCAAAAAATATCTATTTTTCTTTTTTCATTTAAAAAATATCAATTTTTAAATTTTAATTTCAAAAATACCTATTTTCAGAGATATATTCTTAGTAATATTTAATATATAAAATATATACTTTATTTTTAAAGGTATATAACATTGAGTATATATTTGGTATGCTAAATATATACTAAAAATATAATATTTTAAAAAAAATAAAAGGTGTGCTATACAATATAATTTCTTCTGATAAATTATTTTATAATTTAATTATGAATTAGGTTTAAAAATTTTATAATTAGATTAATTATTTTATAAAAAAATATTCTATCACATAAATTTATTAAAAAAAATTAATTTAAACACTTTCTTTAAAATATCTCAAAAAATATATAAATATTACTTAAAAAATATTAAAATAAAATGATAAAAATTCTAACATTTAAATATTTAATATAGAAATATAATTGAATATAAATATTAATGTTAACTATTTGTATTAATTTTTTAATATAAAAATAAAATTAAATATAAATTTATGTGTAAATTTTTTTTGAAAATTTTGTCTCCTCCCATCATATTTCTAATTATGTCACTGTACTACAATTGCGTAATAATTAATAAATGTAAATATTTAATTAAATAAAACAACAAGTTCAAGCATTTAAAATAATAAAAATTAAAAAAATTAAATTTCATCAGTGTAACTTTTTAATAGATTTGGCAATATCATTATTTTTTTGTATATTAAGTATTCTTCAAATTTTAACTATTTTTTTTTTTTTTGTAAAAGACTACATAATTCTTTTCATTTAAATCAGTTTAATTATTTTACAATCATATATACCTATAAATTTATGTCATCATAATGAATAAATTAAAATTTAATCATTTAAAATATTACTTAATAGTTAAATCTCATTTAATCAATTATTCATAAATCTCAATAAATTCTATAAAAATTTATTGAACATTAATTAATTAATTATTAGGGTTGTACATTCGGTTAATTGAAATCGAGCCTAACTAAAATATGAGATAACCGAAATTTTTAAAATTTTATAAATAATAATCGAACTGAACTGAGTACTTTAAAAATAGAATTATAATCGAACAAAAATATTTTTATTCGGTTAGTTAATTATTTTGGTTAATTTATTTTTTTAATATATAATAATAAAAATTTTCAAGCTAATCAATTAATAAAATTTTAAAATAAATAAATTTATACTAATTATTTAGTAATATTATTAGAAGTTATAGTATTTAAATCAATATTAAATATATTAATATTTAATATTAATAAATATCATTATATAAATAAAAACAATCTAAAATATATTTTTAATAGATAATAATCTCAAAATAATCAATAGATTTATAACTTTAATTATAGTATAAAATTTTTAATTTTGATACAATAAATAATTAAAAATATTAATTAAGATAAAAAAATTATTTTTAAATTAAGAAAATAAATATTATATTAATTAAATTATAAAATTTTTATTTATATAATTAACTATAATATTTAAATATAATATAAAAAATATAATAAATTCATATATATGTAACTAAAATACAAATTTAATTATTATCATAAAATTAACTGAATCGATAATTAAATATTAAATATTTTATATTTTAATAATTAAATTAAATAAAAAATTAATTATTTTTCTATTAAAATAACTAAATTTTTACGATTAACTTATACACAGCTATTAGTTGATAATTTCCCGAGAAAAGATTGCACAAATAAAAAAGGACAGTGGCGGTGATATGACAGAGTGAAAGACATGGACCGTCTACTTATTCGGACTGAGTCAAAAAGTAGCATACAGTGTTGCGTAACTTGCGTTATAAAAGGGCTCATTTTATCTTATCAACAAAACGTTGCAGTGGTTCGTATTGTAATTTTCTCCAAAACAAGTGGGTACTGTCATTAATGAAGTAATCATAATGACGTCATCCACGGCCTAATGATGATGTAATTCCTCTGCTAATAGCACGTGCTTACTGCATGTCGACCAAAGTACTTGGCTTATGTTATGGGACGAAACTAATTCATTAGGCCATCTCTAAGATGCGCTAAATCACGCAGATATAAAATAAAATTTAGCTAGCCATTATAGCTACGCTATCTTTTTTTTTTTTTTTAAATATATATTATAAATTATATTTTTAATATTATATATTAAATTTTTATTTGATTAAAATATATTAATTAAACTGATTAAATTTATTTTTTAATTAATAGAAAAATAAATTATTTTCTAATTTAATTTTAATTATATCTAAAATTAAAAATATAATTTTTTTCAAAATAATTTTAGTATTATTGAATTAAAAACTTATTAATAAGATAAAATAAAATAACAAATAAAAATTAACCATGTTGAAATTTTAATATATTGATACATATATATGCATTAATTAGATTATAAGAAATTAAAAATATTTAGATCAATTAATTTTACAAACCTAAATATTACTATATAATTAATTATATTAAATTAGTAATGATTAAATGTGTATTTATTATATTAATTTTATTTTCTTAATTATATTACATTAATTTAGTTCATAATTATTAAATTTTTAATATTTATGCAATAATAAAATATATAATATTTAAAATGAAGATAATGATAGAATAAATAATAAAACTTAAACATTATAAAGTTAAAAATACAAAGACAATACATTTAAAAAGAAAAAAACATAAAAAATACAACATAGACTTAATAAAATAAAACATAATAAATATTACTTCATACTCTTAGAAATTATCTTGGAAGCGACTTACAAAATTGAAATACTAATTGAATTCACCGTTGAATGTTGCACCATGAAATCATTGGTCTTCACCTTGAGTTTGTAACTTATGTTGTTGAGATTTTTTTTTTGTATTATTCTTTGTTATTCGCTTCTAAAGAACTCACGTACTTGTGGATTGATTATATTATTTAGATCTTTAAGTCGAATTTTATTCTCCTCTTTAAATTCAGTCATAGCTATTTTTCACTCTTGAATATCGTAACTTCTTTCCCTATCTGATGCACTTTTTTTTTTTTAATTTTAACAAGTTGTTGGTTTTCTTGATTTATGGTTTCGATGAGTATTGAAACTTGATTATCATTTTTTCTTTTCAGTTTTAATTTATTGATGCTCATAGGACGTCTTGATGAACGTCCACCACTATTGCTATCATTTATATCAATAGAAAATGAAAATAAACTAGGACTTATTGGAGACTCATTAGCATTGTCTGATGGAGACTATGCAAAATTAGGATTGCAGTTATGGAATCTCGATGCAGCATTGGCAACGCTCTAAAATTTCTTAATATCCTTTAGGATTGGCCAAACATGCTCAAACTTGAATCCTTTTTTAGTATCATGCGTGAATAATGTTTTCATATGATTTAACTGCAGAAAAAGTTGATGTTAGTTTCAATTCTTAAAAAGCAAAATCCAAAATTGAAACTGAATACTCAAAATATCTTCTTGTGAAGCACCGATGGTGTGAGCAGGGATTTTTGCCCCCACTCATAGTGGAATGTTTCTTGCGACTTCGGCACTGTTTTAGGCTCGGGGCCTTAGAGAACACGGACTTAAGTCCGAAGAAAATGGAGTCACCACCCGGATGGGCCGAGAAAAAGAAAGGGGTGGATGACTCGATTCCTAAGGAATCTCCAACCCCTAATGAGTTCGGAAAGTTGGGTACGTGTGTGGAAGGTGAGAAATGGCCCAGCACCCCCACAACGCCCTGTTCATTAGAACCGGCCTCCTTTACAGGTCTTAATATTATAAAATTTTTAAATATAACAATATTATCCATATTACATGCAACAATTAAAATAACACATCATTATATTAAAATCAAAGCAATGTCCAAGCAAAACAAATAAATGGACTCCCATCCGAGGATGGAAACGTGTCCTTACATCATCCATGTCTAAACTAATAGGACACCCACCAAAAGGTAGAAACATGTCCTTTACATTGGTCTAAAATATAAAAGCAATTTAAATTACATGATATTTAACTAATGAGGTACCCACAAAGTGGAAACATACCTCTTACACTTTTAATACTAAAACAAGCAAATAATAACAATAAAGAAAGCATCCATCCATGATAAATTAAGTAAATCAAGCATTGAAATTAAATAAATCAACCACCAAAACATATAATAGACTACATAATCAAATATAAAAATAAAGCAAGTAAAGATACAAATTGAAGTTTACTGTTTCTATTTAAAGTTCTTTAATTAATATTTAGGGTTTATAACTCTTAGCTACTGTAAAGGTTTAAGAGAATTAAAATGGATTAGGGTTTCGTGAATCAAATTAGGGTTTAGGGGTAACATTATGAAATTAGGGTTTTAGAAATATTAAAACATTAGGTTTATAGCTCTTGGTTACTGGATTGTTGTTTTGGATTTACTGTATTGAGTTTGAATGTTTAGGTTTATAAGATTTTAAGGATTAAGGTTTAGGAAAACTAGGGTTTACGATTTTGGTTTTGAGAGAATTAGGGTTTTTAGGAAAACTTAGGGTTTAGGTTTACTGGTTTGGGGGTTTACTGTTTTGGTTTTGGAGTTGAAGAAAATAGTTTAGAATTTTATAAAGTAATTGTGATTTTTAGAAACTGTAAGGTAAGTTTAGAGTTTGGATATTTAACAAAACATTTGGAAATTTTGGAAAAGAATTAGAAGAAAACAATTTAGGGTTTTTTTTTTAAAGCTTTTGGAAATAGGAAAAACGATTTAAGGTTTTTGGAAATAAACGAGTATTTTTTAGGATTTTTGGAAATAGAAGGAACAATTTAGGGTTTTAAGGTTTTGAAGAAACAGAAAAGGATTTTTAGGATTTTTAAGGTTTAGAAGAAACAAAAAAGTATTTTTAGGGTTTTTTTAAAATAGAAGAAACGATTTAAGGTTTTTGAAAAATAAAAGAAGCGAATTAGGGTTTTTGAGGAATTTGAAAACAGAAGAAATCATTTAAGGTTTTTGAAAAGAAGATCAAGTTATTACATATTCTAAGACTAAAGTTTTGTATGTATATTATTATGAATCAAAGAAACAAAGCTATGAATAGTTTATGATTAAGGATCAAACCTGCGTAGTTGGTTCCGCCAAAATTAACTTCTGGATGAACGGAGACAAAGGCAAGATTGCTGCCTTTGATGGCTTGCTTGCTTATTCCTCTCAAATCTGAAGTCCCCAAATTCAAAATTCTAGTCCTAAGTTTTTCTCCTTGATGTTTTTTTTTCAAGTCCAATTCCTTTTTTTTTTGTGTTTTTTTAGTGTTATTTATAGTAAATTTAGAAGATTCATTCCAATTGTTTAAGGAAACAATACTTAATTAGGAAAAGAAAACCGAAACCAAATAGAATTTGATTTCGAAAAAAATTGCGTTGGAAAAATCTCGCTGGCAAAATTTGCGACGGGTTGCGAGGAATTGCGAGTGAGAATTGGCTCTGGTGGGCTGCCAGGCCATTTCACCCAATAACTTTCGGTGACGAATTTTTTCGTCGTTGAATTTTATTTTTATTTATTTATTATTATTTTTATTATTATTTATTACTATAATTATAAAAAATAAATATTAAAACAAATATTATTTAATTAAGATAACACAAAAATTATTTTGGACTAAATAAAATATATTGGACTGGACTGGGTCAAAAATTAAGGGTTTACAGTTTGCCCCCTACTTGAACGATCTGAGACATTAGTAAAAGAGAGTGAAAAGCAATAAGACTTAATTTTTCTGAGATGGTTGAGGTTTTGGGTTCTGGACCCGGTTTGAGTTCTGGACTCAAGAAAAATTTTAGGTTCTGGACCTAAGGATAACTTTGGATTCTGGACCGGAGCTAAGTTCTGTACTTAAAAGAGATTTTAGGTTCTGGACCTAAGGATAATTTGGGTTATGGACCCGAGCTAAGTTCTGGACTTAGAAGAGATTTTAGGTTCTGGACCTAAGGATAATTTGGGTTCTGGACCCGAGCTAAGTTCTGGACTTAGAAGAGATTTTAGGTTCTGGACCTAAGGATAATTTGAGTTCTGGACCCTAGCTAAGTTCTGGACTTAGGAGAAATTTTAGGTTCTGGACCTAAGGATAATTTGGGTTCTGGTCCCGAGGATAATTTGGGTTCTGGACCCGGGCTAAGTTCTAGACTTAGGAGGAATTTTAGGTTCTGGACCTAAGGATAATTTGGGTTCTGGACCCTAGCTAAGTTATGGACTTTGGAGGAATTTTAGGTTCTGGACCTAAGGATAATTTGGGTTCTGGACCCGTGGATAATTTGGGTTCTGGACCCGGGCTAAGTTCTAGACTTAAAAGAGATTTTAGGTTCTGGAACTAAGAATAATTTGGGTTCTGGACCCGAGCTAAGTTATGGACTTAGGAGGAATTTTAGGTTCTGGACCTAAGGATAATTTAGGTTCTGAACCCGAGACTGAGTTTGACTGACCTTTTATCAGTTGAGAATTTTAACTGCTCTGGATGTTCTATTCTTTAACGCATTATGACCCTCAAAATGGATCTTCATCGTTGGACCTTGGATCTACATCCTTAGCATCGGATCTTCACCTTTGAAAATGATTCTTCATCCTTGGAGATTCGGGTCTTCACCCTTGTAAATGGATCTTCATCCTTGGAGATCAGGTATTCACCCTTGTAAATGGATCTTCATCCTTGTAAATGGATCTTCATCCTTGGAGATCGGGTCTTCACCCTTGTAAATGGATCTTCATCCTTGGAGATCAAGTCTTCACCCTTGTAAATGGATCTTCATCCTTGGAGATTGGGTCTTCACCTTTATAAATGGATCTTCATCCTTTAAGATCAGGTCTTCACCCTTGAAAATGGATCTTCATCCTTGGAGATCAGGTCTTCGCCCTTGTAAATGGATCTTCATCCTTGGAGATCGGGTCTTTACCTTTGTAAATGGATCTTCATCCTTTGAGATTAGGTCTTCACCCTTGAAAGTGGATCTTCATCCTTGGAAATGGGGTCTTCACCCTTGAAAATGGATCTTTATCCTTTTGGACTTCGGGTCTTCACCCTTTGTAAATGGATCTTCATCCTTTGAAATTGGATCTTCATCCTTGAAAATGGATCTTCATCCTTGAAAATCGGATCTTCACCCTTGAAAATGGATCTTCATCCTTAGAGATTAGGTCTTCACCATTTGAAATTGGATCTTCATCCTTGGAATAAGGTCTTTACCTTTGAAAAATGGATCTTCATCCTTGTAAATCGGGTCTTTACCCTTGAAAATGGATCTTCATCCTTTGGACTTCAGGTCTTCACCCTTTGAAATTGGATCTTCATCCTTGGAATCAGGTCTTCACCTTTGAAAATGGATCTTCATCCTTGAAAATTGGGTCTCCACCCTTGAAAATGGATCTTCATCCTTGGAGATCAGGTCTTCACTCTTGTAAATGGATCTTTATCCTTGGAGATCAGGTCTTTTACCCTTGAAACATGGATCTTTATCCATTGGAGGTCGGGTCTTTACCCTGGCTTCAACTCTTTTAGCTGGACTGATCTTTTATCTTTTGCATCTTCATTCTTTTAAGGAATCTAATTTTTTTTCTTTTTCATTCTTATTCTTCCTTTGCACTTTTGCAAAAAATTCAGCCCTTTTCAGCTAGCCTTCATATCCTCTCCTTACCCCCTGCATGGTAAAATATTAGAAGTGAGTCAAAATGTTTTGTTCATGCATAAACTTAAAAATTGAAAAGGAGAAACTTTGCCCCCTGTGTAGGTTCAAGCCAAAGAATTTTTCCATGCAAGCCTTGATTGATGCTTTTGTTATCTAGTTCTTTGCACAAGCACACATTTCTTCTCTTTGTAAAATTACTTGAACTTTCTCAAGCAATGGGCTTTCCATGCCCCCCCTGATTTGATATCTTCTTTTGATTGTTTACTTCATAGGGTTTTGCTATTCACTTTAATAAAGAATAGACAATACAAGACAAAAAAGTGCGATGTGATATGCCCATGTATGCATGATATGCATGAATGATACTTACAGTCATTCCATTGACCCATAGACTGAGGTGTTCAGTAGAAGTGTTCTTATTGACTCCTTTTAGATGCCCATTCATTTCTTGCACTAGAATGACAGGCTGCTTCACATTTATGGCTTTTATCTTCAAGATGTTGAAAATATGAATAATGGAGGCCCCAAACAGTAGAGATACATCCATTTTAAATTATGATTCAGCTTGTCAGTTGGTAGCTTCTTCATGACCTTATTAGTAATCATTTCCTTTGCCCAATGTGTTCTTCGAGGTTTGATAGTTCAACATACTCCCCTTAACTTGAAGGCTTCGTGTGACAAAAATATTTTAATTTTTTGAATTTTCGATTTTGAAATCGAATGTTGGCTTTGCCAAATCAATGTCAATGTACCTCAGGACTTGATTTTTCCAAATTAACATAACCATAACATGACAACACTGGTTATCGTACTAAACTCGGGAATTATTTCTATTTAAGCAAGAACTGTTGCACATTACTTGGACAAAGGTCTAATTGAGTTTAAATATTGTCTATCTCATATGTATGCTTATTCAAACTATCTCCACTAATAGACTCTACCTACCAAGAGAGATCAACAAGTCTTTAATAGGCTTGAAATGGGGTCTATAAGGGACACGGGTTTAAGTGAAGGCCATTTTGAGATAGGAGCTGATGTGACACAAAGGACAAACCTTCACACTACACTACAAATTTCTTGTTGGAACTTTAGACAGTTGGGAGCAATCTTTCTAGACTCTAAGTTCCTTCTATCTTCTTGGCATTAAGCTGGATCTTGATTAGAACAGTCTTTGCCCTTGCGAAAATTTTGGTACCCAAATTCATTTCTTTTCTTCTTCTCCCTTTTCTTTCTTTTTTATTTTTCTTGCTCTTCCCTTTCTTTGAGCATTTTATCATTTTGTCCTTATTCCCTGTAGGACTGTCAAGTACAGAACTTTCAAGAATTAGATGGCCTTTCTCATTTTTCTCTGATTTTGATTGAATCTTTGGTTGGGTTGGACCAATTCAAGTCAAACTGTCCTTATGAACCAAATGGAAGCCTTTTGTTGCTTTAGATAAAAGAGAACTTGGTTGGTTTTCTGAACCGTTTTAGGTTTTATATTTTTTCTTCTTTTTTCTTTTTTCCTTTTTTTTTCTTTTTTTCTTTTTCCTTCTTTTTTTTCCTTTTATTTTATTTTCTTTCTTTTTTCTTTTCTTTTATTTTCTTTCTTCTTCTTTTTTAGCTCAAACAGAGTTGTCTTGTTTGTACCAACTTGGGTTTCCGATAATGGATGAGTGAAGTGGTATAAATCTCCTTTAATAGGAATAAATCATTTGTTACTCTAATGTTATCTTGATAGATTGGTGATATTAGGTGAACTTCAACTACCCTTATAATCTTGATAACATCAACTATCCTTACAGTCTTGGCTATGCATTCCATTCTTTGATCTTCTTGCCTCTTCACCTTAGTGGTCATAAGACTTGTCAAAAGTATCACAACAGCTCAGGGTAGGTTGTTGGGGTTATATGCCAATGAAAAGAAAGCTAAAATTTCATAAAGGCTCAAAGGGACAACTAGGAATTGATATCTAATTGGGTGGATACTAGTTGTTGGCTAACCAAACAATGCCTAGATCATTTCTGCCTTAAATAAGTAGAGTTCAATTTTGCCTCGAAAGTTTGTCTAAGAATGTTCTAAGACTGATTAGGACCTAGACAAAGATAATTATGTAGGAGCCCTCTCTAAGTAAGCAT
Organism: Garcia nutans; assembly: GCA_947685225.1. Lineage (NCBI taxonomy): Eukaryota > Viridiplantae > Streptophyta > Magnoliopsida > Malpighiales > Euphorbiaceae > Garcia > Garcia nutans. The sequence continues at coordinate 45,355,253 of CANTUV010000011.1, read as the reverse complement.
ACACAACTCAATGCTATAGAGCAATTTTCTCACCTAGTAAAGTCATTCGAGTCATGATGCCTAGATATATTAATTCATGAATCATCAAGCTAGATTCCTCATTAGTTGAGCACCAAAATGAACAAAGACCAACAAAAATTTTGATGAAAGTAATTTATTTCAAGCAACTTTAAATTTGAAAAACACAACAGTTCCAAAATATTAAAGAAAGTAAAATTGAAAAGCAACATTCAAGCTAAGGAAAGTTCATTGAGTTTAAGTTTCTTTTCCTTTCACATCTTCAATAATTCCATCTTGAAAGGATGATAAAAAAAATCTTCTTCCAATCCTTTTCCCACCATGAAGGTTTCCGATGTAGGTACTCTTCCAAACTTAGACAAAGGATTGTTCTTGGTATTGGGTTTGTCCGGCTCTGGTAGCTTACCACTATCGATTAGATCTTGGATCTCATGCTTCAATCTGGTACATCTATCAGTCTCATTTCCTTGAGTTTGATTAAATTGACAAAAAGCCTTAGTATCAAATTTTGGGGGTAAAGGATTTGGCAAAGGTCGAGGGGCTAATGGCTGTAATAGTCCCTTTTTTTTGTAGCTTGTTGAAGACCAAGGCAAAGGCTTCCCCAAATCTGAAAACTGCCTTCTATTTGCTTGACCATTTGTATTAACATCAGCTTCCTTTTGTGTACTTTGATTGCTAGGCTGATAATTTCCTTTCTCATTCCTTTTTATTGAAAAATGATTCTTCTCCCTTTCCCACTCTTCAATTTGTAGACCAGCTTGGAGAAGATCTTTGAAGTCACGGATGCGTGTATGAGACATCCTTTCACGAAGACTAGGTAGGACCCCTCTCACGATTATCCTTATTTGAACAGATTCATCGAGCCTTTTCTTGAACAAAGCAGTCTTATTTCTCCACCTTTTCACATAGTCTACAAAATTCTTATTTGGCCTTTGTCTAATGGACTCAACTTCCATTAAGGTAACTTACATTTCAACATTGTAACCATATTATTGGATGAAGGCCTTGTATAGCAAATCCCAACTCTTTTGTGTTCCATCATCTAAGGTATTGAACCAATTTTGGACAACCGGGTCCAATGAGAGCATGAAGTACCTTAGAGTTTAAGTCTTAGTAGCTCGGGAAAACTGCATAGCAGTGATATACTGCTTCACATGGAGGTGAGGATGTCTGGTTCCATCAAACATCGCAAAAGATGGCATCTTGAACTTGTACGAAACTTCTTCATCTAGCTCAAATAATTTGTCAACTTTGGACATTTCTTCGATTTTAAGTTTCTTCTCAAAATTTTTTTCTAAGTCCGCAATCATCTTTTCAACATTAGAAGTTTCGATTTTCTCCATAGCTGATCTTTCAACAATCTTTGGTTCTTTCTTCTTGTCTTGAGGATCTTGGTAGTATTGAGCCCAATCATTATCATCAATGATCACCTTTTCATCATCAAAAACTACTTCACCAACTTTAGTCTTCCCTTTTTCCTTTGGCTCCTTAGTGCTAGCAGATGCTTCGACATGATTTTCTAAAATTGCAGTCAATTGGTTCTTCATGTTCTCAGCTACGACTTCTTTTATTTCTTCCATCTTGGCATTGAGGGCTTCATCCACCATTATTTGAATTTGTTTGGGCTCCATTGCTTTTGGTGAAAAAGAGATTGAGTCGTTGCTAGATTCTTCATCTGCGGCATAGGTCGGATTGTCATAAGCTTTTGAACTGTCGTAATCTAGGGCTGTGAGCCAGAGAGGATCAATGATATGAGATGCAAATGTATGCACGTATGCATGTATGCACAAACAATCAACAAAGAAAGATAATTAGGACGTTCCTTATAACATCCACACATGAATGGCGAGTCTCTTTTCCTAGGTAATATGGTTAACAAAATACCAACATGGGGTATCTTGTTTTTGAATATTTTTCTCGGATGTTTCAACCAATAGTTATATTTTCAAAAATGAAAATTAGTTCATGATAACTCCCATTAATCAGGTTTTAATCCATTCAACCAACTAAAGTAGCTTTTATGTTATATTGGATTAAAACTAAATTAAGAGGTTTATTATAAATACATTTCTCACTTGAAAAAGTAACTAATGATTCATGCCAAAAACAAGCCCATGGTTAATTATTCTTAGTATAAACTAGGCTCACAATTGATTTATGGTATTTCGTAATTGGCCTAAATACTTGTAAGCTCTTTGTAAGAAAATTTTATTCCTAAGTCATTGTAAAAAGATTTTAGAAAAAATGAATTTTGGGCTTGGTATTTGGGTTATGAGCAAAAGAATTTTTGATTTGTTTTTAGAAAAGTCTTATGTCCAAAAACCATCTTGAAAAGTTTTGAAAATAGCTTTGGTCTTTTGGACTTTAAAGAAAATTTTATTTTGAGCTTACAATGTACTTAGGTCATATTAGAAAAAGAGCAAACCAAATAAGCTACAATTTAAGCTAAGACAAATTAACCACAGTCAAACAACATGCATTTGGGGTAAAATCCTAAAGAAAGTATCTAGGGCAATTACATGAGCTTTAGTTTTTGAGTTGAAAGGCTTAGGTTCCCATAGCAAGTATATACCAAATGGTATGAGGCTATGAGTGGTTATGCCATGCTCGATCTCCATACCTTGAGTGAACGTATGGTAGCCCTTACATAACACAACATGGGTAACACGGGCGTCCTAACTCATGCACATGATGCAATCTAAATGATGCAATGGATAATATCATTATAAGAAAGAATAGAATAATATAAAGACCAACGGAATCAACTTCTCTTATCCCCAGTGGAGTCGCCACTGTGAGCGGAGATTTTCGCCCTCACTCCAGTGGAATGATTCTTGCGACTTCGGCACTGTTTTAGGCTCGGGGCCTTAGAGAACACGGACCTAAGTCTGGAGAAAATGGAGTTACCACCCGGACGGGCCGGGAAAAAGAAAGGGGTAGATGACTCGATGCCTAAGGAATCCCCAACCCCCTAATAGGTTCGAAAAGTTGGGTACGTGTGGGGAAGGTGAGAAATAGCCCAGCACCCCCACAACGCCCGTTTCATTGGAACCGACCTCCTTTACAGGTCTTAATATTATAAAATTCTTAAATATAACAATATTATCCATATTACATGCAACAATTAAAATAAAACATCATTATATTAAATTTTGAGGATGGAAACATGTCCTTAAATCATCCATGTCTAAACTAATAGGACACCCACCAAAAGGTAGAAACATGTCCTTTACATTGGTCTAAAATATAAAAGCAATTTAAATTACATGATATTTAACTAATGAGGTACCCACAAAGTGGAAACATACCTCTTACACTTTTAATACTAAAACAAGCAAATAATAACAATAAAGAAAGCATCCATCCATGAAAATTAAGTAAATTAAGCATTGAAATTAAATAAATCAACCACCAAAGCATATAATAGACTACATAATCAAATATAAAAATAAAGCAAGTAAAGATACAAATTGAATTTTGCTGTTTCTATTTAAAGTTCTTTAATTAATATTTAGGGTTTATAACTCTTAGCTACTGTAAAGGTTTAAGAGAATTAAAATGGATTAGGGTTTCGTGAATCAAATTAGGGTTTAAGGGTAACATTATGAAATTAGGGTTTTAAAAATATTAAAACATTAGGTTTATAGCTCTTGGTTACTGGATTGTTGTTTTGGATTTACTGTATTGAGTTTGAATGTTTAGGTTTATAAGATTTTAAGGTTTTAAGGATTAGGGTTTAGGAAAACTAGGGTTTACGGTTTTGGTTTTGTTAGGAAAACTTAGGGTTTAGGTTTACTGGTTTGGGGGTTTACTGTTTTGGTTTTGGAGTTGAAGAAAATAGTTTAGAATTTTATAAAGTAATTGTGATTTTTAGAAACTGTAAGGTAAGTTTAGAGTTTGGATATTTAACAAAACATTTGGAAATTTTGGAAAAGAATTAGAAGAAAACAATTTAGGGTTTTTTTAAAAGCTTTTGGAAATAGGAAAAATGATTTAAGGTTTTTGGAAATAAGCGAGTATTTTTTAGGATTTTTGGAAATAGAAGGAACAATTTAGGGTTTTAAGGTTTTGAAGAAACAGAAAAGGATTTTTAGGATTTTTAAGGTTTAGAAGAAACAAAAAAGTATTTTTAGGGTTTTTAAGGTTTAGAAGAAACAGAAAAGTATTTTTAGGGTTTTTTTAAAATAGAAGAAATGATTTAAGGTTTATTGAAAAGAAAAGAAGCAAATTAGGGTTTTTGAGGTATTTGGAAACAGAAGAAATCATTTAGGGTTTTTGAAACGAAGATCAAGTTATTACATATTTTAAGACCAAAGTTTTGTATGTATATTATTATGAATCAAAGAAACAAAGCTATGAATAGTTTATGATTAAGGATCAAACCTGCGTAGTTGGTTCCACCAAAATTAACTTCTGGATGAATGGAGACAAAGGCAAGATTGCTGCCTTTGATGGCTTGATTGCTTGCTTGCTTATTCCTCTCAAAACTGAAGTCCCCAAATTCAAAATTCTAGTCCTAAGTTTTTCTGCTTGATTTTTTTTCAAGTCCGATCCCTTTTTTTCTGTGTTTTTTTAGTGTTATTTATAGGAAATTTAGAAGATTCATTCCAATTTTAAGGAAACTATACTTAATTAGGAAAAGAAAACTGAAACCAAATAGAATTTGGTTTCGGAAAAAATTGCGTTGGAAAAATCTCGTTGGCAAAATTTGTGACGGGCTACGAGGAATTGCGCGTGAGAATTGGCTTTGGTGGGCTGCCAGGCCATTTCGCCCAATTACTTTCGGCGACGAATTTTTTCATCGCCGATTTTTATTTATTTATTTATTATTATTATTATTTTTTATTACTATAATTATAAAAAATAAATATTAAAATAAATATTATTTAATTAAGATAACACAAAAATTATTTTAGACTAAATAAAATATATTTGACTGGACTGGGTCAAAAATTAACGGTCTACAGATGGGATTGAGTTTTTCAATTTGTTGTATATATCGTCTAAATTTAGAAAGCTCTTTAAAGATCATTTGCGTGCGACATTGTAAAGATATTTTCAATCCAAATCGAGGGATGAGAAGCTCTGACTGTGGCTTATTATACTCCTCCTCCACCCTAGACCATAATTGGTCTCGTGATTGGTTAATTCCACGAATTGGATTTTGAAAAATGTCAATATAAACATTGCACAAGTGTAAATCTTCATCATTTGTGTATGATGAAGTACGATGTTGTGAAGCTATTTTATGAAATAGTAGTTGGAAAATAAATTTAAAAGATGAATTTGTAGAGAGAAATTGTATGATAATGTGATGAAAAGGAGGATATGCTATGGTATTTATAATGGAATTATGAAGATAATATAATACTTTATAAATTTAATCTAATGGTTGAGATATATATGAAATCCAACTTGTTAGCTACACAATTGGTATTTATTTTGATCTTAAGCAATCAAATTAAATAAGACTAATATTTGTACCAAGTTACATTTTGCAGGACTTAAATTTTTTTGAAGAAATCTCAAGAGCCCAATCGAACCAATAGCCAGCTGACCGAACTCAAGAGAAGCTGACCATACAGACCTAAAGTATGATTGTACCAAGACTGGACCTACTAACAGTTTGAGTGCACCGATATCGAGCTGATAAACGTTCCACAAATGAGGTGATAAGAGCACAAACATTCTAAAATGGAGCTAACTGGACTGGAGTATAGTACGACCAAATAGAGCATGAGCTGAGCAGACCAATCACGAGCTACGCAAACTAAGCTCGAGCTAAAATTTCTAGTAGAGTTCACGCTCAACATCACTTCCACATTATGAACGGACTACATGTCCCAACCAGATAATCAAGAAGTCTGACCATACCAAGACCAACCTAAATTCTCAAACATCCAATAGAGCTCACAGTCTCTAATACTTCAAAGATTTCAGCATACCATGCTTGGCACGATCGGACCTGATGCAGTCTAACCAGACCAAGCTAGAGCAAAAAATCTAACAAAGTTTCAGTAGAATTCACGGTAAATGGTACTCCCAAAATCTCAGCATACCATGAGCAATCCGATTGGACTAAAGACATTTCGACTGTACCAGTGAAACAAGATTCAAATATTATAGCCATTACTTATCCACTTAATTAGTGGATGCCACATATACTAGCCATTGAAGAACTTTTGTCAGAAAAATAGAGAGCACGACCGGACTAATGCTCAGTCTGACCATGCAGAGATCAAGCCAATCAGATTAATAGCAGTCCAACCATAAATTGTCTCTAAATAATGATTAAAGTAGGAGACAAGAATCAAGCATGTTGGCTCCTACCTCAAAAGGATAGTTGAAGACTTAAAGGCTATAAATACCACAAGAAACCTCATTTTGAATAAGATAAACATCTTTCATTTCCTTGCATCAAAATTTTTAATTGTATTCATTGAGTGTTGGATGTGAGCATTAAACACCATTGTAAGTTTGACCATTGTAAGTTTGAGTGTGAGCTTTGAAACACTTAGGTTATCATAGGAAAACTCTTATTTTGGTTGTGAGGAAGATACTCAATGTAACATCCTACAATTTTTGAAAAATTCTAATTATTGAAAAATTTAATAAAATAAATTATAATTTAAAAGGATAAATTAAATTAATGGTTTTAAATGAAAAATGAAGGGATTTTAAATAAAAAAATGGAATATAAATGTGATATATATGCAAAATATACATAACATATAAAAGTCAACATGTTTTAAAAGAAAAGAGTATTTTGGTAATTAAATGTTATAAATTCAAAATTAATAAAATAATTCAAAAAAAAAATTATTTTTGAATGGAAGAGGGAAATTAGAACTTTTAATTTATTAAAAAAATAATTAAATAATTAAATTATTTTAATATATATATATATATGTGGTTTAAAAAAAAGATGAAAGGAAAAGAAATATTAAAAGAAATATTAAAAGTCTTCTTCTTCTTCTCTTTCCTTTGGCCGAATTTTCCATGGGAGTTAGACCAAGAATTTGATTCTTCCATACTCCATAAATTGAAGAAATTAACAAGTTTCAAGTGGATTTTTGGTGTTTTCCACCAAAATTAGTAAGTTTCCATCTCTTTTCTTTGAATTCCTTGGAAATTTGGATTATGTGAGAATTTGAATTTTTATGTAGTATGTTATAATTGTTGGAATTGGTGTGTATGATGTTATTTTGGGTAGTTAACAATGATTCTAAGGTTAGATTGAAGAGATGATGGAGTTTGGTTAAAGAATGTTGAAGAGAGAGAATTTAGGGTTATGGATTTTTGGGGTTTTGAAAACATGAACTTTAATTGTGCAAATTGATTCCAAATGAGTTGTTTTAATTCATAAACAAGTATTTTAAAGTCAAATATTTGTTTTGGTGGTGTTGGGTTGGAGTTTGAGAATGGAAGTGGAGATTTAGGGTTTTGGAAAAGTGATTTTCCAAAGTGGTTGAATTGTGTGATTTTATTTGTTTAAGCATATTGTTTAGTGTTAAAAGTGATGAATATAAGCTTGGAATGAGTAATGAATTGTGTTGAAATGGAAAACCTTCAATGGGGGAAGGTTATGCCATTTTTGAGATTTTATGTATAAGAGTGTATTTTTATAATGTAAATGATTTAAATGTATTAAAATATATTTTTAATAATATAAATAAACTTAAAAACTAATTAATTGTAGTAGAATGGAATTCCAATGTTGAAGTAAGGAAAGACTAATTTTTTGAAAATTTGTAGGAGTGATGTGTAATTATGGTTTAATGTTGGAAATACCATTAAATGTGATACTAAATGATTATTTGTTATCACATTTGGTTTAAGCATTGAGGGAGGTTAATTTGCTTCATCCAAGTGGTGAAGGGAAAGTTAGAAAGATTGGATTGAAGGTTGTTTTTAGCTTGCTTTGGGTTGCTAGTGGAGGTATGTACAAACTTTGAATATAATGTTTATATTTGCATAGCATTTGGACTTAACAAATTTTGGTTGGAAAATGTGTTAAGCTACTTGGTTCATTGATTGTGTATGAATAATGTGCTATGACATTTGTAATGTCATATATGTGTTAAATGCATTGTGAAAAGCCATTGATAATGGCTAAATTGTGTAAAATATAAAATATGCATATTATGTGAAAATACCCAAAGTAATTGGGTAATGTGTTGTGAATGCATAAATGAGATATGTGGAATAATGAAATGAATTGATAATGATAAAAATGAGAAAAGTGAGAAAAGTGAGAAAAATGAGAAAGATGTGAAAAATGAGAAAAGTGAGAAAAAATATGAAAATAAGGCAATGTGCCTAGATTGAATATGTAAAAATGAGAAAGAGATTAATAATGAGAAATATGAATAAATTGTGTGCTTAGTATGTTATTCAATTTTCAGAGTTTTGGGTTTGGCGGCATGCCTATGATTGCCTATGAGCTACACGCTGGAATGGTGAAAAGACTGGGTCGTAAGCCAGGCTAGTGGATAAATATGATATTTTTGGAGTGAAAAGACTGGGTCGTAAGCCTCAAAAACTGTAGCAGTCTAGTCGGGTTGAGGACCAAGATACTGGGGCCTAAGGGTCTAGCCAGTTGAGGTCCAAGAGATTGGGGCTGTTACATTATCCATGGATATATTGCCTACGGGGCTAGACACATGGTGTCATTATGGACCAAAGCAGTAACCCTGAAATTTGAATAGCATATTAGATCCTTTTTGGGCCCATGCTTGTCTTTGTTTTAATGTGAATTATGAATTTTGAAATATTTAGAAAATATAAGAAAGTGGAATGATGTGACATCTAAATGCATTATGCATTGGCATTGCATTGAGTTTTATTGTTATTATTAAAGTTTGTACCACTAGGCTTCGGCTTAGCACAATTATTTCCATCGCGCAGGTGACAAGGTAGACTCAGTTGAGCCAAAGAGTTCTTCTGGACCAGGTCAGGTATAGACTTGTAGTTGAGCTTGTTGAGTTGCTATCGAGATCAGAAACACTACCAGCAGCATGTATATATTTTTATGTTATTGTACATTTTGAGTATTATGCATAATATATTATGTTTTGGATTTTACGTATTGTATATTATAAAGAATGTTTGGGTCAATGTATTTGAAATGGGAGAGTAAGTGTGTTTTAAATTATATATATATCTATATATATAAATGTTTGAGAAACTTGGTGAAATTGAGAAGTATGGTTGAGAAGGTGATTGGAAATTATTTGGGAGTGTTTTCTTTTTTGCAGGTTGAGTAATAGCTAAATTTTGGGATGTCCAAATTACAGACAAAACTCTGGCGAATTTTTTTCCAGAGATTTATATATATATATATATTATTTATTTTGGGTTCTTATAACAAGTAAAGAATATTTATATGCTATTTAATTTTTATATATTTGGAATTTGAAATTTTTAATTGGAAATGTGAAAAAAAAATTTAGTAAACCAGTCTGTGATATTTTTGTACCGTATATATGTATTTTATATATGCTGAAAATATATATTGTACATATATAGGGTATAAGGGTGTTACACTCAAAATTTGTAAAAGTTCAACGTGAGCTTGTGAAAACACTTAGTTAGAGTTGAGCTTATAAAATCTCAAGATTAGTGAAACCTTAACAAGTTGTTAAGGAAGTGGATATAGGATTGATGTAATTCGAACCAATATAAACTCTTTTATTTATTCTTCTCTATTTTACCCTTCTCTTGCTTTGCTGCTTTTAAGTTTTTATTTGTCATCACTTCTTCAAAATAACCAATTCAACCCCCTCTTGGTTGCTATCTTGGGACAACATAACTAATGGTTCATATATGATTTCATAGATATCTTATCTTTCTATATGGGAAGCAGTGTAGATAATGATAAGATTGTGAAACAAAAATCCAATAGTTGAGATGCAGATAAAATCCAACTAATAGTTCATATATGATTTAATAAATATCTTATTTTTTGTATGGGAAGAAGTGTAGAAAATGATAAGATTGTGAAATAGAAATCCAACGGTTGAGATATAGATAAGCTAAGATATTCAATATAAATATGACGTTGGGATGAAATAATTAGTGAAAAAGTCACCGTGTCTTAAAAAAAAAAATCTATTTTACTCTTCATTGAAAATGAATTTCAATTTTGGTTCTCCATCTTATTTCCAAAATTCTTCTTCTTCAAAGTTTGACTCTGATAAAGATGAAAACCAACACTTGTTAGACAATGAAAGGCTTTATGCAAAGTGATGTATGATCATTAATATGTACCATAACCACAAAAATATCCTTGCATAATAGATGCATCAATCAAACAACAATGTGCACCATAGTGGATCAGTTCCTGGTCATATCATGATCAATTGCGATCGGGAAAATGTTGATCATAATCTTTTCAAGGATTATTTTTTTGATAATCCTCTATACAATGATGTGATGTTTCATTGTCAGTTTCGAATGGGTAGGAGTTTGTTCTTATGTATCTTCAATGCTGTGGTAGAACACAGAGCCGAGAAGAAGATAAAAGGGGTGGATGACTTAATTCATAAGGAATCTCCAACCCCTACTGGGTTTGAAAAGTTGAGTACACATGGAGAATGTGAAAAATGGCCCAACACCCCCATAATATCCAGTTTATTGAAACTGACCTCCTTCTCAAGTCTAAATATTATTAAAAATTTAAATTATTATGATATTATCCATAATATAAATAATTTAAAGTAAATGATATCATACCATAAATCAAATAAACAAATAAAATGAGCACCCATACAATGATGAAAATATGCCCTTACAATGTCCAAATATCCACAATACAAATAAATAGGACATCCACATAAGAGTGAAAGTGTACCTCTTACAATTATCCCAGAAAAAATTAAAATAAACAATTTAAATAAACTAGGCACCCACAAGTGAAAATATGCCTTTTACAAACTCTTTAAAATTCAAATAATAAATAAATGCAATTATGGTTCTATTATTTATAGCAAAACAAATACTCTAAACATATAGCTAATCCTTACACAAACAATAATAAATTAGGGTTTAATAAAAATAAATTAAGGTTAATCATAAAATTAGGGTTATGATCCATAAATTTGGATTTTAAACATGAAATTAGGGTTCTTTTTATAAAATTAGGGTTTTTGGTTATGAAAGTAGGATTTTAATTCATAAAATTAGCAATACCAAATAATAAATTAGAATAAAGTAAATCTACAAAGTTAACAAACAAAGATGATGATTTATTAAATTAGACAAGTATTAGTTATCAAGGACTATACCTACATTGTTAGCTCTGCCAAATAATATTATTGAACAAAGCCTCATGATTGGATTAACACTATCCCTCTATGGTAATTGATATTGGGATTCTACCTTGAAAATTCTTTGATGGTTTGGATCAACTATGTTTACGGTTGAGCCAGGAATACTAGAAATTTGCTTCAGTATTCTTAATTGCTTTTTCATCTCTTTTATTTTTGGCTAATGTCTCAAATTGCTTTTTCACCTCTCTGTGTAATTTGCTCTCTGTTTTTCTGATTATTAGTTACTAATTGTTGCCTGTTATCTACTACTCCTAGCATTGGCTCTTGGCCCTCCTTTACATTATTTAATTAGGGTTTAATCAGGTTTAAATCGATTAAAAATCCTAATATTGCTAGAAAACTATCCACTTATCAAAACATAGTTCGGTTTTAAGTATGATTAGAGAATTAAGGAATCAGCAAATTGGTCATGGTTCATAGCCAATTGGCCATGAGGAAGGCTTATGGCCAATTTGACATGAGCTTTCTCCATGAGTAAGTCTTATGCTCATTGCCAATTGGACATGAGCCCAATTCATCATGACTCTTTTTTTAGGGATGATTAAGTAATTTTATCTTTTAAATCAAGATCGGACTCAAATTGGGATTTTAAATTGGGACCGAAATTAGTTTGGGCCAAAATTAAGGGTCTATAGTTTTGCCCCCTGCTTGAGCGATCTTGAATTTATTTATAAAGTGAAAAGGAATATACTCTTGGTAAATTAAAATGGACCTTAGATGCTTTGACAAATTCGGGTTGACATGAGTGCTTCAAATAAATTTGATCCGGGTCAGGCACTTTAAATAAACCCAAGTTGGTTTGGATACTTAAAATAAACCCAAAATCTTTTAATGGATGCTTCAATAAATTCGATCTAGTTTGGGCATTTCACATAAACCCGAGCTATTTCGAATGCTTCAAACAAATCTAAAATCTTTAAATGGATGCTTTAATAAATTCAAGCTAGTCCATGTGCTTCAAATAAATTTGGGGTCTTCAAGTGGATGCTTCAATAAATCTAAGCTGATTTGGGTACTTCAATAAATCCAAGTTCAAAATATAGATACTTTAGCAAACCGATCTTTGTCTGAGGATGCTTCATCAAATCTGTAATACTATGCCGTCAGGATACTTCAGCCAATCCAATATAGCTGGAAGTTTGGATGCTTTACCAAATTCGCAAAACTGCTTCTGTTGGGATACTTTAACAAATCCAATTTAGGCTAGAGGTTTGGATACTTTAACTAAATAAAAAAAACTATGCCGTCAGGATACTTCAACAAATCTAATTTAGGTTGGAGTTTTGGATGCTTTACCAAACCCCCAAAACTATACCATCAATATACTTCAACAAATCCAATATAGGTCGAAAGTTTTGATACTTCAACTAAATCTGCAAAAATTCACCGTTAGGATACTTTAACAAATGCAATTTAGGCTAGAGATTTGGATACCTCAGTAAATCCAAAGAGTTTATAATATTTGGGAAAATAGGAGTAGACTTGGTTGTGGATGCTTCAACACATTCGCTTGAAAATGTCTATCTTTGCATAAATAGATCTTTATCTTGATTCATTATTCTTGGGAATAGACATTTGTCCTACATCAACTTTAGCTCTTATAGCTAGGCTAATCTTCTGTCTTATGTATCTTTATTCATTTGAGATTTTTGGCTTTCTTCTAGCTACTTGGTCCATTCTTTAATGGATTTTGTTTTTAAGAATTCAACTGTTCTTTTCACTGGATACTTTATCTTTTCCCCCTGTGCAGGCTTAAATTGGTAATTCTTCCTCTTGTATAGGCTCTCATCAACATTTCTTCAAGCATGTAACTCTTCTTTCTTTCTTTTACAAAGTGATTAGATCTTTCTCAAGCCATAGGCTTTTCATGTTTTCTGACGCTATGTCTGCTTCTCACTATTTGCTCCAAAGAGTATCAACTGCATACCTTGATAAAGAATAGACAACAAAATGTTATGTGACATGCTCATATATTTGTGTATGCATGATATGCATGGGTGATACTTACAGTGTTTCTATTGACTCATAAATCGAAGTGGTAGGCTGAAGCATTCGCATTGGTAAATTTAGGATATTTGTATGGATCTTGAATTAGATCATCAGGAGATGTCACATAACATGAGTAGTGGAGACCAAAGTAGGATAGTCAGAGATATAAGAGACATCTATTTTAAACCATGACTCAGCACTTTAGTTGGTAGCTTATTTATAATCTTGTGAACAATTCTTTCATTAGCCTACCTTTGCCCAATATATCCTTTAAGGTTCCATATTGCAATGTACTTCCCTAAGTTTGAAGGCCCGTGTGATAAGAAAACTTTGAAATTCATTTTTAAAATCACATATTGGTTTTGTCAAATCAGTGTCAATACACCTTAGTACTTGATTTTTTCAAATTAATACATCTATAACATCACAACCTTAGTTATCATATTAAATTTGGGAATCATTTCTATTTGTGGAAAAACTGCTGCACTTCAGATGGCACATACACATTTTTTGGCCAAAGGTCTCATTAAGTTTAAATATTGTCCATCTTATATGCATGCCTTTTCAAATAATCTCCACTAATAGACTCCACCTACCAAAAGAGATCAACATACATGAGTTTGGTCCATAACTCAAATTAAGACATGTTAATTATAGTCAAACAATAAACATTTAGGATAAATCTAAGAAAAATTACTAGGCCAACTACATGGGCTTTAGTCTTTAGGGTAAAAGGCATAGGTTTCCATAACAAGTACATACCAAAAGGTATAAGGCTATGAGTGGTTATGCAGTGCTCTATCTCCACATCTTAAGTAAAAGTATGGTATCACTTACGCACAAAACTCAGGTTTCACAGGGTGTCCTAACTCACATACAAAATTTAATTCTAAATGGTGCAATGAATAATATCATAATAAGAAAAAATAAAATAATATAAAGACCAATGGGATCAACTTCTCTTATCTCCCAGTGGAGTATCCACTATGAGAGAGAATTTTTGCCCCTACTCTTGGTGAAATGTTTTTATAACTTTAGTATTGTTAGGCTATGGGCCTTAGAGAACACGGGCTTAAACTGAAAGAATAGAAGTCGCCACCCGGATGGGTTGGAAAGAAGATAAAAGAGGTGAATGACTTAATTCCAAAGGAATCCTCAACTTCCACTGGGTTCGATAAGTTGGATATACATGGGGAAGGTAAGAATTAGTCCAACACCCCTACAATGCCCGATTCATTGAAACCAACCTCCTTTTTAGGTCTAAATATTATTAAATTCTTAAACTATTATGATATTATCCATAATACAAACAATTTAAAGTAAATAATATCATACCATTGTCAACCCTTAATTTCACAAATGGCATACATAATTGGGAAAAGCAAAATTAAGAAAAATATAAATGATTCTATTATTATTTAAAAAAAATTATTGAGACACATGATGCATGAAGATCGATAGGCCACACAATGCATTGTAAGCCGCATGCGACCTATCATGATTACTGCACTACTTGTGGCCCAGTATGGATTCTAGACTCCTATAAATAGGAGTCCTCCCTTTTGTTTAAGGATCAAAATTTTTGACCCTGAAACTCTGCTCAAATATATTTGATACAAATTAATTAAAGAATAAAATTTCTCTTAATTATTTTGGACTTTCTAGATCGTTATTGATCGATTTTGTTCATTCTCCATGCAAGTACCCATTATCAAGAAAAGGCACTTACCTAAGGTAATGTGTACTTTCCAATTTCTCTTTCAATTAAGTAATTAATTAATAATAAAATTGGTCAATTAAAAAAACCCTTTGCATTCAAAGGTACAAACTATTTACATCTCTGATTCCCATTCACAGGGGATAAGTATGCACACTTAGAATATTACTCTGAATGTGAGTCCACACCTTAACAACCAACTACCTCTTTTATTTTAATGTCCTTATATATTATTCTTTAGTTTGTTATTTTCAATATTATTATTATTGTTTTCTCTTTATGTTTGTGGCTCCATTTGCAAATTGGGGTAAGATTTTTGTAAACAGATGTTCTGTGGTTGTGATTAATTTCTACCTTCTATTTTCTCTTGATTTTTATTATATTAGTTGGGGATTTGTGCTCAACCTGTGACCTATAAGGGCTAGAGTTGAGGCTCCCCTGGTACCATCATTTTGGGGATGTTGTAATATTCTACTATTTAGTACTGCATTTGTGGATGTCATACTATTAAATATTTATGCATTGCAATATATTGTCATTAATGAATATTTTGGTATAATCCATGAAAACTGTACTTATTCTTAAAATTAACCAAAAGGAAGATTGAAATCAATCAAGGAGAAAAATCATTTTTTTTAAATTAGTTTAGAAAACTTAGCCCGAGACCTATCATGATTAGTTTCAGACTAGTGCCTTATTTGGGTTAAAATTAATTTAATTTAATGGAGTCAACTAAAATATATTTTTTCCTAAATTTTTCTCACATAAAAAATAAACTAAGGTGGTGACTCTCCCATCTTTGCTTTTCAAAATAAAAGCCACCATCCCTTTTTCAAAACAAAAGGCGAGTATTCTTTTTAAAACAATAGATGATTTTAAACTTGTGCTTACCTTACTGATCGAAGACCGTACGCGGCGGTATCATATGGGATCTAGCGCAACAAAGTATTTTGGCTCCCTCATTACGGGCCAGGACCTTGGTGTTCAGGCGAGGCCTCACAACTATAAATCAAATAAATAAATAAAATGGGCACCCACACAAGGATGAAATATATGCCCTTATAGTGTCTAAATGTCTATAATACAAATAAACGTGCCCCTTATAATTGTCCTAAAAATAAATTAAAAATAAATAATTTAAATAAACTAGGTACCCACAAGTGGAAACATGCCTTTTACAAACTCTTTAAAATCCAAATAAATAAATAAATTCAATTATGGTTCTATCATTCATGGCAAAACAAATAATCCCAACATATAGTTAATCATCACACAAACAATAATAAATTAGGGTTTAATCAAAAGAAATTAAGGTTAATCATAGAATTAGGGTTATGATCCACAAATTAGGACTTTAAAAATGAAATTAGGTTTCTTATCATAAAATTAGGGTTTTTGGTTATGAAACTAGGATTTTAATTCATAAAATCAGCAAAACCAAATAATAAATTAGAATAAAGTAAATCTGCAAAGTTAACAAACAAATATGATGATTTATTAAATTAGACAAGTATTAGTTGTCAAGGACCATACCTACGTCGTTGGCTCTGCTAAATAATATTATTAAACCAAGCCTCGTGATTGGATTAGCACAATCATTCTGCAATAGTAGATATTGGGATGCTGCCTTGAAAATTCTTTGACGGTTTGAATCAAATGTGTTTTTGGTTTAGCCAGGAATACTAGAAATTAGCTTCTGTATTCTTAATTTCTTTTTCATCTCTTTTGTTTTCAGCTATTGTCTCAAATTACTTTTTTACCTCTTTGTGTGTTTTGCTCTCTGGCCCTCTAGTTATTAGTTGCTAATTGCTTCCTACTAACTGCTACCCCCGTCCTTAGTTCTTGACCCTTTTCTTATATTTTTAATTAGGGTTTAATCAGGTCTACATCGATTAAAAATATTAATCTCGCTAGAAAACTATTTACTTATTAAAATAGAGTCCGATTTTAAGTAGGATTAGATAATTAAGGAACCGATAAATTGGTCATGGCTTATGGCCAATTGTCCATGTGGAAGGCTCATGACCAAGCTCATGGCCAATTCACCATGAGTAAGTCTCATGGCCAATTTTCCATGAGTAAGGCCATCATGACATTTTTTATGGCTGATTCAGTAACTTTTGTCTTTTAAATTGCGACCGGACTCAAACTAGGCTTTTAAATTGGGACCAGATTTGGTTTAGGCCAAAATTAAGGGTCTACAAAAAAGGAAAAAAAGGAAAATTTTGGAAAAAAACAAACAAAAAGGGTGAGGGGGGAGGGGCTGTTGCGAAATCCATTGTCTCAACAAGCCTTGTGGCTACCACGACAAGGAAAAAATGTACCATGGCAACCTAAAAAGCTATTGCAGTGCACTGTCTTGCCCTAATGCTTATAAATAGGTCTTTTTCAGCTGGGAATTCATTTTAAACTTGTTTTTTTTAGTGATTTCTTAATACTAAAAAGCTAGTTTTGCTAGTTTTCCATTTTTTGCAATTTATTTATCATTTTTGAGTCTTTTTTTGTATTTTTTTCTTACCTTTTTTTTTTGTAATTTTATCACATTTTATAACATTTTTAAATGAAACTGACTTTTGGTTGCATCATTCTATCTTGAATCCATAGCATGGATATGATAGATAAAATTAACTTGGAAAATTTTGGAATTGTGCCAGTGACCGCTTTGAGGGGGTCTAAAGGTGGATTGGAATTTTCTATGTGCTTGTTTCAAATATTGGGACTTGAATGCCCATGTTTTTAGATTTGGGGCAAGCATAGAAGAACTTTGCCCCATATTTGAAGAGTTTAGTGCTATTATAGGGAGTGGTATTGATGCACTTTGAGCTATTCCAGAGACTTTGGCATGCTACTTTGGGAGATTTCAGCATTTCTTCTCCTTGAGTCAAGAGCGGGCCAACATAATGGTTATGGATGATAGCATTAACCTACTTGCAATGATTTAGGAGTTTATGGGTGCGGATGATGTACATGATGCAGAGAGGAGGAAGCTAAAGCTTAGGGCTTTGGCTTTTTGTTTGACAGTTGGGCTACTATTTTTTGATGACCCAGGGTAGGAGACATTAGGGTTGTTTGTTTTGTGGCTCAAATGGAGCACTCATGTATCATTGTTGGGATCATTTTGGCTGAGACTTTGATGAACTTAGATAGTGAATTCAAGGTGGATGGGAGATGGTTTGTTACCTCAGTGATTCTTCTGATAAATTTTCAAACTTCTTCCCCATTTACCATGTAACCTACTAACATTCTTTTTAAATAGGTATGGGTCAAGGATCACCTTTGAGCTGTTAGACCCCCAGAGAGGCCACCTACTGCTCACTTCATTATCGGGCTTAGAAGATTGATGTTCGGTTTAGCTCAGAGTTGGAATAGTCTATATGGTTATTTGATATGAGTCATGAGAAAATCACATGGTACTACTAATGGTATGGGATCAAGAGTTCCATGGTCTGAAGCTTTAGTTATAAGGTAGTTTGTCTAATGGAACTAAGTATGAGTATTGTAGACCCTTAACTTTTTGATCCAGTCCAGTCCAAAGATTTTAAAACAGTCTGAAAAAATTTTATGGCATATATTATTTATTTTAAATTTATTATTTATTTTAATTTATTTTACTTATTATTTATTACTTATTTATATTATTTATTATTTATTTTAATATAATATTTATCTTACTTTTTATTTATTTATTTATTTTAAAATATATATATAATAATATATAAATAAAAAATAATAATAATAAAATAAAAATTTGCGACGAAAGTCGCTGGCAATGAATTGGCTTGGGCTAATTCGCCGTAGGAACACCTACGACGAATTGGCCACGGGCCAATTTGCCGCAAGTCTTAATCGTGAGCAGCCCGCACCCAGCTCGCAGCTTGCCCAGGCACGCGTGTAGTTTTTTCCGAAATCCTATTTTACATGATTTTTGATTTTATTTTCAAAATAGTTTTTATTTTCCTTAATATACTAGGTATTTGATTTTAGTTGCCTATAAATACAACATTAAAACACACTGAAGGAGGATATGGATTTTTGAGGTTTTTTGGGATCGGAACTATTGAAATTCTTTTTGGTAATTTATTCATAACCTCGTTCTTGAAGGATCAAGAAGCAGCAAACAACATACAATCCATCAAAAGGCAGTACACACCGTCTTTATTATTATTCAACCAGAATTCAAATTGTGGTAGAACCAACAACGGAGGTTTGAGCTTAACCAATAAATTCTTGTATTCACAGCAGTCATAATATGCTTTCTTTTTAATGTTTTGTTAAAGTATTTTGATATTAATTTTCCAGTAGCATGAAATTGTTGAATCCAAATTATATGTTTTATGAACCAAAACCCTAATATCTTAATACTCGTTAAATTAATTTTTGAAGTCTAAAACCCTAATTGCACTTTTATAAAACTCCAAAATAATAATCTGTTTTCTCAAAACCATAATCAATTCTATTTTTCTAAGATTCACAGTAGCTTATTCTTTCCAAATACCTAACTTAAAATCCTAATTGGATGATCTTCAAATTTTATTTATTTAACCCTAAACTTTATTATTAGTTTCATACAACTTTTGAAATCCCAAAACTAAAACCTCCACTCTTTATATTCAAACCCTAATTTATTTCAAACCTAATCTTTAATTCAAACATCCAGGAGCCATATTATTTTATTTATATTAAATATTTCTTAGTTGACTAATCTAGTAACCAAAATACAAATCCCTAATTGTTAAACATGAAACCCAAGAAACACTAATTGATGCATAAACCCTAAATTTATATATTTATTATTTTATTTAAATTAGATGAATGATTATTATATATTTTGATTGATGTTTCATATCTTTGATGAATGATTTATTTATGATGAATGGTTGGTTACTTTTATTGATTTGCTTTGGTTTTAAAACATTGTAAGAGGTATGTTTTCATATTTTGGGTACCTCATATTGTGAGCATCATGTAATTTAATTTATTTTAAAGTTTTTGGATCAATGTAAAGGACACGTTTTCACCTTTCGGTGGGTGTCCTATTTAGTTTTAGACATTGGACGATGTAAGGACATGTTTCCATCCTCGGATGTGTGTCCATTTATTTGTTTTATTTGGACATTGTTTTCATTTTAATAAAGTATTTATTTTTTCTTATGATCGCATGTTATGTGGATAATATCATTATATTTAAGAATTTTATAATATTAAGACTTGCAAAGGAGGCCGGTTCTAATGAACCAGCCGTTGTGGGGCTGCTGGGCCATTTCTCACCTTCCCCATACGTACCCAACTTTCTGAACCTATTAGGGAGTTAGGGATTCCTTAGGAATTGAGTCATCCACCCCTTTCTTTTTTCCAGCCTGTCCGGGTGGCTACTCCATTTTTTTGGGGTTTAGGTCCATGTTCTCTAAGGCCCTGAGCCTAATTTGGGGTTGAAATGCATACTTTGCACATTGTATTTGACTAAGAGTTGATTATTCTTTTCCTCTTCATTTTAAGCTAGATGTTTCATGCAAGTTTATATTTTGTATATATATATATATAATTAAAAAAAATGATGATAAAAATAAAAGAAAAAGCAAAAGAGAAAATAAAAGAAAAGATATGTATATATATAAAATTCATATATTTTCTAGTATTAGAGGAATGTCGACACATGTATTTTTCTTTAAGTATGCAAGTATGTGAAAGTATCAAGGGTTGGTGAGTATACCATTTGAGGGAGTTGTGAGTTTCTTAGCAAGAGTATTGTCTAATTTAGATACTCCATTTCTTGATGCTCCAGCTTAAATGTCTTTTCTCACACCTTTACCTTAGCCCCATTACATCCAAATGAAAGACCTTCGGAATATTTCTTGAGAAAATCAGTGAGGGAGATTGGATAATTAAGCAAGTTTATGGTAGTATGCAGTCATGAGTGGTTTGAGTGATTAACCTTTGAAATCGAGTGAAACACTTAGATGAGAGATAAGATTTGTATGTCTGGATTAATGAATGAGTTAAGAAAATCCTTGATTGAAGTAAAGTGCAATTATTTATGACTGAGTCTTAAAGGATTTCATCTTATATACTAGAATTATGGTTAAGGTTGTTTGAGTTTTTAATTTATGCCATGTGAATTTGCTTGAGGACAAGCAAAGTTTTAAGTGTGGGGTAGTTGTTTTATTAGTTTTTGTTATAGATTTGCGTCTTGTTTATTATGATAATTATTGTTTTCTTTAGGTATTTTGTTAGTTTTAATATGTTTATTTAGTGTTTTCATTAATTTTGGTAGTTTTAATTTATTTCAGTGTTTTTGTCATTTTTATCCTAGTTTTTAGTGTGTGTTTATGTTTTGTTGGTTATTGTTTATTTAATTCCTGTTTAACGTTTGTTTCAAGTTTTGTTTTAGGTTTAATATGCAAGTAACCATGCTAAGGAAGGAAAAAACTAAGGAATCAAGAGGAAGAAATCAATGGACAGTAGCTGACACATGCAGGGGACACGGCCAAGTCATTGGTCGTGTCCCATATCAAGCTAAAGAGAAGCCACAAGACACAGAGGTGAACACACTCAAGGGACAAGGCCAAGTCACTGGCCGTGTCCCTCCAAAAAAGCACAGACACGGCCAGGATTGGTTAGCTTGGCCGTGTCTCACTCAAGTCCAAAGCAAAAGAAGATGGAAATTAATTAGTGGCAAACACAAGCAAGGGACACGGCCAAGCTTGTGGCCGTGTCCCTCCAAAATGGTCCAACACGGCCGTGTCACTCAATCACACCAAAGAAGAAAAGAAGAAACTCTCACAGAAGCAAACACAAGCAAGGGACACGGCCAAGCTTGTGGCCGTGTCCCTCCAATTCACCTCCAACACGGCCATGTCCCATCCAACTTGGCCGTGTCTCTCATGGACCAAAGACAAGCGGATTTTGTAAAGTGGAGGTTTCGTATAAATGTAAAAGTTAGGGTTTTCTTAAAGAGGGTTGGAGAGTTGGAGATTGAATTGAGCCGTCAAAGAGAGTTTAGGGTTTGATATCTTATTTTCTTTGATTTTTGATTATACTTTGGATTAAAACTAGCTAGATTAGATTTGTTCTAGCCATTGATACATTCTTCTTGCAAGATTTGAACAAGAGATTCTTCAGAAGCTTCAAGGAGTTTGTAATTCGGTTTTGTTCTCGAACTTTATCTCTTCATTTCCATTGGAATTGTATTTATGGATATTATCATGTCTAAATTGATTTCTTTGAATATTAATGAGATGAGTATGTTTGATAGCATTATGAACTAATTTGATCTAGTCTAGGGTTTGTATGGATCTTCTATGATTGTATGAATTGGTTATTACTCTTAACTTAATTATTTCTTTAGCCTTGATTGAATGGAATATTGTTAATATATAATTGATTGGCCACCAATTATGTGTTTAAGGTATTAGATGAAGGATTGAGAGATGAAGTCTAATGCTGGAACAATTCAATTAGGGATTTAGGTGAATTAGAGATATAACCTAGGAAAAGATTATTTCAATTGTAACAAGATTAGTTGAAAGAGGTTTGAATGTGAGAGCTTATTTCCTTGACTCAATTAATTAAGTTGCTTGAGATTTAATCTTTGAAATTAAATTGGTTAAGAGGAATAACCGTTCATACATATAAATAGTAGAGAAGTGCAAACCCTAGACCATTCTATTAAGTGAATCAATACATCAGTTCAGTTTACTTTTATTTGCTTTAAACTTTAATCGATCTTTCTCATTAGTTAGCAATTTAAATTTATTCATTACTTGTTATTTATAATCTGATAATCAATTAGCTACTTTAGCTTCCTTGTGAGATGACCTTGGGGCGATCACCTTTGCTACAGCTACCTCGTATACTTGCGAGTGACGCTTTGTGGTAGAGTTAATTCGAGCACAACAAGTTTTTGGCGTCGTTGCCGGGGAAGCTAATTGGCGTAATTGTTTATTAGTCATAGATATTTTAGATTTTTTTTATTGTTTACTTTCATTTTATTTGTCTTTTGCTTTTTATAATTCTTTTGTTCTAGAAATTTTGTTTATGCAAGGCAGGAGATCACTCGAAGGAGAGCTATATCCATTCATTCTAGAAATTCAGAGAGTGAAAAGGAGCAGAGAAGAGTTTGAACTGTACACCGGACTTGATACTACAGAGGAGGACACTTCTAATTTTGAATCAGAATCTGCACAATCTGTTAAAATGGCAGAAGAAAGACAAAGGACTATGAGAGATTTTGCTAGACCTGTCATTGGGACTTCCACATCTTGCATAAGATTGACAGATGCAGCAAGAAATTATGAGTTGAAGAACATTCATTACAACATGCTGCCATCATTCTGTGGAGTTCCAAATGAAGATCCTTTAAATTTTATTCAGGATTTTTATTCTACCTTCAACACTTTTCCATTGGGAGGACTAACAAAAGATCAGTTGAGGATGAGATGTTTCCCGTATACATTAAAGGATAGAGCTAAGAGCTGGTTAATGATGTTGCCCGAAAATTCTTTGACAACTTGGGAGCAAGTTTATAACAAGTTCATGGGCAAGTTTTATTCACATCAGAAGACAGCCGAATTGAGAGGGAAGATTGCTACATTCACTCAATTTGATGGAGAGACATTTCATGAGGCTTGGGACAGATTTAAAATGTTATTGATCCAGTGTCCACATCATCACTACCCACTTCAACTTCTTAATCAGTTTTTCTATGATGGTCTAACCCAGCAATTTCAGAACACTGTTGACAATGCAGCTGGGGGAGCCATGGGAGAAAAGACAGCTGATGAAACTTATGATATCTTTGAGATGTTGGGAGCTAATTCTCAGCAGAAAAGTGTAAGGGGAAGAAGTAAAGGGGTGAATCAACTGGAAGCCAATAGTGAGATGGTCAATTAGATAGCTGAATTGACAAGGCAAGTGCAGATGCTGAATATGAAAAATAACACTTCTTCATCCACTCAAGAAATTTGTGGAACTCTCGGGCATGGAGCAAATATTTGTCCCTCCGCATATGAGACTTATGGGAATGAAACTGAGCAAGTCAATGCTATGGGGGGATTTCAACCAAGGGCCCAGAACGATCCTTACTCCAATTCTTATAATCCTGGTTGGCGGAATCATCCTAATTTTTAGTAGGCAACAAATAATTCTCAGCAGCCTTTCCATTTGCTCCAGAGACAGAACCAATAGCAGGGTCAATCCTCAAATCAGGGGCAGTCTAAGATAGAGAGTTTGGAGGAAAGTTTACAAGCTTTTATCCAAGTCAGTGCTAAAAATCAAGAGATGACCAATAAGAGGCTGGATTCATTAGAAGCATCTTTTAAGAAAGTGGAGACTCAAGTAGGGCAACTTGCACAACAAATGCAGATTCAACAAAAGGGGAAATTTCCAAGTCAACCTGAGCAGGCACAATCAATGACTGTTCTTAAAAGTGGTAAGGTAATTAACAATAATGTTGAAAATGATTCTGTGAATGCAGGTGACCAAGAGAATAAGAAGGAAGGAGAAACAAAGAACAAAGGTGCTGGAGAAAGATCAATGGAGAAATCCTCTTCAACAGATTTACATAAGGCAAGCAATCCATACCGGCCACCTATACCATTCCCCAGCAGGTTAAAGGATGATAAAAAAGATAAGAAATTCTCTAATATTTTCCACATGCTATCTAAGGTAAGTATTAACTTACCCTTACTTGAAGCAATAAAGAACATGCCTGCTTATTCCAAATTATTTGATAAAAATAGAAGAAATGTTTGAGGTCGATAAATTATTTGAGCTACATGAAGAGGTTCCGTACAAGTTCAAGATGCCATCCTTTGCAAAGTTTGATGGAATAAAAAATCCTCACCTCCATGTGAAGCAGTATATCACTGCTATGCAGTTTGCCTGAGCTACTAAGGCTCAAACTCTAAAGTACTTCATGCTCTCATTAAATCCTATTATCCAAAATTGGTTCAATACCTTAGATGATGGCAGACAAAAGAGCTGGGATTTGCTATACAAGACCTTCATCCAACAATATGGATACAATACTGAATTGGAAGTTACTCTAATAGAGGTGGATTCCATTAGACAAAGGACGAATGAGAACTTTATGGATTATATGAAGAGGTGGAGGAATAAGGTTGCATTAATCAAGAGGAGGCCTGATGAATCAGATCAAATTAGAATGATTGTAAGAGGGGTATTGCCTAGTCTTGGTGAAAGAATGTCTCGTATGCTCATTCAAGATTTCAAGGACCTTTTGCAAGTTGGTGTACAAATTGAAGAGTGGGAAAGAGAGAAGAGTCGCTTTTCAGTAAGAAGAAATGAGAAAGGAAACTAGCAGTCTGGTAACCATGGCATGCAAAAGGCAGTTAATGTTAATGCTACTGGCCAAGGAGGAAGAAGGTAGTTTTTAGAATTGGGGAAGCCACCGTCTTGGGTCCTCAATAAGCTACAAAAGAAGGGATTGTTACAATCCTTAAATCCTCGTCCTTTGCCTAACCCTCTCCCACCTAATTTTGACACTAAGGTATTTTGTCAATTTCATCAAATGCAAGGGCACGACATGGATAGATGTGTGAGGCTGAGGCATGAGATCCAGAATTTGATTAATAGTGGGAAGCTACCCGAGCCCAATAAGCCAAACACCAAAGACAATCCACTGCCAAGGTTCAATAGAGTACCACCACCGGAGACCTTCATGATTGGAGGAGGTTTGCATGAAAGTTTTGTCATGTCCTCTTTCTAAGATATGGATGGAGAAGCAAGCAATGAAGAAGTGGTGTTTAGCAAAGTTGAACAAACTATGGTTGGAAAAGAAGTAGCAATCTATGTTGTGAATGAGTTTTGGGATTCAAATGATAGTGATGATGATCTTGAACCTAAGAAGGACGAATGGACTTGGTTTGAGCCTGAAGAAGATGAAGTGATGAACAATAGATCTGGTAAGCCTTATGCAAGGTCACCACCTAAGAAAGTAGAAACTAATAAAGGAAAGGAAGCTGAAGTTGGGAATAAAGAAGAGGAAGATGACACTGTGCTTAAGCAGTTAAAGAGAACCCAAGCAAGCATCAGTATTTGGGACTAATTGGCCACTTCCAAAAAGCACTGTGAAACTATGGCCAAGGCTTTGGCTAGCATGCCAATTCCACCTCTATAACACCAGAGGAGCTAGTTAACTTTGTAAAGGTTGAAGAAGTGATGAAGTGTGAAGATATTCAAAAGAAGAGTGAAGTTAATATAGGAATGGTATCTTTCTTAGATGCGAATTTACCGAAAGAGGGGAGAGATCACATCCGCCCTCTCTTTATCAAAGTAGAAGTCAAAGAAAAAAGGACCCCATGTGTAATGGTTGATGATGGGTCCACCATAAATGTTTGCCCACTTAAAATTTTGCCAAAGCTAGCTATGTCAACAAG
The DNA here is from genome assembly GCA_947685225.1 of Garcia nutans. Classification (NCBI taxonomy): domain Eukaryota; kingdom Viridiplantae; phylum Streptophyta; class Magnoliopsida; order Malpighiales; family Euphorbiaceae; genus Garcia; species Garcia nutans. Next base: position 45,328,803 of record CANTUV010000011.1, on the reverse strand, counting down.
GGGTCTAAGCCCAACCGAGGTAACCATTAGGGCTTATGATAATGCCAAGAGGCACGGTGAAGGGACATTCAAAGCTATTGTAAAGGTTGGTCCAATTGAATCTATTGTTGAATTTGTGGTTTTGGACATACCTGTTACTTTTGCTCTACTTTTGGGATGACCATGGTTTCATCCTCTTGGTGGAGTTCCTTCCACCCTTCATCAAAAGATCAAATTCCCTAAATGAAAAGAGACAGTGATCATCGAGGCTAAAGATAATGAGGTGATCAATGATCTAATGATTGTGAGGCCCCTCACTGGTTTCCAAGTAGCTGTAATTTATGATAATGAAGTAGTAGACTCTAAGGTCTTGAACATAATGAAAAACATGAGATACCTTTTTAGTGTTGATCTTGGAAAGGGGAAGGCCGGTATGACAAAGCTTCTAGATTTCAAGACTCAAACTTCCAATAAAGGGTTAGGGTATGAAGAATCTAGCAAAGATGTTCATCCAAAGAAGAATGAGATGATGACCTTCCCACCACTTGAAGAGATCTTTATCAAAGCTCCAAACATGGGACCACTCTAAGGAAAGCCCAATCCAATCATGTTCATGGAAAAGATGATCTCGGGTTTTGAAATTTTTACTGATATTACCGAGCTAGTGGAACAAATGAAGAAAGAGGTCACCTTGCCAGTTTACAAGGACCCAAATCGAAAGAAGAGAAGAAAATTATCCTCGAAGCTGAAAAGTCTTTAGAGGAGATTGCTGCCCTAGTTGAAGAGAAGTTTGAAGATGTTTTGCTTTATGATTTTGAGAATAATGATTTTAACTTTGATATTAATTTGTCTGCTTTGTATGAGGATGATGATATTTTCTTTTTCAAAATGAATGCAATAAAATTTGATTTTGCTTACTTGTGTGATGTTTCTTCTGATGGTTGCATACATTCAAATAGTGGTTATATGAGCATCTTTAATATTAACTCTGTCGATACACAATTATTAAATTTAGGAACAACTAAAAATTCTAAAAATATTAGCATAGCATTCGACTTACTCCTGATGAGAGAGAGAGAGAGAGAGACTTGAAAAAATATTTAAAAAATATGAAGAAGTATTTGCTTGGTCTTATGAGGATATGTCTGGAATAGATCGAGACATAGCCGAGTATCTGATCGCTACTTACACTCACATGAAACTTGTCAAACAAAAGCTTAGGCGGTTAAGACCTGAATGGGCTAAATTGGTTAAAGAAGAAGTCACTAAACAAATGTAAGTAAAGTTCCTTGAAGTGATAGATTATTCAGATTGGCTAGCCAATATAGTACCCATGCCAAAGAAAGATGGAAGAATTAGGATCTGTGTGGACTATAGAGATTTAAAAAAAGCTTCCCCTAAAGATGATTTTCCTTTGCCCCATATAGATGTCCTCATTGATAGTGCAGCTTCTAGCATGCTACACTCATTTGTAGATGGGTTTTTCGAATACAATCAAGTGTTAATGGCCCAAGAGGATAAATCCAAAACTGCCTTCATTACTACACGGGGTATATTTTGTTATAGGATAACACCGTTTGGGTTAAAGAATGCTGGAGAAACCTATCAAAGGATGTCCACCACATTATTTCATGATATGATGCATAAAGAAGTCAAAGTGTATATTGATGATATGATGGTAAAGTCGGACACAAGGGAGCAGCACTTTCAAAACCTAGAATTATTCTTCGAGAGAGCAGTGAAGTATAAGCTAAGATTAAACCCGAAGAAGTGTGTGTTTGGGGTTACCTCAAGCAAGTTGTTGGGACATGTGATTGGTCCAAATGGCATTGAGATTGACCCTAACAAGGTTAAGACGGTCAAGAATATGCTAGCCCCTAAGACAGAGAGAGAAGTTTGGGGGTTCATTGGCAAAATTGCAGTTCTTTAGCAGGTTTATAGCCAAGCTTACCACAATCTGTGAACCTATCTTCAAATTACTTAAAAAGAATCAGCTAGTGATGTGGAATGAAGAGTGTCAAAAGGCCTTTGAGCATATAAAAGAGTATATGCTAAATCCACCTATTTTGAAACCACATAAACCCGATACTTAGCATTAGAAGAAGAGTCAATAGGAGCCATGCTAGCCCAAACAGATGAGTTAGAGATTAAGCACGTAGTTTACTATTTGAGTAAACAGCTCCTACCTTATGAAATCAAGTATAGTTTCATTGAAAAGACCTGTATAGCTGTGGTTTGATCTTCTAAGGAGTTGTGGCATTACTTTCAATCTTATAGTGTGCAAGCAATTTCCATGTTAGATCTAGTGAAGTACTTAAGGGAGACACCCTCTTTGTTCCGGAAGTATGGGCGATGGTTGATAATATTGGAAGAATTTGAGATTGAGTAGGTAACCAAAAAAATAATCAAATGTAGAGCGATGACAGAATTTCTGGCCAAACAACCATTACCAGATAGCGAAGAGGTAATCTTGGAATTTCCCGATGAACATTTAGAAGCCATAGAAGTACAAGGATGAAAAATTTATTTTGACAGAGTAGTGAATAGGAAAGGAGGAGGTTTGGGAGTCATACTAGAATCGCTCGAAGGGGAGCTTATCCCTTTAGCCAAGAAGTTAAAGTTCAGGGCGACTAATAATATAGTGGAGTATGAAGCATGTATTTTTGGTTTGGAAACCTTGATGATTATGAAGGTGGATAAGATGCAAGTCTTTGGTGATTCATTGCTGGTAGTATCCCAAGTAAATGGAGAGTGGGAGTTAAAAGAAGAGAAGCTAAAACCATACCACCATTACTTGACCATAATGAAGAAGAACTTTAAGGAGTGCAAGTTTATACACCTACCAAGAGAATAAAACCAGATGGCTGATGCCCTAGCCACATTGGCTTCGGTATGGGAAAATCCTGTCAACTTATTCCTTAAGCCTCTTATTTTGACTAGTTCATCAACTCCTTGCTATGAATATGAGACAATCATGGAAACTGATACAGACCATGATACATGGTATGACACTATAAGATGGTTTTTAAAGGAGAAGGAATAACCATTGGGACACTTGAGATGCTTGAGGAAGCCTGAAGTGGATCATATTATGTCAAAAATACACGCGAAAAGTTGCAGTCCACACATGAGAGGTTTAGCCCTAGTTAAGAAGATAATTCGACAAGATTACTACTGGCTGACCATGGAGAGAGATTGCATTGAGTTTGTGAAGAAGTGCTAGCAATGTTAGATATATGGTAATTTGAATCACATGTCTCATGAAGAATAGCATTCTATGTCTTCACCCTGGCCATTCGCAACTTGGGGGATTGACATTATAGGAGAGATACATCCGACAGGCTTAAATGGTCACCGTTTCATTGTAGTAGCAGTAGATTAATTTTCAAAATGGGTCGAGGCTGAATCTTTCAACAAACCGAGGGCAAAGAGAATGGCTAGATTTATTGAAAAGAATCTCATCTATAGATATGGGGTCCCGTATAGTGTGATATCGAACAATGGGGTACAGTTTTAAGGTATAGTTAAGGACTTATTCTCGAAATACCAAATCCATCATCACCGATCCTCCACTTATAGACCAAAGGCTAATGGTACGGTAGAAGTAACAAACAAGACAATTAAACAGATTCTGTCCAAGATGATGAAGATATACAGGGATTGGTCGGAGTTGCTTTCTTTTTTCTTTGTGGGGATACAAAACAAGTGTACAAATGCAAACTAGAATGACACGTTCTCTTTGGTTTACGGGATGGAGGCAATGTTGCTAATTGAAATTGAGATCAAGTCATTAAGAGTGGTCTTAGAAGCTAAACTGCCTGAGATGGAGTGGGTAGTGAGCAGGTAGACACAGTTAGCTTTATTAGAAGAGAAAAGGTTAAAAGCACTATATCATAATCAATTGTATCAAAAGAAGATAGCTCGAGCCTACAATAGAAGGGTTAAGATCATAAAGCTCAGAGTCGGTGACTTAGTGTTGAATCAATGTAAACCTAATGTATCTGATCCAAGAGGGAAATTTAGGCCTAGTTAAGAAGGACCATATGTTGTGAAACAAGTCATGAACAAGGGTGCATTCAAGTTATCAGACATGGATGGGAACAAGTTCAGTGAGCCAGTTAACATTGACAGGTTAAAGAGGTTTTATTTATAAAAGAAAGAGCTCGCTAGGTTAAAAACCCAAAAGAGAGGGATAAGCAAAAGTTAGAGCAGTCCACTAGTTTCAAAAATCCAAAAGGGCAGGCTAGGCAACAAAGGGCTAAGCGAGAGAAAATCGTCAATTAAAAAATCCGAAAGGGCTAGTTGGCAATAGGAGTGATCTTGTGTATGCTGGCTTTATGTTTGGTTGTTTCCCAATTTAATAAAACAAAATTAATATTAAAATTTTTTTATGTACAATATTTTAAGTATTTGACCAGATATGGATAAAACAAATAAACACAATTTTGAAAGGTGATGATAAATTATAAAAGGAAAAGAAACATCTCTTATTATTGTTTTCATTATTTTTATATCCTAACAATATTCTTTCTAAAGAAAGTGACAAATGTAAAATCTATGGCAGACGATAAGTGTAGCGTGCAGGCCAACTTTGCCTCAGCCAATCCAAGTAAGCTTCAATTAGGCGAGGCATGTCCAAATCAGGAGTAAAATCGAAACCTCAAGGCTCAGCTCCATAATGACGGTCAAGCTGGCGAGGATCATAGCAAGTACCTCGATGAAGAGCAACGAGAGAAACTGTTAGACAAATAATCTTAATTTTGATCTTTGACAACTCAAATGGATGATCTATTTAACTTGTGTTTGAGAAATCTTGTTGCAGGATTAGGTTATTTCAATTAAAGGTGAACAGAACATTTATCGCGGTCGCACCTCACCTTAATACGACCGCTCCAAGTAATTACAGAATGAAACCTTGTCACAGTAGGTTTCGCGGTCAGAAGTTCGACCTCAGTCGCGACCGCTCCTACAGAATAGCGACCGGCCAAATATGTGCACAACCGCTACTCAAGGAATTTAAATCATTACAATCACAGTAAGATTCGCGGTGACAAGAACGGTGAATGACTCGACCTCGCTAACCACTTTAGCGACCGCCCCATTCAAAGTCGCGACCGCCCAACAATTCAAAAAGAAATTGCTCAAAGAGACAGTAGTGTTCGCGTCCTCAGGTGCGTCCAGAAGTTCGACGCGAGAATATGAGTTCGACCGCGAAATGCTACCACGGGCGACCGCGAGATTCAAATTAAGGCGGACATCTCTTTTGCCCTGTCAGAAAATGACACGTGACATGACCGTTGTAATCCCACTTCAGTATTCAAAAAAGGGCGACCGCACTTTGTGATGCGCGACCGTCCCGACAAACACAGCATGGGCAAGAAACGGTCCGACAAACACATCATGGGCAAGATTCCAGCTGCAGAGCACTAAAATTCGACCGTTGAAGATTTTTTAAAAGTAGCGACCGTCCCTGGTTAAAAGGACGACCGCTTGAAGCATGAGCGCGACCATCCTTGTATGAAGGGCGACCGCGAAGTGCTTCGGACAGTTTAAGTAAAGAGGTCTAATCTGCCAAGACTTTATTCTCAACATCAATAACGGCTAGTAAGACCACATTGGCTATAAATACAAAGTTTCTATGAGAAAACAAAAAAGTGACAAGATTGAGAAAAGATTTTCATAGCCAAGCAACAAATTTTCTTTTACTTAAACTTGTATTTGAATTGTTATGAATGTTAGGTGTTAGCATTGAAAACACCATTGTATAAGTTTGAGTGTAAGCTTGGGAAACACTTGGGTTGTGAGAGTGAGCCTAGTAAAACTCTTGTTAGGTTGTGAGAGTGAGCCTTGTAAAACTCTTGTTTGGGTTATAAGTGTGAGCCTAAGAAAAACACTTGTGAAGTTAGGTGTGAACTTGTGAAAACACCAAAGTTAGAAGTGAGCTTGTAAAAACTTCAAAGATTAGTGGAACCTTAACAAGTTGTTAAGGAAGTGGATGTAGGATTGAAGTAAATCCGAACCACTATAAATCTTGTGTGTTCTTTCTTTCTTCAATTACTCAACCAACTCTATATTCCGCATTTCTTGTTTGTTGAGTTTTTTTAAATTGTCATTACTTCTTGAGAAAACCAATTCACCCCCCCTCTTGGTTGCCATCTTGGGACAACAATTGGTATCAGAGCCCTGAGATTTCTTAAACTTAATTGTGAAATCTGATCCACAATGGCAACTTCTTCTTCATCAAGCTCTCATGGAAATCTTAACTCTATTCTTAGACCTTACTTTGATGGAACGGATTACTCATACTGGAAACACAAAATGTATTTGTTTCTAGACAGTGAAGGGATTGAACTATGGGATTTCGTGGAAAATGAGTGGAAATCTCCTACTCATGAAGTTGACGGTATTCAAGTTCCTCTTCCCAAAGCTCAATGGTCAACTAGCAATATCAGAGATCGATTCAAGAACAATAGAGCTGCTTCCATCTTGATGAACTCCATTTCAAGAGAAGAAGGTGGAAGAGTTCAACATTTAACTTGTGCACATTGTATTTGGAAAACACTTGAAAACTACCATGAAGGTACAACTCAAGTAAGATTTACCAAGAAACAAATGCATGTTCATGAGTATGAGCTATTCAAGATGAAACCAAATGAAAATGTCACCGACATGACCAATCGCTTACTTGCAATTGTCAATGAACTAAAGAAGTATGGCAAGGTATATGATCAAGGTGATGTAAACAGTAAAATCTTGAGAGCACTAAGAGCTAGAAAGAACTTTGAATCCAAAGTATCATCCATAGAAGAAGCTCATGATCTCAGCACATTAAGAACCGACGAGCTAGTTGGTAAATTACTCACTTTTGAGCTGCACAGTGAAAAAGAAGAAGATCAAGGTGAGAAAGAAAAGAGAAAACCAATTGCACTCAAAGCAATCAAAGAAGTTGAGAGCTCAAGCAATGAAGGTACTGATGATGAAGATGAAATGGCAATGTTCTCAAAAAGAATGAACGAATGGAAAAGGAAGAAAAGATTACAAGCAAACAAAGGTACACCTCCTAAATTCTCCTTCAAAGATAAAGAAAAGAAAAATGAGGTAAAATGCTATGAATGTGGAAAAACCGGTCACATCAAGTCGGATTGCTACAAATTAAAGAACAAAAGGAAATGGGATAAAGAAAAGAAAAAGTCTCTCAAAGCCACATGGGATGACTCTTCCTCAAGTGAAGAAGAAGAAGAGGAAGGAATTGCAAATCTTTGTCTCATGGCTATTGAAGATGACTCCAATGAGGTAAGTACTCAATCTTTTGATCTTGTAGCACATGATGATATAAATGATATAGATGATAGTGACTTGATTGAGCACATGAATTCTAAAATAGAAAAATATTTCTCTAAAATGATGCTCTATAAAGAGAAAAACTCTAAGTTAGAAAAGGATTTTATATGCTTAAAGAACTCTACCTTAGAATTGAAAACCTCAAATGAACACTTAATGAATACAATAGGAGAATTAAATAAAAGCTCACATGACTTAGAAAAAGTGATTAAAGAGAATGAGGCATTGAAGCATGAACTAAAAGAACTAAAAGAATCAATTTCCAGATTTCATAAAGGAAAGGAAGCATTGAACACATTAATTAATAATCAAAGATCACCTTCCTTGAAATATGGATTAGGATTCAATGGCTCAACCAACATTGCACCTTGCAAACCAACATTTGTGAAAGCATCTACAACTAAAATTTCTGATGTTCATATCAAAGATGCTTGCACCAAATCTAAAAGAACTTCTTATGGTTCACTAGGAAATAAAGCCAAAAATAATTATGCATTGTTGTTCACTAAACTTGTACAAAAGAAATCACATACTTGTAGTTGTATGTATAATGCAAAAAGAAAAATGCAGAAGCATAGGATACCATGGCAATGCACATATTGCATGAAATTTGGTCACAAAAATTTCAATTGTTATATAAGAAAAGCTCATCTCAATTTAGAAGGCACTCTTTCTACTAACCATCAAGGACCCAACTATATGTGGGTACCTAAAAGAAGATGATCAAAATTGTCTTGCAGGTATGCCTAAAATCTACTACCAATGAAAGCACATGGCTTGTGGATAGTGGATGCTCAAGGCATATGACTGGAAATGCAAAGCTCTTTACAAGTATTACCTATAAACATGGAGGTAACGTAACTTTTGGAAACAATGCTAAAGGTAAAATTCTTGGTGTTGGCTCCATTGGTTCCATTGGTAAGGATTTAATTGAAGATGTATGGCTTGTTGATGGTTTGAAACATAACTTGCTAAGTGTTAGTCAACTTTGTGATAAAGCATACTCTGTCAAGTTTGATTCCAAGGAATGCAAGATCACGAATTCAAATGATGTTATCATATTTAAGGGCACTAGAACAAACAACACTTATAATGTCAGCATACATTCAAATCATACATGTTTGATGTCCACTAATGATGATGCATGGTTATGGCATAGAAGACTAGGACATGCTGGTATGGATCAATTGAAATATATTTGTAATGAGAACTTAGTTGATGGCTTACCTAAGATAAAATATGAAAAAGATAGAATTTGTAAACCTTGTCAACATGGTAAGCAACATAAAAGCTCATTTAAATCAAAGAGTGTTATAAGCACCTCTAGACCTTTAGAGCTCATTCATTTAGATTTGTTTGGACCAAATAGAGTTACAAGCTTAGGAGGCAAATTATATGCATTTGTTCTTGTTGATGACTACTCTAGATTCACATGGGTTAATTTCTTAGCTCAAAAGAATGAAGCCTTTAATTACTTCAAAACCTTTGCAAAAAGAGTTCAAAATGAAAAAGGATATGTGATCACATCTATTAGAAGTGATCATGGCAAAGAATTTGAAAATGAAAACTTTGAAAACTTTTGCAATGAAATTGGCATTTCACACAATTTTTCTGCTCCTAGAACTCCACAGCAAAATGGTGTAGTTGAAAGGAAAAATAGAACTTTAATTGAAATGGCTAGAACAATGCTCAACAAATATGATTTACCATCTTATTTTTGGGCGGAAGCCGTTAATACAGCTTGTTACATTGCAAATCGTGTTTATAAAAGGCATTTAACTAATAAAACTTCTTATGAGCTATGGAATGGAAGAATACCCAGAATTGGATATTTTAGAGTATTTGGATGCAAATGCTTCATATTGAATACCAAGGATAATCTTGGAAAATTCTCATCCAAATCAGATGAAGGCATATTCTTAGGATATTCATCATATAGCAAAGCATATAGGGTATTTAACATGAAAACTCTAGTTATAGAAGAATCAATGCATGTTGTATTTGATGAATCATCTAAACTTGATCAAAAGAAAGGTATTTCTTTCAATGACCCTGCAGATACTCTTGAACCTCTTGAATCTATTGATGTTCCAAAGATCAATCAACTTGAAGAAGAGTCTCAAGATCTACCTAAGGATTGGCAATACAAGAAAGATCATCCAAAGGAACTCATCATTGGAGAAACATCAAAGGGAGTAACTACTAGATCTAAAATTAATCACGTTGATGTTAATTTTGCTTTTGTTTCTCAAATTGAACCAAAAAATGTTGAGGAAGCTTTAAATGATGAAAATTGGATAACTGCAATGCAAGATGAACTTAATCAATTTGAAAGAAATAATGTTTGGCAACTTACTCCTAGACCTATAGATCATTCTACAATAGGATGCAAATGGGTTTATAGGAATAAGCTTGATGAAAATGGTCACATCATTAGAAATAAAGCAAGATTGGTAGCCAAAGGTTATAATCAAGAAGAAGGTATTGACTATGATGAAACCTTTGCCCCCGTAGCTAGATTGGAAGCTATTAGAATATTACTTGCTTTTGCATGTCATATGAATTTTAAGCTTTATCAAATGGATGTTAAAAGTGCATTTCTAAATGGACTCATAAATGAAGAAGTTTATGTTGAACAACCTCCTGGTTTTGAAAACTACAAATTTCCTGATCATGTTTTCAAACTTACCAAAGCTTTATATGGATTAAAGCAAGCACCTAGAGCTTGGTATGATAAACTTAGTGCATATTTGCTTGAAAATGGTTTTTCAAAAGGAAAAGTAGACACAACTCTTTTTGTTAAAAAGAATAAGCACAACATTTTGATTGTACAAATTTATGTGGATGACATAATATTTGGAGCTACTAATGAAGCCTTGTGCAAAGAATTTGCTTCTTGTATGACTAGGGAATTTGAAATGAGCATGATGGGTGAACTCAAGTTTTTCCTTGGACTGCAAGTCAAGCAATGTAAAGATGGGATCTTCATCAACCAATCCAAATATACAAAAGAACTCATCAAGAAATTTGGAATGGATGGCTGCAAAACTAGCAAAACTCCTATGAGCACATCATTGAAATTAGGTAAAGATGATAATGGTAAAGCAGTAGATGAGAAGAAATATCGAGGTATCATCGGATCACTACTTTACTTAACTGCTTCTAGGCCTGATATAATGTATAGTGTATGTCTATGTGCTAGATTTCAAACCTGTCCTAAAGAATCACACTTGAATGCCACTAAAAGAATCTTGAAATATTTGAGTGGTACAATGCATTTAGGACTTTGGTATCCTAAGAATACATCATTTCATATTATAGGATTTTCAGATGCAGATTATGCTGGTAGTATCTTAGATAGGAAGAGCACAACAGGAGCATGTCACTTTCTTGGTAATTGTCTAGTTTCTTGGCATAGTAAGAAACAAGCATCGGTTGCTTTATCCACAACGGAAGCAGAATATGTTGCAGCATGTTTTTGTTGCACACAAGTATTATGGATGAAACAACAATTGCTTGACTATGGTAAGGTTTTTAACAATATTTCCATTAAATGTGACAACACTAGTGCTATCAATTTATCTAAAAATCCTATCCAACATTCTAGATCCAAACACATAGATATTAGACATCATTTCTTAAGAGAAAATGTACAAAATCAGAATATAACCTTAGAATTCATAGATACAGAAAATCAACTTGCTGATGTCTTTACAAAACCCTTGAATGAAGATAGACTTAACTTCATAAAACTCAATTTAGGAATGATTGATGGAATCACTTTGAATTAATTAAAACTTTTGCCTATCAATAAGGTTTCTATGTGCATGAATTTAATGTTTCTTAACACAATAGAAATATTTTCCACCTTTCCTTGAATCTTTCATTTTTAAGTATGTAGCGGTCGCTCCAGTATTCTTCAGCGGTCGCTATCCTGTCTGTCAGTTTCAGTCAAACTAATGACTCTGAGCGCGGTCGAGAAAATTTGTGCGCGGCCGCACCAATTTGAATAGTTTCGACCGTTACAGTTACTTTCTTCTCTCGCGAGCATACTTATCTTGATAATGGTCGCTAGACCATAAGTAGCGATCGCACTATCTTCAATCCGCGACCGCACCCTGTACACTCTGCTCGAAAATTTATAACCGTTGGCTGTGTGACAGGTTGCAACTCTTAATATCCAACAGTCAAAAACGGCTATTTTCTTAACTCCATCTATTTAAAAGTAAGTTACATCAAATTTCTTGGATATTTTGCTTCTGAAAACAATCTAAAACCCTAAAATCTTCTCAACTCATCTGCTTCTCAAATCAACCTCTGTTTTCCTGCTCTCATCTGTTTCTTCTATTCTAATGGCTCCCAAAAGAAAAAACACTTCCAAAATAAAGGGACAAGCTAAGAGAGTTCCAGGAATCACCATTAGAGAACCTGTTGTTGAACCTCCATCTCCTCCACAATCAAAAAGGGGTGAGAAAATTCACAAACCTCATCACCAAACCACTGAGGAAGACATTAGGTATGCCATGCTAAAGAAGAAGAAGGTTGAAGGCACCAAATCTCCTTTTGGTGGGATGCTGTCTGCTTTGGGCATCAAGGACGAAATTGAAGGATTGTTGGATGTCCTTGGATGGAGAAATTTTGTCTTTCCAGAAGAGGTAGGTTACTCTAGTCTAAGTAAGGAGTTTCTAATGTCATTCCAGATAGAGAAGAGTGCAAACTCTGCTCTAGGTTGGTACGGGGTAAGGTTCAAACTCTTTGATCAGTATCAATTCATAACCCTTGAAGATTTTGGCAGAATTTGGAACTTCCCTTCTGAAGGTATAACCTCCTACAATGACCAAATCTTCTCAAACCCAACCCTTTCTGATTTCTGGCGAGAAATTTCCATTGAAACTTCCTTTGAAAAGGAATCTAAAGCCAAGCACATCAAATCTCTCACCCACTGGATGCTCCATAGGATTATCACCTATACCATTCACCAAAGAGCAGATGGGAATGAGAAAGTAACCAAGAGAGACCTTATCTTTCTCTATGCTTTCACCCATAACATCAAAATGAACACAACCAAGTTCTTGATTGATACATTTTATCATCATGCTGTTACAAGAACTGGTACCTTCTTCCTATCCTCTCAAGTTACTCAAATAGCTAGACACTTAAACCTTCTGAATGATTTGAACTTAGCTACTTTGAGGAACCCTTTCACTCTAGCCTCCAATGCTATCACAATGGATTACTTAGAGCATGCTGGTTGTGTAAGGAAGATAGAAGGGTCATATGTATACTGCTATGGCAAGAAAGGAGTTATGGATAAACAAAAGAAAAGGCCAAGGTATACAATTGAGGAAGAGGGAGATTCTGTAGAAGTTGCAGTAGAATTACCTCCAAAAGCAACTTCATCAAAAGCTGCTAAAGAAACTGCTTCATCCTCCACACAACTCATCCTCCAAGCAATCAAGACTCTCTCAAGGAAACTCACTAAGTTCAAGAAAAGTGTTTCCAAGAGATTCCAGCACTTAAACAAAAGGATAGACCTTATATCCCACATGCACCATGATCTTTATGACATGCAAGGCAAATTGGACTTGCCTCAATGCAATCTTGAAGATTGGGATATAAGTGATCACACCCAAAGCGTTGCTGAAGAAGAAGAGTCTATTAGCACTAGCTCTGCCTCTGTTGCACCTCAAGATAAGGGGAAAGCTCCTTTAGTTGAAGAAGAGTTAGAGTTAGATGATGACTCAGAATAGCTTAGCTTTAGTTTGTTTGCATTTTCATATGTTTTCTGCTTTGCACTTTCTGCTTTGTACTTTCCTCCAATTTTAATATATATAATTTGGTACTTTCCCTTTCATTGTTTAGTTAATAATTTTGCTTAACAATTGTTTCATTTTGCCTATGACAATGGGGGAGAAGAACCAATGGAATGAACCAATAGAGGAAACCAAAGATAAGAACAATAATGGGAGAAACAAGTATACATGTTGAATATTTGCAATAAGGGAGAAATGTTTGCATTCAAACAATAACATTTGCACCAAAATAAACTAATAATCACAATGCTCTTAACCATGATTGTTGCATATGTTAAGGGGGAGCATTTAAGACTTATTATTTTTCTCATCATTCCATTTGAATTGTCAAAGTCAAAATGGGGGAGATTGTTAGACAAATAATCTTAATTTTGATCTTTGACAACTCAAATGGATGATCTATTTAACTTGTGTTTGAGAAATCTTGTTGCAGGATTAGGTTATTTCAATTAAAGGTGAACAGAACATTTATCGCGGTCGCACCTCACCTTAATACGACCGCTCCAAGTAATTACAGAATGAAACCTTGTCACAGTAGGTTTCGCGGTCAGAAGTTCGACCTCAGTCGCGACCGCTCCTACAGAATAGCGACCGGCCAAATATGTGCACAACCGCTACTCAAGGAATTTAAATCATTACAATCACAGTAAGATTCGCGGTGACAAGAACGGTGAATGACTCGACCTCGCTAACCACTTTAGCGACCGCCCCATTCAAAGTCGCGACCGCCCAACAATTCAAAAAGAAATTGCTCAAAGAGACAGTAGTGTTCGCGTCCTCAGGTGCGTCCAGAAGTTCGACGCGAGAATATGAGTTCGACCGCGAAATGCTACCACGGGCGACCGCGAGATTCAAATTAAGGCGGACATCTCTTTTGCCCTGTCAGAAAATGACACGTGACATGACCGTTGTAATCCCACTTCAGTATTCAAAAAAGGGCGACCGCACTTTGTGATGCGCGACCGTCCCGACAAACACAGCATGGGCAAGAAACGGTCCGACAAACACATCATGGGCAAGATTCCAGCTGCAGAGCACTAAAATTCGACCGTTGAAGATTTTTTAAAAGTAGCGACCGTCCCTGGTTAAAAGGACGACCGCTTGAAGCATGAGCGCGACCATCCTTGTATGAAGGGCGACCGCGAAGTGCTTCGGACAGTTTAAGTAAAGAGGTCTAATCTGCCAAGACTTTATTCTCAACATCAATAACGGCTAGTAAGACCACATTGGCTATAAATACAAAGTTTCTATGAGAAAACAAAAAAGAGACAAGATTGAGAAAAGATTTTCATAGCCAAGCAACAAATTTTCTTTTACTTAAACTTGTATTTGAATTGTTATGAATGTTAGGTGTTAGCATTGAAAACACCATTGTATAAGTTTGAGTGTAAGCTTGGGAAACACTTGGGTTGTGAGAGTGAGCCTAGTAAAACTCTTGTTAGGTTGTGAGAGTGAGCCTTGTAAAACTCTTGTTTGGGTTATAAGTGTGAGCCTAAGAAAAACACTTGTGAAGTTAGGTGTGAACTTGTGAAAACACCAAAGTTAGAAGTGAGCTTGTAAAAACTTCAAAGATTAGTGGAACCTTAACAAGTTGTTAAGGAAGTGGATGTAGGATTGAAGTAAATCCGAACCACTATAAATCTTGTGTGTTCTTTCTTTCTTCAATTACTCAACCAACTCTATATTCCGCATTTCTTGTTTGTTGAGTTTTTTTAAATTGTCATTACTTCTTGAGAAAACCAATTCACCCCCCCTCTTGGTTGCCATCTTGGGACAACAGAAACATACATCAAATACGTCTGAATGGTGATATGAGAACTCTTCCACCAAGGTACTAACCAACGGATGTTGACTGCAGCGCGTGAGTTGATCTAGTCAACCCAGTCGACATATGAAGAAGCAGGGTGGAGTAGTTTTCTTGCAGAGTGATATTGCAACAGATATCTAGCAAAATCCATAGATGGAGTGTCGAGCAAGCAGAGACGCTCTTGAAAATCTGTAAGTACAGGAAAACCTAAAGAAGAAGAATTTCAATAAAATCTATAAGTGCTAAGTTGAAAACCCACAAGGGCGGCTTAGGCAAAAATTAGGTCGGCTCGTTAGTTTCGAAAACCCGCAAGGGCGGACTAGGCAAAAATTAGAGCAATAATAAAAAAAGGAGTCTAAATTTAAAACCCAAAAGGGCAATTTAGATAATTACCTAAAGTAGAAACAAACTCCTGACTAATCTCCTTGACAATCCAGATTTAAGTTGGTCCAGTCCATCTAAAGTCTCAGCTAAGATCACGGGTATCAGCGACAAGCCTCCTTCCATTGGTCCATGATATCCAATACTCGTGGATCGATATCACCATCGAAAGAAACAAGCGAGAATTGGCCAAGCAAACATAGACAAAGTATTCATCCCTATGCCTTGGTAGGAGCCAAATGAGAAATGCAAAAGTCAATCAAGGGACCAAGCAGAATTTTCTCACCTCTCGTCAACTATAAAACTTTGGGCTTTGAAAGATGAAACAACATTTGCATCTTTTGTTGAGTTTTAAAAATTAATATAGGTAACACCATTGGTTGATTGCTTGGATATCCAAGGATGGCCTTAAACTCTTCAATCATGGGACATATCTCAAAGCCATTTATCTTAAATGTCCTAGAATTCACATTCCAAAAGGAAACCATGGCATGTAAAAAAGAATGGTCTAATTTAATATTTTGAAAGAACTTCAAAGTATTGATTTTAAACCAAGATATTTGTTCTCAATGAATGGCTTTTATATTTTTAAATAAACCTTTTATTTTCTTCAAATTGAGTTTTGTCATTGTGGACAATTAAAGGGACATTAGAATTGTTAAAAAGAATTTAGATGAAAATTCGTGAAAAATTTTCTGGCTTCTGTATGGGGTCATATTATAGAAAGAGGATTTATATAGGGTGATTGGCAGTAAAAGTGCAATTTATAATAATTATTGTTGTTGTTATTATTATTATTATTAATACAATATTTTCTCAATTAATACAATAATGATGGATCATTAAGAAGGAGGTGGTGGATCATGATCAAACAAAGCTCTGAAAAAGTCATCGCCTGTTGGAGAAGGAGGCATATCATCTATCCCGAGTCCACCCAAAAAAGGAACACATGAACTTCTATTACCCCGAAATTCATATTTGTAACAATCCTCATCTGAAGTAGACAAAAGGTCGAGCATATTGTTTGGTTGTTTCTCTACGAATCTGTCCATTATAAATAATCCAATAACTCTGACTCGACTAAATTTTTATCTTGAAGGGCACTTTTAATGACAGTTCCATACCGATTAACTGTTGAATCTCTTTGTGTGTCAGAGTATCATCGGTAAGAGGGACCGGAAGGCCATAGTACCGGATACCACTTATGACTGTATAATCTACTGGGCCAATGGTCATCTCTCCTACAGGTAAGTGAAAAATATGGCTCAAATAATGCTTGAACCATACTCCTGTCTATCGAACACTCCTCAGATGATAATTGTAAGATAAAGCTTTCAAAACCACACTCTCGGATAATTCATTTTACCCGAGAAGGTGCTACATCATACCATTGTCGGACTTTATAGACACACTCTCATCCCCAAATAACACAACGATCGCACTAACACGGAGCCAGATAAGTTAACATGAGATAAGTATATCATCATACCAATACCACTGATTCATAGACTAAACTTACTCGTTGTGTTCTATTTTAGTTTATTTATTTATTAAATTCTTAAAAATAGTCCACTAATTAATTTATTTTTCCTAATATTTAGTACTATTAAAAAAATATTATTATTATTAAGATAATAAAATGAAATAAAATAATAAGTACATATTTGTGCTATTAAAATATTAAGTTGCATTGTTACCTTAGTTTTTTTTATTTGAACTGCGATGAAGCTGCATCCCAGCTAGTATACTTACAGTTCCATTTTCATACCGTCGAATAAATTCCAACAACTCAGCATTGGATCGAGACCCTGATCTCGAAGCATGCATCTTCTCCTCAACTCTTTGCTCAACTCTCTGCTTCAACTATAAAAATATGTAAGTGTGGATGAGTATTGAAGAAATGAATCATTTATATAGGCAAATTGCAAAGGCAAAAGACAAAAATCGAAAAGGAAAAAATAGTAATTTTCGTGAAAAAAAAGAAAAAAAATCAATATTACTGTTGATAAATAGTAAATGAATAGTTAGTGAATAGTGAGTAAATAGTGAATACACAATGAATAAATAGTAAATTCAATTGTTCAACTCAATTATTCAGATATTTGCATGTCTAAAAATATTTTTGTGCTTTTAAAATATTTTTACACGCAGGAGGCAAGAGAATATAATTATGTTAAAAAATAACTAAATCGTAAATTTCTTTGATATCCTACTAACTACAATCATTTTTTGCAGATAATCTAAATTATTTTTCAAGTCCAGAAGTTACTCCGAGTCTAGAATTCAAATTATTTCTGAGTCCAAAACTCCCCTCAGGTCTAGAACCTAAATTATTTTTAAGTCCTCATATCGGGTCCAGAACCCAAAATTATTTTTGAGTCCAGAATTCATCTCGGGTCCAAAATCTAAATTATTTTTTTAAGTTCAGAACTTACTCCGGGTCCAGAACTCAAATTATTTTTAAATCTAGAACTTGCTCCGAATCCAAAATTTAAATTATTTTTTAAGTCAAGAACTTACCTCCAGGTCCAGAACCCAAATTACTTTTTAAGTCCAGAACTTACCTCGGGTCTAAAACCCAAATTATTTTTAAGTTTAGAACTTATCTCAGGTCCAGAACCTAAATTATTTTTAAATTCAAAACTTATCCCGGGTTCAAAATCCAAAATTTTTTTAAGTCCAAAACTTATCTCAGGTGCAGAATCCAAATTATTTTTTAAGTCCAGAACTTATCCTGGTTCCAGAATCCAATTATTTTTAAGTTCAGAACTTATCTCAGATCAAGAACCCAAATTATTTTTAAAGCCCAAAACTTATTCCGGGTCTAAAATTCAAATTATTTTTAAAGTCCAAAACTTACCTCAGATTCAGAAGCCAATTTATTTTTTAAGTCTATAACTTACTCCAGGTCCAGAACCCAAATTATTTTTGAGTTCAGAATTCAAACCGACCTTGGGTATAAAGTCCACTTTGGCTCTAAATCCAGTAAAAAATCACATTGCTTTTCACTCTCTTTTGCTGTAGTCTCAGATAGCTCAAGCAGGGAGCAAACTGTAGACCCTTAATTTTTGATCCAGTCCAATCCAAAAATTTTAAAATAGTCTGAAATAATTTTGAGGTATATATTATTTATTTTAATTTATTTTACTTATTATTTATTATTTATTTATTTATTTATATTATTTATTATTTACTTTAATATAATATTTATCTTAATTTTCATTTATTTATTTTTTTTAAAAAATATATAAATAAAAAATAATAAAAAAAATAAAAATCGACGATGACAGAATTGGCGATAAAAGTCACTAGCAACGAATTGGCTTGGGCCAATTCGCCGCAGGATCTAGATTTTTGAGGATTTTTGGGATAAGAACTATTGAAATTTTTTTTGGCAATTTATTCATAACCTCGGACTTGAAGGGATTAAGAAGCAAAAAACAACATACAATCCATCAAAAGGTAGCACACACTGTCTTTGTTATTGTTCAACCATAATTCAAATTGTGGTGGAACCAACAACGGAGGTTTGAGCTTAACCAATAAATTCTTGTATTCATAGCAGTCATAATATGCTTTCTTTTTAATGTTTTGTTAAAGTATTTTGATATTAATTTTCCAGTAGTATGAAATTGTTGAATCCAAATTATATGTTTTATGAACCAAAACCCTAATATCTTAAAACTTGTTAAATTAATTTTTGAAGTCTAAAACAACAATCTGTTTTCTTAAAACCACGATCAATTCTATTTTTCTAAGATTCACTGTAGCTTATTCTTTCCAAATACCTAACTTAAAATACTATTTGGATATTCTTCAAATTTTATTTATTTATACCCTAAACTTTAATATTAGTTTCATACAATTTTCGAAACCCTAAATCTAAAACCTCCATTCTTTAGATTCAAACTCTAATTTATTTCAAACCTAATCTTTAATTCAAACATCCAGTAGCCATATTATTTCCTTTATATTAAATATTTCTTAGTTGACTAATCTAGTAACCAAAATACAAAACCCTAATTGTTAAACATGAAACCCAAAAAATCCTAATTGATGCATAAACCCTAAATTTATGATGAATGGTTGGTTACTTTTATTGATTTGCTTCGGTTTCAAAATATTGTAAGAGGTATGTTTCCATGTTTTGGGTTCCTCAAATTGTGAGCATCATGTAATTTAATTTATTTTAAAGTTTTTGGATAAATGTAAAGGACATGTTTTCACCTTTTGATGTGTGCCCTATTTAGTTTTAGACATTGGACGATGTAAGGACACGTTTCCATCCTCGGATGGGTGCCCATTTATTTATTTTATTTGGACATTATTGTGATTTTAATAAAGTATTTATTTATTCTTATGATCACATGTAATGTGGATAATATCTTTATATTTAAGAATTTTATAATGTTAAGACCTGCAAAGGAGGCTGGTTCTAATAAATCGGGCGTTGTGGGGGTGCTGTGCCATTTCTTACCTTCCCCATACGTACCCAACTTTCTGAACCCATTAGGGGCTGGGAATTCCTTAGAAATTGAGTCATCCACCCCTTTTTTTTTCTCGGCCTATTCGGGTGATGACTTTATTTTCTCCAGGCTTATGTCTGTATTGTTTAAGGCCCTGAGCCTAAACAATGACGAAGTCACAAGAACTATTCCACCAAGAGTGGGGGCGAAAATCCCCGCCCACAATTATGTTTTACAAGGGTACCAGGGTTATGCAATAGATGGGCCATATTCAGGGGGTACCACCGGATGGGGCTATTTACCATTCTTATCTAATCACTCAGGAAGTTTTTAGGGCTATTATGGGAGGTTGGACACGGTTTTATAATATAGTTCAACTTGGTCTATTCACTGATAGGACCAGGGAGTGTGAGGATTTTTCCATTGACAGTGTATGGCCTGATGAGAAGACTCAACGAGCTACCCTACTAATTAAACTGGAGGAGACTGACACATAGACTGTGGGGACTACTTCTAGGATTAAGTCACGTGCTAGACCCAAGAGGAAGGCTCGAGACTAACTTGCGTTTTATGCTACTAAGATTCTACTATGTTTCTGCCATAGTTTTTTCTTTATTTGTAATAAGTAGATGAAATAAGATATGATAAATGAAAATGATATTTATTTATTTACAATGGTCGGAGCAAACATTATTTATTAGCTCTAATTTTTACTTGAGCTTCCCTTGTGGCTTTTCAACTCAACGAGCTGCCCTAACTTTTGCCTAAGTCTCCCTTTCAAGTTTTCAAATTAGCGGGTTTATTATTTTATTCATTTATTTTATTTTTCTTCTTTTTTTCACTTGGCACCGATTTTGAAGGGAAAAATGAAATTTTATTAATGATTTGGTCCGAACCCAGTAATAAGAGAATCAATTCCATGTAATTCTAGTACAATGCAATTATATGTAATATCTCTTCAACTTATCGAGGTTGGTTAATGTACGAATTCTATACCATCCAGTTCTGCTAAGATTGCACCTTCACCAGATAAGATCTTCTTTAACATATAAGGACTAGCCCAATTTGGTCTGAATTTTCCTATAGGATCATGAATTTGAGCCTTGATTTCTTTTAGAACTAGAATTTCTTCTTGCAAACCCTATTCCTTAACCTTCTTGTTGAAATGCCTTGCCAGTTTATGTTGATAACCCCGCATTTTTAAAAGAGCATCCATCCTGTGACATCCTTAAAATTTTTTTAAGTACAATAAAATAATTAATATGGAAGGGTAATAAGGGTGATGGAAGAGATATATAAATAGTGTATACTTAATGTATATGCAAGATATACACAAAGTATACATTTCACTGAAAGACAAAAGTTAAAAGTAAAAATTGAGAAGTTAAAGTTAAAAAGTTAAAAAGCAAAAAAATAATAATGATAATAAATAATTATGAATGGGAAGAAGAAATATCTAATATTTAATTATAATTAAATATTTAATTAATGAATATTCACAAATGAATGGTTCAGAAAAAAAAAAGAAAAGAAAAAGTCAAAAATTCCCATCTTCTTCTTCTTTACTCCATGGCCGAATTCCATAGATAGGGAAGATAGTTTTTTGCTTCATCAAATCCATCAAAATTTACAAGATTTCCAAGGGATTTAGGGTGATTTTAAGGATTAATCAATCAAAGGTAAGGATTCTTTATTATTTAAGAGTTTTTTTTTAAAGTTTTAGTGCGAGCTGGGATTTTTGCCCCCACTCCTGGTGGAATGATTCTTGTGACTTCGGCATTGTTAGGCTCAGGGCCTTAGAGAACATGAGCTTAAACCAGAAGAATTAGAGTCACCACCCGGCCGAGCCGGGAAGATAGAAAGGGGGGTGAATGACTCGATTTCTAAGGAATATCCAACCCCTTATTGGATTTGGAAAGTTGGGTATGCATGGGGAAGGTGAGAATGACCCAACACCCCCAAAACGCCTGATTCATTAGAATTGACCTCATTTTTAGGTCTAAATATTATAAAATTCTTAGATTATTACAATACTATCCACATTAAATGGGATTAGATAAAATAAATCGTATCATAAATAAATAAAATAAATAAATAAAATAGGCACCCATACAATATGAAAATATGCCCTTATAATGTCCAATGTCTAAAATACAAGTAAATAAAATAGGACACCCACCAATTGGTGGAAACGTATCCCTTACATTAATCCCCAAATACAAATAAGATAAAAGAAACAAATTAAATAAATAAGGCACTCACAAAGTGGAAATAAACCTTTTACAAATTTTAAAAATCCAAATAACAAATAAACAAATTTAATTAAATAAAATGAGCAATAAGACAATCAAAATGCATCATTCATCATAAAACATATCATAATAAATCAAATAATCAAGATTAGGGTCTCATCATTAAGTTAGGGTTTTAGGGCTTTTTACTAAATAAATTAGGATATATTATAAAATTGAGGTCTAAACATATAAATATAGGGCAATCTTGAATTGGATTTTAAATATAAAAAATTAGGATTTTACATGTGAATCTAGGGTTTATTTTGCTAACTTGGGGTTTGTCCCTAAAATTAAAGTCTAATATGCAAACTACGGTTTGAAGATGTGAATTAAGATTAACAAATGCAAGGTTAGGGTTTGTAATTCAATTTAAAACTTAATATGCAAATTTAGGCTAAGACATGAAAACTAGTGTAAACTAAAGAATTAGGGTTTTGAATTTATGGAATTAGGGTTTTGGAAGATAAATTAAAGCCAGTCATGTAAACTATATTTGAGACAATATAAGATTAGGGTTCAATATTAATTTAGGTCTCAGATGAAATTGAAATTGGGATTATGGTTTGTTAAATTTATAAAGTCAATAAAACTTCACCATATGCCTAATTCATAAAACAACATGAAGGTGATTAATAGAAATTTAAACAAAATAAGAAGATGATATTTGCGTTGTAGGCTCCACCAATTTTAATATGTTGAACCAAGCTCGTTTATGCTACTGCCTGGGTCAACTTAATCTTGGCTAGATGAATGCAATCTAAGGATAGTTGCTCCCTTCAACTACTGCCTCTCCCTTTTTGCGTTGATTGCCTTTCTCTTTCTATTTTAATTTGCTCATTGTCCCTTACTTTAATTTGCCAATCATGTTCTTTATTCCAAGATGGTTGGTGGCTTTTCTTTTCTAATTACTGGAGGCCTCATTCTATTTATAGGCAATCCTCAGGGTTAATTACGTTTACTAATCCTAAATCCACTAGAAGACCCCTTGAATTTAAATCTAATTAGGTTAGTAAATTAAGCACAAATTCACCTTCGCCAGTTTAATGTGAAATTGGCTCATATCAAATTAGACCATAGCTAATCCGATATGACCAAGGCTCATATCAAATTGGGGTGTCCAATTCGATATAAACATCGCCCATATCAAATTAAACCAAACTGAATCAATTTTAATTTTGGATGGAACTAATTCAAACTTTAAAAATTGGATGGGTTTTATTTGGACCTTTTTTGTTGAAGTTAAACTTGATCCAACCTTTTAATTAAAATCAAATTTGAACTAGGTTGTTTTGTTATGGATGTTAAGATTTTATGGTTGGTTAGTGGAAAAGAATTGATTTTGGTGAAGCTAGGGTTATCGGGTTGAAAATGTGAATTTTGGATTTTTAATGGAGGTTGTTTTAATTGTTTAAATGCTTTGTTTTGATATTATATTAATGTGTATGTAATGATTTATGGATGGAAATGGAAATGATTATGGTTAGTTAAACTTTGAATCAAGTAGTAAGGGAAAATTAGGGTTTTAATGGATGTTTGATTAGAATCGTGTAATTACTGATTATTTTAAGTATAATGAATATAAACATGACTCTAATGTTATATTTCAATTTATTATTTGATTTAAGAATGAAAGAATCAAAATAGTCTAATTGAGGAAGGATAGAGTTTTTATGGAAGAAGAGATTGGAGAGGGAGTTGGAGTGGGCTTTGGAACTTTAAAAGGTTAGTATATACTTTAGTAACTTATAAATTGAATTTACATATTTGGCATTGTTTAATTTGGTACACTTTGAGGGACTTTTTGTTCCTTAAAAGTGATATTGTGTATAAATATGTGTGTGATGTGGGTTTTGTATTAACCATTGAAAAATGGTGTTTAATCATGTTTTGCGTAAAATATGTAAGTGTGTGAATTCTGCATGGGTTTGTGATAATGTGTTATGATATGTGATATGAAAAATGTGAAGTTGAGATATTGCGCATAATGTAATTGATTTATATTGTGTAATGTAATT
The DNA here is from genome assembly GCA_947685225.1 of Garcia nutans. Lineage (NCBI taxonomy): Eukaryota > Viridiplantae > Streptophyta > Magnoliopsida > Malpighiales > Euphorbiaceae > Garcia > Garcia nutans. The sequence continues at coordinate 45,304,707 of CANTUV010000011.1, read as the reverse complement.
GGAAATGAATATGGAAAGTTTAAAATATGAAAAGTGGCTATGGATACTGAAAATGTGGTGGTAATCATGAAAAGATGGATCACATAAAAATATGGGAAATTGATAAAGGAAATGATAAATGTGAAATGAAGTGATGTGTATTATATAGTTGTCTTGCACAATTACATGTTCCAGAATATTGAGATTGGAATTGTTGAGAGGAGACGACCTTCGGGAGGTAATATATGACACTTGGCCTCCAGTGTCGAGAGAGGGTGGCCTTCGGGTGGTATGTGATACTTTGTCCTATGTGTAGAGAGGGAACGACCTTCGAGTGATGTGTGACACTTTTTCCATGGTATCGTGATAGTCCAAATTAATATTTCTAGAACTTAGATATTGTGCAGGGACTTGTTGGGCCCAATGTGTGTGATTGTGATAAGTTAGTTTATGTATTATGAATTTATGGTTAAGAAATGTATAATGCATGGTGTTGATATTAAATATTGCAAAAAGAGAAAGAAATAAGGAAATAAAGATTATTTCAGTTAATAACATGATGATTGTGAGTTATGAAAGCATGCATGAGTTTTAAAATATTTAATATTATCAAAGTATGTACCCCTAGGCTTTGGGCTTATCTCGATTAGATGTATCGCACAGGTGATAAGACTGCAGAGCAGAGTGGTCTAGAGTGATGTTGTGATTGAAGAGTCAGTTTTGCCATGAGATCAATTGTGCTAGGGATTGCATACATGTATATTTTATGTTATTGGATACTTTGATTTTGTATAATATAAATACATCAAAATACATCATATGTATTCTAAACATGTTTTGGGAAACGTAATGTGTATATGGATGTAAATTTTACAATGTAGTGAATTGGAGGATTTTGTAAAAATATTACCTTGGGAGTGTTATTTTATTTGTAGGTTAAGTATTTGTTTTTTTTTTTTGGTATTTGACGAAATTACAGACAAAACTCTGGTGAATATTTCCTAGAGATTTTCTCTTAAAGATTATTTTTATCTTCACTAAATTACAAAGTATATTTTTATATAATTCTTATTGTAATACTTGGGAGATTATCTTTAAATCATTTATTAAAATATGGATTACTATGGGTATTTCTTATGACACTTTTATAATCTTTATGTGTATTCTTCATATACAGGTTATATGCGTTACATGTATATAGAGTATAAAGGAGTTACACATCCTCTTTTCCTTAATGGCATTTAGTTGCTTGCAGTATCTCTTTATCCATTCTGCTTCTGTCAATTGGAATTCTTGCATGACCCGAGCAAATCGTACTTCAAGCTCAATTGTTAGGACAACATCCATATCATGAACAAGAGAATATGGGGTTGCCCCAGTCAATGTTAGAATGGAAGTATGGTATTGCCACAGTACAAAGGGTAGTTGCTCATGCTAGTTCTATGTTTGGTGATAATTTTCTATAGGATATCTTTGATAGTCTTATTAGTAACCTCTACAACTCTGTTAGTCTAAGGCATGTATGATGAGAATCGATTGTAACACCCTTATACCCTATATACGTATACCCTATATATGTATAGTACATACATACCGTACATGTAAGATATGTATATAGAATATAAGCATGTCAATATCCTTATCATTTGAAAATTTTCCATAATTTAAAGAAAAATATTTTAATACTAAAAATATATTTTTACTAAGTACATAAATATATAAATTAGTAATTAATTATTAAAAATACAAACTTTAAAAGAAAATCTCTAGAAATAATTCATCAGAGTTTTATATATAAATTGGATATTTCCCAAAATCACAACTCAACTGCATAAAATTTTACACTCCTAAATATAACACTAAACCCAATGCTCTAACATTTGTCCAAAGCATCCAACATCATAAACAATTCCACCCACATAAATACTACTCTAAAATCTACTTTCATAGATAAATAAATATAAATATATGTAAATTTAATTACTAAAGATAATAATTTTAAAGGAAAATCTATGGAAAAAATTTGTCAGAGTTTTATTTAGATTTCAAAGATTTTCCAAATACACAATTCAACTTGTTTTAGAAATTTGCACTCCCAAAATATTCAAATATCCATTTCTCCAATGTTTTCCAACAGGACAACTTTTTGGAACTAGACTTTATATAAGGTAAAAATGCAAATCACATTTCTCATATTTCATTTTTCTCATGTTTTCCCACATTCTATACTCTTTTTCCCACTTTCCATACATATCCAACACCATTTCCATTCACATTGCAAATGTGGCTATATTCCTCATTTTATTGCATAATTAGCACTTTTTTACATTTTGCACATATCATCATTATTAGCCATTTTTTAATGGCTTAACATGTCATAATCTATTCAAATCATGGATTGTTACTTCAAACAATGCTTAACACACACAAACACCAATGTTCAAGTAACATAACACATTCATCCATATGCAATTTGTTATGTTTAAAACAATGCAATTAATTTAAATGAGTTCCAAAGTATGTACTAACCTCTTAAATGCAATAATGGAAGTCAAATTTCTACAACACTCCAAATTCTTCTATTGCCCGTCACCACTAAGTTGTGAGAATTTGATCGTAATCACTATCTAATCAAAATGTAAGTATATACAATTATTAGGAATCATATTTTAAGGTATTTTAACTATTAAACATCAATTAAACTCATACCATTTAAATTCTCAAATTTTGCCCTAACTCCCTTTAATTTTGAAACATCATTCTACCTTAATTAAAATTTTATTTTAGGTTCATTTCCATCATTAAAATCATTTTATAACACGATTTAAACCAATTAATCTAATTAGCATCAATTCTTTAACAAAGTTTCACTAAAACCCTAAATTCACCACTAACCCATCCAAACTTCTACTAAACTTAAACAAATCAACCATCTAACTATAAAATCCTTGTCTCCTCATCAAGTTAACTTTATCCATGCCCATTCAACAAATATAAAATACCCCATCAAATTTTCATATTTCACATATTCATATTTTTCAATAAAACTTTAAAATTGTGAAAGAAAGCTTACTAGTTTACTAGAAATCCACCAAAACTCACTTCAATCCTTTGAAATCCTACCAAAATTTGATGTTTGGATGAGCAAAGTTCTCCTCATTGGCTATGGAGAAAAATGTTTTTGAAGAAGAATGGAGGAAGATGATAAGAATGATGTTTTAATTTTCTTCTTACTTTAATCTTAACCACATATATAATTTTATTATTTTAATTAATTAATTATTTGAAAACCCTAAATTTTTTTTCTTCCATCCATAATTAATTTAATTTAATATTTGATAAATATCCAAAATTTTCCATCATTTTCCACTATTCACAAATCATTGTAATTTGAATTTTTTATCTTTTAACCTTTTACTATTCACTCTTTGACTTTTACCATTTACTTTTTGACTTTATATGTTATATATATATTTTCTTCATATCTCACATATACATTTGATATTTTCTCACTTCCAACACTTTATTTATCCCTCCAAATTATTTATCTAATTATATTTTAGTAAAAATTACGGTTGTTACAACTTTAACCCTAACGACAATTCGCTACACTCTTATGGGCTACACTCTTATGGTGTTTCACATCTGCCTTCTATTCTTCTTTAATTTGATCAATCAATAATGGTCTCACCTGCAACTGAGCTATAAGTGCACTATTACCACAAATCTCGAATCTAGCATGCAAAGCTCTCAACTCAACTAACAAGAAGAGAGAATAGGCAGTTAACTTTGACATGGACTTCCGTCTCAAAGCATCTATAACCACATTCGCCTTGTGTTTAGATCATATTTGTACTAGTTTTCAGTATGATTTTTATGTGTTTTTAGTTAATGTTTTGATTGATTTTTGTTTTAAGTTTGTTTAAAGTGTTTGTTTTAGGTTTAAGTGCAAAAACACCCTTGGAAGATCAAAACAGTGCAGGAAAAGCATGAACCAAGCACGACATGGCCAAGCCAAATCAAGCTTGGCCATGTCCCTCAAAGAATGAAGAGGATAGAGCATGACACGGCCATGAGACATTGCCAAGCCTTTGGCCGTGTCTCATACAAGGAGCAAAACCAAAGAAACCAAGAAAAGAAGAGCAAAAATGAAGAAGCAGGAAGAGACACACTCAGTGACACGGCCAAGCCACTGGCCATGTCACATGACACGGCCAACAAGCTTGGCCGTGTCCCATTTCATGCCAAAGAACAAGGGAGCAAGCAAAGAAGGAAAGAAAAGAGACAGTAGTGAACACACCCACATGACATGGCCAAGCTTGTGGCCGTGTCACCCCTTGAGACCAAAAGGAAAGAAAGAAAAGAAAGAAGCAAGGAAAGCAGTAAAGGACATGGCCAGCTAGCTTGGCCATGTCCCATGAAAATTGAGGGACACAGCCACTAGCTTGGCCATGTCACCTCATGAAAAGAAAGAAAAGAACAAGAGACACGGCTCATGGCTTGTCCATGTCACACCTGAAACAATTGATTTCTTTTGCACGAAGTGGGGGACAAAGTGGGAAACAAGGCCTTGTGCTTGCCAAAAGAAATATTAAACAAATAAAAAGTGGGGAACAAAGGGAAATGGTGTGAGTTGGAAGGCATGGGTGTGTATTTTGAATGAATTAAAAAGAGAAGAAGAGGGAAATTGGAAGGAGTCTTGGTTTTCTTGGAGCTAACTTCTGCTACATGTTTGGGAGAGGGAGAGGGTGACACTCACCCTTATCCCTTCATCTTCATCTCCATTTCCATCCTCTCCACCTTCTCCATCTTCAATTGATAAGATCTTTGAGGTTCTTTGGGATAAATTGGGTTAACAAGCCCATGAAGGTTGAAGAAGCTTCATTGAAGGGATTGGTGACTTGAGAAAGCTCCATTCCATCTTCCAAAGGCAAAATCAATTGAAGGGTTGGTGACTTGAGAAAGCTCCATCCAAAGGTTTGGTGACTTGAGAAAGCTCCATTTCGTATTGCAAGGGGAAATCAACCATTGAAGAGGGCTTGAGTTCTTCATCATACATCAAGTGGAGCTAGGAGGAAGACTAGTAATCCTACTCTTGGCATCTTCACAAGGGGTTTCTATTCTCTCTTTTATTTCATTTCTTGTTGTTGTTGTTGTATTAATAGAATTGATATTGCAATGGACAATTTGTATTTATTTTATATTGAGTTGAATGAATGTGTTAAATTGATGATGTTGAGATAAATACCCATGCATAGGGCTTGTAGCATATTTGGTTGAATGCTTTGATTTGATATTTACATTGATGTACCTTGTTGTTGGTTGATTGTATTGTACTAAATGCTAGGTTGATAGATTAGCTACCTATTAATCTTTGAATATTGGATGACGGACCGAGAGGTGAAATTCGATATCGGAACTATATAATCGACCACCCTATGAATGAATTAGAAATATAAGTTCTAAGGTTTTGTTAATTTGGTAATGTAAAAGAATTGGTCATTGTTAATTCATGAATGTGAGAACTAATGGATTGGTAATTGACTAATTAACCTTAAGGAACATGTAATATCCTCATGCATGCCCTAGAAGTTTTGTTTATGTTGTTGTTGTAAATGGGATTGAATGTATATGTTATGTGATAAGAAAAGAGGTTTGAAAGAGAATGCTTGTGTATATGTGTTTTGGGAAAGAAAGAGGGTTTAGAGTAAAGTGTATATGTTGTTTATATGATAATATATATAACATATACATAAGTCAAAGGGAGAGTCAATGGAAGAGAGATATTTTTATGGGATATGTGAAATTACATATATGGGCATATAAGAGACAAAAGGTTAGTTATATGGTTGAGGGCATTTTGGTAATTGATTGGATAAAATCTCTTGGTGGAGATTTAAAGAAGAAAAGCTATTTGACTTTGTGTCTTTATCATTTTTTTCTTTCTTTCATGAAGAGGCCGGCCATCCAAGAAGAGAAAGAGCAAGAGAGGTATTCTTGATGCTTGAAGCAAATTGAAGAAGCAATCAAAGGATTTGGTTAAAGATTTGTGAAATTTCTTCATTTGAGGTAAGATCTTTTCCTTGATTTCTTCTTTTCTTTTGAAGGGGTGTTTGAAGTGAATTAGGGTTTGTAGGATTTGATGATGAGATGTGTTTATGATGTGTTTTCAAGTGTTAAAGCGATTTTAAGTTAAAAGGTTACATAGGTGTTGTTGTGGAAAGTGGTAGATATTGATTTTGAAAGATTATGAATGATGTTGGATTTTAGGGTTTTGAAATGGTATTTGTTTAAATGTAATATTAATGTATTGTGAAGTGGTTTTTGTGATGAATATGTGTTTAGAACCTTGATTATATTCATTTGAAACATGTTATATGGTGTATATTGTGTTGAGTGATATTAGAAGAGAATTGGTTTTGGTTAGGGTGTTGTTCTTGGGTGACACGGCCAAAGGCATTGAGAGACACGGCCAAGTCATGAAATTTTGGACGTGTTGGATTGGTTTTTGAGAGACACGACCGTGTCCCATGCCAGTGTCTGTCACTGCCAAAATTCAGTTGAGAGACACGGCCACAAGCTTGGCCGTGTCCCTCAAATGTGTTGGCTACTGTTTTTATTTTTGTTCTTTGTGTATGGTTTTGATTCTTCAAAGTTATTTTTGATACTTAAACATAAACATAAACACTTTAAATATACTTCAAAGATAAGAATGACCTAATTAAATATATGTGGAACATACATTCATTGATGTTGAGATTGTAGCACACATTTGTTGATATTGATGAAACATATGAACAATGTTAGGCTATATGCATTGTGAATGGCAATGTGGTATGTACTTTGAAATGTTGTATCAATGATGTTATATGATTAATATGAATTGAGATATTGTTTGATTTGAGGCCATTGTGATTGGCTATGATGATTCAATTGAAAGATACATGGCATGTTTGCCTAATTGATGAGAATTGAGAATGAAATGTGAATGAATTGTGTGGCTAATGTGTTATTCCATTTTCAGAGTTTGTTATTGGTGGCATGCCTAATGATAGTAACAATCTCTTGAAGTTAGGTTGGATTGAATCCTTGAAGCCTAATTGAGATGTTACAACCCTTGAAGCTAGGTTGGGTTGGTTCTTGAAGCCAAGTTGGGTTGAAGCTTAGCATGCTTTGCTCCCCTTGAAGCTTGGTTGAACCTAATCCTTGAAGCCTAGTTGGGTATATGATATTGATAAATGTGATAACAAAACCAAAACATTTACTCTGAAAATTGAATGGCATATTAGTGTGTATTGGGCCCATGCTTGTCTTTGTTTAGTGTTGTTCATGAATGGTTTAATGAGTAACTAATGAGGTATATGAAAAGATGTTGAAATGTGATATGTCTACTTATATTGAATTATGAAATGTAAGGTATGTTGTTAGCTTTGCATATATGATGTTACATGTATAATATGGATTGACAATTTACATTGCATTGTACTAAAGCATAATATTAGCATGAATTATCTTACTAAGCCTTTGGCTTAGCGCGATAGTATTTAATCGCGCAGGTGATAGAGTTGATAGAGTTGAACCCGAGAGCTCTTCGAGACCGAGTGAGAGTAGACGTTGAAGAGTTGATTTTGGGAACTTAAAGATCAGAGCAGACTTGCCAATCATGTATAACTCTTTTATATTTTGTAAAGTTTGGTTTATAATGTAAATATATGTATAATTGTAAATATGTACTCAAATGTTTTCATATCGGTAAATATTTTCTAGATTCCGCTGCGTATTAACTAAATATATTTATATACCTATTTTGTTTTAAATTACAAATTGATTATTTATTATCTATAATGTATATTGAGAAAGATGATGGTATTATATAAAATGTTCTTGAATGTTATAAGAATCCGTAGCATTCCTATATTCGATACATGTATACTACTTTGTGGTGTACGTAGTGTGTATGTATTGGGTGTGGGGGTGTTACAGAACAAATTAATTACAAGGTTATGTTAATGGATAATTGAGAATTGAGCTTTGATTGAATGGACCTATGACCCTAGGCACCTTCCCAAGAATCGATTTGATCTTGTATCACCTTCACACTTCAACCCTACGCACATTAATCTTAGGTTTAAATTATTCTCGCACCATCCCAACACAACAAACACCCGCATTTAAATACTTGTCAATCAAGCTATTACGAACCACACCTTCTTGGGGAAACGACCTTGGGGCGATCACCTTTGCTATAACTACCTCGTATACTTGCGAGTGACGCTTGTAGTAGTACTTAATTCGAGCGCAACACCTTGTCGGGGGGTAGTAGTCAATTAGATAGTCATAATCTTATATCAACTCCAACCGCAATCTTTACAGAAGATTCAACTCTTTCTGAGCACCCAAAAACTTTAAACTCTTGTGATCAATGTAGATGTATAATTTCTCTCCATACAAATGATGTCACAAAATCTTCAGTGAAAACACTATGGTTGTTGACTCTGGATCATGAGTCAGATAATTTAATTCATGAGTGTAGACCCTTATTTTAGCCCTAATTAATGATGGCCTAAGCACTTATCGATCCATTCTTAATGGCTTAAACATATTTTAAGCTTTTAATTTGACTGGTCCAAATTTTATAAGGCCTAAAATAAGCTAGTTAAACCATTAAAACCCTAAATAGGTCTAATTTGAAGGTTTGGATGGATTTAATTTTATTTGGGCCTTGTATTGCACTTTAAATTCGATATGGGTATACCCATGTCAAATTGAGCACCCAAGTCGACATGGCAAAGTCCCATATCGAATTGAGGCTTCCCCATATCGAATTAAGGCTTTCCAATTTGATATGGGACCCCAATTTGATATGGGGACCAATTATGAGGACTCCATATCGAATTAGGGAAATCCTAATTCAATATGGAGCTTGTCCATGTCGAATTAGGACTACCAATTCAATATGGACCCTATTCCATGTCGGATTAAAGTATTTTTAGTTTGATATAGTTAGGTTTTGGCCTCAAATTTAGATTATTTTAGCTTGAGATGGTCACGATTTATTATGAATTGAAATTGTTTTAATTCGATATGCCTCAGGGCAATCATGATTAAGTAGGAAAGTAATACTGGTTTAACAGACTGAACCTAATTATTTTCTTATAATACAGGTTTTAAAAACATGCAGCAGTAGCACAAGAAGCAATAATCAAACACTAAGCGTTAAACCCTGGCAACTGAGTGAGTAGAGACAGAACATCAAACCATCAAACCAAGAAGGTAGTAAATGACTATCTTCATTTTACTCAATCAAGACTTAACCATCGGTGTAAATATAAAGCTTGGATCAACACAAAATATCGGTGGAACCAACAACGGAGGTTTGCAATCCTTTATTCAGTTTGTTTTAAATTTATAGTAATTTCCTTTATTCTTAATTCATTGTTTTGTTTCATTCTTGTGTGTTTATGAACATCTAGTAGCCTTATTTGAGAAAGTTCCAGTTTATACCCAACAAATCATTTAATTTAAAATAACAATAGTGATTTACGAGAACATGTTTCATATAATCATATAGTAGCCTTATTCATGTTATCCAGTAACCAAGTTTTTAATTTTAACTAAAATTAGTTTTTAAATCTTAAAGTCCCAAAACAAGTTTTTAAGTCCTTCAAATCCTAATCTTAACCTGTTTTATAAATCAAAACCTCAAACCCTAACATCCAGTAAACATTAATCTTAATCCAAAACACCCAAGTCCTAAACATCCAGTAACCTAATCCATGACCTCAAATCCTAAATACCCAGTAGCCACCCTAAACCTTGCCTCTTAAAACCAAATCCTAAATTCAAACACCAAAAACCCTAATTTCCAAAATGTAAGCGGCGATTTTTGCCTCCACTCCCACGTGGAATGGTTCTTGCTACTTTGACACTGTTAGGCTCGGGGCCTTAGAGAACACGGGCCTAAGCCCGGAGAAAATGGAGTTGCCACCTGGACAGGCTAGGAAAATAGAAAGGGGTGGATGACTCAATTCCTAAAGAATCTCCAACCTCCTAATGGATTAGGGAAGTTGGGTATGTGTGATGAAGATGAGAAATGGCCCAACACCCCCACAATGCCCGGTTCATTGGAGTCGGCCTCATTTTCAGGTCTCAATATTATAAAATTCTTAATTAATACAATATTATACATGCAATTAATAGAATAAATAAATAGTTTATTAAAAATCGTGGCAAGGTCCAAAGTAAAACAAACAAATGGACACCTATCCAAGGATGGAAAATGTCCTTACATCGTCCAATATCTAAAACTAAATAAGACAACCACCAAAAGTTAGAAACATGTCCTTTACATTAATCCCAAAACTAGAACATAAATTAAATTATATGATGCTTAATACATGAGGTACTGTGAGCGAAGATTTTCACCCCCACTCCCGGTGGAATGGTTTTTGCGACTTCGGCACTGTTTAGGCTCGGGGCCTTAGAGAACACGGGCCTAAGCTCGGAGAAAATGGAGTTGCCACCCGGATAGACTAGGAAAAAGAAAGGGGTGGATGACTCGATTCCTAAGGAATCCCCAACTCCTTAAATGGGTTTGAAAAGTTAGGTACGTGTGAGGAAGGTGAGAAATAGCCCAGCACCCCCACAATGCCCGGTTCAATGGAACTAGCCTCTTATGTAGGTCTTAATATTATAAAATTCTTAAATATAACAATATTATCTATACAACATGCAATAATTAAAATAAAGCATCATTATATTAAAATTAAAGTAATGTCCAAATAAAACAAATAAATGGACACCCATCTGAGGATGGAAACATGTCCTTACATCATCCATGTCTAAAACTAAATAGGACACCCACTGAAAGGTGAAAACGTGTCCTTTACATTGGTCGAAAATATAAAAGCAATTTAAATTACATGATGCTTAATACATGAGGTACCTAACATATGAAAACATACCTCTTACAAAGTTTTAAAATTAAAACAAATCAATAAAAGTAAACATCCATTCATCATAAATAAATCATTCATCAAAGACATCAAACATCAATCAAAATATATAATAAACATTCATCCAATTAAATAAAATAGTAAGTATATAACTCTAGGGTTCATGTATCAATTAGGGTTTCTTGGGTTTTATGCTTAACAATTAGGGTTTAAATAAATAAGATTGAAGCTTATGAAAATAAAATAAAATCTTTAGATATTTGAAAGGAACAAGGTACTGTGATGATTTGAAAAATAGAATTAATTAAAATTTATGGTTTGAATAAATTAGGATTTAGGTTTGTATTTTGAATAAAGCTAATGTATTTTGAATAATCATAATAAAGGAAATTAAACATAAAGACTTATAATATACAAATAAATATTGATCCCTTCGATAAGCCTATACGGTGGTCCTTCTAGCCGGTTAGCGGGCAGGGGTCAAGAGGGCAGCTCCCCTTGCGGGGTCAGGGGCCGTGCCCCAGAAGATTTTAAAAACTGGATTTTAGGGTTGCAGGTTTTGTTGTTGAAAATTAAGATTTTAGGGCTTAAGATTTAGAAAATAGGATTTTGAGATTTTAAGGAATTAATGTTATTTTTAAAAGAATAATGCTTACTGTGTGATTTTGGAAAGAAGAATTAATTAGGGTTAAAGCTTTTGACACTTAAAAAAAAATAAGGCTACTGTGAATCTCAGAAAAATATATTTGGTTAAGGTTTTGGAAAAAAGATTATTATTTTATGGTTTTAGAAAAGTGTAATTAGGTTTTAACTTTCAAAAATATATTTTACAAGTATTAAGGCAATAGGGTTTTGGAAAAAAAATTTTAGGGTTTCAAATAGAGTTTGGATGGTAAGTGGAACAATTGATCATCTATTTCACATTTAAACAATTAATCCAATTTGAATGATGAAGCTACTGTAAAGATAAGCAAAGAAATAGAGATTCAAACCTTCGTTGTTGGTTTCACCACAATCTTTAAATTCTGGTTGAACAATAATAAAGACAGTGTATGCTACCTTTGATGGATTGTTGTTGCTTGCTCACTGCCTCTTGTTCCTTCAAGGTTCTCTTTTTTGGCCAAAAAATCCAAAAGTCCAAAGTCCAATAAAAAATTTTAGATCCTCCATTTTGTGTCTTTAATGTGGTATTTATAAGAAAAAATAAAAACCTAATACTAATTAGCTAAGGAAATAAAAATGTTTTAGGAAATAAAATTAAAAACCAAGTAGAATAGGGTTTTGAAAAAACCGTGTGGCCCGGGTATCCAAAAGTGCCCTGGCGAAGAAGTTCCATGGGCGCTAGGTGAGGGCCAGCCAATTATCCTACGGCAAATTGGCCCAAGCCAATTAGTCGCCAGTGACGAAAATTTTTTGTCGCCGATTCTTCCGTTGTCAATTTTTATTTATTTATTTTTTATCCTTATTATTATTTTTTATTTTTATTAAAATAAATATTATAAGCAATAAATATTATTAAAATAAATATTATTAAATTAAAACACCACAAAAATTATTTTGGACTGTTTAAAAATATCAGATTGGACTGGGTCAAAAATTAAGGGTCTATAGGTACCCAAAATATGGAAACATACCTTTTACAATGTTTTGAAACCAAAGCAAATCAATAAAAATAACCACCAACTATTCATCATAAATAAATCATTCATTGAAGACATAAATCAAAAAATATAAATAAATTATTAATCAAACTATATAATAAATACTCACTTAATAATGAAATAAATAAAGATGCAAATTTAGGTTTATGTATCAACTTAGGTTTTCTTAAATAATATTTAGGATTTTGGAATTTATATCTAAAAGCTACGGTTTTAGAATCTTAAAGAACTAATATTATTGTTAGGTTTATTTATTTTTAGAAAAACTATGCTACTGTGTGATTAAAATTAAACTTTAAGATTTAAGTAAATAAGGTAAAAATCTATGAAACACTTAAATATTTAAAAAGAAATAGCTACTGTGATGATTAAATAATAAAAAATAATTGATTAGGATTTTAACAAAATAGATTAGGGTTTAAATTAAATTGGGGTTTGGATTTCTAAGAAAACTATCAATACTATATTTATTTTTGAAAAGAGAATGGCTATTGTGAAAATTTTGGAAAATTGATTTAATTAGGGTTTTACAATTTTAAGTGAATTATAGTTTTGATTTACAAAAACTAAGCTACTGTAATAATTAAAATAATAGAATAGCAATTGTAATAAATTTTCTTTTTTTTTTAAAAAAAGAAACTAAGTGATGGCTACTGTGTCTTCAAAAGAAATTAAAAATATTTTCCGTTGGTTTTCATAATTATTGGATTATTACATGAGTTTTGAGAGTTGTAATTTATTAATTTTAATTGATCAATGACAAATGGATGAAGATGATTTTTGATTAAAAAATTTAGATAAACATACCTATGTTTGAAGGCTCCACCAAAATTGTTAGAGAAAAATTTTGGAGTAGCTAATCATTAAGATAATCACCACTTGGTTGCTTTGATTGTTGTCTTTTAGTAAAAATCTCCTTGTTGAAAAATTGCCAAAGTTTCAAACTCTCCTCTGCCAAGAAAAAGTCTCTATGCCTCTTTAAAAAAAATTCCCATCCCAAAAATTCTAAAAGTCCCCTTTTTATTTTTTTAAATTGTTATTTATAGCAAAAACCTAATGGTAATTCTGTTTGATTAAGGAAATATAGGTTATTTAGGAAAAAAATTACAAAACTGAGCAAAAAAAGATTTTGGAAAAATCGACAGTGAGAGCGAATGGGCCTACGAGGGATTGCTACACGAGGTGCCTGGGCGAGACCCAATTCCTGCGGTGAATTGGCCTGCGGCAGGCCAATTGGCCGCCACCGAGTGGCGTGCACCGATTCGACCGTTCGATTTTTTATTTTCTATTCTTTATCATATTTATATGTATATATTTTATTTTTTAGTTTTACTATTAAAAATATTATATTTAAAATATTTACAATTAATTACACTATTATTAAAAAAATAAAATAAATAATAAATGTTAAGCAAATATTAAATAATATTAAAATAAATATTATATAAATAAAATAAATAATAAATATTAAAATACTATAAAAATTATTTGAAACTATTTTAAAATGTTTGTACTGAACTTGATAAAAAATTAAGGGTCTGTACAAACACCAACCTTAAAACCCTGACTCCAAATACCAAAACCCTAATTTCTTTAAAACCAAAAACCTACTCCTAGGAATCCCAATTTAACCTTAATCCAGTAGCCCTAATGCCTAGTAAACCTAAAACCTTAATTCCAAATAGCTTAAATTCCAAACTCAAAACCAAACCCTAATCTATTATTTCCCAAAACCCTAATGTTTAAAGGTCAGAACCCAGTTTTGTCTATTTAATGTTTTAAACCCAATTTTTGATTATTTGATTTGTTATATGATGGATGGTCTATTTTTTTTTGTGATAGATATTTTATTTTAATTATTATGCTTGAATAATTTAAGTTATTTGATTATTTATTTATTTAAAATTTAAAGATTATAAAAGGCATGTTTCCACTTTGTGGATGCCTCAATTTTTATTATGTAATTTAATTTATCATTCAAAGTTTGGATTAATATAAAAGATACATTTCCACCCCTTGATGGGTGTCCTATTTATTTTAAACATTGAACATGGTTGTAAGGGTACGTTTTCATCTTTTATGGGGTCCATTTATTTTGTTTTGAACATTATTTTGATTTTAATACAATGATGTTTTATTTTATTATTCGCATGTAGTATGGATAATATCATAACAACTAAGAATTTTATAATATTTAGACCTGAAAAAGAAGCCGGTTCTAATGAACCAGGCACTATAGGGGTGCTGTGTCATTCTCACCTTTTGAACCCATTAGGAGTTGGGGATTTCTTAGGAATCGAGTCATCCACCCCTTTTTTTTTACCGACCCGTCTGGGTGGTGACTCCATTTTCTCTAGGTTTAGGCCTTTGTTCTCTAAGGCCCTGAGCCTAACAGTGCCAAAGTCGCAAGAACCATTCCAGATGGGAGTGGGGTTGAAAATCCCCGCTCACAATGAGGCTTTGACTGTCTAGATGCATAAGCAATAACTTTTCCCTCCTACCTCAAAACACATCCCAAACCATTATATGAAGCATCATTGTATATCACATATAGTTTACCTTCCACAGGTACGGTAAAGACAGGAGCTTGAGCCAATATGTTTCTCAACTGCTCAAAGTTTACCTGACATCGATCCGTCCACACAAATTTTTCATTTTTTTTGAAGTAGCATGGTGAGTGGCATAGTTATCATGGAGAATCCCTTCATAAATTGGTAATAATAACCTGTCTGTGAGTGGGGATTTTCGACCACATTCCCGGTGGAATGGTTCTTGTGACTTCGGCACTGTTTAGGCTCGGGGCCTTAGAGAACATGGACCTAAGTTCGGAGAAAATGGAGTAGCCACCCGGACGGGCCGGGAAAAAGAAAAGGGTGGATGACTCAATTCCTAAGGAATCCCTAACCCCCTAATGGGTTCGGAAAGTTGGGTATGTGTGGGGAAGGTGAGAAATGGCCCAGCACCCCCACAACGCCCGGTTTATTGGAACCGGCCTCCTTTACAGGTCTTAATATTATAAGATTATTAAATATAACAAAATTATCCATATTACATACAACAATTAAAAGAAAGCATCAATATATTAAAATCAAAGCAAGGTCCAAGCAAAACAAATAAATGGACACCCATCCAAAGATGGAAACATGTCCTTACATCACATGCCTAAATAGGACACCCACCGAAAGGTAGAAACATGTTCTTTACATTGGTTTTAAAATAGAAAGGCAATTTAAATTACATGATGTTTAACTAATGAGGTACCCACCAAGTAGAAACATACCTCTTACAACATTCGGAAGTCTAAATAAATTGATAAAAGTAAATTACCATTCATAAAAAATAAATCATTCATCCAAGGTATTAAATATCAATAGAAAGTAAACATCCATCCATGATAAGCTAAATAAATCAAGCATTGAACTTAAATAAATTAAAGCATGTAAAATAAATCAAAGCATAATCAAATATGGAATTGAATAAGGCAAATAAAAATCCAAATTATAGCTACTGTTTCCATTTAGGGTTCTTTATTTCATGTGTTTAGGGTTTTGAATTTTTATGAGTTTAAGCTACTGTGACTTTTTAAAGAATTAAAATAAATTAAGGATTTTATGTTTTAAAAGGTCGGTAGGACACTTTGATTAAACAAATTAAGGTTTGAATGGTGAAATAATGAAACTAGGATTTTGGACACTTTAAAATACTTTTGATTTGTGGTTTTAAATAATGATTTCAAGCTTACTGTGTAAATTTAAAATATTTGTGATTTTATGGTTTTTAAAGTTTTAAAGGATTAAAGTTTAGAAAAAGTTAGGGTTTAAGGTTTTAAAGGGTTAGTGTTCACTATTTTAGGTTTTGGAGTTGAATTAGGGTTTTAGGATTTAAAATTAGGGTTTTCGGTGATGAATTGGTTTTTAAAATTTGAAAATAATTTTGATAATTTTATGAAGTTTTATGAATTTTAAAAAATGATTTAAAGTTTATAAAAATAGAAAAGATATTTGTTAAGGTTTGTTGAAAGAAACAGAACTAAGTTTAAAATTTTGAAAGAAATAGAATTAAATTTTGGTTTTGTTGAAAAATATGTTCAATTAGGGTTTTAAGATTTTAAAGAAACAAAAGTAGCAATTGTAAGTTTTTTTGGAAAACAAAGCAACAAAATAGTGTTTTTAACTTTAGGAAAACTAAATTAAAGGTTCTGAATTTTTTTTCTTTGATGAATTAAGCTAATGTAAACAAAAAAAAAAAACAAAAAGAATTTAGAATTCAAACCTTCTTTCATGGGGTTACACCAAAATTGCTTCTTGGATCAACAAGAACAAAAGCAGTTGATGCCTTTGATGAATTGCTTGAATTGTTTTTCGGCTCTCTCGCAAAATCAGCTTGGTTCCACTGCTTTCCTTCACAGATTCGGTTTCAACTTTGTTTCCAATTTCGTCCCAATTTTTCTCCCCCCATTTCTCCCTTTTTGTGTTGTTATTTATAGAGGTTTTTTTTATGGTTTTTTCCTAGTTACTCACGGCATACAATATTTAATAAGAAAAGGAAACCAAAACCTAATTGTATTAGGTTTCAAAAAATTTGCGTCAGAAAATTTTGCTGGCGAAAAAAAATCTGCAGCGAAAAAATTGCGCTGGTGAAAAAAATCTACCGCAGTTGGCTGCGACAGGGGGTGAGAAACAGGCCTGCGGGCCATTTCGCTAGCAGGAAACTCCTGCGGGCGAAATGGCCCACAGCCAAGCCCGCGCTGGAATTTTCGGACCAATTAAAATATATTAGACAATACAAAAATTATTTTGGACTAAACAAAATATGTTGGACCGGACTAGGTAAAAAATTAAGGGTCTACAGTTTGCCCCCTGCTTGAATAATCTGAAACTATAGCGAAAGAGAGTGAAAAGCAATAAGACTTGATTTTTGAGGTGGAGTTTTTGGGTTCTAGACCTGGTTCGAGTCTAGACTCAAGGATAACTCTAGGTTCTGGACCTAAGGAAAATTTGAGTTCTGGACCTAAGGAAAATTTGAGTTCTGGACCCGACCTAAGTTCTGGACTTAGAAATAATTCTAGGTTCTGGACCTAATGGAGAATTTGGGTTCTGGACCCGAGCTAAGTTTTTGGAATTAGAAATAAATTCTAGGTTCTGGACCTAAGGAAAAATTTGGGTTCTGGACCCGAGCTAAGTTCTTGGACTTAGAAATAAATTCTAGGTTCTGGACCTAAGGAAAAATTTGGGTTCTGGACCCAGTTCGAGTTCTAGACTCAAGGAAGATTCTAGGTTCTGGACCTAAGAAAAATTTGGGTTTTGGACCCGAGCTAATAAATTTTTTTAGTTTGGCTAATTTTTATGCATATGTCTTTTATTACCCATGGGTGTAAAAATATTTATATACCCGTAATTATTTGAATGATTAAAATGAATAATTGAATTTACTGTTTATTTACTGTGTAGTCACTGTTCATGCACTATTTACAATTCATAAATAGTAAATTTACTATTCTCAAATAGTATCAAATAGTATTTACTATTGAAAATAGTATTTTTACTATTTATCAGTAGTAATACTATTTAAAAATAGTAAAACTTTTTGTTCATTAATAGTAATACTATTTATAATTAGTAAAATATACTGTTCATCAATAGTATACTATTTATAAATAGTAAAATTTACTATTCACCAATAGTAAAATTTACTATTTATGAATAGTAAATTTACTGTTCATGAACAGTTTTGAATTTTATTTTTTTGCTTGCCGTTTCTCTATAAAAACTCACCATTCCTTCATTTCATTTCACAGCACGTTTTCAATTTCATAATTCTCTCAAATTTTCAAAAACAATGCATGCTTCGAGGTCAGGAACTCATTCTAATTGCCGAGTTATTGGAGTTTATTCGGCACCATAATGATGGAAATTTAGATATACTGACCGGGATACCGCTCCATCGCAGTTCCAACCAAAAGAGTGAAGTAATTATTTCTTCCTTTTTTTTCCTTGATTTTTTTTGTCTTTCTGTTTTGCACTCTTTTTTTTGTTATATATTTTTTATATTTTTTTGTTATTGTAAAAAATAAATTAATTTAAGTAGATAGAATAATACGTACTTACCTGGTATTAACTTACCTAGGTCTGTGTTAGCATGATCGTTGCATTGTTCAGGCTGGAGGGTGTATCTATAAAGCCCGACAATGGTACGATGTAGTGCCTTCTCGGGTAAGGTGGATTATCCGAGATTGCGGCTTTGAGCAGTTCATCTTACAATTGCCATCCGAGGAATATCAGATAGACCGGAGCATAGTCCAGGCGCTTGTAGAGCGATGGTTGGATACAACCCACACTTTTCACTTGCCCATTGGAGAGATGACAATTGGTCCAGTCGATTTTACTGCATAACTGGCCTTCGATATGATGATGCTCCAGTTCCTCTGACCAACGATATTTTAACATTTGAAGAAATTCAAGAATTAATTTGTATGGAACCATCATATAAAGGGCCTTTTAAGATAAAAATCGAGCCAATTCGTAGTTATTGGATGAACTATGAAGGACTGGTTGGCAGAGACACGGTCGAACAGTATGCTCGAGGATTTTTATTATATTTGCTCGGGTTGACCATCTTAGGCAGCACTGAATCATCCATTCACTTGTCAGTGTTGAGTGCCTTTTCTTATCTCAGAATGGTACCATCTTCTGGTTGGGGTGAAGCTGGTCTCGCGTGTCTTTACCATGGTCTTAATAAGCTTTGCCGAAACAAGAAGTCTTTTGTCGGCTTGATGGCGGTTGTCGAGGTATTTTTTTCCTTCACCAATGTTATTTCTACTCTTTTCTTGCATGAATTTGATCTTTATTATTATTGTAGGTATGAGCATATGAACATAACCTCATGAGGGTACCCGGTATTTCCTGAGAGAAAATCGGATATCCGAGATTAAATTACTGGTTGTCCGATCGTGTGGACGTTCCCGGCTCTCATCATGTGCATACTCACCGCTATGTGTTAAGCCGCTTAACCTGGGACCAGGTAAAATAATATTAGTATGCTTTAAATTTTATGTGAAAGTTTTACTTACCTTATGTTATTTTGCAGGTGAATTTGGCCTGGTGGAATCCAGAAGAGCTAGCAAACTGGTCTCCTTTGATGAGGGCTGCACTGTCTTTCCAACATTCTCACCGAATTATTGCTGGCCCAGTGTCTAGTGGCTGGTTTCTCGGGGAGAGAGTTTATGAATGGTTTCTCAGTCCAGAGCAGCGGAGGTTTCCGATGCAAATCTCGGAATATACTTTAAATATTATGTCAATGCCGGAGGATGAATGGTGGTCAGCCCGGTATGGTTATGATACCGAGTCATTTCTCCATTTACCAGGTCCATTTTACGCCTATTTCATTCAAAGAAGACTCTTGAACTTTGATGTATCTCCTGTTGGTGTGCGGGAGATTTCTGACGAAAATGAGGGTAGAGATGATGAGGAACATCACGGAGATGCAGGGGAGTCTGTTCCACATCTCAGGGTCAGTACTTCTCAGGTAAATGGCCGTGTCACCTGAGTGTGTTGGCTTCTATTTCTCCTCTGGACTTTTGTTCTTTGAAGATGAGAGTGACATGGCCAGTGGCTTGGCCGTGTCTCCTGGGTGTGTCAGCTTCTGTGTTATTTTTCTTTGGTTCTTCTTTGTTCTTTGAAGATGAGAGTGACACCGCCAGTGGCTTGGCCGTGTCTCCTGGGTGTGTTAGCTTCTGTGTTTTTTCTTTGGTTCTTCTTTGCTTAGGATGGGACACGGCCAAACTTGTGGCCGTGTCATGTGACACAACCAGTGACTTGGCCGTGTTGCCTTCCAGTGTCACCTACTGTTTCTTTTCTTTCTTTGCTTGGTCCTTCTTGACTTTACCCTTTAGGTGAGACACGGCCAGTGGCTTGGCCGTGTCTCTTGCCCTTGTCATGTTCTGCCAATTTTTCATTTGAGCTGACACAGCCAAGCTTGATTTGGCTTGGCAATGTCTTACTTGATTCATGCTCTTCTTTCCTTGTTTTGATCTTCCAAAGGAATTTTTGCATTTTAACCACTTTTCCCTTGCAACTTTTTTCTTTCTTTGATTCTTCAATGATTGTTGCAGGCTGTCGGCTCATTTGATCATGAGGCTGGACCTTCCTTTACTACCCCTTCATCTGCTTGCCCTAGCCCGCCAGATATGCCATCTCATCTGCAGGGTATTGATATGAATTACTTGGTACATTCCCTATTTCATGGTAACTTATGCTATATGTATGCATGATTATGTATGTTCTTACCTTTTCTTCTTTGGCTCACAGCGGATGCTTGAAGAACAAAATAGGAAACTTCAAGAAGAGCTGGCAGCAAGTCATCAGCAGGCTTCTTATTTTGAAAATTTATATCATCAATCTGAACAACATTTCCGAGACTTTCGATTTTAGGGAATGAGGGATCCCGACGCTTCTTCATCAAGAGGCCCTCAGACTAATGACCATGAGATCCTTTCGTCTACTTCTGATGAGGACCATGACGGATCAAAACTTCAAGGTAATAGGGATTTTGGTGCCCTTGCTTCGGGTGATCCCGAGATAAGTAATTCACCGGATTTTGGTGCTCCCACTTCGGGCGGACTTGGGACGAGTGATTTGCCCCCTCCTCTAACAGGCGACAATTTTTTCAAGTCTTTACTTGGTGACCTACCACCACCCTCTTAGTGATATGTAAATATTGTAGCAATTGTAAAACATTGTACAATAATGAAAAATATACAATTTTCCTCTTTACTGTAAACCCTTTTTTTTTTATTTTATCATTACTGTGCATCATAATTTTAGAATACACATCATTTGCTAAACCCAATCCAACGTGGTAAAGGAAATTGCCACTAATTCCTTTCCTTATGCCATATGGTCTTATCCTTTCCAATCACCTTTTCCATTTTGCTTTTGGAAAAGGTTTGTTTCCTTTATATAAATCACCCTTCATGCCATATTTTAATTCACAAATCAAAATTCTTTCTCTTTCAACGTGAAGACTCCCTTTAACAATTTTAACTTTTTCTTCATTCATTCATCACGACAGAGCATCATTTAAAGAGAAAAAAAAATTTTTATTTAAGAATATGGATGCCATTCATTGGAAGCATATTTCATAGTCAAAACTTGATATTTTAAAATGTTTTCAAAATGTCAAATTGGACCACTTCTTTTTACATGCCATGGCTTCCTTTTGGAATACGGATTCTAGGGTATTTAAAATTAATGGCTTTGAAATATGTCCCTTGATTGAAGAATTTGAGGCCATCCTTGGATATCCAAATAATCAACAAATGGTGTTACCCACATTAATTTCCAAGACTCAATAGAAAATGCAGATGTTATTTCAAATTCCAAAACCCGAAGTTCTTCGGTTGATGAGAGGTGAAAAAATTCTACTTGCCCCATTGATTGACTTTTGTTTCTCTCATTTGGCCCCTATTAAGGCATGGGGACGCATACTTTGTCTTTGCTTGCTCAGCCAATTCTTGCTTGTTTCTTCCGACGGCGATATTGATCCATGGGTATTGGATGTCATGGACCAAATGGAAGGAGGCTTGTCTCCAGTACCTGTGATCTTAGTCGAGACCTTAGTTGGATTAGACCGATTTAAATTAGGATTGTCAAAGAGACCGACTGGGAGTCCGTTGCTGCTTCAGGTAATTACCTAAATTGCCCTTTTGGGTTTTCAATTTAGGTTTTTTTTCCTTTTAATTGCTCTAACTTTTGCCTAGTCCACCCATGCGGGTTTTCAGAACTAGCGAGCTGTCCTAATTTTTGCCTAAGCTGCCCTTGCAGGTTTTCAACTTAGCAGACTCTTTTTTTAATTCTTTCTTCACAAATTTGGCTTCACGAGCGTCTTTGTTTGCTTGATATTCCATCCATGGATTTTGCCAGATACCTGCCACGTCATCATTTTGCTAGGAAGCTACTCCATCCTGCTTCTTCATATGCTGACTAGGTTGACTGGATCCACTCACGCTCTAAAGTCAATATCCGTTGGTTGGTACCTTGGTGGAAGATTTCTCGCATCACCATGCGGACATACTTGATGTACGTTCCCACTACTGCTCTTTGTCAAGGTACATGCTATGATCCTCGCCAACTTGGGCGTCAGTATGGAGCTGAGCCTCGTGATTCTGACTTTGCTCTCGACTTAGACATGCCTTGCTTGACTGAAGCCTCTTGGATCGGCTGAGGCAAAGCTGGCCTGCACATTACACTTATCGAATGCCATAGATTTTACATTTGTCAATTTAGAAAGTGTATTGTTAGGATGAAAAAAAATAATTAAAGTAATAAAGGATGCTTCTTTTCCATTTATAATTTGTCATCACCTTTTGCTATTGTGCTTATTTGTTTCATCCATCTCTGGTCAAATACTTATAACAGTGCACATAGAACAATTTTAACATTAATTTTGTTTTATTAAATTGGGGAATAACCAAACATCAAGCCAGCATACACAAGATCACTCCTGTTGCCAATTAGCCCTTTCGGGTTTTTTAATTGATGATTTTCTCTCATTTAGCCCTAATTGTTGCCTAGCCCGCCTTTCGGGTTTTCAGAACTAGCAGACTGCTCTAACTTTTGCCTAGGCCGCCCTTTTTGGGTTTTCAACCTAGCGAGCTCTTTTTTTTTATACATAAAATTTCTTCAACTTGTCATTATTTACTGGCTCACTAAATTCGTTCCCGTCCATGTCTGAAAATTTCACCTCACCTTTGTTCATGACTTGTTTCACGACTTATGGCCCATCCTAGCTAGGTCTAAACTTCCCTCTTGGATCATATACATTAGGCTTACATTGCTTCAATACCAAATCCCCAACTCTGAATTTTCTGATTTTAACCCTTCTATTGTATGCTCGAGCTATCTTCTTTTGATATAGTTGGTGATGATACAGTGCTTTTAACCTTCTCTCTTCTAATAGAGCTAACTGTGTGTATCTGCTTGCTACCCATTTCGTTTAAGGCAGTTCAGTTTCCAAGACTACTCTTAACGACTTGATCTCAATTTCAATAGGCAATACTGCTTCCATCCCATAAACCAAAGAGAAAGGTGTCATTCCAGTAGGTGTTCGCACACTTGTCCTATATCCCCATAAAGCAAAGGGAAGCATCTCTGACCAATCCCTGTAATTTTTGGTCATCTTGGATAGAATTTGCTTAATTGTCTTGTTTGTTGCTTCCACGGTGCCATTAGCCTTTGGTCTATAAGGAGAGGATCTATGATGATGAATTTGGTACTTCGAGAATAAATCCTTAACTGCTCCTTGAAACTGTACCCCATTGTCTGATATCACAGTATGCAGGACCTCGTATCTGCAGATGAGGTTCTTTTCAATAAACCTAGCCATTTGGCTTGCACCCAGTTTATTGAAGGATTCGGCTTCGACCCATTTTGAAAAATAATTTACTGCTACCACAATGAAACGGTGACCGTTTGAAGCTGTCGGATGTATCTCTGCTATAATGTCGATACCCCAGGTGGCAAATGGCCAGGGTGAAGACATTGAATGCAATTCTTCAGGAGGCATGTGATTCAAGTTACCATACATCTGACATTGATGGCACCTCTTTACGAACTCAATACAGTCTTTCTCCATGGTCAACCAATAGTAACCTTATCGAATAATCTTCTTAACTAGGGCCAAACCACTCATGTGCGGACCGCAACTTCCCGCATGTATTTCTGACATGATACGCTCCACTTCAGGTTTTCTTAAACATCTTAAATGCACTCCATCAGGCCATCTTTGATATAACTCTCCATGGAAGGTGATGTATTGCAATGACCACCTCCTTATGGCTCTTCTCTCTTTCTTTGTTGCCCCCGGCAGGTATTCTCTTTCCTCCAAAAATTGCCTTAAAGTATCATACCATGCATCATGGTCCGTATCAATTTCCATGATTATTTCATATTCATAACAAGGAGTTGATGAACTGGTTAAGATCAAAGGCTTAAGGAATAGGCTAATAGGGTTTTCCCATACCGAAGCCAATGTGGCTAGGGCATCAGCCATCTGATTTTCTTCCCTTAATAGGTGTATAAACCTACACTCCTTAAAGTTCTTCTTCATCATGGTCAAGTAATGGTGGTATGGTTTCAATTTTTCTTCATTCAACTCCCATTCTCCATTTACTTGGGATACAACTAGCAATGAATCGCCATAAACTTCCACCTTATCCACCTTCATAATCATTAGGGTTTCCAAATCGAAAATACAAGCTTCATACTCCACCATATTATTGGTTGCCCTAAACTTCAATTTTTTGGCTAAAGGGATAAGTTTCCCTTCGGGTGATTCTAGTATAACTCCCAAACCTGCTCCTTTCTTGTTTACTGCTCCGTCAAAATACATTTTCCACCCTTGTACTTCAATTGCTTCTAAATGTTCATCTAGAAACTCCAAGCTTACCTCTTCACTTTCTGATAATGGTTGTTGGGCCAGGAATTCTGCCACCACTCTACCTTTGATTATTTTCCTGCTTACGTATTCAATCTCAAATTCTTCTAATATTATCAACCATCGACCATATTTCCCAATCAAAGAGGGTGTCTCCCTTAAGTACTTCATCGAATCCATCCTGGAAATTGCTTGCACACTACACGATTGAAAGTAATGCCGCAACTTCTTAGAAGACCAAACTCACGGCTATACAGGTCTTTTCGATGATACTATACTTAATTTCATAAGGTAGGAGCTTTATACTCAAATAGTAAACTGCATGCTCAATCCCTGACTCATCTGCTTGGGCTAGCATGGCTCCTATCGACGCTTCTTCTACTGCTAAGTATAGTAATAGAGGTTTGCCGAGTTTAGGTGGTTTCAAAACAGGTGGATTCAACAAATACTCTTTTATTCGATCAAAGGCCTTTTGACATTCTTCACTCCATACGACCGGTTGATTCTTTCTAAGCAATTTGAAGATAGGCTCACAAATTGTTGTGAGCTTTGCTATAAATCTACTAATGTACTGCAGTTTACCAATGAATCCCCAAACTTCTCTCTCCATCTTTGGGGCTGGCATATCCCTGATTGCTTTGACTTTGTCAGGATCTATCTCAATACCATTCGGACCAATTGCATGTCCCAATAATTTGCCTTAAGTAACACCGAATATACACTTCTTCGGGTTCAATCTTAGCTTATATTTCAAAGCTCTATCGAAAAATAATTCTAAGTTTTGGAAGTGTTGTTCCCTTGTATCTGATTTGACCATCATATCATCAACATATACTTCAACTTCTTTGCGCATCATGTCATGAAATAGTGTGGTGGCCATTATTTGGTAGGTTGCTCCAGCATTCTTTAAGCTGAACGGCATCACTCTATAACAAAATATACCCCATGTAGTAATGAAAGCATTTTTGGCTTTATCCTCTTGGGCCATTAGCACTTGATTGTATCCAAAAATCCATCTACAAACGAGTGTAGCACACTAGAGGCTGCACTAGCAATAAGGACATCTATATGAGGTAGAGAAAAATCATCCTTAGGGGAAGCCTTGTTTAAATCTCTAAAATCCACGCAAACCCTTATTCTTCCATCTTTCTTTGGCACGGATACTATGTTGGCTAACCAATCTGAATATTCTATCACTTCAAGGAACTTCACTTGTATTTGCTTAGTGACCTCTTCTTTAATCAATTCAGCCCACTCAGGTCTTAATCGCCTAAGCTTTTGTTTGACAGGTTTAATGTGAGTGTAAGTAGGAATATGATGCTCAGCTATGTCTCGATTTATCCCCGGCATATCTTCATAAGACTAGGCAAACACTTCTTCATATTTTTTGAATATTTTTTCAAATCTCTCTCTCTCTCATCAGGAGTAAGGTCGGATGCTATGCTAATGTTTTTAGGATTTTCAGTTGTTTCCAAATTTAATGATTGTGTGTTAACAGAATTAATATTAAAGATGCTCATGTAATTGCTATTTGAATGTATACAACCATCAGGAGAAACATCACACAAGTAAGCAAAATCAGACTTTACTGCATTCATTTTGGAAAAAGAAAACATCATCATCCTCATACAAAGCAGACAAATTAAAATCAAAATCAAAATCATTGTTCTCAGAATCATAAAGTAGGATGTCTTCAAATTTTTCTTCGACCAAGGCAACAATCTCTTCCGGAGTCTTCTCGGCTTTCAAGATAGCTTCATTTTTTTTCTTTTGGATTGGATTCTTTGCTGGTTGATAGGGTGAGTTCTTTCTTCACTTGCTCCACTAGCTCGGCAACATCTGCAAAAATTTCAAAACCTGGGATTAACTTACCCATGAACATGATTGGCTCGGGCTTTCCTTGGAGTGTTCCCATATCTGGAGCTTTGATAAAAATCTCTTCAAGTGGTGGGAAGCTCATCTTCTCACTCTTCTTTGGCTGAAGATCGTTATCTTCATCATATCCCAACCCCTTCTTGGAAGCTTGAGTTATAAAATCTGGTAACTTTGTCAAACCGGCTCTACCCTTTCCATGACCAGCTCCGGAAAGGTAGTTCATGTTCTTCATCATATTCAAGACTTTGGAGTCCACTACTTCATCATCAGAAATTGCAGCCACTTGAAAACCATTGAGAGACCTCTCAATCATTAGAGCGTTAACAATCTCATTATCTTCAGCTTCAACGACTACTGTCTCATCTCCGTTGGGGAACTTGATCTTTTGATGAAGGGTGGAAGGAACTCCACCAAGAGGATGAAACCATGGTCATCCCAAGAGTAAGGCGAAAGTAACCGGTATGTCTAAAACAACAAATTCAACAATAGATTCAATTGGACCAACCTTGATAGCCGCTTTGAAAGTCCCTTCGGCATGCCTTTTAGTGTTGTCATAAGCATGAATCTTTACCTCAGTCGGGTTTAAATCTCTTGTTGACATGGCTAGCTTTGGCAGTATCTTAAGTGGAAAAATATTTATGGCGGACCCATCATCGACCATAACACAAGGAGTCCTCTTCCCCTTGACTTCAATTTTGATAAAGAGAGGGCGGATGTGGTCTCTCCCCTCCTCCGGTAAGTCCATATCTGAAAAAGAAACTGCTCCCATATTAACTTCACTCTTTTCTTGAACCTCTTTACATTTCATTACTTCTCCAATTTTTATGAAGTTGATCAACTCCTCAGGTGTTGTGGAGGTAGAAATTGGCATGCTAGCTAAGGCTTTGGCCATAGTTTCTCGGTGCTTTTTAGAAGTAGCTAATAAGTCCCAAATACTAACACTTGCTTGGGTTCTTTTCAATTGCTTGAGCACAACATCATCTTCTTCTACTTCAACTTCCTTTTCCTTATTAGTTTCTGTCTCCTTAGGTGGTGGCCTTGCATAAGGCTTACCAGATCTAGTGTTCATCACCTTGAATTCTTTGGGCTCGGACCAAGTCCACTCCTCCTTCTTGGATACAATATCATCATCACTATCACTTGAATCCTAAAACCCGTTGAAAACACAAATTGCTACTTCTCCTCCCATCATAGCTTCTTTAATTTCACCAAATACCTCTTCCCCTTTGGTTGCTTCTCCACCCACATCTTGAAAAGAAGACATGACAAAGTCCTCATACAAACCTCCTCCAATCATGAAGGTTGCCGGTGGTGGTACCCTATTGAATTTTGGCAAAGGGTTGTCTTTGGTGATTGGCTTATTGGGCTTGGGTAGCTTCCCATTATCAATTAGATTTTGAATCTCATGTCTCAACCTCACACATCTATCCGTGTCATGTCCTTGCATTTGGTGAAATTGACAAAATGCTTTGGTGTCAAAATTAGGTGGGAGAGGGTTAGGCAAAGGACGAGGATTTAAGGATTGTAGCAATCCCTTTCTTTGAAGCTTGTTGAGAACCTAAGACATCAGTTTTCTCAATTCCGAAAATTGTCTCCTCGTTCCTTGGTTGGTAGCATTAACACCGACGGCCTTTTGCATACTTTGGCTACCAGATTGATAGCTCCCTTTCTCGTTCCTTTTTGTTGCAAAATGGCTCTTCTCCCTTTCCCATTCTTCAATTTGCAAACCAGCTTGGAGAAGATCTTTGAAATCATGGATGAGTGTATGAGACATCCTCTCACGAAGACTAGGCAACACCCCTCTTACAATCATCCTTATTTGATCAGACTCATCAGGCCTCTTCTTAAGTAAAGCAGCCTTGTTTCTCCATCTCTTGACATAATCTACAAAATTCTCATTTGGCCTTTGCCTAATGGACTCCACTTCCATTAAGGTAACTTCCAACTCAACATTATAACCATATTGTTGGATGAAGGCTTTGTAAAGTAGATGCCAACTCTTTTGTGTTCCATCATCTAAGATATTGAACCAATTTTGGACAACAGGGTCCAATGAGAGCATAAAGTACCTTAGGGTTTGAGCCTTAGTAGCTCAGGCAGATTGCATGGCAGTGATACACTACTTCACATGGAGATGAGGATTTCCGGAGCCATTGTACTTAGCAAAGGAAGGCATCTTGAACTTATAAGGGACCTCTTCATCTTGTTCGAATAGTTTGTCGATCTGAGACATCTCTTCGGTTTTCAACTTCTTCTCAAATTTCTTTTCTAAATCGACAATCATCTTTTCAACATTGGATGTCTCGGCCTTTTCAGTAGTTGCTTTCTCAACAACCTTCGGTTCTTTCTTCTTCTCTTGAACATCTTGGTAGTATTGAGCCCAATCATCATCGTCATCAATGATCACTTTTTCATCATCAAAAACCACTTCACCAACTTTGGTCTTCCCTTTTTCCTTTGGCTTCGTAGTGCTAGCAAATGCCTTGGCATGATTCTCTAAGATTGCAGTCAATTGGTTCTTCATGGTCTCAGCTAGGGCCTCTTTTATTTCTTCCATCTTGGCGTTGAGGGCCTCATCCATCATCCTTTGAATTTGTTCAGGCTCCATTGTCTTTGGCGAGCAAGTGATTGAATTATTGCTAGATACTTCATCTCCGGTGTAGGTCGGATTGTTGTAAGCTTTTGAGCTATCGTAATCCAGGGCTATGAGCCAGAGAGGATCAATGATATGAGATGCAAATGTATGCATGTATGCATGAATGCACGAGCAATTAACAAAGAAAGATAATTAGGACGTTCCTTCCATCCACACACAAATGGTGAGTCTCTTTTCCTAGGTAATGTGGTTAACAAAATACCAACATGGGGTATCTTGATTTCGAATATTTCCCTCAGACGTTTTAACCAATAGTTATATTTTCAAAAATGGAAATTAGTTTATAATAATTCCTATTAATTAGGTTTTAATCCATTCAACTAACTATAGTAGCTTTTATGCTACATTGGATTAAAACTAAATTAAGGGGTTTATTATAGATAGATTTCTCACTTGAAAAAGGTAACTAATGATTCATGCCAAAAACAAGCACAAGCCCACGGTTAATTTATTCTTAGTGTAAACTAGGCCCATAATTGATTTTTGGTATTTCATAATTGGCCTAAATATTTTTGCAAGCTCTTTGTAAGAAAAGGTTAGGTAAAAATAGTTTTGTTTCTAAGCCCATTGTAAAAGATTTTTAGAAAAATAGATTTCGGGCTTAGTATTTGGGCCATGAGCCAAAGAATTTTTTATTTGCTTTTAGAAAAGTCTTATGTCCAAAGACCATCTTAAAAAATTTTGAAAATAGCTTTGGTCTTTTGAACTTTAAAGAAAAGTTTATTTTGAGCTCACAATGTATTTATGTCATATTAGAAAAAGGACAAACCAAATAAGCCATGATTTAGACTAAGATAAACTAACCATAGTCAAACAACATGCATTTAGGGTAAAACCTAAGGAAAGTAACTAGGCCAATTACATGAGCTTTAGTCTTTGGGTTAAAAGGCTTAGGTTCCCATAGCAATTATATACCAAATGGTACGAGGCTATGAGTGGTTATGCCATGCTCGATCTCCATACCTTGAGTGAAAGTAATGTATCCCTCACATAACACAACATGGGTAAAACGGGCGTCCTAACTCATGCACACGATGCAATCTAAGATGATGCAATGAATAATATCATTATAAGAAAGAATAGAATAATATAAAGACCAATGGAATCAACTTCTCTTATCCCCAGTGGAGTCGCCACTGTGAGCGGGGATTTTCGCCCCCACTCCCGGTGGAATAGTTCTTGCGACTTCGGCACTGTTTAGTCTCGGGGCCTTAGAGAATACGGACCTAAGTCCGGAGAAAATGGAGTCTCCACCCGGACAGGCCGGGAAAAAGAAAGGGGTGGATGACTCAATTCCTAAGGAATCCCCAACCTCCTAATGGGTTCTAAAAGTTGGGTACGTGTGGGGAAGGTGAGAAATGGCCCAGCACCCCCACAACGCCCGGTTCATTGGAACCGGCCTCCTTTATAGGTCTTAATATTATAAGATTCTTAAATATAACAACATTATCCACATTACACATAACAATTGAAAGAAAGCATCAATATATTAAAATCAAAGCAAGGTCCAAGCAAAACAAATAAATGGACACCCATCCAAAGATGGAAACATGTCCTTACATCACATGCCTAAATAGGACACCCACCGAAAGGTAGAAACATGTCCTTTACATTGGTTGTAAAATAGAAAAGCAATTTAAATTACATGATGTTTAACTAATGAGGTACCCACCAAGTGGAAACATACCTCTTACAACATTCGGAAGTCTAAATAAATTGATAAAAGTAAATTACCATTCATAAAAAATAAATCATTCATCCAAGGTATTAAATATCAATATAAAGTAAACATCCATCCATGATAAGCTAAATAAACCAAGCATTGAACTTAAATAAATTAAAGCATGTAAAATAAATCAAAGCATAATCAAATATGAAATTGAATAAGGCAAATAAAAATCCAAATTATAGCTACTGTTTCCATTTAGGGTTCTTTATTTCATGTGTTTAGGGTTTTGAATTTTCATGAGTTTAAACTACTGTGACTTTTTAAAGAATTAAAATAAATTAAGGATTTTATGTTTTAAAAGGTCGGTAGGACACTTTGATTAAACAAATTAAGGTTTGAATGGTGAAATAATGAAACTAGGATTTTGGACACTTTAAAATACTTTTGATTTGTGGTTTTAAATAATGATTTCATGCTTACTGTGTAAATTTAAAATATTTGTGGTTTTATGGTTTTTAAAGTTTTAAAGGATTAAAGTTTAGAAAAAGTTAGGGTTTAAGGTTTTAAAGGGTTAGTGTTCACTATTTTAGGTTTTGGAGTTGAATTAGGGTTTTAGGATTTAAAATTAGGGTTTCGAGTGATGAGTTGGTTTTTAAAATTTGAAAATCAATTTGATAATTTTATGAAGTTTTATGAATTTAAAAAAATGATTTAAAGTTTATAAAAATAGAAAAGATATCTGTTAAGGTTTGTTGAAAGAAGCAGAATGAAAGAAACAGAATCAAATTTTGGTTTTGTTGAAAAATATGTTCAATTAGGGTTTTAAGATTTTAGAGAAACAAAAGTAGCAATTGTAAGTTTTTTTGGAAAACAAAGCAACAAAATAGTGTTTTTATCTTTAGAAAAACTAAATTAAAGGTTCTAGATTTTTTTCTTTGATGAATTAAGCTACCGTAAAAAAACAAAAAGAATTTAGAATTCGAACTTTCTTTCGTGGGGTTGCACGAAAATTGCTTCTTGGATCAACAAGAACAAAGGTAGTTGATGCCTTTAATGAATTGTTTGAATTGTTTTTCGGCTCTCTGACAAAATCAGCTTGGTTCCACTGATTTCCTTCACAGATTCGGTTTCAACTTTGTTTCCAATTTCGTCCCAATTTTTCTCCCCCCATTTCTCCCTTTTTGTGTTGTTATTTATAGAGGTTTTTTTATGATTTTTTTTCTAGTTAATCAAGGCATACAATATTTAATAAGAAAAGGAAACCAAAATCTAATTGTATTAGGTTTCAAAAAATTTGCGTCGGAAAATTTTGCTGGCGAAAAAAAATTTGCTGCCGAAAAATTGCGCTGGCGAAAAAAATCTGCCACAGTTGGCTGCGGCAAGGGGCGGGGGAAATGGCGTAAAGCAGTTGGCTGCCGTGAAGCTATTTCGCCCACAGGATTTTCCTGCGAGCAAAATGGCAAAGCTATTTCGCCCGCAGGAAACTCCTGTTGGCGAAATGGCCCACGGCCAAGCCCGCGCTGGAATTTTCTGAGATGATTTTTTCGTCGCCGATTTTTATTTATATTTTTTTATTTTTATTTGTATTTGTTTATTTTTATTTTTTATTAATAAAAATTAGATAATAAAGCAAAAATTATTTAATTAAGATAACAAAAATTATTTTGGACCAATTAAAATATATTAGACAACACAAAAATTATTTTGGATTAAACAAAATATGTTGGACCGGACTAGGTCAAAAATTAAGGGTCTACACTGCCAACCACAGAAAACTTTTAACTTCCGTCACATTCTTTGTTGGACTCCAATTCATAATTCCGTCCACTTTGCTCATATCAACTCTAATGACCTTTGCTGAAACAACATGTTCGAGGAAAGTTGCATAATCCAACCGTAACCCACATTTGGATAATTTAGCATACAACTATTTTTCCCTCAAAGTCTGCAATACAATCCACAGATGCCCATTATGATCTTTCTTGCTACGTGAGTAAACCAAAATATCATCAATGAACATTACCACAAATCGATCCAAGTATGGTAAGAAAATTGAATTCATCAAATCCGCATATACTGTCGGTGCATTCATTAGCCCAAAAGGCATTACTAAGAACTCATAGTGGCCATACCTTATGCCAAGAGCAATCTTAGGTACATCTACATCTTTAACTTTCAATTGATGATACTTAATCTCAAATCAATCTTAGAGAACACAGCTGCTCCATTCAATTGATCAAAGAGATCATCAATGCGAGGCAATAGGTACTTGCTCTTGATAGTCACCTTATTTAACTATTGATAATCAATGTATAATCTCAAAGTGCTATCCTTCTTAATGAACAACACTGGTGCTCTCTACGGTGAGACACTAGGGTGAATGAACCCTTTATCTAGCAATTCCTGCAACTGTACCTTCAACTCTTCCAATTCTGCAGGTGCTATTCAATAAGGGGTAATAGAGATAGGAGTGGTACTGTGCATCACATCGATACCAAACTCCATCTCTCACATTGGAGGTAGCCCTGGCAACTTATATGGGAACACATCAGGAAACTTTGCCACTGTAGCAACACTTCAAGATAGGACCCCTCTACTTTAGTATCCACTACATGTGCCAAGTAAGCTTCACATCCCTTCCAAACCATCTTCCTAGCTGAAATAACTAAAATAAGCATGGACAAAAGGTGTCTCTACTCACTTAATACCACCATATTCTTCCCATCACGTGTTTTCAATGTAAGATGCTTCCACCAACAATCTACTATTGCCTGGTGTCTATATAGCCAATCCATACCCAAAATAAGGTCATAATCCCTAAAGGCATCTCAATCAAATCACTGAGAAACTACTCATCGTGAACCACTATTGGACTATCTCGGTATACCTTGCACTGTGGCCTAAAGGATTGGTAAACAACACATCAAACCCTAAGGATGTTGAATGCATATCACTCATAGGCAAGATGGATACACTGATGTATAAATGTGTCGAACCAGGATCTATTAATGCTTGAACTAAAATACAAAGTAGAGAAAATATACTAGCTATCACATCTGAAGCACTCGGCTATCGCTGCATCACATACACCCTCTATGATGACCCAACCTCCTCTGTTCTACTTTGAGTTGTGGATCCTCCCCTCTAATCAGAGCCTGGCTTGCCACTCTGCCATTACCTCTACCACCTTAACCTCCTTTGACACTAGGTTTGGACACCACAGTCTCTGCCTGATTGGTCTCTGGTCACTCTGGACAATCTTTGATAAAGTGGTCTCTAGAGTAGCACTTGTAACAAGCTGGTGCACTAGTCATCCAACAAACGCACCAATATATCTTGCCATATGCAACATAGGTGGGCAGAGTATAGCTTTGTGATGCTGGGGTCAGGGCACTAGTTATTAATGCTACAAGTCCCTTCATCTATCTACGCTGCTGTGATGACCTGCTAGGCTATCCCTGACCTCTACCAAAGCTCTGAGAAAAACTCCCTCTTCCTCTCTTCAGAGATGAAGAGCCTGCCTCAGTATGAAGTCTCACGTATCTACTCTTTTCTGCCCTAGTTGCAGCTGTAAGCCCCTGTGCTTTCTCAATATTTCGAGCAGTAGATACCATAATGGAGAAATTCTTGTACTGTACTATAACCACCTACACATAATAGATGGCCTTGACCCCTCCTCAAATCTCCAGCATTGGTCTATCTCATCTGTCATAATGTCACACACATACTTATTCAGCTAAAGAAATTCCTTCTCATACTCTGTGACCGTCTTTGTACCCTGCTTCAAATTCAGGAATTCCTTCTTCTTTGTATCTCTATAGTCTCCGGGTGTATACTTCTTCCCAAACTCTCTCAGGAAGTCATCATATGATAGCATTGACGGCTGGTCTAATCCATGTGGAACAGTCTTCCACCAATTATATGCATCTCCTCACAGAAGAGATACATCATAATCAAATTTTCCTCTGTAGTGGCCTCCAGTAGAACAAACATCCACTCAACCCTGTCTAGCCACTACTCTACCTCAGCTGGATATGTAGTGCCCATGAAATCTGTAGCCCCATATTTTCTCAACTTATCATATTTTCTAGTTTGTTGCTACTACTGCATTGGGGCCTGATAGAGCAACTTCACTATCTGCTGCATCCAGACTAGTAGAACAACCTAAGTTACTAGTCTGGTTGATACTAATGCCTCACAACAACCTCAGCATTAGCTCCATCTCTACCCTCTCTTGGAGATAAACTTTCAGCACTCCCCTCATTGGATCCATATGCCCAAGGTGCCATTACAACCTATATCTATTACAATAACAAATATTGCCACATCAAAGACCATTCTAGGCGCCGATGTATATGCATCTATGATAATTTTAAATCATATTTAAAATCCCCTTTCTCTTCCTTAAAAACCCAATTAGGTTGAGAACCTCAAACTTAGGCTCTGATATCAAAATAAATGTATCACCCTTATACCATATATATGTATAGTACATATATCCCATATATGTAAGATACGTATACAGAATATACACATGTTAACATCCTTATCATTTGAAAATTTTCCATAATTTAAAGAAAAATATTTTAATACTTAAAAGATATTTTATTAAGTACATAAATATATAAATTAGCAATTGATTATTAAAAATAAAAACTTTAAAAGAAAATCTCTAAAAAAATTTTGCTAAAGTTTTATTTGTAAATTGAACATTTTCCAAAATCACAACTCAACCTGCATAAAATTTTACACTCCCAAATATAAAAATAAACCTAATGCTCCAGCATTTGTCCAAAGCATCCAACATCATAAAATCACATGAATATCCATATATATAAAGTATTCAAATATTTACATTCCGTAAACCCAACATTTTTTATACGGTTATACACTATAGTATAATATACTTATAATTAAAAAGTTCACAAAATAGTTATTTTTATGTATCGCTAGACCTTATCAGATCTAGCAGGGCTCTCGGTGCCCACTCTATCACCTGCGTGATAAGCAAATCGCGCTAAGCTAACAACCTAGTGTACATACTTTAATAATAAAAGAAACTTTGAAAATAATACTGTAATACCCTTATATTCTATATATGTACTATATATATACCCCGTATATGTAAAATACATATACAGAATACATGTATGTTACTGTTCCAATCATTAGAAAATTTTCCTCAATTTTTATAGAGATATTTTTAACCTTTTAAAATATAATTCAGTAAATATAATAACATATTTATAATAGTAATAAATTATTAAAAAACATTTTTAGGAGAAAATCTCTGGCAAAAATTCGCCAGAGTTTTATCTGTAATTCGGACATTCCCAAAAATCAAATACACTCAACCTGTATAAAAATTTACACTTCCAATATATATATATATATATTCTCATTTATTCCATTCTCCAATATTATCCACACATCCCAAATTATATCTCATGATCATTTATATATATATATATATGAAATGAAATTAAATATTTACAAACATTATAAGTTCAAACATTTTTACATAAACTATCACTTATACAAACATCATGAGATTAAACAAAAATACACATTTACATGCTTTGCAGTGGCACTAGTCTGATTGCGAACCAATAAACTTCAAGACTATCTGATTCTTACCTGCTACCTACGCGATGAACAAATTGCACTAAGCCTCTAGCTTAGTGGTACATACTTTGATAATAAAAACATATTTAAAATAATACATTATGCTTTCTTTCCAACATGAAATGCATTATGCACTAACACAACATTACTCCTATAAAACAACCACTTTTCAAATTACATGCATTGGGCCCAAATATCTCTACACAATATTCAGGTTCTAAAGATAATGTTATGGTCTATCACGACACTAGGGATCTAAATGTTGTATCCATCCCCTCTTGACACCTCTGTGTCTAGCCTTGAAGTCAAATAACAATCATAATTGACACCTAGTGTCTAGCTTAAGGGCACAACATATTATGTTTGACGCCCATCATCTAGCTTAAAGGCAAATCATATCAATAGCACCAAAAATAGTACTCTGGAACTCGATACTATAAAGACAAATATACATTCCATATACATTTTTACCTTAACATAACTGATACCATCATTGTTTATTTACAACACTTTTGTATCACTTCATCACATTTTCATACATTTACATCATAAGCATCATATTCCATGCCATTGATACAATGTGGCCAAAATATAATCTTAAAATGACATAAAATACTTTTTTTCACAAACACATTCAACAATGCCAATGTCCATCTTAAAATGGCTTAAAAATTCGTACATTATGCAAATCATACCTTTAAACACATGACCATGCCCTTTACATGTGAATTCTCACATTAAAGTAGCATAGTATGAAGAGCAACATACAATGTACCATGTCATTTTAATGCATTTCAATACATATTTATCAAAGTATGGATTGACCTTTGTTCAAACAACTTCTAAGCTAGAAATCACACCTTTATCACCACTTTACTAAAATATCATTCACCACTTGAACGGGACAATTACTATCTACTCAATACCTAATCAGAATGTGAATGTATATAATACATTAGAATCACATTTCTATGCATTTTAACTA
Source organism: Garcia nutans (assembly GCA_947685225.1). NCBI lineage: Eukaryota > Viridiplantae > Streptophyta > Magnoliopsida > Malpighiales > Euphorbiaceae > Garcia > Garcia nutans. Next base: position 45,266,870 of record CANTUV010000011.1, on the reverse strand, counting down.
GTAAACATCAATTTAGCACATTTCCTTCAAACTTTCAAGTTTTGCTCTAACCTTCTTTAATTTTGGAAAACCATTTCAATCAATTCCAAAGTGAGTTTTAAGTTTATTTCCACCATTAAAATCATATTATAACATGACTTAAACACTTAAGTCCAATTAACAATCATTCTTTATAAAAGTTCGATCAAAACCCTAAATTCATCACTAGCTCATTCAAACTTCTACCAACCTAATTATTTCAATCATTTAACCATAAAATCCTTATCTCTATAACCAACAAACATAATCCATACCCATTTAACCAGTTATGAAACACTTCTTCAAAAATCCAAATCTCTTATAATAGAAATTTTCAAAGAAACTTCACAAATTCACAAGAGAACTTACTAATTAGTTGTTAATCTACCAAAACTTTATTTAATTCTTGAAAATCCTACAAAAAATTAGTTCTTGGATGAAGCAAAAGCCATCCCTTGCCTATGGAGGATTTCAACCATGGAGAGAAGAAGGGAAGAAGAAGAAGTAAATATTTTGATTTTCTTTTTCTCTACTTATTTTTAACCACATATATACTATTTAATTATTTTAATTAATTAATTAATTAATTATTTTAAAAATTCAATTTTCTATCTTGCATTCAAAATTATTTTAATTTTGAATTTTTTAACTTTTAAACTTTTACTATTCAACTTTTTGACTTTTACTATTTACCATTTGACTTTAACAATGTTATATATATTTAACATATATTTCACATATACACTTGTTATTTTCTTCCTTCCAACACCTTAACTAAGCTTTCCAATTATTTATTTAATTTTTATTCTAATGAAATTAGCTATATATCATGTATATACTATGTACATCCTTCATACAATACTCTATTTACCCTCCATACACCTTATTAAATTAATTTTAATGAGACTACGGGTGTTACAAATACAATATGCCTTTTCTTTGAAACTCACAATATAGCATGCAATTGCATTCCAAACTTATGCATTACTCATAGAATTCCTTCATATATCACAATTACATGCATTGGGCCCAAATTATCCTGTATAATATTCAGGTTCCAGAGATATTATTTTGGTTTATCTTGACACTCAATGTCTATCTCGAAGGCAAAATAATATCACAAGTGAAGCCTAGCATCTAGTTCGAAAGAAAATAATATCACGAGTGATGCCCAACATCTAGCATCGAAGGCAAATCATATATTAGACATGCCATATTCATATCACCAAACACAACTCTCTGAAATTGAATATAAGGTTAACACACATTTTATATACTTTGTCTTTTTCCACATTATATCCATTCTCTTCCATAAACATGCTTAATTTCCTTATTTCAATATAACTAATCCCATTTTAACAATGTATGTCACATTTACAATGTGATTTCATTACCCATATATTTTGGGCATTTTTTATTTTTATTCCCAAATAACCCATATTAATATTTTTAGCCATTTATAATGGCTTAATATAATTCAATTAATGCCATATTCACATTTTTATGAACAACAATGCACTTACATCAAAGTAGCTTAGTACATTTATAATGTCAAAATGTGCTAGGCCAAATCAAATACAAATAGAATATACATAATCAAAGTATGTACATACCTTTAAATATGCCAAAATCCAATGTAAAATCTCTTTCCAACTATACTTTCCCCAAATGTTCTTCACTTCACTAACTCTACAACTTCACCTCACTTGATCCTAAACCAAAATATAGATTAAAATAAATCATTATAAATATAATTTCAGTCATTTTAACTAATCAAATTTAAATTATCACATTTCTATCCAATTTTCAATATTTGCCCTAATGCTCTTTAATTTTAGAAATCTATTCCAATCAATTCCAAATTAGGTTTTAAGCCAAATTATGTCAGTAGAATCATATTCTAAGCCATTTTAATGAATTAAACTTTAATTGCACCGAATCTTTGCAATTTCCACTAAAAACCCTAATTTCCTCTCTTCTTCTCCGAAACATCCACTAAACCTATTCAAATCAATCATTTAACCTTCAAATCATTATCCCCACATTAAAATAACTTCATTTCATAGTATTTAAACAATTATCCAAGCCTAATTTCAATTCATAGCATTTAAACAATTATCCAAGCCTCTATCAAAAATTCATTTTTCACATATTTAACAATTTGAAGGAAACTTCCTAAAAACTAAAGAAAACTTACCTCTTCCTTGAAAATTCACTAAAACTATCCTCAATCTCTTAAATTCTTTAGAAAATTTGGTGTGGAAGATGATGAAGAGCCCTTCCCCTCTCTCAACAATGGTGGCCAAAATCTCCAAGGAAGAAGAAGAAGATGTTGTGAACCCTTAATTTTGCACTTGGCCTACATAATTGGGAAAGTGAAAATTAGTTAAATGTAATATAATGTAACAATGAAAAAAAAGATGTGACGTGTGGTAGGCTACACGTTTTGTTGACTAGCAACAACACGTGCACCCCGGTCCAAATTTTGAACTCCTATAAATAGGAGTCTGCCCCTCTTGTTTAAGGATTGGATTTCCTGATCCTGAAACTCTACTTAAATATTTTTTCTAACACAAAATTAAATACTTTCTCCTTTTTTTGGTTATCATTAATCAATTTTTATTTATTTTCTTCTCAAATGGAGCTTCAAAGTGGTAAGACTTTTTAACCTTTTATCAAGAAAAGGTATTTACCCAAGGTAGCATAAACTTATCCAATCTTTTTAAATTTGGTAATTAATCAATAATAAAAATTGGTTAATCAAGCAAAAACCCTTTGTATACAAAGTTACGAACTACTTACGGTTCTGATTCCCATTCAAATGAGATAAGTAGGCATGCTCGTATTCACTTCGAGTGGCAAGCCCACATCTTAACAACCAACCATCACCCTGATTTGGATCTCTTATTTTTTTTCTTTTATTGATCTTTAATTTTTTTCTACTATCTTTATCTTTCTGGTTCACTTTGTAAACTTTGGTAAGATCTTGCAAAGGGAATAATTTATGGGTGTGATTATTTCTCATTCTTTTTTTTTCTTTTTTTTTAGTTTATTATATTGATTGGGAACTTGTGCTTAACCTAGAACTCGTAAGGGCTAGAGTTGAAGCGCCCTTGGAATCACCATTTTAGGGTGTTGTAATATTTATTTACCCAAATCTAATAAATCTCATAAATCTTTCTCTCTAGTAAACCTAAAAAATCTTAAACCCTAATCCCAATCTTTTAAAATTATAAACCCTAATGTCTTAAGATTTTAAAACCCTAATCTCATTATGTTAGCCCTAAACCCTAATTTGATTAACCAAAACCCTTGCTACTTTCTTAAATTTATAAAACCCTAATCCATTTCAAATTTTCAAAATCTTTACAGTAGCCTAATTAAAAAAAATAATAATTCTAAAATCCCAAAATCCTAAATGTCAATTAAAGAACTCTAAATTGAGACATAAACCTAAATTTGTATCTTTATTTGCTTTATTTAATTTTAGATTTGATTATGTAGTTTATTATATGTTTTGATGATTGATTTATTTAATTTCAATGCTTGATTTATTTAGTTATCACGGATGGATATTTTCTTTATTATTATGATTATTATTTGTTTGTTTTAGTATTAAAATTTTAAGAGGTATGTTTCCACTTTGTGGGTACCTCATTAGTTAAGTATTATGCAATTTAAATTACTTTTATATTTTGGACCAATGTAAAGGACATGTTTCCAACTTTTGGTGGGTGTCCTATTTAGTTTAGACATGAACAATGTAAGGACATATTTCCATCATCGGATGGGTGTCCATTTATTTGATTTGTTTGGATCTTACTTTGATTTTAATATAATGATGCTTTATTTAATTGTTGCATGTAATATGGATAATATTGTTTTACTTAAGAATTTTATAATATTAAGACCTGCAAAGGAGGCCAGTTTCAATAAATCGGGCGTTGTGGGGGGTGCTGGGCCATTTCTCACCTTCCCCACACGTACCCAACTTTTCAAACCCATTAGGGGGGTTGGAAATTCCTTAGGAATCGAGTCATCCACCCCTTTCTTTTTCCCGGCCCATCTGGGTGTCTACTCTATTTTCTCCAGGCTTAGGTCCATGTTCTTTAAGGCCCCAAGCCTAAATAGTGCAGAAGTCACAAGAACCATTCCACCTGAAGTGGGGGCAAAAATCCCCGCTTACAGTGGCTGTAACACCCTTATACCCTGTATACGTACAATACATATTTTCAGCATATGTAAAATATGCATATACAGTACAAAAATGTCACAAACAGGTTTACTAATTTTATTTAAACATTTCCAATTTAAAAATTTAAATTCTAAATATATAAAAAATTAAATAGAATATAAATATTCTTTGCTTGTTATAAGAACCCAAAATAAATACTATATATAAAAATCTCTGGAAAAAATTCACCAGATTTTTATCCATATTTTGGATATCCCAAAATTTATCAAAACAGAACCTGCAAAAAGAAAACACTCCCAAATAATTTCCAACAACCATCTCAACCATACTTCTCAATTTCACCAAGTTTCTCAAACATTTATACATATGGATATATATAATTTAAAACACACTTACTCTCCCATTTCAAATACATTGACCCAAACATTCTTTATAATATACAATACGTAAAATCCAAAACATAATATATTATACATAAAACTCAAAATGTACAATAACATAAAAATATATACATGTTGCTGGTAGTGTTTCTGATCTCGATAGCAACTCAACAAGCTTAACTACAAGTCTAGACCCGACCTGGTCTAGAGGAACTCTCTGGCTCAGCTAGGTCTACCTTATCACCTGTGCGATGGAAACAATCGCGCTAAGCCAAAGCCTAGTGGTACAAACTTTGATAATAACAATATAACTCAATGCAATACCAAATGCACAATGCATATAGATGTCACATCAATCCACTTTCTTATATTTTTTCAAATATTTCATAAGCACAACTCATAACATTATATTACTCAATTGTATCATAATTCATAATTCACATTAAAACAAAGACAAGCATGGGCCCCAAAAGGATCTAATATGCTATTCAAATTTCTGAGTTACTGCTTTGGTCCATAATGACACCATGTGTCTAGCCCCGTAGGCAGTATATTCATGGATAATGTAACAGCCCCAGTCTTTTGGACCACAACCCGGCTAGACCCTTAGGCCCAGTATCCTCAACCCAGCTAGACTGCTACAGTTTTTGAGGCTTACGACCCAGTCTTTTCACCCCAAAAACATCATATTTATCAACTGGCCTGGCTTACGACCCAGTCTTTTCACCATTCCAGCGTTTAGCCCGTAGGCAATCATAGGCATGCCGCCAAATCCAGAACTCTGAAAATTGAATAATATACTAGGCACACAATTTATTCATATTTGTCATTATTAATCTCTTTCCCATTTTTACATATCTAGGCACATTGCCTTATTTTCACATTTTTTTTCTCAATTTTCTCAATTTTCACATCTTTCTCATTTTTCTCATTTTTATCAATATAAATTCATTTCATTATTACACATATCTCATTTTTGCATTCACAATGCATTAGCCAATTACTTTGGGTATTTTCACATAATATGCATATTTCACATGTTACACAAATTAGCCATTATCAATGGCTTTTTACAATGCATTTAACACATATATGACATTACAAATGTCATATCACATTATTCATACACAATCAATGAACCAAGTAACTTAACACATTTTCCAACCAAAATGTGTTAAGCCCAAATGTCATGCAAATATAAACAATATATTCAAAATTTGTACATACCTCCACTAGCAACCCAAAGCAAGCTAAAAACAACCTTCAATCCAATCTTTCTAACTTGCCCTTCACCACTTGGATGAGGGAAATCAACCTCCCTCAATGCCTAAACCAAATGTGATAGCAAATAATCATTTAGTATCACATGTAATGGCATTTCCAACATTAAATCATCATTACACATCACTCCTACAAATTTCTAAAAATTTAGCCTTTCCTTACTTCAACATTGGAATTCCATTCTACTATAATGAAATTAGTGTTTTAATTTTATTTATATTATTAAAAACATATTTTAATACATTTAAATCATTTACATAATAAAAATACACTCTTATACACAAAATCTTAAAAATGGCATAACCTTCCCCCATTGAAGGTTTTCCATTCCAACACAATCCATTACTCATTCCAAGCTTATATTCATCACTTTTAACACTAAACAACATGCTTAAACAAATAAAATCACACAATTCAACCACTTTGGAAAATCACTTTTCCAAAACCCTAAATCTCCACTTCCATTCTCAAACTCCAACCCAACACCACCAAATCCAATATTTGAATTTAAAATACATGTTTATGAATCAAAACAACTTTTTTGGAATCAATTTGCACAATTAAAATTCATGTTTTCAAAACCCCAAAAATCCATAACCCTAAATTCTCTCTCTTCACCATTCTTTAACCAAACTCCATCATCTCTTCAATCTAACCTTAGAATCATTGTTAACTACCCAAAATAACATCATACACACCAATTCCAACAATTATAATATACTACATCAAAATCTCTAAAATCACATAATCCAAATTTCCAAGGAATTCAAAGAAAAGAGATGGAAACTTACTAATTTTAGGGAAATCACCAAAAATCCACTTGAAACTTGTTAATTCCTTCAATTTATGGAGTATGGAAGAATTAAATTCTTGGTCTAAGTCCCATGGAAAATTCGGCCAAAGGAAGGAGAAGAAGAAGAAGAAGAAGAAGACTTTTAATATTTCTTTTCCTTTCATCTTTTTTTTTTTTAAACCACATATATATATATATATTAAAATAATTTAATATTTAATAATTTAATTATTTTTTAATAAATTAAAAGTCCTAATTTCCCTATTCCATTAAAAAATAATTTGTTTTTAAATTATTTTATTAATTTTGAATTTATAAGATTTAATTACCAAAATACCTTTTTCTTTTAAAAAGTGTTGACTTTTATATGTTATGTATATTTTGCATATATATCACATATATATTCCACTTTTTCATTTAAAATCCCTTAATTTTTCATTTAAAACCATTAATTTAATTTATCCTTTTGAATTATAATTTATTTTATCAAATTTTTCAAAAATTAGAAATTTTCAAAAATTTTAGGATGTTACAGTGGCGACTCCACTGGGGATTCCGTTGATCTTTTTATTATTCTATTTTTTCTTATCATGATATTATCCATTGCAACATATTAGATTGCATCATGTGAATGAGTTAGGATGCCCGTGTTACCCGTGTTGTATTATGTAAGGGATACCATACTTTCACTCAAGGTATGGAGATCGAGCATGGCATAACCACTCATAGCCTTGTACCATTTGGTATATACTTGCTATGAGAACCTAAGCCTTTTCAACTCAAAGACTAAAGCTCATGTAATTGGCCTAGTTATTTTCCTTAGTTTTTTACCCCAAATGCTTGTTATTTGACTATGATTAATTTATCTTGGCTTAAATCATGGCTTATTTGGTTTGTTCTTTTTCTAATATGACCTAAGTACACTATAAGCTCAAAAAAAAAATTTCTTTAAAGTCCAAAAGACCAAAGCTATTTTCAAAACTTTTTAAATGGTCTTGGACATAAAAATTTTCTAAAAACAAATCAAAAATTCTTTTCTCATGACCCAAATACAAAGCCCAAAATTCATTTTTTCTAAAATCTTTTTACAATGGGCTTAGAAACAAAAATTTTTTTATCCAACCTTTTCTTACAAAGAGCTTGCAAATTATTTAGGTTAATTACAAAATACCAAAAATTAATTGTGAGCCTAGTTTATACTAAGAGTTATTAATCATGGGCTTGTTTTTGGCATGAATCATTAGTTACTTTTTTCAAGTGAGAAATCTATTTATAATAAACCTCTTAATTTAGTTTTAATTCAATACAGCATAAAAGCTACTATTAGTTGGTTGAATAGATTAAAACCTAATTAATGGAAATTATCATAAACTGAATTCCATTTTTAAATATAACTATTGGTTGAAACGTCTGAGAGAATTATTCGAAAATAAGATACCCCATGTTGGTATTTTGTTAACCATATACCTAGGAAAAGAGACTCGCCATTCGTGTGTGGATGTTATAAGGTTGAAAGGGACATTCTACTTACCTCTGTTGATTGTTTGTGCATATATGCATACAAACATTTGCATCTTATATCATTGATCCTCTTTGGCTCACAGCCCAGGATTACGACAGTTCAAAAGCTTACGACAATCCGACCTACGCCGGAGATGAAGAATCTAGTAGCAACTCAATCACTTGCTCACCAAAAGCAATGGAACCCAAACAAATTCAAAGAATAGTGGATAACGCTTTCAATGCCAAGATGGAAGAAATAAAAGAGGCCCTAGCTGAGACCATGAAAAACCAATTGGCTACGATTTTAGGAAATCATGCTGAAGCATCTGCTAGCACTAAGAAGCCAAAGGACAAAGGGAAGGCTAAAGTTGGAGAAGTGGTTTTTGATGATGATAAGGTGATCATTGATGATGATGATGATTGGGCTCAATACTTCCAAGATCCTCATGACAAGAAGAAAGAACCGAAGATTGTTGAAAGATCAACTATGGAGAAAAATGAGACTTCTGATGTTGAAAAGATGATTGTAGACTTAGAAAAGAAATTTGAGAAGAAGTTGAAAACTGAAGAAATGTCTAAAATTGACAAATTATTTTAGCTAGACGAAGAAGTTCCATACAAGTTCAAGATGCCATCCTTTTCACAGTTTGATGGAACCAAAAATCCTTACCTCCATGTGAAGCAGTATATCATTTCCATGCAGTCTGCCCGAGCTACTAATGCTCAAACACTAAGGTGCTTTATGCTCTCATTGGATCCTGCTGTCCAAAATTGGTTCACTACCTTAGAAGATGGAACACAAAAGAGTTGGGATCTGCTATACAAGGCCTTCATCCAACAATATGGATATAATGTTGAAATGGAAGTTACCTTAATAGAAGTGGAGTCCATTAGACAAAGGCCAAATGAGAATTTTGTGGACTATGTGAAAAGATGGAGAAATAAGGCCACTTTACTAAAGAAAAGGCCCGATGAATCCGATCAAATAAGGATGATTGTGAGAGGGGCATTGCCTAGTCTTCGTGAAAGGATGTCTCATACACTCATCCGTGATTTCAAAGATCTCCTCCAAGCTGATCTGCAAATCGAAGAATGGGAAAGAGAGAAGAACTATTTTTCAACAAGAAGGAACAAGAAAGGAAACTATCAGTCTGGTAACCAAAGCATGCAAAAGGCATTCGGTGTTAATGCTACTAGCCAAGGAACAAGGAGGTAGTTTTCAGAATTGGGGAAACCAATGTCTTGGGTTCTTAATAAGCTTCAAAGGAAGGGATTGTTACAACCCTTAAATCCTCATCCTTTGCCTAACCCACTCCCACTTAATTTCGACACTAAAGCATTTTGTTAGTTTCATCAAATGAAGGGCATAACACGGATAGATGTGTGAGGTTAAGGCATGAGATCCAAAATTTGATATATAGTGGAAAGCTGCCCGAGCCCAACAAGCCGAACACCAAAGACAATCCATTACCAAGGTTCAATAGAGTACCACCATTGGCAACCTTCATGATTGGAGGAGGTTTGCATGAAAGTTTTGTCATGTCTTCTTTCCAAGATGTGGGTGGAGAAGCAACCAAAGAAGAAGAGGTATTTGACGAGATTAAAAAAGCTATGGTGGGTAAAGAAGTAGCAATTTGTGTTGTGAATGGGTTTTGGGACTCAAGCGATAGCGATGATGATCTTGTAACCAAAAAGGAGGAATAGACCTGGTCCGAGCCCAAAGAAGATGAAGTAATGAATACTAAATTTGGCAAGGCTACTGCCTAAGGAGGTAGAAGTTAATAAAGGAAAGGAAGTTGAAGTAGGAATAAAGAAGAGGAAGATGATACCGTACTCAAGAAATTGAAAAGAATCCAAGCAGGTGTTAGCATTTGGGATTTATTGGCTACTTCTAAAAAGCACCGAGAAACTATGGCCAAGGCCTTAGCTAGCATGCCAATTTCCACCTCCATAACACCGGAGGAGCTGATCGACATCATAAAAATTGAGGGAGTAATGAAATGTGAAGATATTCAAGAGAAGAGCGATGTTAATACGAGAGCGGTATCTTTCTCAGATGCGAATTTACCAGAAGAGGGGAGAGATCACATTTGCCCTCTCTTTATTAAAATAGAAATCAAAGGGAAAAGGACTCCATGTGTAATGGTTGATAATGTGTCTGCCATAAATGTTTGTCCACTTAAAATATTGCCAAAATTAGCCATGTCAATAAGGGATCTAAACCCAACCGAGGTAACCATTCGGGCTTATGACAACACCAAAAGACATGCCGAAGAAACTTTCAAAGCTGCTGTCAAGGTTGGTCCAATTGAATCTATTGTTGAATTTGTTCTTTTGGACATACTTGTTACCTTTTCCCTACTCTTGGGACGACCATGGTTTCATCCTCTTGGTGGAGTTCCTTCCACCCTTCATCAAAAGATCAAGTTCCCTAATGGAGATGAGACAGTGGTCATTGAGGCCGAAGATAATGAGGTTGTTAATGCTCTAATGATTGAGAGGCCTCTCAATGGTTTCCAAGTAACTGCAATTTCTGATAATGAAGTAGTGGATTCTTAGGTCTTGAATATGATGAAGAACATGAGCTACCTTCTCGGAGCTGGTCTTGGAAATGGCAAGGCCGGTTTGATAAAGCTTCCAGATTTTAAAACTCAAACTTTCAAGAAGGGGTCAGGATATGATGAAGCCAAGAAAGACATTCAGCCAAAGAAGAATGAGCAGATGAGCTTCCCGCCACTTGAAGAGATTTGTCAAAGCTCTAGAGATGGACCACTCCAAGGAAAGCCAGAGCCAATCATGTTCATGGGAAAGTTGATCCCGGATTTTGAAATTTTTACAGATGTTGCCGAGCTAGTGGAGCAAGTGAAGAAAGAGCTCACCCCGCCAGCCAACAAGGAGTCCAATATGGAAGAAAAAAAGGAAGCTGTCTTGAAAGCTGAGAAGACTCCGGAGGAGATTGTTGCCCTGGTTGAAGAGAAGTTTGAAGACATTCTGCCTTATGATTTTGAGAACAATGATTTTTATTTTGATTTTAATTTGTCTGCTTTGTATGACGAAGATGATGTTTTCTTTTCCAAAATGAATGCAATAAAGTCTGAATTTGCTTACTTGTATGATGTTTCTTCTGATGGTTGCATACATTCATATAACAGTTACATGAGCATTTTTAATATTAATTCTGTTGACACACAATCATTAAATTTGGAAACAATAAAAAATCCTAAAAACATTAGCATAGCATCTGACCTTACTCCTGATGAGAGAGAGAGATTTGAAAAAATATTCAAAAAATATGAAGAATTATTTTCTTGGTCTTATAAGGATATGCCTAGAATAGATCAAGACATAGCCAAACATCTTATTCCTACTTACACTCACATGAAACCTGTCAAACAAAAGCTTAGGCAATTAAGACCTGAGTGGGCTGAATTGGTTAAAGAAGAGGTCACTAAGAAAATGCAAGTGAAATTTCTTGAAATGATAGAATATCTAGATTGGCTAGCAAACATAGTACCCATGCCAAAGAAAGATGGAAGAATAAGGGTCTGTGTGGACTACAGAGATTTAAACAAGGCTTCCCCTAAAGATGATTTTCCTTTACCTCATATAGATGTTCTCATTGATAGTGCAACCTCTAGCATGCTACACTCGTTTGTAGATGGATTTTTTGGATACCACCAAGTGTTAATGGCCCAAGAGAATAAAGCCAAAATAGCTTTCATTACTATATAGGGTATATTTTGTTATAGGGTGATGCCGTTCGGCTTAAAGAATGCTGGAGAAACATACCAACGGATGGCCACCACACTATTTCATGACATGATGCACAAAGAAGTTGAAGTATATGTTGATGATATGATGGTGAAATCAGATACAAGGGAACAACACTTCCAAAATGTAGAATTATTCTTTGATAGAGCATTGAAATATAAGCTAAGATTAAACCCGAAGAAGTGTGTGTTCGGTGTTACCTCAGGCAAATTGTTGGGACTTATGATTGGTCCGAATGGCATTGAGATTGATCTTAACAAAGTTAAAGCAATCAGGGATATGCCAGCCCCTAAGACGGAGAGATAAGTTTGGGGATTCATTGGTAAATTACAATACATCAGCAGATTTATAGCAAAGCTCACAACAATCTGTGGGCCTATCTTCAAATTGCTTAAAAAGAATAAGCCAGTCATGTGGAATGAAGAGTGTCAAATGGCCTTTGAGCAAATAAAGGAGTATCTACTAAATCCACCTTTTTTGAAACCACCCAAACCATATAAACCCTTGTTAGTATACTTAACAGTAGAAGAAGAGTCAATAGGAGCCATGCTAGCCCAAGCAGATGAGTCAGGGATTGAGCATACAGTTTACTATTTGAGTAGAAAGCTCCTACCTTATGAAATTAAGTATAGTATCATTGAAAAGACCTGTATAGCTGTGGTTTGGTCTTCTAAGAAGTTGCGGCACTACTTTCAATCTTATAGTGTGCAAGCAATTTCCAGGTTGGATCCAATGAAGTACTTAATGGAGACACCCTCTTTGATTAGGAAGTATGGTCGATGGTTGATAATATTACAATTTGAGATTATGTAACCAGAAAAACAATCAAAGGTAGAGCAGTGGTAGAATTCCTGGCCCAATAACCCTTACCAGATAGTGAAGAGGTAGTCTTGGAATTTTCAGATGAACATTTACAGGCCATTGAAGTACAAGGATGGAAAATGTATTTTGATGGAGCAGTAAACAGGAAAGGAGCAGGTTTGGGAGTAATACTAGAATTGACCAAAGGGGAACTTATCCCTTTAGCCAAAAAGATGAAATTTAGGGCAACCAATAATATGGTGGAGTACGAAGCATGTATCTTTTGTTTGGAAACCCTAATGATTATGAAGATGGATAAGGTGAAAGTTTTTGGCGATTCATTGCTAGTAGTATCCCAAGTAAATGGAGAGTGGGAGTTGAAAGAAGAGAAATTAAAACCATACCACCATTACTTGACCATGATGAAGAAGAACTTTAAGGAGTGTAGGTTTATACACCTATCAAGAGAAGAAAACCAGATGGCTGATGCCCTAGCCACATTGGCTTCGGCATGGGAAAATCTTGTCAACTTATTCCTCAAGCCTCTGATTTTGGCTAGTTCATCAACTCCTTGCTATGAATATGAGACAATCATGGAAACTAATATAGACCATGATGCATGGTATGATACTATAAGAGGATTTTTAGGGGAAAAGGAATACCCATTAGGGGCAACAAAGAAAGAAAGAAGAGCCATAAGGCGGTTGTTGTTTAGATCATATTTGTACTAGTTTTTAGTGTGATTTTTATGTGTTTTTAGTTAATGTTTTGATTGATTTTTGTATTAAGTTTGTTTAAAGTGTTTGTTTTAGGTTTAGGTGCAAAAACACCCTTGGAAGATCAAAACAGTGCAGGAAAAACATGAACCAAGCAAGACATAGCCAAGCCAAAGCAAGCTTGGCCATGTCCCTCAAAGAATGAAGAGGGTAGAGCATGACATGGCCATGAGACATGGCCAAGCCTCTGGCCGTGTCTCATCCAAGGAGCAAAATCAAAGAAACCAAGAAAAGAAGAGCAAAAATGAAGAAGTAGGAAGAGACACACTCAGTGACACGGCCAAGCCACTGGCTGTGTCACATGACACAACCAGCAAGCTTGGCCGTGTCCCATTTCATGCCAAAGAAAAAGGGAGCAAGAAAAGAAGGAAAGAAATGAGATAGTAGTGAACACACCCACATGACACGCCCAAACTAGTGGCCGTGTCACATGACACAGCCACAAGCTTGGCCGTGTCACCCAGTGAGACCAAATGAAAGAAAGAAAAGAAAGAAGAAAGAAAGAAGGCAGTGAAGGACACGGCCAGCAAGCTTGGCCGTGTCCCAAGGGAATATGAGAGACACGGCCAAGCTACTCTTGGCTTGGCCATGTCACATCTAAAACAATTGATTTCTTTTACACGAAGTGGGGAACAAAGTGGGAGACAATGCCTTGTGCTTACCAAAAGAAATATTAAACAAATAAAAAGTGGGGAACAAAGTGAAATGGTGTGAGTTGGAAGGCTTGAGTGGTGTTTTTGAATGAATTAAAAAGAGAAGAAGAGGGGTCTTGGACAATTTTTCTGCATACACATATTGGGAGAGGGACAGAGTGACACTCTCCCTTAGCCCTTCACCCCTAATCTCCATTTCCATCCTCTCCACCTTCTCCATCTTCCATTGACAAGTTATTTGAGATTCTTTGGGATAAATTGGGTTAAACAAGCTCTTAAAGGTTGAAGAAGCTTCATTCCAAGTTTTGGTGACTTGAGAAAGATCCATTCCATCTTCCAAAGGCATAATCAATTGAAGAATTGGTGACTTGAGAAAGCTCCATCCAAAGGTTTGGTGACTTGAGAAAGCTCCATTCCATATTGCAAAGGGAAATCAACCATTGAAGAGGGCTTGAGTTCTTCATCATACATCAAGTGGAGCTAGGAGGAAGATTAGGAATCCTACTCTTGGCATCTTCACAAGGGGTTTTCTATTCTCTCTTTTAATTCATTTCTATTGTTGTTGTTGTATTAAGAGATTGATATTGCAATTGACAATTGTAATTTGATTTGTATTGAGATGAATATTTGTTAAAAATTGATGATGTTGAGCTAAATACCCATGCCTAGGGTTTGTAGTATATTTGATTGAATGCTTTGATTTGATATTTACATTGATGTACCTTGTGTTGGTTGATTGCATTGGATTGTATGCTAGGTTGATAGATTAGCTACCTATTGATCTCTAGATATTGAATGAAGGACCGAGAGGTGAAATTTGATATCAGAATTATGCAATCGACTACCCTATGAATGAATTAGAAATATAAGTTCTAGGGTTTTGTTAATTTGGTAATGTAAAATAATTGGCTATTGCTAATTCATGAATGTGAGAACTAATGGATTGGTAATTGACTAATTAACCTTAAGGAACAAATTAATTACAAGGTTATGTTAATGGATAATTGAGAATTGGGCTTTGATTGAATGGACCTATGACTCTAGGCACCTTCTCAAGAATCGATTTGATCTTGTATCAACTTCACACTTCAACCCTACACACATTAATCTTAGGTTTAAATTATTCTCACACCATTCCAACACAACAAACTTCTGCATTTAAATAATTTATCAATCAAGCTATTACGAACAACACCTTCTTGGGGAAACGACCTTGGGGCTATCACCTTTGCTACAACTACCTCGTATACTTATGAGTGATGCTTGTAGTAGTACTTAATCCGAGCGCAACAAGTTTTTGGCACCGTTGCCAGGGAGGGCTGTCGAAGTAGTGATAGTTTGATATTTTTTTATTTAATTGTTTGTTTGTTTTCTTTGAATTGTTTATTTGTTTTGTGTGATTTCTTTCAATTTAATTATTTGTTTGTTTTCTTTAAGTTTCTAAGTGCCTTGTGTAAAGATGCAGTTTTCAAGGCACGGGGGATTTTATGATAGGAATGATGATTCTGAAATGGCATGGCAATTAGCAGAATTGACGAATCAACTTAAGGTGCTAAATGCAAGAGGAAGAGCACCTATGCCACGCCAAGAGATATGTGCAGCATGTGGCAATGTAGGCCATAGTGCAAACACATGTTCAATGGGTTTTGGATGATACCAAGAATGGCAAGAGGAAGAACATGACTACCAAGGTTTCCAGCAAATGGGTAGAAATGATACATTTTCTAATCATTATAATCCCAGCTGGGGAAGTCAACTAAATTTTTCTTGGGAAAATCAGTAGCACATTCCACCTCCAAATTTTTTTCAACCTTACCAAAGAGACTCTTACTCTCAAGAGCAATATTCAAATCAAAATTACCTTAAGACACCCACATTTGAAGATATTTTGAATGCCTTCATTTAAACTAGCGCACAAAATCAAGATAAACTTAAGGAACCCACTTTGGAATATGGTTTGAATGCCTTCATTCAAATTAGCTCACAAAACCATGATCAATTCGAGAAATCCACAGTGGAAGATGATTTGAATGATTACCTTTAAATTAGCAAACAAAATCAGGAAGGGAGCAATGAGAGGTTCGATTCTTTGGAGGAATCATTGAAGAGGGTGGAAATGCAAGTTGATCAACTAGCACATCAACTCCAAGCACACCAAGAAGAGGAATTTCCTAGCCAATTAGAGCAAAATGAGGTAATAAAAAATTTAAGGAGTGAACAGGTAATATATAATAGTATTTATAATTCCTTTGATATACGAACTAATCAAGAAGAAGATGGCGAGGAGATATAACCAAACATAGAGGAGTTAATTCAATCAAAGGAGGAGGAGAATTTGGACTCATCAACTTCATCACATTCGTATGAACCTCTAAATCCTTTGCCACCAATTCCATTCCCAAGTAGGCTGAAAGAAGAGGAGCAAGGTAAGCAATTTTCTAACATCTATGATATGCACTCCCAAGGAGAAAGTGGATATAAGCTTGAGATGGGTATGCCTTTAGAAGAAGAACATGAAATACCCAATTTAGAAATTGAGGAGTGTAAGCTAGTTTTAGATGCTGAGGTTGTTGAGAGGGGACTTGACATTGTTAAAGTGGATGAAGAAGTTATTCAACCAAACTTGGTTGAACTTAAAGAGTTCCCAAAAATCATCTCCTCTACTCTTGGTGGTGAAGAAGAGCATACAATGGATAGAACCATGTTGCACAATGAAATAGGATTTTACAACGTTCCTATAGCACTAGAGGATCACCCCGAGGCAAACTTCACATGTCCCTTTGAGACATGTTCTCTTCAAGGAATACTATTTAGGGGTTACCGTACATCGGGTACATTTCAAAGTTATATGTTGTTCATCCTCTCAGTCATGGGCTCCAATTGCAATATGGGTGGAAGGAGCCCTACACATCGTATATGAGAATGATGGAAATTAGGTTTCATCTAAACCCTCCCTATAGTATGCATGCTCACATTGAGGACAATGTGAATCTTTAAGTGTGGGGTGCATTTTGTGTTTTGTGTTTTTACTTTTAGGTGCATTTTGTGTTTTTATTTTTAATTGCATTATGTGTTGTTGTGTTTTTACTTTTAAGTTATTTTTGTTTAAGTTTAGTTAATGTTTTTAATGTTTTTCTTTGAATAAATAAATTTTAGAAAGTTCAATTGTTATAAAATTGTTGATAGATGACCTTTGAATTTTTGAAGCATGAATTGGAGAATTG
Organism: Garcia nutans; assembly: GCA_947685225.1. Classification (NCBI taxonomy): domain Eukaryota; kingdom Viridiplantae; phylum Streptophyta; class Magnoliopsida; order Malpighiales; family Euphorbiaceae; genus Garcia; species Garcia nutans. The sequence continues at coordinate 45,249,475 of CANTUV010000011.1, read as the reverse complement.
AGTAGAATTGGTGCTTATTGTCAATTTTGTTAGTTTTCCTTTGCATTTCCTTTAACCTAGTGAGGAATTGAGCCATCAACTTATCATTATTGTTGTGGGTGAACATCTTTGATTGATTATTTTCTAGAACTTGATTTTAAATGCATTTAAAGATTGCATAAAAATTTCAATTTGGCATCAAGATGATTAAGGCAATTAGGTGAACCCACTTTGGCTTAAAAAGACCAACCCTATTTTTAACCTTAGTTAGCCAATTTTGAGCCTATTTCATTTTCCTTTTCTTTCTTTTTCACAACACCGTTAGCTTGAACCTTGTTGTTTAACTCTTACCTTTTCATTAGGTCGAGAGCATTTTAAGAGCGTTTATGACCGAGTGTTGTGTTGAATTAAGTGTGGGGTTAAATTAAATAGGTTTAAGATTGCAAAGCAAAATAATAAAAATAAAAAAATTTAAAAAAAAAGAGAAAAAGAAAAAAAAAATATAGATATATAATAATAATAAGAATAATTGTTGTTCTTGTTGAAAGGGTTGGAATGTATTATTGTAAGATTTAATAAGTGAGTTCCCTTGAAAAGCTCTTTAATGCCAAGGGGTAGATGAGAGGAAGGTGTTTTGGGATTGTTGGTTTATGTATTTGATCGGTTACTTCATTCTTGAAGTGCTCTTGAACTTAATGATTAAGCTCACATTTCCTAAATGTCATGCCTTTACTTTAGCCCCATTACAACCTAATAAAGACCCTTTGATTGATGCTTGATTGTAATTTTGTAGTGGAGATTTGATTGATAAGCAAGCCTATGGTAATAATCTTTCATTGATTGTTATGAGTGTAAACACCACCATGATCAAACACTTATAAGAGTTGGTGAGGGAGTGACAACATTGGTTATGCATGGAAAGCCACTTAATTGCATTGGTGTCAATTTTGTTTAATTCGAAAAATCTTGAACTTAACAAAATTTATCTTGTTAGTGTGTTTTGATTTTAGCCTTGCTTGGGGATAAGCAAGGAATTAAGTGTGGGGTATTTGTTAAGATCATATTTGTACTAGTTTTTAGTGTGATTTTTATGTGTTTTTAGTTAATGTTTTGATTGATTTTTGTATTAAGTTTGTTTAAAGTGTTTATTTTAGGTTTAGGTGCAAAAACACCCTTGAAGATCAAAACAGTGCAGGAAAAGCATGAACCAAGCAAGACATGGCCAAGCCAAAACAAGCTTGGCCGTGTCCCTCAAAGAATGAAGAGGGCAGAGCATGACACGACCATGAGACACGGCCAAGCCTCTGGTCGTGTCTCATCCAAGGAGCAAAACCAAAGAAACCAAGAAAAGAAGAGAAAAAATGAAGAAGCAGGAAGAGACACACTCAGTGACACGGCCAAACCACTGGCCGTGTCACATGACACGGCCAGCAAGCTTGGCTGTGTCCCATTTCATGCCAAAGAATAAGGGAGCAAGCAAAGAAGGAAAGAAAAGAGACAGTAGTGAACACACCCACATGACATGGCCAAGCTAGTGGCCGTGTCACATGACACGGCCACAAGCTTGGCCGTGTCACCCCTTGAGACCAAATGAAAGAAAGAAAAGAAAGAATAAAGAAAGAAGGCAGTGAAGGACACGGCCAGCAAGCTTGGCCGTGTCCCAAGGGAAAATGAGAGACACGGCCAAGCTACTCTTGGCTTGGCCATGCCACACCTAAAACAATTGATTTCTTTTGCACAAAGTGGGGAACAAAGTGGGAGACAATGCCTTGTACTTGCCAAAAGAAATATTAAACAAATAAAAAGTGGGGAAAAAAGTGAAATGGTGTGAGTTGGAAGGCATGAGTGGTGTTTTTGAATGAATTAAAAAGAGAAGAAGAGGGGTCTTGGACAATTTTTCTGCATACACGTATTGGGAGAGGGACAGAGTGACACTCTCCCTTAGCCCTTCACCTCTAATCTCCATTTCCATCCTCTCCACCTTCTTCGTCTTCCATTGACAAGTTCTTTGAGATTCTTTGGGATAAATTGGATTAAACAAGCTCTTGAAGGTTGAAGAGGCTTCATTCCAAGGTTTGGTGACTTGAGAAAGCTCCATTCCATCTTCCAAAGGCATAATCAATTGAAGAATTGGTGACTTGAGAAAGCTCCATCCAAAGGTTTGGTGACTTGAGAAAGCTCCATTCCATATTGAAAAGGGAAATCAAACATTGAAGAGGGCTTGAGTTCTTCATCATACATCAAGTGGAGCTAGGAGGAAGATTAGTAATCCTACTCTTGGCATCTTCACAAGGGGTTTTTCTATTCTCTCTTTTAATTCATTTCTATTGTTGTTGTTGTATTAAGAGATTGATATTGCAATTGACAATTGTAATTTGATTTGTATTGAGATGAATATTTGTTAAAAATTGATGATGTTGAGCTAAATACCCATGCCTAGGGGTTGTAGTATATTTGATTGAATGCTTTGATTTGATATTTACATTGATGTACCTTGTGTTGGTTGATTGCATTGGATTGTATGCTAGGTTGATAGATTAGCTACCTATTGATCTCTAGATATTGAATGAAGGACCGAGAGGTGAAATTTGATATCGGAATTATGCAATCGAATATCCTATGAATGAATTAGAAATATAAGTTCTAGGGTTTTGTTAATTTGGTAATGTAAAATAATTGGCTATTGCTAATTCATGAATGTGAGAACTAATGGATTGGTAATTGACTAATTAACCTTAAGGAACAAATTAATTACAAGGTTATGTTAATGGATAATTGAGAATTGGGCTTTGATTGAATGGACCTATGACTCTAGGCACCTTCTCAAGAATCGATTTGATCTTGTATAACCTTCACACTTCAACCCTACGCATGTTAATCTTAGGTTTAAATTATTCTCATACCATTCCAACACAACAAACTTCCGCATTTAAATAATTTTTCAATCAAGCTATTACGAACTACACCTTCTTGGGGAAACGACCTTGGGGCGATCACCTTTGCTACAACTACCTCGTATACTTGCGAGTGACGCTTGTAGTAGTACTTAATCCGAGCGCGACAGTGGTCTTTACAATACATCAGCTTTCATTTAGATTTATATTAAAGATGGCCCGATGAGGTGCATTTGAGATTCTTGGGGAAGCTTGAAGTGGAGCATATTATGTCAGAAATACATGCGGGAAGTTACGGTCCGCACATGAGTGGTTTGGACCTAGTCGAGAAGATAATTTGACAAGGTTACTACTGGTTGACTATAGAGAGATTGTATAGTGTTCGTAAAGAAGTGCCAATAATGTCAGATGTATAATAATTTGAATCACATGCCTCCTGAAGAATTACATTATATGTCTTCACCTAGGCCCTTTGCCACTTTGGGTATCGACATTATAGGATTGATACATCCAACAGCCTCAAACAGTCACCGTTTCATTGTAGTAGCAATAGATTATTTTTCGAAATGGGTCGAAGCTGAATCCTTCAACAAATTGGGTGAAAGACAAATGGCTAGATTTATTGAAAAGAATCTCATCTGTAGGTATGGGGTCCTGCACAGTGTGATATCAGATAATGGGGTACAGTGTCAAGGAGCAGTTAAGGACTTATTCTCAAAGTACCAAATCCATCATCATCGATCTTCTCCTTATAGACCAAAGGCTAATGGTGCGGTAGAAGCAACAAACAAGACAAATAAGCATATCCTATCCAAGACGACTAAGACATATAAGGATTGGTCAGAGATGCTTCCTTTTGCTTTGTGGGGATATAGAACAAGTGTGCGAACACTAACTAGAATGACACCGTTCTCCTTGGTTTACGGGATGGAAGCAGTATTGCCAATTGAAATTGAGATCAAGTCGTTAAGAGTGGTCTTGGAAGCTGAACTGTCTGAAATGGAATGGGTAGTGAGCAGATACACATAGTTAGCTTTGCTAGAGGAGAGAAGGTTAAAAGCACTGTATCATCATCAACTATATCAAAGGAAGATAGCTCGGGCTTATAATAGAAGAGTTAAGATCAGAAAACTCAAAGTTGGGGATTTAGTGTTGAAACAATGTAAGCCTAATGTATCTTATCCAAGAGGGAAGTTTAGGCCTAACTGGGAAGGGTCATATGTTGTGAAACAAGTCATGAATAAGGGTGCAGTGAAGTTATCAGACATGGACGGGAATGAGTTTAGTGAGCCAGTGAACATTGACAGGTTGAAGAGGTTTTATGTATTAAAAAAAGAGAAGAAAAAAAAGGAAAAAGAGCTCGCTAGGTTGAAAACACAAAAAGGGTAGCCTAGGCAAAAGTTAGAGCAGTTTGCTAGTTCTGAAAACCTAAAATGGTAGGCTAGGCAACAATTAGGGCTAAATGAGAGAAAATTGTCAATTAGAAAACCCGAAAGGGCTAGTTGGCAACAGGAGTGATCTTGTGTATGCTGGCTTTATGTCTGGTTGTTCCCTAATTTAATAAAATAGAATTAATGTTAAAATTGTTCTATGTGCACTGTTATAAGTATTTGACTAGATATAGATGAAATAAATAAACAAACTAGTAAAAGGTGATGACAAATTATAAAAGGAAAAGAAGCATCTTTTATTACTTTTATTATTATTTTTCATCCTAACAATACACTTTCTAAATTGACAAAAGTAAAATCTATGGCAGACTATAAGTATAACGTGCAGGCCAGTTTTGCTTCAGCCGATCCAAGTAGGCTTCAATCAAGCAAGCCATGTCTAAATTGGGAGTGAATTCAGAATCGCGAGGCTCAGCTCCATACTGACGGCTAAGCCGATGAGGATCATAGCAAGTACCTTGATGAAGAGCAACAAGAGGAACATACATTAAGTATGTCCGCATGGTGATATGAGAAATCTTCCACCAAGGTACCAACCAACGGATGTTAACTTTAGCGAATGAGTGGATCCAGTTAACCCAGTCAGCATATGAAGAAGCAGGATGGAGTAGTTTCCTAGCAGAATGATGCCATGGCAGATATCTGGTAAGATTCATGGATGGGGTATCAAGCAAGCAGAGATGCTCTTGAAGTCAAATCTGTGAGGAAAAATTAAATTAAAAAAAATATAAAAAATAATAATGAGAAAAAAAAGAGTCCGCTAAGTTGAAAACCCGCGAGGGCAGCTTAGGCAAAAATTAGGACAACTCGTTAGTTTCAAAAACCCACATGGGTGGACTAGGCAAAAATTAGAGCAATATAAAATATAATAAAAAAGAGTGGTCTGCTAAGTTGAAAACCCGCAAGGGCGGGTTAGGCAAAAATTAGGACAGCTCGCTAGTTTCGAAAACCCGCATGGGCAGACTAGGCAAAAATTAGAGCAATATAAAAAAAAGAAGAAAGAGAAAACCTAAATTGAAAACCCGAAAGGGCAGTTTAGGTAATTACCTGAAGCAACAATGGACTCCCGGTCAGTCTCTTTGACAATCCTGATTTAAGTTGGTCTAATCCAACTAAAGTCTCGGCTAAGATCACGGGTATCGGTGACAAGCCTTGTTTTATTTGGTCCATGATATCCAATACTCGTGGATCAATATCCCCATCAGAAGAAACAATCAAGAATTGGCCAAGCAAGCATAGACAAAGCATACATCCCCATGCCTTAGTAGGAGCCAAATGAGAAAGACAAAAGTCAATTAAGGGAGCAAGCATAATTTTTTCACCTCTCATCAACTGTAGAACTTCAGGTTTTGAGATTTGAAATAACATCTGCATCTTCTGTTGAGTTTTGAAAATCAATATAGGTAATGCCATTTGTTGATTGAATGGATATCCAACAATGGACTCAAATTCTTCAATCAATGGACATATTTCAAAGCCATTAATTTTAAATGTCCTATAATCCACATTCTAAAAAGAAGCCATGGCATGTAAAAAAGAATGGTCCAATTTAACATTTTGAAAATACTTCAAAGTATCAATTTTTGACCAAGATATTTGTTTCCAATGAATGACATTCATATTTTTAAATGGAACTTTTATTTTTTTCAAATGGAGTTCGGTCATTGTTGATGAATGAAGGAAAATCTGAATTGTTAATAGGAGTTTTTATGTTGAAGTAGAAAATTTCCTGCCTTCTATATCAAATTGTGGCTTGAAAAGTGATTTATATAGGATGATTATACTGTTCCAAAATTGATAAGAAAAAGAATGAGACCGAGATGCATGAGAAAAAGGAATTGGCGACAAAGGGATCTTAAATTGCCGCATTGCATTTGGTTTTGTAGTGATACTGTGTAAATGTTAAATATTAAGAGGAAAGTATAATAATTGTAGCGCAATAATGATGAAAAAAAAGAGAAAAGAGAAAAAAAGTTGCAGTAAAATAAACATTATATATTATCATTATTATTTTTATACTTATTGTATAATGTTTTCTCAATTGACACAATATTCATACATCACTAAGAAGGAGGTGGTAGATCATCAAATAAAGCTTTGAAAAAATCATCGCCTGTTGGAAGAGGAGGTAAATCACCCGTCCCAAGTCCACCCAAAGCAGGAACACCAGAATCTCTATTACCTTGGAGTTTTAATATGTAATGATCCTCATCAGAAGTGGATGAAAGGATCTCATGGTCATCAGTTTGAGAGCCTCTAGATGAAGTAGCACCAGGATCTCTCATCCCCTGAAATTAGAAGTCTCAAAAATTTTACTCTGATTGATGGTACAAATTTTCAAAATGAAAAACCTATTGATGACTAGCGGCCAGCTCTTCTTGAAGTTTCTTGTTTTGTTCTTCAAGCATCCGTTGTGAGCCAGAAAGGAAAAGAGTAAGAGTATACATAATCATGCATACATATAGCATAAATTATCACGAAACAAGAAAACTTACTAGGTAATTCATGTCAACACCCTGTGGATGAGATGGCATATCCGGTGGACTAGAATGAGCAAATGAATGAGCAGTAAAAGAAGGTCCAGTCTCATGATTAAATGAGCCAGTAACCTACAACAATCATTAAAAAAAGTCAAAATAAGTAAAGAAAGAAGCAATTGTAATGGAAAATTGGTAAAAGTTTACCTGAGAAGTGCTAGTTCTGAGATATGGAACAAACTCTCCTCCCTCTCCATGATGTTCCTCTTCATCTCTATCCTCATTTTCTTCAGAAATTTCCCGTACACCAACAGGAGATACGTCAAATTTCAAAAGCCCTATTTGAATAAACTAGGTATAAGATGCACCCGGTGGATAGAGAAAGGTTCAACATCATAACCGTGCTGAGCCAACCAACATGCATTCTCTGGCATTGATGTGATATTCAAGGTATACTCCGGGCAACGCATCGGGGTCCTCCTCTGCTCGAGACCAAGAAACCACTCGTATACTCTCTCGTCGAGAAACCAGCCACTAGACACAGGGCAGGCAATGACTCGGCTGGTATGTTGAAAAGGCAGTGCGGCGTTCATGGAGGAAGTCCAGTTTGTCCGCTCTTCTGTGTTCCACCAGGACAAATTCACCTACAAAATGACATAAGGTAAGTGAAATTTTATATAAATTTTAAAGTATACTAATGCTATTTTACCTGGTCCCAGGTTAAGCAGCTCAAGACAAAGCGTTGGGTATGCATATGGTGAGACCTGGGAACTTCTACATAATCTGACAACTAAACATTTAATCTCAGATATCCGACTCTCTCTCGGGAAATACCAGGCACCCTCACAAGATTGTGCTCATATGCCCATGCCTACAACAATAATAAAAATTAAATTCATACAATAAAAGAATGGAATTGACATTGGTGGAAGAAAAGTACCTCGAAACCACCATAAAGCCAACAAAAGACTTCTTATTTCTGCAAATTTTGTCAAGACCATGGTAAAGACAGACAAGACCATCTTCACCCCAGCCATAAAGCGTACCATCCTCATATTAGCAAGGGCCCTCAACACCGACAAATGGATGGCGGCCCTCAACACCGACAAATGGATGACGGATTTGGTGTTGCTTAAAATGGTCGACCCGAGCAAATACAATAAAAATCCTTGAGCATACTGTTTGGCTGTGTCTCTGTGAACCCGTCCTTCATAGTTCATCCAATAACTATGAATTGGCTTAATTTTTATCTTGAAAGGCTTTTTAAATGATGGTTCCATACCAATTAACTGTTGAATTTCTTCAAATGTCAGAATATCATTGGGAAGAGGGACTGGAAGGCCGTAATACCGAATGTCGGTTATAGCAGCAAAGTCAATCGGACCAATTGTCATCTCTCCAATGGGTGAATGAAAAGTATGAGTCGTGTCCATCCACCGTTCTGACAATGCTTGAACCACACTCTGGTCTATCGGATACTCCTCGGATGGTAATTGCAAGATGAAGGTTTCAAAACCGCAATCTCGGATAATTTGCCTTACCCGAGAAGACGCTACATCGTACTATTGTCGGGCTTTATAGACACACCCTCTGCCCCAGATAACACAGCAATCACGCTAACACGGAGCCAGGTAAGTCAACTCGAGATAAGTATATCATGATATCAATACCACTAATTTTTAGGCTAAATTAATTTATATTCTATTTTTAGTCTATCTATTTACTTAAATTCATAAATATATTCATCTAATAAATTTATTTTTCCTAAAAAAACAAAACAACAACAAAAACAAAAAACAAAAACAAAAACAAAAACAAAAAATAAAAAGAAATTGAAAAAATAAAAAGAAAACAGAAAATATATATAAAAAAATACAAAAACAAAAATAATTCGCTGTTAAAATAAATAATTACCTTGCTCTTTTGATTTGAATTGCGATGGATCGACATCATGGCTAGTAGATTTATATTTTCATTTTTATGCTACCGAATAAACTCAAATAACTCAGCATTAGATCGAGTTCCTGATCTTGAAGTATGCATTTTTTCCAAAACTCTATGTTAAACTCTCTAAAATAAAAGTATAGCTATGAATGAAGAAAATGAAGAAATGAGTTGCTGTGAATGAATTGAAAAAAATGAGCCATTTATATCAAGGAATGGCAAAGGAAAAAGACAAAATTCAAAAGGAGAACAGTATTCTCGTGAAAAGGAGAAAAAGTAAATTTTACTATTGATAAATAGTAAGTTACTATTTATAAATAGTAAATAAATAGTGCATAAACAGTGACTACACAGTAAATAAATAGGAAACTCAATTATTCAATTTAATCATTCAAATACTTGCGTGTATATAAATATTTTTGCACTTTTAAAATATTTTTACACACAGGGGGCAAGGAAAAAATATGTTTATGGTAAAAATTAGCTAAATTTTTTGCAAATTCCTTTAGTATACTACTGACTACAATTATTTTTATGCAGACAATAAAATCTCTCTTAAGTCTAGCTCGGGTCCAGAACCCAAATTACCCTTAGGTCCAGAACTCAAATTCCTCTTAAGTCCAGAACCTAAAATCTCTCTCAAGTCTAGAACTTAGCTCGGGTCCAGAATCCAAATTACCCTTAAGTCCAGAACATAGCTTGAGTCCATAATCCAAATTCCTCTTAAGTCCAGAACTTAGCTTGGATCCAGAACCCAAATTGCCCTTAAGTCCAGAACTTAGCTTGGGTCCAGAACCCAAATTACGCTTAGGTCCAAAACATAAAATGTCTCTTAAGTCCAGAACATAGCTCGGGTCCAGAACCCAAATTATCCTTAAGTCCAAAACTTAACTTAGGTTAAGAACCCAAATTACCCTTAGGTTCAAAACCTAAAATTACCCTTGAGTCCAGAACTCGAACTGGGTCCAGAATCCAAAACATAAACCATCTCAGAAAAATTAAGTCTTATTGCTTTTCACTCTCTTTTGTTGTAGTCTTAGATCGTTCAAGTAGGGGGCAAACTGTAGACCCTTAATTTTTGACCCAGTCTGGTCCGATATTTTTTATATATTCCAAAATAATTTTTTTGGTATTTTAATTAAATAATATTTATTTTAATATTTATTATTTATAATTTTTAATAAAAAAAATAAATAAAATCAGTGACAGAAAAATCGGAGACGAAAAAATTCATCGCCGAATGTGAATCGGCCAAAGCCCAATTCGCCGTAGGGCGCCTGTCCGCAGGAAATTCCTTGCAGCTCTCATAACTTTTGGCCCGCAGCAAGTTTTTCACCAACACAGTTTTTCCGAAACCAAATTTTATTTGGTTTTTGTTTCTTTTCCTAATTGGTTTTAATTTCCTTTAGCAATTAGAAGTAGGTTTATTTATTTTTCCTATAAATACTACATTAAAACACAGAATTAGGGGACTTTTGGACTAGACTTTGGACTTTTGATCGGGAGAAAAAAAATTGTTTGATTGGATTGGAGACTCAATCATTCGATCGGCCAAAAGAAAAGCTCAAGCAAGTAGGAGACATTAGCAATCATCAATCCATCAAAGGCAACATCATTGCCTTTGTTATTGTTCATCCAGAAGTCAATTTTGGTGGAACCAACTATGCAGATTTGATCTTTAATCATAGATTATATATTTACAGTAGCTTTGTTTCTTTGATTAATAAGAACATGCACAAAGTACCTTGATCTTTAAATATGTAGTAATTTGACCTTTATTTCAATAACTTAAATTGTTTCTTATGTTTCCAAAAACCCTAAAAAGTACTCTTCTGTTTCCAAAAATCTTAAAAACCCTAAAGTATTTCTTCTGCTTCCAAAAACCTTCAAAACCCTAAAACTATTCTTCTACTTCCAAAAGCTTTAAAACCCTAAATTGTTTTTCCCGAACTTTTTTCATCTAAACCCTAACTTTTTGTTCAAAGTTTCCAAATGTCTTCTTAAATCTCCAAACCCTAATATTCTTTACAGTTTTTTAAAATCATAATTATTTTTATAAAACTCTAAACTGTTTTCTTAAATCCTAAAATCAAATATGTTTTCCAAAATATCAAAAACCCTAATCTTCTTAAAACCCCCCATCCAGTAAACCTAACAAACCCTTAAGCCCAAATCTAATAAATCTCATAAATCTTTCTCTCTAGTAAACCTAAAAAGTTTTAAACCCTAATCCCAATCTTTTAAAATTATAAACCCTAATGTCTTAAGATTCCAAAACCCTAATCTCATTATGTTAGCCCTAAACCCTAATTTGATTAACCAAAACCCTTGCTACTTTCTTAAATTTATAAAACCCTAATCCATTCTAATTTTCCAAAATCTTTATAGTAACCTAAATAATAATAATAATTCTAAAATTCAAAAACCCTAAATGTCAATTAAAGAACTCTAAATTGAGACATAAACCTAAATTTGTATCTTTATTTTCTTTATTTAATTTTAGATTTGATTATGTAGTTTATTATATGTTTTGATGGTTGATTTATTTAATTTATCATGGTTGGATATTTTCTTTATTATTATGATTATTATTTGTTTGTTTTAGTATTAAAATTGTAAGAGGTATGTTTCCACTTTGTGGGTACCTCATTAGTTAAGTATTATGTAATTTAAATTGCTTTTATATTTTGGACCAATGTAAAGGACATGTTTTCACCTTTAGGTGGGTGTCCTATTTAGTTTAGACATGAACGATGTAAGGACATGTTTCCATACTCGTATAGGTGTCCATTTATTTGCTTTGTTTGGACCATGCTTTGATTTTAATATAATAATTCTTTATTTTAATTGTTGCATGTAATATGGATAATATTGTTATACTTAAGAATTTTATAATATTAAGACCTACAAAAGAGGCTGGTTCTAATGAACCGGGCGTTGTGGGGGGTACTGGGCCATTTCTCACCTTCCTAAAAAATACCCAACTTTTGAAAACCATTAGGGGGTTGGGGATTCCTTAGAAATTGAGTCATCCACCCCTTTCTTTTTTCCGGACCATCCGGGTGGCGACTCCATTTTCTCTGGCTTAAGTCCATGTTCTCTAAGGCTCGAGCCTAAACATTGCCGAAGTCGCAAGAACCATTCCACCGGGAGTGGGGGCAAAAATCTCCGCTCACACTTATGCTTTTCTAGTAAGGAGATTACCTCTCTCTAGAAGTGGGACTCATTGTCTGTAATAATTTCAAAAGGAACTTCAAATCAATAAAAGATGTTAGATTAGATGCTGCTTCAATCCATTTGGTGAAGTAATCAACTGCCACAAGGATGTATTCATGCCCTCTTGGTAGACTTTGGGCTTATTTTGCTACAAAGGGCCAAGATATAGTAATTGGTTGTAGTGGAAAAAGCGGTTGATGCTTTCGTTTAGCATAAATCTGGCAGTTATGACACTCCTCCACAAATGCAACACAGTCCTGATATAAGGTTAACCAATAATACACCAACGTCATGATCGTTTTGGCTTAGAATTCTCCACTCATGTAAGGTCTAGACTCTCCCCCGTGAACTTCTGTCATTACCTGCTTAGCTTTCTTCTTTGTAAGGCATCTCAAGTGGATATTATCCTAGGTATACTAGTATAATACATCACCATTAAAGATGAAGTGAGTGGAAAACTATCTCAAAGTCTCTCTATTAGCCTTTGTTGCACCATATGGATATTCACCTTCTTTGATAAAGCTGAGGATGCCTCAATAACATGGCTTACCTTTTTTTTTTCTTCCTACATGTTCATGTAAGGCTTGACCACTATATTACTATCCATGTATATCATTAAAGCTAAGGTTTCCAAGGCATCAACAAACTAGCTTCTTGCCCGTAGCAAGTAATGGAAGGAGAGTTCTTGAAATTAAAGAGCCAAATCATCAAGACGCTTATGGTAAGGCACTAAGCATTCTTCTCTAATACTCCACTTTCCTAATGCCTGAGATACTTTCAGACCTGAATCCCCATATACATTTAGGTAAGTAACCCTAAGTTTCAGAGCATCATTGTAATATCCCAATGTGTGTCCTAGAAGTTTGGATATAATTGTTGTTTGTTTGAATTATGTGTATATGTTATGTTGATAAGAAAAGAAATGGAAAAGAGAATGTTTAGGTATTGTTTAAAAAGGAAAGTACTGTGTAGAGAGAAAGTGTATATGTTGGGTATATGGTAATATATATAACATATATGTTGATCAAAATGAGGAGTCAAGGGAAGAAGATATTTTATTTGTGATATGTGAAATTACTTAAATGGGCATATAAGTGAAAGAAGCTAAGTTAAATGGATGAGGGCATTTAGGTAATTGTTTGGTTAGAATTGCTTGGTGGAGATTTAAAGAAGAAAAGAAGTTTGACTTGTTTTCATTTTTCTTTTCTTCTCATGTGTGTGGCCGGCTACCAAAGGAAAGAGAGAGCAAGAGAGGTGTTCTCAATTCTATAATCAAATTGAAGGAAGAATTAAAGGATTAAGTTGGAGATTTGTGGAATTTCCTCAATTTTGGTAAGTACTCTCTTATTTTCCTTTGTTATTTTGAAGTTGTGATTGAGGTGAGTTATGATTTGTTGATATTATGATTTGGTGTGTTTGAGATGTGTTTATAAGTGTTGAAATTGAGTGTAAGTTAAAAAGATTGAATTGGTGTTGGTTTTGGTTTGAAGATGGTAAGTTAAGTGGATGTTGATATTGAAAGAATAAAAGTGATGTTGATTTTAGGGTTTTGAAATGGTAAGTGATTAAATGTATTGTTAATGTGAATATTGTGATGAATATGTAAAATAAGTGTTAATGACATTGATTATATCCATTTGAATGAGGTTATGTTGTGCATAATGTGTTTTAATTCAATAAAAAGAGACTTGGCCATGTTTTAGGTTTTTATTCATGAGAGACACGGCCAAACTAAAGAAGAGACACGGGCAAGACTATAGATTTTTGGGAGACACGGCCAAGTTTAAGGAAATTTGGCCGTGTTAGATCAATTTTGGAGAGACACGGCCAAGCTAGGGGAGTCTTGGCCGTGTTGGAGCTTTTGGTTGAGAGACACGGCCACAAGCTTGGCCGTGTCCCTTGAGTGTGTTAGCTACTGTGATTGTTCTTTGCTCTTCTTGCATTGTTTTGATTCTTCAAAGGTCTTCTTGCACCTAAACATAAAAATAAACACTCTAAACACATTTAATACAAAGAATGATCTAAACAGATATATGTGGAAGATTCTAAATTCATGAATAATGTTATATTGTGTATAATGTGGGACACAATGTGAGTATTAATGATGTATATGAATGCTTTTATGATGAATTTCTTTGATAAGAATGGAAATATTATAAAATGAATTGAGACATGATATGATATGAGGCCATTGTGATTGGCTATAATAACTCAAATGTGATGTGAAGCCATTGTGATTGGCTATGATGATTCAATTGAAAAAAATAAGGCATGTTTGCCTAGATGATGATGAGAATTGAGAATGGAAATGATAATTAAATAATAAATGAATTGTGTGGCTAATGTGTTATTCCATTTTCAAAGTTTGTTGTTGGTGGCATGCATAATATTAGTAACAATCTCTTGAAGTTAGGTTGGATTTGATCCTTGAAGCCTAATTGAGATGTTACAACCCTTGATGCTAGGTTGGGTTGGTTCTTGAAGCCAAGTTGGGTTGATACTTAGCATGCTTTGTTCCCCTTGAAGCTTGGTTGAACCTAATCCTTGAAGCCTAGTTGGGTTTATGATAATGATAAATGTGATGATTGAACCAAAACATTATCTCTAAAAATTGAATAGCATATTAGTGTCATTTGGGCCCATGCTTGTCTTTGTTTCAATGTGATTTATTGGTGTTAAAATAATTGAATAATGAGATCCTTGAAAGGCTTTGAAATGTATTATGCTTATATGAGTATGAGTTATGAAATATAAAGGTGTGGTATTATCTTTACAACTATATTGTTGTTTATTTATTAATGTGTATGATATTGCATTGCATTAAAGCATAATGTTGGCATACTTTGTACTACTAAGCCGTTGGCTTAGCGCGATAGTGTTGATTGCGTAGGTAACAGAGTTGAACCCGAGAGTTCCTCGAGACCGAGTGAGAGTAGACATTGAAGAGTTTATTTTGGGACTTAAAGATCAGAGAAAAGCTGCCAATCATGTATAACTTCCTTATATTTTGTAAAGTATTGTTTATAATGTGAATATATGTATATTTGTAAATATGGATTTAAATGTTTTCATATATGTAACTATTTTATAAATTCCGCTGCGTATTAAGTAAATGTATTTATATCTATTTTGTTTTATATTACAAGTTAATTACTTATTTTCTATAATGTATAATGATAAAGATTATGGTATCTTTTAAAATGATTTGATGGTTAAAGAAAACCGTAGCATCCCTATGTTTAGTGCACGTATATTACATTGTGGTGTTTGTAGTGTACTTGTACAGGATGTGGGGGTGTTACAATTGTTTTGGTATCAGAGCCTAGGTTTGAGATTCTCAACCTAGGTGAAGTGTAAGAAAAAGAGTATTTTGACTTAAAAAGTTTGTTTTTGATTAATATACATGTTTGGGATTGGCAGTCTCTGATCTTTAATAAGATGTATTCTGCTGTGTTTGCAGACATAGGTTGTGATGGATTCTCACTTGAGACAGTCAGTAGAGGGTAGTGCAGAGAGCGTAGCTCCTGATGAGGTTAGAGAGGGAGCTAGAGTGGATAGTGCTGGAGAGGTACCTGCTTCTATGTCGGGGAGACTAGCTGGTGAGGAGGTTCCACCAGTTTGGTTTAGGCATGTGGTAGAGGCTTTGAGGCAAGCACCAGTGCAATCGCCACCACCCCCACAGCCTTTGGTATCAGTGAGGCATTATGACAAATTACGGAAGTATGGAGCAGAAGATTTCTTGGGTACTATTGATCCAGCTGTAGCTGAGCAGTGGCTAGATAAAGTACAGAGAATATTTGTTCAGTTGTAAGCCACTCCAGAGGAAAGATTTGATTATGCAAGATCATTGTTGCAAAAGGATGCATATGATTGGTGGAAGACAGTGCCTCATGCTATGGATGATCCACCTACATTGTCCTATGCTGATTTTCTAAGAGAGCTTGAATTGAAGTACACTCCAAGGGAGTACAAAGATGTGAAGAAAATGGAGTTTCTAAGCTTGAAGCAAGATCACCGGACCATAACGGAATATGAGGTTGAGTTTATCTGGTTGAGCCTTTATGCTGGGGGTATTATATCAGATGAGATTGATAGATGCAGGAGATTTGAGGAGGGATTGAGGCCCTCTATTATGTGTCTTGTGGCTGGATCTAGATATCATGATTTTTCCCAGCTTGTGGCAGCAGCTCGGAGTGTGGAGAGAGCTCAGAATATTTCAGTGGCTGCTTCTGAGTAAGAGATCAGGGTGAGAAGACCCCAGTTTGAGGTAGGGTCTTCGTCTGTAAAGAGAGGTAAAGGAAGCTTCATTCCTCGGGTTAGTAGGAGTCAGAGGCCAGCTGGTAGGTCAGTACAGTTTCAGAGACAGAGATCTAGACCTACAGTTTCAGTGGCGAGTGCTCCGACCCCAGTGACTCAGAAATCCACTCTACCCATATGCATTCATTGTGGCAGGCCACATGGTGGTACTTGTTGGAGGACGGGTGTGGCAGGGGTATGTTTCAGATCTGGATCGCCTGATCATTTTGTTAGAGATTGTCCTGGCAGTCAGGAGCAGATGCCGGTTGATTCTGCAGCTTCTCGATCTAGTGTGAGGGGAGGTCGAGGAGGCAAGAGTTTTAGTAGAGGAGGTAGATCTGGGTTCAGTTCTAGAGGAGGTTCTACATCCAGGGAGAGTAGACCAGAGGAGGCTGGATCTTCCCAGAGGATTTATGTGATGCAGAGGCAACCAGATGCTTCGGCAGTCATAGCTGGTACTTTTTCTTTATTTGGTATTTCAGTACTTGCTTTGATTGATCCCGGATCCACACATTCATATATTTGTGCATCTTTTTTGCCTGTGTCTGATGTGCATGCTGAATCCCTAGGATTTGATGTATTGGTGACAAATCCTTTAGGGCATAGTGTGATTGTTAGTAAAGTGCACCGAGATAGTGCAGTAGTGGTGCAAGGTGAGGAGTTCCTTGGAGATCTAATTGAAATGCCTTTTAAGGAATATGATGTGATCCTAGGCATGGACTGGTTAACTAGACATGGAGCCATGGTAGATTGTAAAAAGAAAATTGTTGCTTTGAGAAGTGGTGATGGAAGAGAGGTGATAGTATCTAGTGAGCAGGGACAGTTAGCATCCTTGTTTGTTTCAGCTGTTGCAGCTAGGCGATTGATTAGAAAGGGGTGTGACGCTTATCTTGCTCATGTGATGGATACTAGAGTAAAGGGTTCTCAATTTGATAGTATACCCACAGTTGCAGAGTTTACAGATGTGTTTCCAGAGGAGTTGCCAGGGTTGCCTCCTGAGAGAGAGGTGGAGTTTGGTATTGAATTATGGCCTGGTACCACTCCTATCTCTATTACTCCTTATAGAATGGCACCTGCTGAACTGAGAGAATTTAAGGTGCAGTTACAGGAGTTGCTGGATAAAGGGTTTGTTCGCCCCAGTGTTTCACCGTAGGGAGCTCCTGTGTTGTTTGTGAAGAAGAAGGATGGTACTATGAGATTGTGCATTGATTATAGGCAATTGAACAAGGTGACTATTAAAAATAAATATCCTTTGCCTAGAATTGATGATCTCTTTGATTAATTGAAGGGTGCAGCAGTGTTTTCCAAGATTGATTTGAGATCAGGGTACCATCAGTTGAGGGTCAGAGCTGAAGATGTTCCTAAAACAGCCTTTTGTACAAGGTATGGGCATTATGAGTTTCTAGTTATGCCTTTTGGTCTGACGAATGCACCTGCAACTTTTATGGATTTGATGAATAGGGTGTTTAGGCCCTATCTGGATCAGTTTGTGGTAGTTTTTATTGATGATATTTTGGTGTATTCACGTAATGAAGAGGAGCATGACAAACATCTGCGAATTGTGTTGCAAATTTTGAGAGAGAAGCAATTGTTTGCTAAACTGTCGAAGTGTGAGTTTTGGCTTTACCAAGTAACTTTTCTCGGTCATATAGTTTCAGCAGAGGGTATTAGAGTTGATCCGAGTAAAGTTGAAGCTATTTTGAATTGGAGTCCACCAAAGTCTGTGACTGAAGTTAGAAGTTTTCTGGGTTTGGCAGGCTATTACCGACGGTTTGTGAAAGGATTTTCTTTGATAGCTACTCCACTTACCAGATTACTTCGAAAGGGAGTTAGATTTGTGTGGACAGATCAGTGTCAAGCTAGCTTTGAACAGTTGAGAGAAATGTTGACTCAAGCGCCTGTTCTTACTTTACCTGTGGAAGGCAAACCATATGTGATTTACAGTGATGCTTCACATAGTGGTTTGGGTTGTGTTCTGATGCAAGAAGGTAAAGTGATAGCTTATGCTTCTCAACAATGGAAACCACATGAACTCAATTATCCGACCCATGATTTAGAGTTGGCAGCCATTGTGTTTGCATTGAAGATTTGGCGACATTATCTGTATGGGGAGAAGTGTTTTATCTATACAGACCATAAAAGTTTGAAATATTTGGGTGTCCAAAAAGAGCTTAATCTTCGACAGAGGAGATGGTTGGAGTTTATTAAAGACTACGACTGTTTGATTGATTATCATCCTGGTAAAGCAAATGTTATTGCTAATGCCTTGAGTCCGAAGTCTTTAGCAGGTTTAACTATTTACTCGCTCTCGTTGCTTGTTGAGTTGAGAGCTTTGCATGCCAGTTTTGTATCTTGTGATGATGGTGCATTGTTGGCACAGTTGCAATTGAAACCCGTTTTGTTGGATCAGATTAAAGAGGCTCAATTGGCTGATGAGAAGATTCAAAAGATTATTTTAGATTGCCAAAATGGAAAGAGTCGAGATTTAATTGTGAGAAGTGATGGGAGTCTTTGGTTTAAGAAAAGATTGTGTGTACCTGATGATGCTAATTTGAGAAGAATTATTTTAGAAGAAGCCCATCAGTCAGTATTTGCTATGCATCCAGGCAATACAAAGATGTATCATGATTTGAAGCAGTATTACTGGTGGTCCGGTATGAAGAGAGAGATTGCGGAGTTTGTATCCAAATGTCTCACATGTCAGAGGGTAAAAGCTGAGCATCAAGTTCCAACCGGGTTGCTTCAACCTTTAGCAGTGCCTGAATGGAAATGGGATAGAGTAACCATGGATTTTGTATCTGGTCTACCATTGACACAAAGAAAGCATGATGCTATTTGGGTGATTGTTGACAGGTTGACTAAGACAGCTCATTTTCTTCCGGTTCGGATGGATTACTCTTTGGAGAGGTTAGCTGAGCTGTATATCCATGAGATTGTGAAGTTGCATGGTGTCCCAATTTCTATAGTGTCTGATCGAGATCCCCGATTTACTTCAAGATTTTGGAAGAGTTTACATGGTGCTTTGGGTTCTCGATTACACTTCAGTACTGCTTTCCATCCGCAGACAGATGGACAGTCAGAGAGAGTGATACAGATTATCGAGGATATGTTGAGAAGCTGTGTCATTGATTTCTCTAGAGGTTGGGATAGATTCTTACCACTTGTGGAATTTGCTTACAATAACAGTCATCAATCCAGCATTGGTATGGCACCATTCGAAGCATTGTATGGTAGACGGTGTAGGACACCTTTATGTTGGAATGAGCTTAGAGAAAGTAAGATAATTGGTCCTGATCTGGTTAAAGAAACTGAAGAGAAAGTGATAATGATTCGAGATAGGTTGAAAACAGCTTCAGATCGACAGAAGTCTTATTCAGATTTGAAGAGGAGAGATATTGAATATAATGTGGGAGATAAGGTATTTTTGAAAGTGTCTCCTTGGAAGAAGATTTTGAGGTTTGGTCGGAAAGGGAAATTAAGTCCTCGTTTTATTGGACCGTATGAAGTTTTAGAAAGAATTGGACCAGTTGCTTATCGGCTTGCCTTGCCACCTGAGTTGGATAGGATCCATAATGTATTTCATATTTCTATGTTGAGGAGATACAGGTCGGATCCATCTCATGTTTTGCCAATTGAATCTATCGAAGTGAGTCCAGATCTGACATTTGAAGAAGAACCAATTGCTATTTTGGCACGTGATGTGAAAGAATTGAGAAATAAGAAAGTGCCACTTGTGAAGATTTTGTGGAAGAATCATGCAAAAGAAGAGGCAACTTGGGAAAGTGAACAAACCATGCGAGATCAGTATCCTCAGTTGTTTCGGACTTGATATCAGGTAATTTCGAGGACGAAATTTCTTTTTAGAGGGGGAGAATTGTAATATCCCAAAGTGTGTCCTAGAAGTTTGGATATAATAGTTGTTTGTTTGAATTATGTGTATATGTTATGTTGATAAGAAAAGAAATGGAAAAGAGAATGTTTAGGTATTGTTTAAAAAGGAAAGTAATGTGTAGAGAGAAAGTGTATATGTTGGGTATATGGTAATATATATAACATATATGTTGGTCAAAATGAGGAGTCAAGGGAAGAAGATATTTTATTTGTGATATGTAAAATTACTTAAATGGGCATATAAGTGAAAGAAGCTAAGTTAAATGGATGAGGGCATTTAGGTAATTGTTTGGTTAGAATTGCTTGGTGGAGATTTAAAGAAGAAAAGAAGTTTGACTTGTTTTCATTTTTCTTTTCTTCTCATGTGTGTGGTCGGCTACCAAAGGAAAGAGAGAGCAAGAGAGGTGTTCTCAATTCTATAATCAAATTGAAGGAAGAATTAAAGGATTAAGTTGGAGATTTGTGGAATTTCCTCAATTTTGGTAAGTACTCTCTTGTTTTCCTTTGTTATTTTGAAGTTGTGTTTGAGGTGAGTTATGATTTGTTGATATTATGATTTGGTGTGTTTGAGATGTGTTTATAAGTGTTGAAATTGAGTGTAAGTTAAAAAGATTGAATTGGTGTTGGTTTTGGTTTGAAGATGGTAAGTTAAGTGGATGTTGATATTGAAAGAATAAAAGTGATGTTGATTTTAGGGTTTTGAAATGGTAAGTGATTAAATGTATTGTTAATGTGAATATTGTGATGAATATGTAAAATAAGTGTTAATGACATTGATTATATCCATTTGAATGAGGTTATGTTATGCATAATGTGTTTTAATTCAATAAAAAGAGACTTGGCCATGTTTAGGGTTTTTATTCATGAGAGACACGGCCAAACTAAAGAAGAGACACGGGCAAGACTATAGATTTTTTGGAGACACGGCCAAGTTTAAGGAAATTTGATCGTGTTAGATCAATTTTGGAGAGACACGGCCAAGCTAGGGGAGTCTTGGGCGTGTTGGAGCTTTTGGTTGAGAGACACGGCCACAAGCTTGGCCGTGTCCCTTGAGTGTGTTAGCTACTGTGATTGTTCTTTGCTCTTCTTGCATTGTTTTGATTCTTCAAAGGTCTTCTTGCACCTAAACATAAAAATAAACACTCTAAACACATTTAATACAAAGAATGATCTAAACAGATATATGTGGAAGATTCTAAATTCATGAATAATGTTATATTGTGTATAATGTGGGACACAATGTGAGTATTGATGATGTATATGAATGCTTTTATGATGAATTTCTTTGATAAGAATGGAAATATTATAATATGAATTGAGACATGATATGATATGAGGCCATTGTGATTGGCTATAATAACTCAAATGTGATGTGAAGCCATTGTGATTGGCTATGATGATTCAATTGAAAGAAATAAGGCATGTTTGCCTAGATGATGATGAGAATTGAGAATGAAAATGATAATTAAATAATAAATGAATTGTGTGGCTAATGTGTTATTCCATTTTCAGAGTTTGTTGTTGGTGGCATGCATAATATTAGTAAAAATCTCTAGAAGTTAGGTTGGATTTGATCCTTGAAGCCTAATTGAGATGTTACAACCCTTGAAGCTAGGTTGGGTTGGTTCTTGAAGCCAAGTTGGGTTGATACTTAGCATGCTTTGTTCCCCTTGAAGCTTGGTTGAACCTAATCCTTGAAGCCTAGTTGGGTTTATGATAATGATAAATGTGATGATTGAACCAAAACATTAAATCTGAAAATTGAATAGCATATTAGTGTCATTTGGGCCCATGCTTGTCTTTGTTTCAATGTGATTTATTGGTGTTAAAATAATTGAATAATGAGATCCTTGAAAGGACTTTGAAATGTATTATGCTTATATGAGTATGAGTTATGAAATATAAAGGTGTGGTATTATCTTTACAACTATATTGTTGTTTATTTATTAATGTGTATGATATTGCATTGCATTAAAGCATAATGTTGGCATACTTTGTACTACTAAGCCGTTGGCTTAGCGCGATAGTGTTGATCGCGCAGGTAACAGAGTTGAACCCGAGAGTTCCTCGAGACCGAGTGAGAGTAGACATTGAAGAGTTTATTTTGGGACTTAAAGATCAGAGAAAAGCTGCCAATCATGTATAACTTCCTTATATTTTGTAAAGTATTGTTTATAATGTGAATATATGTATATTTGTAAATATGGATTTAAATGTTTTCATATATGTAACTATTTTATAAATTCTGCTGCGTATTAAGTAAATGTATTTATATCTATTTTGTTTTATATTACAAGTTAATTACTTATTTTCTATAATGTATAATGATAAAGATTATGGTATCTTTTAAAATGATTTGATGGTTAAAGAAAACCATAGCATCCCTATGTTCAGTGCACGTATATTACATTGTGGTGTTTGTAGTGTGCTTGTACCAGATGTGGGGGTGTTACAATCATCAAGGCCTATAATACATGCTTCATATTTTTCCTTGTTATTTGTAACCTCAAAGGTTAATTTAATTACTAGAGGTAATTGCTAGCTAGCAGGGGAAATCATAACAACACCAAAACTATATCCTTTATTATTAGGGGCACCATCAAAATAAATCTCCTAAGTGTTCATTTCTTCTTATAGTATAGCCTCATATTAGAACTTAGGTTTTTCCATTTCATCTTGGATTGGTGCAATTGTTAATTGTTCTGCAATAATGCTACCCTTTATTGCTTTGTAAGAAACTTAATTGAGGTCAAAACTAGCAAGAAAAACCATCCAACATGCCATTCTACTATATAAAACTGGCTTCTCCTTCATATACTTGAGAGTGCCTCTTTCTGCTATGACATGGGTAGTGTATGAGCTAAGGTAATGTTGGAGTTTATGACAGACCCATACAAAGGCTAATAACAAATACTCAATCTAAGTGTAGTTGAGTTCACATGCAAGAATTTGCTTGCTGAGGTAGTAGATGGTAAACTCCTTTCTTGACTTTGCTTCTTTTTATGCTAGCTTTACCCCTATTTCTTCAACAGTTATTAATGGATACAATAACAGAGATTGGATGGGTTGAGGTGGCTGTAAAATTGGAGGATTTAAGAGGTGCTTTTTAATCTTCTTAAAGCTCTTTGACAATTTAGATTTCATTGTTTGGGGGCTCCCTTCCTTAAGAGTTTGAAAATGGGACCACACGTTCAACTAACTGGGCTATAAACTGACTTATATATGGAAGAAATCCTAGGAATCTCCTGATTTCCTTCTTCGTTCTTAGGGGAGACATATCTATAATATCTCTTGATTTTTAAGGGTTGACTTCAATCCATTTACTGCTTACCAGATGACATAGAAATATATTGGAAGCAGCACCAAAAATGTACTTATCGGGGTTAAGTTTGAGGTTGTACCGACAAAGTTTAAGGAAAAATCACCTTAGTACTTGCAAGTGATCTTTTACAGGTTTTGACTTTATGGCCATATAATTGACATATACCTCAACTTCCCGGTGCATTAAATCATGGAAGATTTTAGTAGCCATCATTTGATAAGTTGCCCTTGCGTTCTTCAACCCAAAAGGCATAACTCTGTAACAATAAGTGCCATATTCTATAATAAAACTGATCTTAGCTTTGTCATGTGGAGCCACTTGTATCTTATTATAACTAGTATAGAGATCAGTTAAGGAAAATCTATTTGAGCTTGCAAGATGGTCTACCATAAGGTCAATGTGGGGCAGTGGAAAATTGTACTTGGGGGCATGCTTTACTTACCTTTCCATTCTTCTTCTGAAAAGGTACTATATTTGCTAACCATGTAAGATATGTTATGGGCTCGATAAATCTGTTGGCCAATAACTTTTCTACCTCCTCTTTAATTGCCAAGGACCACTGAGGCTTCAATCTTCTAAGCTTCTACTTAACTAGTTTTGGATGTTTATATGTTGGAATCCTATGGACTGCTATAACTGGATCAATCCTTATCATATCCTTTACCTCTCAGGCAGCTGTACCAAACCTTGCTTATCATTGTAAGATGATGTAATGTATGTATCTTTTGGATTTTCATTGGTGCCTAGGCTTATTACTTCTTTTTTTTTTCTTTTATTTCATTTATTGATTCTTCATAGTTTGAGTCAAGGGGAGACAAGGAAGAGTGTGAGCTAGGATTTTTGCTCCCACTCCCGGTGGAATGATTCTTGTGACTTCGACACTGTTTAAGCTGGGAGCCTTAGAGAACACGAGCCTAAGCCCGGAGAAAATAGAGTCTCAACCCGGATGGGCCGGAAAAAAGAAAGGGGTGGATGACTTGATTCCTAAGGAATCCCCAACCCTCTAATGGGTTTGAAAAGTTGGGTACGTGTGGGGAAGGTGAGAAATGGCCCAGCATCCCCACAACGCCCGGTTCATTAGAACCGGCCTCCTTTGCAGGTCTTAATATTATAAAATTCATAAATATAACATTATTATCCATAGTACATGCAACAATTAAAATAAAGCATCATTATATTAAAATCAAAGCAATGTCCAAACAAAGCAAATAAATGAACACCCATCTGAGGATGGAAACATGTCCTTATATCATCCATGTCTAAAACTAAATAGGACACCCACCGAAAGGTGGAAACATATCCTTTACATTGGTCCAAAATATAAAAATAATTTAAATTACATAAAATTTAACTAATGAGGTACCCACAAAGTGGAAACATACCTCTTACAATTTTAATACCAAAACAAACAAATAATAATCATAATAATAAAGAAAATATCCATCCATGATAAATTAAATAAATCAAGCATTAAAATTAAATAAATCAAAACATACAATAAACTACATAATCAAATCTAAAATTAAATAAGCAAATAAAGATACAAATTTAGGTTTATATCTCAATTTAGGGTTCTTTAATTAACATTTAGTGTTTTGGGATTTTGAAATTATTATTATTATTATTTAGGCTACTGTGAGGGTTTTTGAAAAAAATGGAATTGATTAGGGTTTTATAATTTTAAGAAAGTAATAAGGTTTTTGGTTAATCAAATTAGGGTTTAGGGCTAACATCATGAAATTAGGATTTTGGAACCTTAAGATATTAGGGTTTAGGATTCACGGTTAAGATATTAGGGTTTTATGGTTTGAAACCTTGATTTTGCAGATTATGATTTTGAATTTAGGATTTGATGCTTTACAGTAATCAAAGTTAAGTATGGTTTTAATATTGACTATACCAACTACTTATGTATTTTTAGGTGAAACAAATATAGAAAGCCAAATTTATTGCTGAAAGATTAAAATAACTCATTGAATAAAATTATAACAAAATAGCTACCGTGAAGGTTTGAAAATTAAATTAATTAAGAAATGGGGTTTGAATTAATTAGGGTTTAAGAAATTAGATTTGTGTTTTGAATGATTATATTATTCACTTTAATTAAAACCTTAGCTACTGTAGGAATTGAATTAAAAAAGAAATTCAGTAATCAGTATGTTGTGATGAGAGTTAGAATGTGGAAGTGATTTTTCATTTAATAAATTGAATTTAGAGAACTTGCCTACGTTTAAAGGCTCCACCAAATTGAAGAGATTGATCCAAGCTTCTGCCTACCTCAATGCTTAATTTCCAGCCGAGCAATATCAAGACTTTGTTGGCTTGTGAATTGGACAGTGTTTGATTTTTTGATTGCTCAATTATTGTTGGTCGTTTTAAAGGCTTTAGCTTCCTAATTGTAAGCTTTAAAATTTTTACTCCATTGCTAGGGTTCTTCCCTCTGTCTTTTTTTAGGGTTTTCTCTCTCCCTTTTTCTCTAGGGTTTTCTATCTCCCTTTTTCTCTAGGGTTTTCTGTCTCCCTATTTCTCTAGGATTCTTTGTCTTCGTCCCCCCTTTTTTTTTAAAGTGGTATTTATTAGAAAAAATAAAGACCTAATCCTATTTTAATAAGGAAATACTAGCTATTTAGGAAAAACTATAAAATTGCATAAAACGAGGTTTGGTCAAAAAATGGCAGTGCGAGCGGGCTGCACTGGCAAAATTTGCTACATGGATTGGTGGCGGGCTAGCTAGGCAAGCTAGTTCATCGCACAACTAGGCAAACCCAGTTGTGGCTAATTGGGCAGTGCCCAATTTGCCGTAGAAATTTTTGCGGGAGAATTACCCCGCCCCCGCCCTGCCGCTCGTTGCTCGCCCATCCATCCTATTTTTTATTTTATTTTATTATTTTATTATTTATTTTTATTAAAATAACTATTAAATATTATTAGTAATTAAAATATTATTAAAATAAATAAAATACAACAAAAATTATTTTGGACTTTCGAATTTGACTGGATCAAAAATTAAGGGTATACAGTTTGCCTCCTGCTTGAAAGATGTTGAGGACTTAGCCTAGCTATCTGCAAGTGCACAAATCATTAATAAGTAATATAATGATGAGTAGAGTATCGTTCCCAAGAGGAAGTTTTCTTCTAAGTACCGATCAATTAAAACTAAATATTATTTGGATGATAAAATTTGATTTATGATTAATGTATTGATTTAATTTAGTTTTCCTTTCATTAATGGTTAAATTCCCCTAAATTAAGCTCAAGTCTCTCTCAAGTACTAGAACTCATATTAATTTAATCCTTATGTCTACTCTCGTGATCACAAGTAATTAAACTAATTCATTAGATTTTATGAGAATTTTGAATCAACCTCTTAAGTGTTTAACCTTTTCTCTAAGTGAGAAACTTCCTTAAGATTGTTACCTCTATGGACTAATGTTATGCTTCCACTCTCGCTCCATCACACAACACCTCAATTCAATTAAACATTGGCTAGATAATTAAAGCATTAAGAGTAAAGATAACAAAATAATTTAAAAATAAACTAAATTAATTCAAATAAGCATTTATAACTCTATGATAAATTAAATGAAAGGGACCCACCCTAAAGAGGATTAGTTATTCATTATTGAAATAAGAACATTGAAAATATTGAAGAAAGACATTAAAAACATAATTTAAAGAACAAGAAATATCAAACTCTATTTCTTTGAAGAAGAACTTGACTTGGAACTCGAATTTTTTTTTGAGCCAGAATTTCACTCTCCTTCTTGAAAAAATTCTAAACTACATTTATTTCATGAATGAATCTAATCTAATTCTTGTAAATCCTTCTTATCTTGAAACCTTAGAGAAAGTGTGTTTAAATAGAGTGTTTGGAAGCTTCATTAGTATGGAAAAACTGAAATGGTTAGGCCACATCTTGTTTTGTTCACCACAAACCCAATTGTCTACTCAAAGTCATGAATTTCAGCCCCACAGTCGTGGATTTTGAGCACCACGGTCATGGCCTGATTTGGATTGGTCTTTTTGAGCACTTTACACATGTAAAATGGTATGTAAGGTGGGCCACAGTCATGGCTTTTCAATGCCACGGTCGTGGCATTGAAGTGGAGGCTGCCAACTTGAATTTTCTTCTCTTTCTTGGCTTGGGCAGTAGAGAAATCAATCCCATAGTCGTGTCCTACCAATGCCATGGTCATGTCATTCATTTAGCTTCTGGATTTTTGTCTTTTTGTTGTGGCAGACTTGATTTAAATCTCATGGTCGTGGCCTTGAAGGGCCACGGGCGTGGCATTTGTTTTTTCTTCATTTTTTGCACCTTTAATCATTAGAAACTTTGAATCTTATCTTTCCAAGCATGATTATAATAATTCTAACTCAAATACACAAAATCCATCAAATTCAATTGCAAAATGATTAACAATATGGTTAGAATTATAAAGAATGTTGATCATATTTTTACTCTATCAAACGATCTGAGACTTGGTAGAAGAGAGTGAAAAGCAACATGACTTTGAACAGATTTTGGATGAGGATGGGTACTTGGATTTGATTTGAGTACTTAAACCCGTGATTGGATCCTTGGATTCGAGATTGGGTACTTGAACCCAAAATTGAATTGGATTTGGGCACTGAGACTCAAGATTGGGTACTTAAACCCGAGACTGAATTTGATTTGGGTACTTAGACCCAAGATTAAATTGGATTTGGGTACTTGGACCTGAGATTGGGTACTTGGACCCATGATTGAATTTGATTTGGGTACTTATACCCATGATTGAATTTGATTTAGGTACTTGGACCTGAGACTGAATTGAGTTTGGGTACTTGGACACAAGATTGGGTACTTGGACCCGAGATTGAATTTGATTTGGGTACTTGGACCTGAAAATGGATTGGATTTGGGTACTTGGACCTATGACTGGATACTTGGACCTGAGACTGAATTGAATTTGGGTGCTTAGACCCGAGACTGGATACTTGGACCCGTGATTGAATTGAATTTGGGTGCTTGGACCCGAGACTGGATACTTGGATCCATGACTGAATTGGGTACTTAGACCCGAGGCTGAATGGAATTTGGGTACTTGGACTCGAGATTGGATACTTGGACCCAAAACTAGATTGGATTTGGGTACTTAGACCCGTAATTGGGTACTTGGACCCAAAACTGGATTGGATTTGGGTACTTGGACTCGAGATTGAATTGGCTTTGGATACTTGGACCCGAGATTGGGTACTTGGACCTGAGATTGAATCTGATTTGGGTACTTGAACCCAAGATTGAATTGGATTTCACTGACCTTTTATCAGTTGAGGATTCTAGCTTAACTGGTTATTCCATTCTTTTGTTCTTCCTTTTACAAAAATTCAGCTATTTTTAGTTGGCCCTCATATCTTCTCCTTGCCCCCTGTGTGGCAAAATATTTGCAAGTGAGTTTGAAAATGTTTTGTATATAAACTCAAAAAATTGAAAACAAGAAACTTTGCCCCTGTGTAGAATCAAACCAAAGATTTTTTTTTTCATGCAAGCTTTGATTGAAGTTTTTGTTGTCTAGTTCTTCGCACAAGCATGCATTTCTTTTCTTTACAAAATTACTGGAGCTTTCTCAATCAATGGGCTTTCCATGCCCCCCTGATTTGATATCTTCTTTTGATTCTTTACTTCACAGGGTATTTGCTGTTCACTTTGACAAAGAACATATAATACAAGAAAAACAAATGCCTTGTGATATGCTCATGTATGCATGATATGCATGAGCAATACTTACAGTGGTTCCATCAACTCACAGACCGAGGTGATCAGTAGAAGTGTTCTCATTGGTTCCTTTTAGATGCTCATTCAGGTCGTGCATTGGAATGACAAAATACTTCACATTTATGGCTTTTATCTTCTATATGTTGAAAACATGAATAATGGAGGCCCGAAATAGCAGAGATACATCCATTTCAAATTATGATTCAGTATGTCAATTAGTAGCTTCTTCATAACCTTGCTAGTAATCATTTCCTTTGCCAATGTGTCCCTAGAGGTTTGATAGTTCAACATACTCCCCATAACTTGATTTTTTTTAATTTACAATTTTGAATTTTGATTTTGAAATCAAATGTTAGCTTTGCCAAATTAATGTCAATTTACCTTAGGACTTGATTTTTTCAAATTAACATATTTATAACATGACAACCCTAGTTACCGTACTAAACTCGGGAATCATTTCTATTTAAGCAAGAATTGTTGCACTTCAGATAGGCACATACACATCACTTGGTCAAAGATCTCATTTGAGTTTGAATATTGTCTATCTCATATGCATGCTTATCCAAACTATCTCCACTAATAGACTCTACCTACAAAGAGAGATCAACAAGTCTTTGATAGGCTTGAAATGGGGTCTATAAGGTACACGGGTTGAAGTGAAGGCCATTTTGAGATTAGAGCTGATGTGACACAATGGACAAACCTTCACACTACAAACTGCCTGTTGGAACTTTAGACAGTTGGGAGCATGAAAAGATAGAGCTTTGAGTATCCTCCCATCTTCTTGGCATTAATCTAGATCTTGATTAGGATAGTCTTTTCCATTATAAAAAGGTTGATTCCTACATTTCTTTCTTTTTCTTCTTTTCCCTTTTCTTTCGCTCTCTTTCTCTTTCTCGTTCTTTTTCTTTATTTTATCATTTTATCCTTCTTCTCTGTAGGATTGTTAAGTATATGACTTTCAAAAACTAGGTGACCTTTCTCCTTTTTCTCCAATTTTGATTGAATGTTTGGTTAGGTTGGACCAATTCAAGTCAAACTGTCCTTATAAACTAAATGGAAGCCTTTTGTTGTCTTAGGTAAAAGGGAACTCAAGAGGAGCAGGCACAATGATGATTGAGCTTGTGCTAAAGTCATCTCCTAAGGATTCTTCTTCAAAGGGGCTCTTTTCATGATCACTTACATCCCATTTGTTTAAATCACAATAAGGCAATTCCATCTTGCCTTGCATGTCATAAAGATCATGGTGGATATGGGATATAAGGTCAATTTTCTTGTTCAAGTGCTGAAACCTTTTGGATACATCCCTTTTGAAGTGAGAAAGCTTCTTAGAGAGAGATTAGATAGCCCTAAGAATGAGTTTCAATTAAAAATTTTGGAGAGTTCATTGGAATGTTGTGGGTAAAGGCATATAGGAAGATGAAGTCCCTTCTGGTGACTTTCTCATTCCCATCAGCCCTTTGATGGATGGTATAGGTAATGATCCTATGTAGCATCCAATGTGTGAGGTATTTAATGCGTCTAGCCTTGGATTCTTTTTCAAAGGTTTTCTCCACTAAAATTTCTTACTATAAGGTAGAGAGAGTTTTGCTGGAGAAGGCAATGTCATTATAGGAAGTGGCTCCACCTAAAGAAAAGTCCCAAATCTTACCAAAATATTCTAGGGTTAAGGTATGATATTGATCAATTAACTTAAATCTAATCCCATACCACCCTAGGATAGAATTTGCACTCTTCTCAATTTGAAGGGACATTAGAAATACTTTACTAAGGCTAGGGTAACCTACCTCTTTAGGAAAAAAGAATTTTCTCAACCTATGAACATCAAGCAATCTATTAATTTCTTCCTTGATGTTAAGGGCAATAAGCATACCTCCAAAGGGGCTTTTGGTTCCCTCCATCTTCTTTCTTTTGAGCATTGTATATCTAATGTCTTCTTCTGTGGTTTGGTGATGAGGTTTGTGAATTTTCTCACCTCATCTAGATGGTGGAGGAGAGGGAGGTGCCTCTTGTGGTTCCCTATTGACAATCCCGAAGGTTTCTTCCCCTTTCCCTTTCCTTTGGATGGAATCTTCTTCTTAAGGGCCATTAGGAGCAAGAGAAATGAAAAAACTAAAAAAAATAGAGTATGATAGAGAGAGAGAGAGTTGGATTTGAGAGGATTTGGATTTTTAGAGGGAAGTTTATATGTTAAGAGTGATTAAAGAAATATGTAACTGAAGTCAAGTGGTCTTAAATAGAGAAATCATGGAAAAATAACCATTTACGGCTATTAAGAATTTGGAAAAATGCGACCTGGCACACTGTCAATAGTTAAAAAAATTATGCAAAGTGTACAGAGAGCGACTGCCTCTTTGCATAAGGACACCTATGACAAGCTATTGTGCGACCATTATACACTGAGGTGCGCTCATAGCCGAAGAGAAAGCCTGTAACAGTCAAGACTTTTGAGATTCTCACTACTGTCCATCAACTCTGCCCGACTGCTTGCTGAAAGGTCATCTTGGATGAACCTATCCAGTGAGCTCATGATCATGATTCCTGGCAGGGTGACCGCGCTTAACAGAAAAACAAAAAATAGAAGGAAATAAAGAAGATAGGTTTTGATATGAACAAAGTATGGTCAAAATTGAATGTTTTGAATGATGATAAGGTCTATCATACACATCAAT
The DNA here is from genome assembly GCA_947685225.1 of Garcia nutans. Lineage (NCBI taxonomy): Eukaryota > Viridiplantae > Streptophyta > Magnoliopsida > Malpighiales > Euphorbiaceae > Garcia > Garcia nutans. The sequence goes on along the minus strand of CANTUV010000011.1, from coordinate 45,217,578 downwards.
GTCTAACATTTATTCATTCAAGGAGTTTCCATCAATCATACCTAAATTATGCTCAATGAAGTTTAGCCTATCTTCATTCAAAGGTTTTATAAAGATATCAGCAAGTTGATTATGTGTATCAATGAATTCTAAGACAATATTTTGATTATATACATTATCTATTAAGAAGTGATGTCTAATATCTATATGTTTAGACCTAGAATGTTGGATTGCATTCTTGGATAAGTTAATGGCACTAGTGTTATCACACTTAATAGGAATATGATCAAACACTTTTCCATAGTCAAGCACTTGTTGCTTTATCCATAAAACTTGTGTGCAACAAAAACATGCCGCAACATATTCAGTTTTCGCCGTAGACAAAGCATCCAATACTTGTTTCTTGCTAAACTGAGAAATTAGGAAATCACTAAGAAAATGACATGCCCCAATCATGTTTTTTTCTATCTAAGAGACTATTGGCGTAATCTGCATAAAAAAATCCTAAAATTTCAAATGATGCATTTCTAGGATACCAAAGTACTAAATACAATATACCATTCAAGTATTTCAAAATTTTTTTAGTGGCATTCAAATGTGATTCTTTAGGACAAGATTGAAATCTAGCACATAAACATACACTATACATTATATCAGGTCTAAAAGCAGTTAAGTAAAGTAGGGATCCAATAATACCTCGATATTTCTTCTCATCTAATACCTTACCACTTTCATCTTTGTCAAGTTTCAATGATGTCCTCATGGGAGTTTTGCTAGTCTTACAACCATCCATTCCAAATTTCTTGAGAAGTTCCTTTGTGTACCTGGATTGGTTGATGAAGATCTCATCTTTGCATTGCTCAATTTGTATTCCAAGGAAGAATTTGAGTTCACCCATCATGTTCATTTTAAATTTCCTAGTCATAGAAGAAGCAAATTCCTTGCACAAAGATTCATTAGTAGCACCAAATATAACGTCATCAACATATATTTACATAATTAAGATGTTATGCTTATTCTTTTTAACAAAAAGAGTTTTAACAACTTTGCCTTTTGAAAAGTCATTTTCAAACAAATATGCACTAAGTCTATCATACCAAGCTCTTGGAGCTTGTTTGAATCCATATAGTGCTTTGGTAAGTATAAAAACATGATTTGGAAGTTTATAATCTTCAAAATCGGAGGTTGTTCAGCATACACTTCCTCATTTATAAATCCATTTAGAAATGCACTTTTAACATCCATTTGAAAAAGTTTAAAGTTCATATGACATGAAAATGCAAGTAAAATTCTAATAGCTTCTAATATAGAAACGGGAGCAAATGTCTCATCAAAGTCAATGCCTTCCTCTTGGTCATAGCATTTGGCTACCAATCTAGCTTTATTTCTAGCAATGAGACTATTTTCATCAAGCGTATTCCTATAAACCCATTTACATCTTATAATTTGATGATCTTTAGGTCTAGGAACAAGTTCCCATACATTATTTCTCTGAAATTGGTTAAGTTCATCTTGCATAGCAATCACCCAATTTCATCACTAAGAGCCTCCTCAATAGTCCTTGGCTTAATTTGAGAAACAAAAGCAAAATTGACATCTAATTATTTAAATTTGAATCTAGTAGTTATTCCCTTTGAAGTTTCACCAATGATGAGTTCTTTTGGATGTTCCTTCTTGTATTCCCAATCCTTGGGTAACTCTTAAGTTTTCTTTTCTTATTCATCTTGATTGTTCTTTGGAGCAATAATCATTTCTTGTCGATCATATGTACCTACAAAATCATCAAGAGTACTACCTTTCCTTTGATCAAGTTTAAAATATTCATCAAAAACAACATGCATTGATTCTTCAACTACTAGAGTTTTCTTATTAAACACCTTATATGCTTTACTTGATGATCAATATCTTAAAAATAAGTCTTCATGTGGATGAGAATTTTTCAAGATTATCCTTGGTGTTCAATATAAAGTATTTACATCCAAATACTCTAAGATATGAAATTTTGGGTTTTCTTCCATTCCATAGCTCATTAGAATTTTTATTTATCAATGGCCTTTTGTAAACACGATTTGAAATGTAACATACGGTGTTAACGGCTTTCGCCCAAAAGTAAGATGGTAAGTCATACTCATTGAGCATTGTCCTAGCTATTTCAACCAATATTTTATTTTTCCTTTCAACTATACCATTTTATTATGGTGTTCTAGGAGTCAAAAAGCTATGTGAAAATTACAAAAATTTTCAAAATTTTCATTTTCAAATTCTTTGCCATCATCACTTCTAATAGATGTGATCACATAGCCTTTTTCATTTTGAACCCATTTTGTAAATAATTTAAAATAATTAAAAGCTTCACTCTTTTGAGCTAAGAAATTTACCCATCTAAATCTTGAGTAATCATCAACAAATACAAATGCATATAACTTGCCACCTAGGCTAGAAACTCTATTAGGTCCAAACAAATCCATGTGAATGAGTTCTAGTGGCCTAGAAGTGCTTACAACATTTTTAGACTTGAATGAGCTTTTATGTTGCTTACCAAGTTGAAAGGTTCACACATTCTATCTTTGTCAAATTTAGCTTTAGGAAGTCTATCAACTAATTCTTCTTTACTAATGCATTTTAGATGATCCATACCAATATGTCTTAGTCTTCTATGCCATAACCAAGCATCATTATTAATGGAAATCAAACATTCAATTGCATTATTGGAATGTGTGTCAATTTTATATGTATTGCTAAATCTAACTCCTTTTAGTGCAATTTCACCATATGAATTTGTGATTTTACATCCTACAGAGTCAAAGATTACATTAAATCCTTTATCACATAATTGACCTACACTAAGCAAATTATGCTTCAATCCATCAACAAGCCACACATTTTCAATCAAAGTTTTGCCAAGCATGCCAATGGAAACAATACCAATGATCTTACCTTTAGCTTTGTTTCCAAAGGTAACATTACCTTCATACTTATAGGTGAGTGTTATGAAAAACTCTATATTCCCCATCATATGCCTTGAGCATCCACTATCCACAAGCCAAGTGTTCTCATTGATAGTATATTTTGTGCATACCTACAAGATAATAATTGTAATATCCCAAAAATGTGCCCTAGAAGTTTTAGTATAATTGTTGTTTTATTTGAATTAAAATGTATATGTTAATTTGGGAGAGAAAAGAAATTTAAAAGAAAGTGTATATGTTGTGTATATGGAAATATATACAACATATATACAAGTCAAATGTGATGGTCAAGGGATGAAGATATTTAATTTGTTCTTTGTGAAATTACTAAATAGGGTAATAAGTGAAAGAGAAGTAAAATAAATAGGTGAGGGTATTTAAGTAATTTTCTTTTTAAATTACTTGGTGGAGGTTTAAAGAAGAGAGTAAAGTTGACTTTGCCATTGATTTTTATTTTTCTTCTTCTTCCTTTGTGTTTGGCCGGCCATCACTCAAGCAAGAGAGCAAAAGAGGGATTTGATTTTCCAAGACCAAAATTGAAGGAGATTTCAAATAAACAAGTTGGAATTTCAAGAAATTTCATTATTTTGGTAAGTTCTCTCTTGATTGCTCTTGTTGTTTTTGAAGTTATTTTTGAGTTTGATGAAGTGTTGTTGATAATATGGTTAGGATTGCTTGTGGTGTGTTTGTAAGTGTTGAAATGGAATTAAAGATAAGAAGTTAGGTTGGTGTTGGTGATGGAAGAGGAAGAGTTGTGTTTAGTGAAAATTTTTCTGTTTTACAATTAGTAAAGGCTGTGACTTGTATGATTTTTAATTAAATATAGAAAAATGTTCTTGAAGTAAATTTTTGATATGTTGTGCCTCTATGAGTCTAGAATGACTGAAAAATATGTTGATTCGATTTTGGAATGGTTATGATTTTGGAAAGATTATTTTTACTAAACCTGTTCCAGCAGGTACCTTAACTGAGACAGCTATATTTCGGGATTTTTAATAAAATGTAGAAAAATCATATTCAATTGAATTTTGGATATGCTGTTTCTTAGTGAGTCTAGTATTTGAGAAAAATAATTTGGAACCACGTTGATTGAATTTAATTTATGGAATTCACAAAGTTCAGAACTGCTGCCAGGATGCAGGGCAATTGGGGCAGTCTGGTTGGGTGAACTATTTGACCAAGATTTTGTGTTAAGTTTGATCTGAAATTTTAAAGGAATGATTTTAAGATGTAAAATTTAGTTCTGTAAAAATTTTAGAATTTTTAGTCAAGTAGATTATTTTATACAATTTTTCAAAATAAGGATAGAGTGGAGTCTAAAACCAGAATGTACTATTCATATGGTCATTTTGCTAATACTCCTTTTGGATTAGGTTGTGAAGAGGTTGAATTGCCCTAACCTAAGTGTTGAGGATTCTTGGAAGAGTAAGTGTATAGATTGGTGTGAATTGGTTTTAAGGTAAGTACAAATTATATTATTTCATACATTCATATTATGTTGAGATTTAACATACATTTGATTGTAAATGTGTTAAGAAATCTAATGCATTATTAATGCATATTAATAATGTATGTTTGGTATGATGTGAATGTTGTGATGAGTATGTAAAGTATGTGTTAATGTCATTTGATTATATCCATTTGAATGATGAAATGAAATATGAAAGATATGATGTTATGAAGAGTTGCTTTATTGTGATTTGAGATCATATGAGATATGAGGCCATAGTTGTTAGCTATGATAATGCAAATGAAATATATATAAAATGGAGGCATGGTTGCCTAATTAATTATGAGAAATGAAATGAAAAGAAATTGATAATGAGATAAATGAAATGATTGTGTGCCTAATATGTTTATTCAATTTTCAGAGTTCTGGTTTTGGCGGCATGCCTATGAATCACTAGATAGGTGAAATGACCGGGTCGTAAGCCGATTCCAGTTGAAAAAATGTGAAATGTGATGTTTTTGGGATGAAATGAACGGGTCGTAAGCCTCAAAAACAAATTATTGAAACTAGATTGGGTGAAATGACTGGGTCGTAAACTCAAATCTAGTTGATTATCCATGGATAAATGTATTGATGATTATGATTATGGACCAAAGCAGTAACTCTGAACTTTGAATGGCATATTAGATTATTTTTGGGCCCATGCTTGTGTTTGTTTAAATGTGACTATTGAATGGTGAAACAAATGAATAATGAGATGACTACTATACATACATTATTGAAACCGGTAAGATTTGAAATATAATATTCTCTTGAATTGATCTTGAATCTTTATTGTGTGACATTAGCATGGCATTAAAGCATCATAGCACTGTAATTTGTACAACTAAGCCGTTGGCTTAGCGCGAATGTGATTCTTCGCGCAGGTGATAGGGAAGAACCAGAGAGTTCCTCTAGGCCGAGTCAAGTCTAGATTTTGAGGTGTTGATAGTGGGCCTAAAGATCAAAGACTGACTGCCAAAGAAATGTATAAATTTTATGGGTTGTAAAACTTGAGTTTGGATATATATGAATTTGTAAATATTGTTATTTTCCGCTGCATAGTGAACAAATATTTTATCTACGGTATTTCATAATAAACCTTTACTTTATGTTGTACTAGAAGTGTAAATCCTTTTTGCAGGTTGTAGTTGAGGTTATAAGGGGGATTTATTGGGAGTGTACTGAGAATGATTTTATTTGCATTGGTTTGTGTAAAATGTTTTTAAAAATCAGAAAAAAACCAGTTTTGTCGACACTTGGGACTCAATTTTTAGGCAATACTATGGCAAAATTTCTGTAAAAATTGGAACTAAAAATTTGACTAAGTAAAATTGGTAGCAACATTAGGATAGTGTGGCGCCTCTACTCGGCTTACATATGTAGGTCGAGAAGGGGTGTTACAATAATGTTCATTTTTTCATAGGTATCCAAATGAAGTTGAGTTGTTAGGGGTTAGTAGTAGATGGATCTCCTAACTTGAGATGAGCTTTCCTAATGTAGAAAAATGTGTTCTTATGCCCAAATTTCATACAATATGTGCATTGATACAAAGTTTTATACTCGTGCACCTTTTTATTAAATTTCAATGAATTATGCACAAAATTACAAATATGAGTTGAATGAGTTTGCTCTTTTGTGTTTATGTTCATGCCTAGTGTACATGAATGCATGATTTGCTCTTGAAATTTTACTCCTAAAGCTCTGTGTACCCAATACAATCCTTTTAGGATTTTTAGGCTTAGTTTGTGCATTGTTGTTCTTTACAACTTCAACAATAGAGGTTTGAGTTGTAGATGCTTTTACAAACACTGGTATGCTAGATGTAGTGTTGGATGAGCCATTGAATCCTAAACCATGCTTCAAGAAAGGTGACCTTTGATTGTCAATTAATGTATCTAATGCTTCCTTTCCTTTGTGAAATTTTGAGATTGATTCTTTAAGTTCTTTTAGTTCATGCTTCAAAATTTCATTTTTCTTGATCATATTTTTTAAGCTATGTGAATTATTATTCATTGCATTAATGAATTTCAACAATTGTTCATTTGAGATTCTTAATTCTAAGGTAGAATTTTTTAAGCACACAAAATCTTTTTCTAGCTTAGAGCATTTATCCTTATAAAATTTTATCTTAGAAAAATACTTTTCTACTCTAAGGTTCTTGTGTTCAATCATATCACTATCATCTAAAGCATCAACATCATTGTCATCATATGCAATTAAATTCAAGGACTAAGTACCTACCTCATTGGAGTCATCCTTAATAGCCATGAGACATAGATTAGTAATTCCTTCCTCTTTTTCTTCTCCTCTTCACTTGAGGAAGAATCATCCCATATAGCTTTGAGTGATTTTTACTTTTCTTTATCCCATTTCTTCTTGTTCTTCAATTTGAAGCAATTCGATTCAATATGACTAGGTTTGCTGCACTCATAGCATTTTACTTTATTTTTCTTATCTCTATCTTTGAAAGAGGATTTAGAGATGGTACCTTTACTACCTTGCAATCTTCTCTTTCTCTTCCAATCATTCATCATTTTTTAGAACATTGCCATTTCTTCTTCATTATCACTATTTTCATTGCTTGAGATCTCAACTTCTTTAATTGCTTTGAGAGCCATTGGTTTCCTCTTTTCCTTTTCACCTTGTTCTTCTTCTCTTTCGGTGTGCAATTCAAAGGTGAGTAGTTTTCCGACAAGTTCATCGGTTCTCAAAGAGCTAAGATCATGTGCTTCTTCAATTGAAGAAAATTTGGATTCAAAGTTCTTCTTTACTCTAAGTGCTCTCAAGATTTTGCTGTTGACTTCATCTTGATCATATATCTTGCCATATTTCTTCAATTTATTGATGATGGCAAGCAAGTGATTGGTCATGTTGGTAACATTTTCATTAGGCTTCATCTCGAATTGCTCATACTCATGTATAGGCATTTGATTCTTGGTGAGCCTCACTTGGGTAGTACCCTCATGATAGTTCTAAAGAGTTTTCCAAATGCAATGAGCACAAGTGAGATGTTGGACTCTCCCACCTTCTTCTCTTGAAATAGAATTCATCAAAATGGAGGCTGCCCTATGGTTTTTGAATCGATCCCTTGTATTAATATTAGACCCTTAGAAGAGTTTTTCCAAGCTCACTCTCACAACCTAAGTGTTTCCAAGCTCACACTCAAACTTAGAATCTTAATGTTTAATGCTCACACCCAACACTCTAATAATTTAAATGTTAATTGTAGTGAATAAAATGAAAGTATGTTGCTTGGCTATTACAATCAATGGATTACCCTTTAATAGGATGGTTCTTGGAGTATTTATAGCCAATATAGTCCAACTTGCCATTATAAGTTGTGTGATGTATCTTGTTAGGCTAGTCCTTATGTTGATAGAAAACATAAATAGGTAGCAGTCAACCTAGGATAGAGGATAGTCACTCAGATACCAAGGGTGGTCATCCTTCACAATGGGACAATCGTTATATTTGAAAATGTTCCAATGGTCAAATGTGAGTGCTTTACTGGTGGAATCTTGCCTATGTTGTGGCTTTCGGGACAGTCACCTAAGGTCCAGGGGTAGTCGCCCTTTTTGAATCTTAAAGTGGGTTTATAACAGTCATTCTACGTGGCTTAGGGTCCTTATGTTGCTCTCAGAGAGGTTGTTGCTAGAGTTGGTGCTAAGAGTGCTGGGGAGGCATCAGGGTCGGTTAGACCAACAGCTGAGGAAGTTCCGCTAGGTTGGGTGTGGCATATGGTGGAGCTGTTATGACAAGCTCTGGTATAGCAGTCGCAGCCATAGCCACAACAGAAACTTTTGACTAAAAAATTTGATAAATTAAGGAAGTATGGAGCCACATCTTTAGCACTACTGATCCAACTATAGTAGAGCAATGGTTGGAAAAGGTTTAGAGGATATTTATCCAGTTACAGGCCGGTGCTGAAGAGAAGTGTGATTATGTCATGTCTCTTCTATAGGGGGACTCTTATGACTGGTGGAAGTTGGTTCCCCTGTGCAATAGAGGATCCTCTAGTTTTAACATATGATGACTTTCTGCAGGAGTTTGATAAGAAATACACCCCTCGGGAGTATAAGGATGCCAAGAAAAAGAGTTTTTGAATCTGAAACAAGAGTCGAAGACAGTGACAGATTATGAGAAAGATATTATCTGGCTGAATATACAGGAGGGAATGTATCTGGTGTGATTGATAGATGCAAAAGATTTGAGGAGGGTTTAAGGTCATCCATCATGTATTTGGTGGCATGATCATAGTATGAGGATTTTTCTAGGTTGGTTGTAGTTGCCAAAATTGTAGAGAAGGCACAGGGACTTGTAACGGCTGCTAGAAAGGAGAGTAGAGACAGGAGACCTCAGACTGAGGCAGGGTCTTCATCATCAAAGAGGGAGTAGAGAAGGTTTTTCACAGAGGTATGGTAGAGCCCAGGGGCAGCATGGCAGGAGGTCTCAATAATGGAGATAAAGACAGGGACCTGCAGCCTCTGTAGCTAGTGCCCCGATCCCAGTTATTCAGGGATCTACTCATCCAGTTTGTGCTCAGTGTGGTAGGGAACATGGAGGTGTATGTTGGGCATCAACAATTTGTTTTAGATGTGGGTCACCGGTTCATTTTATTATCGATTGCCTAGAGCCTCCAGAGATTGGATAGGCTGAGAGTTTTTATCTAGACCCAGTAGTTGAGGGGGTCAAGGTGGCAGCGGTGGCAATTGAGGTGGTAGATCTAGATCCAATCAGAGAGGGGGATCCACAACAGGGACTAGTAGACCACACTAGGCATGATCATCATAAAGAGTATATGTGATGCAGAGACAGGCAGATACTTTGGATGTTATGGCTGGTACATTTCTTTTATTTGAAACTTTTATGTATGCATTGATTGATCCTGAATCGACAAATTCATATATTAGTGCATCCATTTTTCCCGTTAGTGATAGTTATTTTGAGTCCCTAGGGTTTGATGTGTTGGTTACTAACCCTTTAGGGCATAGTGTGGTAGTTAGCATAGTACGCTGAGATAGTCCAGTAGTTGTGCATGATGAGGAGTTTCTCGGTGATCTGATTGAGATGCCCTTTAGGGAGTATGATTTGATTCTGGGTATTGATTAGTTATCCATGCATGGGGCTGTAGTAGACTGTCAATAAAAATATGCTACTTTGAAAACACGGGATGGGAAGGATGTAGTGGTATCTAGTGAGCGAAGACAACTCTCATCCATGCTTATTACAGCCATTGAGATGCCCTTTAGGGAGTATGATTTGATTCTGGGTATTGATTAGTTATCCATGCATGGGGCTGTAGTAGACTGTTAATAAAAATATGTTACTTTGAAAACACTGGATGGGAAGGATGTAGTGGTATCTAGTGAGCGAAGACAACTCTCATCCATGCTTATTTCAGCCATTTCAACTAGGAGGATGATCTAGAAAGGGTGTGAGGCTTATCTGGCTCATGTGGTAGATACCATAGTAGTAGGGTCAAAGCTTATCAGTATACCGACAGTTGCAGAGTTTCCTGATATGTTCCCTAATGAGTTTTACCTCCAAAGAGAGAGGTGGAGTTTGGTATTAATTTGATGCTTGGTACCACTCCCATCTCTATTACTCCTTATAGGATGGCACTAGTAGAATTAAATGAGTTGAAGGTGCAGCTATAGGAGTTATTAGATAAAGGGTTCATCTGCCCTAGTGTATCACCTTGGGGAGCACCAATCTTGTTTATAAAGAAGAAGGATGGCACCTTGAGGTTCTCTATTAACTACTAGCAGATGAATCAGGTGACCATCAAGAACAAATACCTATTGCCTCATATTGATGATTTGTTTGATCAGATGAAGGGGCAGTTGTATCCTCTAAGATTAACTTGAGATCAAAGTATAATCAGTTGAGGGTTAGAGATGTAGATGTACCCAAGATGGCTTTTTACATGAGGTATGGGCACTATCAGTTTTTAGTGATGCCATTTGGATTGACTAATGCACCAACTGCATTCATGGATTTGACGAATCAGGTGTTTAGGCCATACTTGGATCTGTTTGTGGTGGTGTTTATTGATGATATTTTGGTGTACTTTCGCAGTAAAGAAAAGCATGATAGGAATCTACGAATTGTATTGCAAACATTAAAGGAGAAACAATTGTATGCCAAGTTGGCCAAATGTGAGTTTTGGTTGGATCAAGTGACTTTTCTCGGACATGTTGTTTCAGTAGAGGGTATTAGAGTTGATGCAAGTAAAGTCAAGGCAATTTTGAATTGTAGTCCACCAAAGAATATGATAGAGATTAGATGTTTTTTGTGATTGGCTAGTTATTACCATCTGTTTGTGAAGGAATTTTCCATGATAGCTTTGCCACTTACCAAATTACTTCAGAAGGATGTGAAGTTTGTGTGGATGAACCGATATCAAGAGAGCTTTGAACAGTTGAGAGATATGTTGACTCAAGCTCCAATTCTTACCCTTCCTGTGGATGGTAAACCATATGTCATATATAGTGATGCATCACATCATGGTTTAGGTTGTGTTCTAAAATAGGAGGGTAGAGTCATTTCTTATTATGAGCGGGGATTTTTACTCCCACTCCCATGTGGAATGGTTCTTGTGACTTTAGCACTGTTAGGCTCGGGGCCTTAGAGAACACGGGTCTAAGCCTGGAGAAAATGGAGTCACCACCCGGACAGGCCGAGAAAAAGAAAGGGGTGGATGACTCGATTCCTAAGGATTCCCCAACCCCCTAATGGGTTCAAAAAGTTTGGTACATGTGGGGAAGGTAGAAATGACCCAACACCCCCACAATGCCAGGTTCATTGGAACCGGCCTCCTTTTCAAATCTTAATATTATAAATTCTTAATTAATATACTATTATCCATACTACATGTGATCATAAGAATAAATAAATACTTTATTAAAATCACATCAATATCCAAACAAAACAAATAAGTAGGCACCCATCCATGGATGAAAACATGCCTTTATAATTGTCCAATGTCCAAAGAAAATAAATAAAATAGGATACCAACCAATTGGTGGAAATATATCCTTTACATTTATTCGAAACTTAAAATAAATTAAATTACATGATGCTCATAACATGAGGTACCCAAAATATGAAAACATACCTCTTACAATAAAAATAACCAACTAACCATTCATCATAAATAAATCATTCATCAAAGATATAAATAAATCACTAATAAAAAAATATATAATAAATATTCATTTAATAATGAAGCAAATAAAGTTGTAAATTTAGATTTATGTATCAACGTAGGGTTTCTTAAATATCATTTAGTGTTTTGGGATTTAGATTCAAAGAAAATTAGGGTTTAATGTAATTTAGGGTTTTTGGTTAATCCAGTTAGGGTTTAGGGCAAAAATTATTTAATTAGGGTTTTTAGGAAAAAATAACTTAGGGTTCGATGTTTATAAAAAATAATATTTTGTGGCTTAAGGTTTCACATGAATTAGGGTTTAGTTTTTGTGAAAATCTAATCAAAGATTTTAAGGTTTAAACAACCATAAGATAAATAACCATAGAAAAGCTACTGTGAATATTTTTTCTTAGTTTTAAAAGCTACTGTGAAGTTTTTCATAAAAAAGTTTTAATGTGATTATGAGTAATTGGTTGGCTAAATAACCATAAGATAAAAACAAATAAACAATCCATGCAAAATAAGTTTACTGGTTTAAAAGATTATGAACAAAACAATAATATACACTCCATACAAACTAACATATACTATTTAGGAAGAAGTTGCATACTGTGATTTTAGTTAAAATAAGAATGATCTCTTTCAATGTTTAAGACAATTAAAACACATAGTATTTATTTATTAAAACATATAGAATTGGATGTCCTAATTCGACGTGGGACACCTATTGACCAAAAATCATCCAGATTAAGTGAAAAATCAACCAAACCTTCAAATCGGACCCGTTTTAGGCTTTAGTGCACCAGTATCAATCTAAAAACCAACCAAATCTTCTAAAACAGACCCAATTAGGGTTTTAAAAGTTTAATTAGCTTATATTAGGCCTCATTAAAATATATTGATCTGATCAAAGGTTTGGAATTAACCCCGGACTATCTGGGGCCAAAATCAAGGGTCTACACTTATGCCTCCAGACAGTTGAAGCCTCATGAGTTAAACTACGTGACTCATGATTTAGAGTTAGAAGCTATTGTTTTGTATTAATGATTTGGAGACACCACTTTTATAGAGAGAAGTGTTTTATTTACATGGATCATAAGAGTTTAAAGTATTTAGGTGTCAAAAAAGAGTTGAATCTTTAGCAGAGGCAGTGGTTAGAGTTGATAAAGGATTATGAGAGTCTGATTCATTATCACCCCAACATGGCAAATGTAGTTGCAAATGACTTAAGTCTGAAGTTCATGGCAGGTTTGACTGCCTATGCTCTAGTGTTACTTATTGAGTTGAGAGTTTTATATAAAAGATTTGAAGTTTATGATAATGGTGCTTGTAGACCCTTAATTTTTTACCCAGTCCAGTCCAATATATTTTAATTAGTCGAAAATAATTTTTTGTTATCTTAATTAAATAATATTTGTTTTAGTAACTAATTTTTATTAATAAAAAATAAAATAATAATAATAATAAACAATAAAAATAAAAATCGACGACGGAAAGATCGGCGACGAAAAAATCATCACCGAAAATTAGCATGCGGCAAAATGGCCTTGGGCTGTGGGCGAAATGGCCCGCAGACCAATTTTGCCAGCCGCTGCCACAGCCAGCTACGGCAACTTTTACTCCTGCATAATTTTTTCGCAGCAGTTTTTTTTCGCCAGCGCAATTTTTCAGCAGTAGTTTTTTTTCGCCAGCAAAATTTTTCGACGTAAATTTTTTTGAAACCGACTACAATTAGGTTTCGATTTCCTTTTCTTAATTAATGTTATATTCCATGAATAACTAGAATTAATAAAAAAAATCTTCTATAAATAAGACCAAAAACAACACAAAAGAGAGGAAATTGGACGAAAATTTAGGGGATTTTGGAGACTGAAAGTAAGGAGGAAAACTTTAAAAAATTCCTTATGGCAGTGAATTCAATCGGACTTTGGAGAGAGCAAACAAGCAATTCAATCCATCAAAGGCAGCAAAGCTTGTCTTTGACCTTGTTCATGCAAGAAGCAATTTTTGGTGTAACCTATGAACGAAGGTTTGAATTCTTAATTTCTTTTTGTTTCTTACAGTAGCTTCGTTCTTTGTTTAATTCATAAGATTACATGCTCAAAACTTCAATCTTTTAAGATGTAATAACTTGATCTTTATTTCTAGAAACCTTAAGTGATTTCCTCTATTTCTAGATACCTTCAAAAACTTTAAACCATTTCTTTGTTTTCCCAAAAACCTTAAATCATTCTAAAACCCTAAAAATCATCCTCCTGTTTCCCTAAAACCTCAAAAACCTAACTTATTCCTTCTGTCCCCAAAATCCCTAAATTGTCTCTTTGGTTTTTATAAACTTTAAATCATTTTCTCTATTTTCAAAAACCCTAAATTACTTTTTCTGCTTCTTCAAAATATCAAAACCCTAATCTACTTTCCAACTTCCCAAAACCTTAAATCGTTTTATTAATTCCCCAAAACCATAATATGTTTTCCAATGTTTCAAAACCCTATTTTTTTAAATCTTAAACCCTAAAATCTTAATTTTCAACACCGAAACCTATAATCCTAGCAGCCAATTTTCAAAATCTTCCGGGTGCAGACCCCTTTACCCCCTCCCGCTAACCGGCTAGCGAGACCGCCGTATGGGTTCGGGTCATTATTTATTTATGCATTATAAATCTTGATGTTTTACTTCCATTATTATGATTATTCAAAATACAAACAGTAAACCCAAAAACAATTAATCTAAAACTTAAAATTTCCTAATTTCATGATTTTACCCTCAAACCCTAATTTCTTAATCAAAGAACGTCATCAATCTCTTAAATCATAAAACTTCAATCCATTTCAATTTCTTAAAAACTCACAGTAGCTTAAACCCCTAAATTCCAAACCCTAAAGTATTAATTAAAGAATCTTAAATAGAAATAGTAGCCCTTATTTGAATCTTTACTTGCTTTATTTAATTTTATACTTGATTGTGTAGTTTATTATATGCTTTAGTTTATTTTCAATGCTTTGTTGATTTATTTAAGTTCAATGCTTGATTTATTTAGTTTATCATGGATGGATGTTTATTTTATATTTTGATTGATATCTTTGATGAATGATTTATTTATGATGAATGGTTATTTACTTTTATCAATTTATTTAGATTTCCAAATGTTGTAAGAGGTATGTTTCCACTTGATGGGTACCTCATTAGTTAAATATCATGTAATTTAAATTGCTTTCCTATTTTGGAACCAATGTAAAGGATATGTTTCTACCTTTCGGTGGGTGTCCTATTTGGGCATGGATTATGTAAGGGCATGTTTCCATCTTCATATGAGTGTCCATTTATTTACTTTGTTTGGACATTGTTTTGATTTTTCATATATCGATGCTTTATTTTAATTATTGAGTGTAATATGGATAATATTGTTATATTTAAGAATTTTATACTATTAAGACCTATAAAGGAGGCTGGTTCCAATGAACCGGGTATTGTGGGGGTGCTGGGCCTTTTCTCACCTTCCCCACATGTACCCAACTGTTTGAACCCATTAGGGGGTTGGGAATTCCTTAGGAATCGAGTCATCCACCCCTTTCTTTTTTTTTTCCCTGCCCGTCCGAGTGGCGACTCATTTTCTCCTGACTTAGGTCCGTGTTCTCTAAGGCCCCAAGCCTAAACAATGCCGAAGTCGCAAGAACCATTCCACCGGGAGTGGGGGCGAAAATCCCCACTCACACTGGCGACTCTACTGGGGGATAAGAGAAGCTGATTCCATTGGTCTTTATATTATTCTATTCTTTCTTATAATGATATTATCCATTGCATCATATTAGATTGCATCGTGTGCGTGAGTTAGGGCGCCCGTGTTACCCATGTTGTGTTATGTAAGGGATACCATACTTTCACTCAAGGTATTGAGATCGAGCATGGCATAACCACTCATAGCCTCGTATCATTTGGTATATATTTGCTATGAGAACCTAAGCCTTTTAACCCAAAGACTAAAGCTCATGTAATTGGCCTAGTTACTTTCCTTAGGTTTTACCCCAAATGCATGTTGTTTGACTATGGTTAATTTATCTTAGCTTAAATCATGGCTTATTTGGTTTGTTCTTTTTCTAATATGACCTAAGTACATTGTAAGCTCAAAATAAACTTTTCTCTAAATCCAAAAGACCAAAGCTATTTTCAAAACGTTTTCAAAATGGTCTTTGGAAATAAAATTTTTCTAAAAAAATATCAAAAATTCTTTTGCTCATAGCCCAAATACTAAGCCCAAAATCTATTTTTTTTTTCTAAAATCTTTTTACGATGGGCTTAGAAATAAAATTATTTTTATCCAACCTTTTCTTACAAAGAGCTTGCAAATTATTTAGGTCAATTATGAAATGCCAAAAATCAATTGTGAGTCTAGTTTATACTAAGAGTAATTAATCATGGGCTTGTTTTTGGCATGAATCATTAGTTACTTTTTCAAGTGAGAAATCTATTTATAATAAACCTCTTAATTTGGTTTTAATCCAATATAGCATAAAAGCTACTATAGTTGGTTAAATGGATTAAAACCTAATTAATGGGAATTATCATGAACTGATTTTCATTTTTGAAAATATAACTATTGGTTGAAACGTCTGAGAGAATTATTCAAGATACCCCATGTTGATATTTTGTTAACCATTTACCTAGGAAAAGAGACTCGCCATTCATGTGTGGATGTTATAAGGTTGGAAGGAACATCCTAATTATCCCTCTTTGTTGATTGTTTGTGCATACATGCATACATTTGCATCTCATATCATTGATCCTCTTTGGCTCAGAGCCCTGGATTACGATAGTTCAAAAGCTTATGACAATCTGACCTACGCCGAAGATGAAGAATCTAGCAACGATTCAATCACTTGCTCACCAAAATCAATGGATCCCGAACAAATTCAAAGAATGGTTGATGATGCCCTCAACGCCAAGATGGAAGAAATAAAAGAGGCCATGGCCGAGACTATAAAGAATCAACTAGATGCAATTTTAGGAAATAATGCCGAAGTGTCTGCTATCTCCAAGAAGCCAAAGGACAATGGGAAGGCTAAAATTGGTGAAATAGCTTTTGATGATGATAAGGTGACCATTGATGATGATGATTGGGCTCAATACTACCAAGATGCTCTAGACAAAAAGGAGCCGAAGGTTATTGAGAAGGCAACTATTGAAAAGACCAAGACTTCTAATGTTGAAAAGATGATTGCTAATTTAGAAAAGAAATGTAACACCCCTATACCTCGTATGCGTACACATCATGCTTATACGATCGTAATATACGTATACTGAATATAGAAAATGCCACAGTTTATAAAATACACAAGTCATAACTCGAAAAGAAATAAAACAAATATCAAAGGTTTAGAAGAAATTCATAAAACAAAATAGATAAAAACGTTTATTAATCCGCAGCGGAAATTATAACAAATACTTACAAGTACACATACATTAAAAATCAAAATTTACAAAACATGAAATATATACATGATTGGCAGCTTGACTCTCTGATCTTTAAGCTCTAGGCCAACTCTTCAAGCATAAACTCAACTAGGTCTAGAGGAATCTTCCGTCTCGACCCTATCACCTGCGCGATAAATTACAATCGCGCTAAGCCAGCGGCTTAGTGGTACAAACCATAATGATATTATGCAATGTCAATATCAATGTCATACATTCAATAATAATAACATAGACACACATTGGCCCAATAAGTATTTAATATGATATTCAAAGTTCAGAGTTACTGCTTTGGTCTATAATCACAATGATCAAGCCTGTAGGCAATATATCTCATATCTCTATCCATGGATAGTGTAACAGACCTAGTCTCTTGGACCATCAACCCAATAACCTTGAGGAGATCCTTAACCCGGCAAGACTATTACTAGTAACAGACCCAGTCTCTTGGACCATCAACCCGATTGAAATCGAGGAGATCCTCAACCCGGCAAGACTGTTACTTTTCATATATTTCATATTCATAATTCATATAGTGTAATAGACCCAGTCTCTTGGACCTCAATTCAACTCAAAGTGAAGAGATCCTCAACCCGGCAAGACTATTACCTTTCATAGGCATGCCACCAAACCCAGCACTATGAAAATTGAATAACATATTAGGCATACAATCAATTCATTTACCTCTTTACCATTCTCTTTCTCAATTCATGTCTTATAAACAATTAGGCAATCATGCCTCCAACATCATTTATAATATCATAGCCAACCACATTGGCTTCACACTTCATTCTATTTCAATTCATTTTCAAATACTCATAATCAATATACATATATCATATTGCATTTCACAAAGTTCACATTGTATAAAACATAACATTATTCATATATATCAACAATGCAATAAGATTCCTTAGTACATTCATACTCAAATGTATAAGTTCCAAAATCACATGAATGTATGCAATAATGCAAGGTTTGTACTTACCTTAAAACAACTCACACAACTCTATTGACTTCCTCTTCCAAAAATCCTCCACTTCTTAAATTATGGCAAATCACCTTCTTCACAACCTATTCCAAAAGAATGATGAAACCCACATGAGATCATAAGGCTAAGAACCAACTAGGGCAAACTCTAAACATGACACGCTCAACCACACGGGCGTGTCCTTGACCGTGCCCTAACTCTACAGCACAGAAGCATTGACACGCTCAGAACCACGGGCGTGTCACTGGGCGTGTAATACATTCTGTCTCTCAGAAATATTGACATGTCCAACAACATGAGCGTGCTCATGGCCGTGTCAATTCCCCAATAACACAGTGGCTATGACACGTTCAATAACACGGGCGTGTTACTGGCCGTGTCAAACCTACTGCCACACAGAACAATTGACACGCCTAAAGACCTGGACGTGCTCGTGGGCATGTCAGACCAAAAACCCAGATTTCGGCCACAACAACCTCACAACCAACATTTTTCTTCTTACCACCATCATCCACTTCAAACCAACTTAGCCAAACATACCCAAAACCATATCAAACTAGCAAAAACAACAAAACAACCCAAAATATACATCAAACACAATCCAAAATATCATCACCACCCTAAACACAACCACAACATTTCTAGACCAACAAACTTACTCTTTCCTTCCATCCAACTCCAAAATCCAAAAATCAATAGAACCAAACACTCTTAAACACACCCAAAATCAAACAAACACATTCTCAAACACAACTTCAACTCACAAACCCAAACAAATCAAAGAATCAAGTGGAAAGACTTACCAAGAATGAGGAAACTCTTAAATCTCCAACGTGATCTCCTGAAAACTTCCTTCAATCTTAAACTTGGAAGATCAAAACTCTTCTTGCTCTCTTGCTTCTTTGATGGTCGGACAATAAAAGGAAAAAGAAAGAAAAGGAAAGAGAACCACGATGAAGAAAGAGAGAAAGAAAGAAACCAAAGAAATCAAAGTCAACTTTTCCTTAAAACCCTCTCATCCAAGCTATTATAATATTAAACTAATCCAAATTAATCTCTTCCATTCATTTAATTTCCCATTTCCACTAATTAACTTAATTAATTAAAATAACTAAATATCTTCTTCCACTAACCTTCTTTGACTTTGACTTGTGTATATCTTGTATATATTTTCATATACACAACATATACATTCTCTATATAATTCTTTTCTCTTACCAAAGAAACATATACATAAAATCCAATTATAACAATAATACCAAAACTTCTAGGGTACATTTTGGGATATTGCAAGAAATTTGAGAAGAAACTGAAAATCGAGGAAATATCTGAAGTCTGCCCGAGCTACTAAGGCTCAAACCTTAAGGTACTTCATGCTCTCATTGGACCCTATTGTCCAAAATTGGTTCAATACCTTAGACGATGGAACACAAAAGAGTTGGGATCTGCTTTACAAAGTCTTCATCCAACAATATGGATATAATATCGAGATGGAAGTTACCTTAATGGAAGTTGAGTCCATTAGGCAAAGGCCAAATGAGAATTTTGTGGACTATGTGAAAAGATGGAGAAATAAGGCTGCTTTGCTCAAGAAGAGGCCCGATGAATATGATCAAATAAGGATGATTGTAAGAGGGGTGTTGCCTAGTCTTCAGGAAAGGATGTCTCACACACTTATAAGGGATTTCAAAGATATTCTCCAAGCTGGTCTACAAATTAAAGAGTGGGAAAGGGAGAAAAATCGCTTTTCAATAAGAAGGAATGAGAAAGGGAATTATCAACCTAGCAATCAAAGCACGCAAGAAGAAGTTGATGTTAATGCCACTAGTCAAGGTGGAATGAGGCAATTTTCAAAAGTAGGGAAGCCACTGTCTTGGGTTCTCAATAAGCTACAAAAGAAGGGATAGTTACAACCCTTGACTCCTCGTCCTTTGCCTAATCCTCTTCCACCTAACTTTGATACTAATGCATTTTGCCAATTCCATCAAAGGCCTAGACACGAAATGGACAATTGTATGAAGTTGAGGCATGAGATCCAGAATTTAATTGATAATGGCAAGTTGCTTGAGCCGGACAAGCCTAATACCAAAGGTAATCCATTTCCAAGGTTCAACAGGGTGCCACTACCAGCAACCTTCATGGTAGGAAAAGGATTAGAAGAGGATTTTGTTTTATCATCCTTTCAAGATGGGGATATTGAAGATATGAAAGGAAAAGAAGCTTAAACTCAACAAACTTTCCATAACTTGAATGTTGCTTTTCAATTTTACTTTCATTAATATTTAATTGGAACTATCGTGTCTTTCAAGTTTAAATTTGTTTGAATAAATTGCTTTCATCAGAATTTTTGTTGGACTTTGTTCATTTTGGTGCTCAACCAATGAGGAATCTAGCTTGATAATTCATGAATTAATATATTTATGCATCATGACTTGAATGACTTTACTAGGTGAGGGAATTGCTCTATAGCATTGAGTTGTGTATGCTTACTTAAAGAGGGCTCCTGTATAATTATCTTTGTCTAGGTCCTAGTCAGTCTTAGAACATGCTTAGACAAACTTTCGAGGCGAAATTGAACTCTGCTTATTTAAGGGAGAGATGATTTAGGCATTGTTTGGTTAACCAACAACTAGTATCCACCCTATTAAATATCAATCCCTAGTCGTCCCTTTGAGCCTTCATAAAATTTTAACTTTCTTTTCATTGGCATATAACCCCAATAACCTACCCTGAGCTGTTGTGATCACTAAGATGAAGAGGCAAGAAGATCAAAGAAAGAAATGAATACCATAAAGATAGTTGAAGTTCTCAAGACCATAAGAGTGGTTGAAGTTCTCAATACCATAAGGGTAGTTTAAGTTTTCTTAGTATTTCCAATATATTAAGACAACATTACAGTAACAAATGATTTATCCCTATTAAAGAAGATTTATGTTACTCCACTCATCCATTATTAGAAGGCCAAGTTGGTACAAATAAGATAACTCTTTTAGAGCTAGAACCAAACAAAAAAGGAAAAAAGAGAAGAAAAGAAAACAAAAAAAAAGACAAAAGAAAAGAAAAAAAGTAGAGAAAAAAAATAAAACCTAAAAAGGCGGTTCAGAAAGCCAACTGAGCTCTCTTTTACCTAAAGTAGTAAAAGGCTTCCATTTGGTGCATAAAGACATTTTTACTTGAATTGGTCCAACCCAACCAAAGATTCAATCAAAATTGGAGAAAAAGGAGGAAGACCATCTAGTTCTTGAAAGTTCTGTACTTGATAGTCCTACAACAAAGAAGGACAAAATGATAAAAGAAAGGGAAGAGTAAGGAAAGAGAAAGAAAAGGGAAGAGTAAGAAAAATAAAGAGGAAAGAACAGGAAAAAAAAGAAGAAAAGAAACGAATTTGGGTCTTAAACTTTTTGCAAGGGCAAAGACTATCCTAATCAAGATCCAGATTAATGCCAAGAAGATAGAAGGAATTTGGAGTCTAGAAAGATTGCTTCCAGCTGCCTAAAATTCAAACAAGAAATTTATAGTGTGAGGGTTTGTCCATTGTGTCACATCAGCTCCTACCTCAAAATGTCCTTCATTTAACCCATGTCCCTAAAAGACTCCATTTCAAGCCTATCAAAGACCTATTGATCTCTCTTGGTAGGTAGAGTCTATTAGTGGAGATAGTTTGGATAAGCATACATATGAGATAGACAGTATTTAAACTCAATGAAACCTTTGTCCAAGTAATGTGTATGTGCCTATCTGAAGTGCAACAAATCTTGCTTAAATAGAAATGATTCCCTAGTTTAGTACGGTAACTAGGGTTGTCATGTTATAGATATGTTAATTTCAAAAAATCAAGTCCTGAGGTACATTGACATTAATTTGGCAAAGCCAATTCAAAATCAAAATTCAAAATTGAAAATTCAAAAAAAAAAAAAAACCTTCAAGCTAAGGGGAGTATGTTGAACCTCCAAAGGACACACTGGGCAAAGGAAATGATTATTGGCAAGGTCATGAAGAAGCTACCAATTGACATGATGAAACATAGTTTGAAATGGATGCATCTCTGACTCTACTGTTTGGGGTATCCACTACTCATGTTTTCAACATCTTGAAGATAAAAGCCATAAATGTGAAGCACTGTGCATTCCAATGCAAGGCTTAAACAAGCGTCAAAAAGGAACCAATGAGAACACTTCTGCTGATCACCTCGGTCTGTGAGTCGATGGAACGACTGTAAGTATTATTTATGCATATCATGCATACATGAGCATATCACATTGCACTTTCTTGTCTTTGTCTATTTCCTGTCAAGATGAACAACAAACACCCTGTGAAGTAAACAATCAAAAGAAGATATTAAATCAGAGGGGCATGGAAAGCCCATTGCTTGAGAAAGCTCTAGTAATTTTGCAAAGAGAAGAATGAGTGCTTGTGCTAAGAATTAGACAACAAGAACATCAATCAGAGCCCGCGTAGAAAAATCATGGGTTTGAGCCTACATAGGGGGCAAAGTTTCTCCTTTTCAATTTTTTGAGTTTATATAAAAAACATTTTCAAACTCACTTGCAAATATTTTGACATGCAGGGGGGCAAGGAGAGGATATGAAGGCTAGCTAAAAAGGGCTGAATTTTTTACAAAAGAGCAAAGGAAGAACAAGAAAGAATGAAAAAAAAGAAGAAAATTAGAATTCTCAAAAGAATGAAGATACAAAAGAAAAAAGATCAGTCCAGCTAAAAGAGCTGAAGCCAGGGTAAAGACCCAACCTCCAATGGATAAAGATCTTTGTTTCAAGGGTAAAAACCCGGCCTCTAATGGATAATGATCCATGTTTTAAGGATAAAGACCTGATTTCCAATGGATAAAGATCCGTGTTTCAAGGGTAAAGACCTGATTTTCAATGGATAAAGATCCATATTTCAAAGGGTGAAGACCCAAATTTCAAGGATGAAGATCCATTTTCGAAGGTAAAGACCTGATTCCATGGATGAAGATCCAATTTCAAAGGGTGAAGACCCGACGTCCAGAGGATGATGATAAATTTTCAAGGGTGAAGACCCAATTTCCAATGGATAAAGATCCATGTTTCAAGGGTAAAGACCCGATCTCTAATGGATAAAGATCCATGTTTCAAGGGTAAAGACCCGATTTCCCATGGATAAAGATCCATGTTTCAAGGGCAAAGACCCAATCTCTAATGGATAAAGATCCATGTTTCAAGGGTAAAGACCCGATTTATAATAGATAAAGATCCATGTTTCAAGGATAAAGACCCAATTTCCAATGGATAAAGATTCATGTTTCAAGGGTAAAGACTCAATTTCCAATGGATAAAGATCAATGTTTCAAGGGTAAAGACCCGATCTCTAATGGATAAAGATCCATGTTTCAAGGGTAAAGACCCGATTTCCAGTGGATAAAGATCCATGTTTCAAGGGTAAAGACCCAATTTCCAATGGATAAAGATGCATGTTTCAAGGGTAAAGACCTGATTTCTAATGGATAAAGATGCATGTTTCACGGCTAAAGACCCAATCTCCAATGGATAAAGATCTATGTTCTTAGGTTAAAGACCCAATTTTCAATAGATAAAGATCTATTTTTGGTGGGTAAAAACCTACAATTCATAAAAATGGAACAACTAGTTATGCCAAAATTCTCAACTGATAAAAGGTCAGTCAAATCAAATCATTCTCGAGTCCAAGTGCCCAAATCCAATTCAATCTCTGGTCCAAGTACCCAATCTCTGGTCCAAGTACCCAAATCAAATCATTCTCAGGTCCAAGTACCCAAATCAAATCAATCTTGGGTCCAAGTACCCAAATCAAATAAATCTCGGGTCTAAGTACCCAATCTCGGGTCCAAGTACGTAAATCGAATCAATCTCGGTTCCAAGTACCCAAATTCAATCCAATCTCGAGTCCAAGTACCCAAATTAAATTCAATCTCGGTCCAAATACCCAATCTCGGGTCCAAGTACCCAAATCAAGTTCAATCTCGAGTCCAAGTACCCAAAACAAATTAAAGTAACCATCTCATCAAAATTTAAGTCTTATTACTTTTCACTCTCTTTCACTAAAGTCTTAGATCATTCAAGCAAAGGGCAAACTGTAGACCCTTAATTTTTGACACAGTCTTGTCCAATATATTTTAATTAGTGCAAAATAATTGTTGTGTTGTCCAATATATTTTAATTAGTCCAAAATAATTTTTTGTTATCTTAATTAAATAATATTTGCTTTAGTATCTAATTTTTATTAATAAATAATAATAATAATAAACAAAAAAAAAATAAAAAATAAAAATAAAAATCGACGACGGAAAGATCAACGACAAAAAAATTATCGCCGAAAATCAGCGTGCGGCGAAATGGCCGCAGGATTTTCCTGCGGGCGAAATGGCCTGTAGGCCAATTTCACCCACAATTGCCATAGCTAGTTGCGGCAGCTTTTTTGTCAGCGCAATTTTCCACAACAGTTTTTTTTTGCCAGCTCAATTTTTCCGCAGCAGTTTTTTTTCGCTAGTGAAATTTATAGACTCAAATTTTTTCGAAACCAAATACAATTAGGATTCGGTTTCCTTCTTTTAATTAATGTTATATTCTATGAATAACTAGAATTAATAAAAAAAATCTTCTATAAATAAGACAAAAAACAACATAAAAAGGGAGGAAATTGGATGAAAATTTAGGGGATTTTGGAGACTGAAAGTGAGGAGGAAAACTTTGAAAACTTTAAAAATTTTCTTCTGGCAGTGAATTAAATCAGACTTTGGAAAGAGCAAACAAGCAATTCAATCCATCAAAGGCAGCAAAGCTTATCTTTGACCTTGTTCATCCAAGAAGCAATTTTTGGTGTAACCTACGAACGAAGGTTTGAATTCTTAATTTCTTTTTGTTTCTTACAATAGCTTCGTTCTTTGTTTAATTCATAAGATTACACATTCAAAATTTCAATATTTGAAGATGTAATAATTTGATCTTTTTTCCCAAAAACCTTAAGTGATTTCCTCTATTTCTAGATACCTTCAAAAACTTTAAACCATTTCTTTGTTTTCCCAAAAACCTTAAATCGTTCTAAAACCCTAAAAATCATCCTTCTGTTTCCCTAAAACCTCAAAAACCTAACTTATTCCTTCTGTCCCCAAAATCCCTAAATTGTCTCTTTGGTTTTTATAAACTTTAAATCGTTTTCTCTATTTTCAAAAACCCTAAATTACTTTTTCTACTTCGTCAAAATATCAAAACCCTAATCTACTTTCCAACTTCCCAAAACCTTAAATCATTTTATCAATTCCCCAAAACCATAATATGTTTTCCAATGTTTCAAAACCCTATTTTTTTAAATCTTAAAACCTAAAATCTTAATTTTCAACACCGAAACCTATAATCCTAGAAGCCAATTTTCAAAATCTTCTGGGTGCAGACCCCTTGACCCCCGCCCGTTAACCGGGTAACGAGACCGCTGTATGGGTTCGGGTCATTATTTATTTATGCATTATAAATCTTCATGTTTTACTTCCATTATTATGATTATTCAAAATACAAACAGTAAACCCAAAACCAATTAATCTAAAACTTAAATTTTCCTAATTTAATGATTTTACCCCTCAAACCCTTATTTTGTTAATTAAAGAACGTCATCAATCTCTTAAATCATAAAACTTCAATCCATTTCAATTTCTTAAAAACTTACAGTAGCTTAAACCCCTAAATTACAAAACCCTAAAGTATTAATTAAAGAATCTTAAATAGAAACAGTAGCCCTTATTTGAATCTTTACTTGCTTTATTTAATTTTATATTTAATTATATAGTTTATTATATGCTTTATTTTATTTTCAATGCTTTGTTGATTTATTTAACTTCAATGCTTGATTTATTTAGTTTATCATGGATGGATGCTTATTTTATATTTTGATTGATATCTTTGATGAATGATTTATTTATGATGAATGGTTATTTACTTTTATTAATTTATTTAGATTTCCAAATGTTGTAAAAGGTATGTTTCCACTTGGTGGTACCTCATTAGTTAAATATCATATAATTTAAATTACTTTCCTATTTTGGAACCAATGTAAAGGACATGTTTCTACCTTTCGGTGGGTGTCCTATTTAGGCATGGATTATGTAAGGGCATGTTTCCATCTTTGGATGGGTGTCCATTTATTTGCTTTGTTTGGACATTGTTTTGATTTTCCATATATCGATGCTTTATTTTAATTATTGAGTGTAATATGAATAATATTGTTATATTTAAGAATTTTATAATATTAAGACTTATAAAGGAGGCCGGTTCCAATGAACCGGGCATTGTGGGGGTGCTGGGCCATTTCTCACCTTCTCCACACATACCCATCTTTTCGAACCCATTAGGAGGTTGGGGATTCCTTAGGAATCGAGTCATCCACCCCTTTCTTTTTTTTCCCTGCCCCTTCGGGTGGCAACTCCATTTTCTCCAGACTTAGGTCCGTGTTCTCTAAGGCCCCGAGCCTAAACAGTGCTGAAGTCACAAGAACCATTCCACCGAGAGTGGGGGCAAAAATCCCCGCTCACAGTGCTCTTATGGCCCAACTATAGGTGAGGCCATTACTACTTGATCAGATTAAAGGAGCATGGAAGATAGATTTGAAACTCTAAAAGATTGTGGAGGATGGAAAAAAGGGGGAGAGCAAAGATTTTTCAAGTGAGAGATGATGACAACTTATGGAGTAGAGGCAAATTATGCATTTCAAAGGATGTGGACTTGAAAAAGAGGATGTTGGAGGAAGCACATCAATCTTCATATGCTATGCACCCTGGAAGTACCAAGATATAATAGGATTTGAGGCAACATTATTGGTGGTCTAGTTTGAAGAAAGACATGGCAGAGTTTGTGTCGAGATGTCTCACATGTCAAAGGGTGAAGTCTGAGCACCAAGTTCCTTTAGGGTTGTTGCAGCCTTTATCAGTACCTGAGTGGAAGTGGGAGCGAGTGACCATGGACTTTATGTCAGGGCTTCCTTTGACCTAGAAGAAACATGATACAATCTGGGTGATGGTTGGCAAGATGACAAAGTCATCTCACTTTCTTCCAGTGAGGATGGTGTAGACCTTTAATTTTGACACCAATTTGGTATGGTCCTTATTAAAGAATGCCAAAATAAATTTGATTGGACTTTAAAATATTTAAACCTAGTATATAATTTTTAAATAAGTCAGCTTGGATTAAAAAGGCATAAATTCAATTGTAAAATCGTAAATCAAATTGGTTTGGCCCAAATTAAGAGTTTACGGTCTAAGAAATTAAAAAATACAACATTTTTACTAGGATGGCCCAGGTCGACATGAGCCAAGAATCATGTCAACCTGGGCAACTAGGTCGACATGAACAAGGCCTCATGTCAACCCGGCACTCCGGATCGACATGAACCTATCTATTTTTTAGTTTTGGCCGCTTGATTCCTAATTTAGCTAGGATTCATTATTAAATGCGGATCCAGTCAATTAGGTTTATGGTTAACAGTGAATTGCCTATAAATATAAGTTTAAAAGATAAGCAAACGATCAACAATTGGCAATCAAAAAAGCGAGAGGCAACAAGAAATAGGGAACCATAAAAAAGAATCAAGCAACAACCAAGGACGTTCTTTAACAAACAATCCACCAAAGAGAGCCAAACTTTCTTTGCTCTTGTTCAACCAAAATCAAATTGCGGTGGAACCAACAACAAAGGTTTGAGCTTTGACATTACCTTGTTCATATTTAAAATTGTTTCACCTTTTGGTTTGATAATCTTTTTAAGCATGCAATATCTGGGTTTTCCTTTTTCTTTGAACACTTTGATTAATTTAATATCTTAATTGTTATCTTAATCCAGTTTAAGTTTATGAATCTTAAAATCTGTAACACCCCATCTTAGCCTACGTTTATAGACCAAGATGGACTGTTAACTCATGGTGGTTGTGTCTTAATATTTTACATAGCCAATTTTAAATGCAGATTTTAAAAAAACTTTTTGCCATAACCTCCCCTAAAAATGGAGGTCCCAAGTGTCGCCAAAACTGATTTTTAAAATTTTTGAAAAACATTTTGTTTCACAATTCAACTCAAGCACACTCCCAATAATCCACCCTTATAACCTCAACTACAATCCTGCAAGAAGAATTCACACTTCTATACTTGCATACATAAGTGCTAAACCCAAATAAGATTTATTAGATTACTAGCAGTGTACGTGTTCTAGCTTTACATTTATTTGCTAGATCATACAAGCTTATGTACATGCCATATTGCTACAATCAATCATATCCAAACTCCTACCCAAAGTAGTAGTCAAGGCCAGCTGCGCAGGACATGCTGCAATCTCATCTCCTCGTTTAACCTATGAGTTTAGAGGGAAACTAAACTCGCTAAGCAATTGCTTAGTGGGTACTTAAATCATTACAATAAAATGAAAGCATTATTTGAACATATATTTATATACTTTAAACAATTGAAAGGAATAAATACAAAACACAGAAGGTAAAAAGGCTTGACTGAATATTTTGAATTTAAATCATTTTTCTTGCTTTTATCATTTTGGTTGCTCTACTGGTTTAACAGAACGTCAGCGGATAAGGAAGGGTCATGATAAACATATCTTGTCATGATCATATTTCATTATCTTTCATCATAATTCTTGCACATGTGCCAATGGCCATTATCATTGCATCATTGATCATGTCATTGCAATCATCGGCCTTCAGCCGGAATATCATATCATGTCATAAGCAGTACTGCAGTAATAGTATGATGCATCATACCCTTATCTCAAGGGTTCTGATATACCAAGTAGAGCATAAATAATTTATGAAATTACTTTGGTCATGATATTCAATAGGTCATGATTTTTCCATAATGCATATATTACTCGGATAACTTCTCATGATGCCTTTTTGATTATTCCAAACCCCTTTCGTGTCATTTTAAATGATATAACATCAATCTATATCATAATATTCAAGTTTTAACATATTTAGAAAAATGACCAAATGAATAGTAGCGCGGTGCGTAAAATTGGCAATGCAATGGCGTGCGACAACTAAATAGTAAAATCTGTTTTTACTGCTGAAAATCGGTCAACTTTGGCAACAGTTTTGACCAAGTAACAACCTTATTTTTTGATGAATTTTTGCAGGAAAACACTTTCATCAGTTAACTAAATGCATGTAAAATTTTGTCAAAAAATTCTTTCGTTTGCCCCTTCATCGGACTGCCCAAAATGAAGGCTGCAGAATGGTGCCCAAAAGGGACCATTCGGCCCAAATTTTCAAAACTTGAGGGAAATTAATTTTTTTCTTGCAAAATTGATTTTTAGACTCCTTTTGTGATACCATTGAAAGACTAAGGGTCCCTCTTTCAAAAATCAACCCAAAGGGGTGATTAAAAGTTCATCAAAGTTTATGGATATTTGAGCAAAGTTTATCTAGTTTGTTTTGTTTTCATTCTTTTCACAATCAATTGATTACAAATGGTTCAAGAGTACTTTCCCACATATTTACCACACATAATAACATCATTTCAAAACTATTTCAAAAGTCCCATAATGCAAAATATGTGAATTAATTGAAAAGGCAATGATTTAAGTACCAAACCTTAATTCTTTTCACTTGTTTCTAGTTCTTTTATATCTTCTTTGCTTCCTTCTCTCTCACTTCTTGATTTCCTATAATTTTCATAAAATCCATGTCAAGAACATAATAAAATTTAAGTGCTTCATGCCTTATTTTGCTAACTAATACTACTAGTCATCCTTTTTATCCTTAATCTTATATGTGTAAATCATCTCTTTCACTTTTCTTCAACTTCTTAAATTTTCTATAATCATCATATTTATTCTTTCATTTTTTATCTTACAAATACTATAACCAATGAAAGAAATAGAACCATAGATGAATTTCCTTACCTTAAAATCTTATTCTCCACCCAAGTTTGCAACCTCTCTTTATTCTCCAAAATTAGCTACTTGAAAAAAAAACAATCTCTCTCTCTTTTCCCTTTCTCTTATTTTCGGCCAAGCAAGAACAAAGAGAGTTCTTGGCTTTATTTTTGTGGTGTTCTCTCCTCCAAATGGCAGCCAAGAGGGGTTAATATGTCATGGTGTAAATGTTGATTTCCCATTGGTACACATATGTGGGAAAATGGCTAATTCTCATTGGTCCAAATGTCTCCTTCTTTTATTTATTTACAACCCAAGCCCTTGGACTTCATTTTAATTATATTTTGGCCCCTCAACCTCCTTGTGCTGTAATTTTATGGTCTAAAATGTGAAAAGACCAAAATACCCTCCGACGGTTACTTGTTCGTAACTTTTAAACCGCGCACTTCTGTCGAATGCTGTGGTACACTTTTTGACTTAGTTTTTCCTCTACTTTTCATTTTTGAGATCCATTATTACTTTTGAGACACTTTTAAAAATGACCATGATGCCTTGGTCAAAATCCCCTATATCTTCCAAACCGTGCGTTTTCGGGAAAAACCGTGTCGCACCGTTGCTACCTGATTTTTCTCTACTTTCCATTTCTGGAGTCTGTTATGTGCACTATTAAGGACCTCCGGAACAATTTTTGTTAATTACGGCCACCTCCACAAAACTTTACAATCTTTTTAGTTAGGTCCTTTTTGTCCTATAGAGCTTCCTTTCACTTCGTGTTCTTTGGTGGTTACTCGGGATGGCTCCTCTTACTGTACGCGGATGTACTGTACATGGATGTACCATACATATGTACAAATTGGGTCGTGACATTTCTTCCCCTCTAAAATTTAGGCTTCGTCACGAAGCCGATCGGGTGTAAAATTTAGGATTCCATCCTCATTATTCCTTCTCTTTCCCAAATTATCTCTTCCATTCTATAGTTCCTTCGCCGCACTTTAATTGGAGGAATTCTCTTATTTCTTAATCCTTTGACTTTTCGTGCTAAAATTTCTATTGGTTCTTCTTCATAATTTAGGTCAGATTGGACTCCGATGTTTTGTATCTTTATATCGTGTGGGAAGTTCAAACGATCTTGCCTTATCATTGAAACGTGAAAAACATTATGTATTTTGTTCAGTTCTGGTAATAGAGTTAACCGATAGGCTATTGATCTATGCGTTCGATGATCTCGTATAGTCCAATAACCCTAAGGCTTAACTTACTTTTCTGCTTAAATCTTAATACTTCTTTCATGGGAAAGTCTTAAGAAAAACCTTGTCTTCCACTTAGAGTTCTATGTCCCTTCGTTTCGAGTCCACATATGATTTTGCTCCTACCTACCCACTGTGACTTTCGGTTTGTCTCAAATGATGTTTATCTTTTCCTGAGTTTCCTTCACAACATCGGGTCCATGAATCTTGTCTTTACTTAATTCCGTTCACCATTCTAGTGTTCCATGTTTCTTTCGTATAATTCTTTATAGGGCGTCACCGTATGCTGAATTACCTCTGCCTAAAATGATAGACATTGGAATCCTGTGTAACCGTACAATTTCCTTGGCGTACATTTCCACCAACTTATCTATTGAATAATCCATTTGTAAAAGTAGAAAATGAGCTAATTTAGTTAGGCAGTCAACGATTATCCGAACAACGTCATGCCTGCCTCGTGTCATTGATAGTTCTATGACGAAATCCATAGTGATATGTTCCCATTTCCATACCAGAGTGGGAATTAGTTGTAACAGTTCTGATAGTATTTGATATTTTGCTTTTGCTTGTTGACATATTAAACATTTGGTCATAAAATCAACAATATCTCTCTTCATTTCAGGCTACGATTAAAACTTCTTTAAATATTGATACATTTGTAACTCCTGGATTCATTGCGTAGAGACTACTATATGCTTTTCGAAAAAAAAAATTCTTTCTTATGTCTCCCATTGTTAGTATCATTACTCTATTGTCATAATACAAACTACTGTTCTTAGAAATTTAGAATTTTATATCCTTTCCTCCTTGCACTTGCTTGATCCATTTTTGTATTTGTTCGTTTTCCTTTTGCACTTGATGAATTTCTTGAAAAGAAACATAGTTTATGATTGCATTTCTACTACTAGTACTTCCTCTTCCTAG
Organism: Garcia nutans; assembly: GCA_947685225.1. Lineage (NCBI taxonomy): Eukaryota > Viridiplantae > Streptophyta > Magnoliopsida > Malpighiales > Euphorbiaceae > Garcia > Garcia nutans. The sequence continues at coordinate 45,185,480 of CANTUV010000011.1, read as the reverse complement.
ATGATAATTTATAACTTAGCTGTTGTTTCCAAAACTTGGGTTTACTTTCCTTACCATAAATTGAGATCCTCTTGGGTTGGCGGATATTTTAAACTTTTGCGTCTGTATAAATATAACACTTTTCTCCATATAACTCATATCTCGAAATCTTGAAAGCCAATACGATAACTGTTAATTCCAAACAGTGTGCCGGGTTATTATTATTATTATTTTTTCGTATGGTTTAAATCATTAAAAGACTTATGCGACTATTTTATCCTTTTAAATAAGCATATAACCTTAACTGATGTGTGAAGCATCACTATATATCACAAATTCTTTGCCACACACGGTCGTATGGGTATTGAAGCATTCGTTAACTTTTCCTTTAGTTTCTCAAAGTTCCTCTAACATTTATCAATCCATTGGAGTTTGGCATTCCTTTGAAACAACCTTGTCATTGGGATGATAATAATGGAAAACCCTTTTATAAAACATTAATAGTACCCAGCCAGTCCTAAGAAGATTCTTGCTTCTCTTACTATCTTTGGTGTTTTCCATTCCAAAATGGCTTTTGTTTTCTTAAGACCTACTTGAATGCCTTATGCTAATATGGTGTGTTCTAAAAATGTCACTTTTTTTTTTCCAATCAAAACTCGCATTTGTCATGTTTGACGTACAACTGCTTCTCTCGCAACATTTGCAATACTATGCAAAAGTATCGATCGTATTCTTTTTTTTTCCTTAAATAAACGAAGGTGTCATCTATGAACACCATTTACAAATTGGTCAAAGTATGGATGAAAGATATGATTCATTAAATCCATAAATACTACTGACACATTTGTGGGCTCAAAAGGCATTACAAGGAACTTATAACGTCCGTATCTAGTTCTAGATGTAGTCTTTGGAATGTCTTTTCCTTTGATCCGTAGCTGCTGATATCCCAGTCGGTGATCTATTTTTTTTATATTTTTTATTATTATTTTTTAAAGACCTTGGTTCCTTTAAGTTGGTCTAATACATCATCGATGGACGGTAATGGATATCTATCCTTAATCGTATGCTCATTCAACTACTTATAGTTCACATATGACCTTAAGGATTTATCTTTCTTCTTGACGAAGAGTACTGGCATGCCCCATGAAGAAATACTTGGCCATATAAGACTCTTGTCGAGTAGCTTCTATAATTGTGTTTTCATTTCTTTGGGTTCCACTGGTACCATTCGGTATGAGGCAACCGACACCGGTGCAATTCCCGGATATACATTTATAGTGAATCCTACTTTTCTCTTAGGGGATAATCCGGGTAGCTCGTCTAAAGAAACATCAAGAAAATCACACATTGTTGATACCTCTTGAATCTTTATCACATTCTTCTTTGCTTCCATAGTGCTTACCAAGTGTGCCTCACATCCGTTTGTATGGAATGCCTTGTTGTGACTGCTGTTGTTACGTTGTTTAGATAATCGGCTCTCTTTCCTACTACCGTCACTTCCTCCTTGTGGGGAGTATGAAGTGTTACTCTCTTTCTTCTTATAATCGACCACTATTTTATGCCTTGTTAGCCAATCCAATACCAACATTACGTCAAATTCTCGGAATGGTAACTCTATTAAATTTTCTGGAAATGCATTTTCATGTAACTCTATAGAACATTTTTTAATCACGTGTGTAACTACCTCGTCTCTTATCGGATTTATAACTAATGTTTCAAACTTAACATATCCTACTGGTAATTCTTCTAAGTTTTCATCATGTAGGCTCTGACTGGTGTACTTGAATTGAGCTAGTCAACGGTCTCTGATTATGCTCTTTGAAAATTCGAATCACTTTCCTTTCCCCTGCTTTGGCCTCGGCCAAAAGCGGGCCGTGATTTTTCTGTCGGTGCGGGTGCATTCACTTGTCTTTCTGGCAGTTTACCCTAACACGATCTGGTGCCCCGCATTCCCAACATCCATCTGTTAAATACCAGCATTCACTCTTATGTCTTCATCCACAGTGTTTGCATAGAGGAGTAATATATCCTTCAAATCTATATTTCTTTCCAATCCTCCAGTAATTTTTGAATTGTTACTTTTTCCTTTTCTCCTTTACCTCGTCCTTGGGTTGTTATTACTTTCATTCTTTCCTTTTTGATCTAATTTTAAGTCTGCACTTTCTACCTCTCTGGTTCTTAATTTCTCTCTTTCTCTTCTTTCTCCTTTTTTTTTCCATCATTTCCTGAATTCATAATCTCATATATCTTCTTCTTATAATTTCTTAATTTTGATGATTTCATTGGGGCATTTTCAGGAGGAATCACAATACAGTGTTTTGATTAGGTTTCGTCTAGTTTCTACCCATATGGTCTGTCACCTACCTTATTAAGACTTCACGGGATGGTCACCCATCATCATTGGTCGAGCACGTTTAACTCCGGTTTCCTGCTAAATTTCAATACTACGGTATCGGGTCAGCAGTACCTTCTTAGTTCGCTTACTTCATCTGCTTATGTGAATATTGTACATGGGGTTACTGTACATATTCTCTAATGGTCGGACATGAGAATTTCTCATATACTTATTTCTGTTCACTCATCTTTGTTATCTAAGTTCTATCTATTTTATCTCTTACCGTCTGGTCTTAACATTTTACGTACTTTTCTTTTATCCTCTTATTTTGTTCCTCTTTTTATTCCATTCTTCAAATTTCATTTTCTTATAAACATTTTCATTTTTACATTCATATACGCCTATCTAACCTTCTCCTGGAACCCCCTTATAAGGACCCCGGTATACTGGCTACGGATGTCTGGAGCCTTGAACCTCGGCCGGATCCCTGGCTTTACTGTGCAAAACTATCTTCACTTCTAAACTTCTTCTCAACTTGTCGAAATCTTCCTAAGCTTTAAGTTTGTACTCTCTTTTGTTGCATACGTTGGTGTCTACTTCTCTAATCTATGTAAACCCTCTCAATACCTAAAACTTTCACAACTAATCTTGAAAAGTTAAACACGTCCATGACTACTAATTGTACTTTAATTCCATTATTTAATCCTTCCAAAACCTTTGACGTCTTTCTTGCTTTGTTCTATCATTTTCTTTGCATACTTACTGAGACGGGTGAACTCTCTATCATACTCAGATACTGTCATTCTTCCTTGCTGTAGATATATAAACTCAATTCTCCACATGGCATAAATAAATCTTTTATCTGGCGTGCATCTCAGTTGTTCCAATGCCCTACTGGTACTGTCCAAACAGTACTCAATTTCTTCAAATCTTTCTTCCCTACTAGCCTTAAATTCTTTCGCCCCATATTTCCTTAACTTCTCAATTGGGGACTTCCTTTCTCTTTTGGTAGCAACAGGTACCATTCTTGTCGTTTATTGCAATGGTACTGTCATCTATCTTAAATAAACTTTGGGGCCTTCCACAGCCACCGTTGCGGGTCGTGGCATAAGTCCAAGACCCATTTCTACATTTATGGGTACAAAAGCATGTGATTCCTTCTCTTGATCTATAACTCTTTGTGATTCTGCCTCTTGCAACCTTATACCGTATACATATATCGTGATAAGAATTAGCAGCTGGCTTGACTCAACACATTAACTTTCCTATATGGCATGTACGTAATCACTATTAGATTTTCCTTTATCACATGTACCTCATATACTTATGTATTTATAATATTCTTCTACTATACCGACATTTCGTACCTAAATGATATATGCTCTCATTTCTTATCTGCTATAGGATATCCCATTTTACATTGGTAATGGCCACTCCCAACATAAAATGTGTATCCTCCTATGTTGAATTTTTCAGGACCGGCTAAATCGGTGCTCTGATACCACTAAATGTAACACCCCATCTTAGCCTACGTTTATAGACCAAGATGGACTGTTAACTCATGGTGGTTGTGTCTTAATATTTTACTTAGCCAATTTTAAATGCAAATTTTAAAAAAACTTTTTGCCATAACCTCCCCTAAAAATGTAGGTCCCAAGTGTTGCCAAAACTGATTTTTTAAATTTTTGAAAAATATTTTGTTTCACAATTCAACTCAAGCACACTCCCAATAATCCACCCTTATAACCTCAACTACAATCCTGTAAGAAGAATTCACACTTCTATACTTGCATACATAAGTGCTAAACCCAAATAAGATTTATTAGATTACTAGCAGTGTACGTGTTCTAGCTTTACATTTATTTGCTAGATCATACAAGCTTATGTACATGCCATATTGCTACAATCAATCATATCCAAACTCCTACCCAAAGTAGTAGTCAAGGCCAGCTGCGCAGGACATGCTGCAATCTCGTCTCCTCATTTAACCTACGAGTTTAGAGGGAAACTAAACTCGCTAAGCAATTGCTTAGTGGGTACTTAAATCATTGCAATAAAATGAAAGCATTATTTGAACATATATTTATATACTTTAAACAATTGAAAGGAATAAATACAAAACACAGAAGGTAAAAATGCTTGACTGAATATTTTGAATTTAAATCATTTTTCTTGCTTTTATCATTTTGGTTGCTCTACTGGTTTAACAGAACGTCAGCGGATAAGGAAGGGTCATGATAAACATATCTCATCATGATCATATTTCATAATCTTTCATCATAATTCTAGCACATGTTCCAATGGCCATTATCATTGCATCATTGATCATGTCATTGCAATCATCGGCCTTCAGCCGGAATATTATATCATGTCATAAGCAGTACTGCAGTAATAGTATGATGCATCATACCCTTATCTCAAGGGTTCTGATATACCAAGTAGAGCATAAATAATTTATGAAATTACTTTGGTCATGATATTCAATAGGTCATGATTTTTCCATAATGCATATATTACTCGGATAACTTCTCATGATGCCTTTCTGATTCCAAACCCCTATCGTGTCATTTTAAATGATATAACATCAATCTATATCATAATATTCAAGTTTTAACACATTTAGAAAAATGAACAAATGAATAGTAGCACGGTGCGTAAAATTGGCAATGCAATGGCGCGCGATAACTAAATAGTAAAATCTGTTTTTACTGCTGAAAATCAGTCAACTTTGGCAACAGTTTTGATCAAGTAAACAACCTTATTTTTGGATGAATTTTTGCAGGAAAACACTTTCATCAGTTAACTAAATGCATTTAAAATTTTGTCGAAAAATTCTTTCGTTTGCCCCTTCAACGGACTGCCCAAAATGAAGGCTGCAGAATGGTGCCCAAAAGGGACCATTCGGCCCAAATTTTCAAAACTTGAGGGAAATTAATTTTTTTCTTGAAAAATTGATTTTTAGACTCCTTTTGTGATACCATTGAAAGACTAAGGGTCCCTCTTTCAAAAATCAACCCAAAGGGGTGATTAAAAGTTCATCAAAGTTTATGGATATTTGAGCAAAGTTTAGCTAGTTTGTTTTGTTTTCATTCTTTTCACAATCAATTGATTACAAATGGTTCAAGAGTACTTTCCCACATATTTACCACACATAATAACATCATTTCAAAACTATTTCAAAAGTCCCATAATGCAAAATATGTGAATTAATTGAAAAGGCAATGATTTAAGTACCAAACCTGAATTCTTTTCACTTGTTTCTAGTTCTTTTATATCTTCTTTGCTTCCTTCTCTCTCACTTCTTGATTTCCTATAATTTTCATAAAATCCATGTCAAGAACATAATAAAATTTAAGTGCTTCATGCCTTATTTTGCTAACTAATACTACTAGTCATCCTTTTTATCCTTAATCTTATATGTGTAAATCATCTCTTTCACTTTTCTTCAACTTCTTAAATTTTCTATAATCATCATATTTATTCTTTCATTTTTATCTTACAAATACTATAAGCAATGAAAGAAATAGAACCATAGATGAATTTCCTTACCTTAAAATCTTATTCTCCACCCAAGTTTGCAACCTCTCTTTATTCTCCAAAATTAGCTACTTGAAAAAAAAAAAACAAACAATCTCTCTCTCTTTTCCCTTTCTCTTATTTTCGGCCAAGCAAGAACAAAGAGAGTTCTTGGCTTTATTTTTGTGGTGTTCTCTCCTCCAAATGGCAGCCAAGAGGGGTTAATATGTCATGGTGTAAATGTTGATTTCCCATTGGCACACATATGTGGGAAAATGGCTAATTCTCATTGGTCAAAATGTCTCCTTCTTTTATTTATTTACAACCCGAGCCCTTGGACTTCATTTTAATTATATTTTGGCCCCTCAACCTCCTTGTGCTGTAATTTTATGGTCTAAAATGTGAAAAGACCAAAATACCCTTCGAAGGTTACTTGTTCGTAACTTTTAAACCGCGCACTTCTGCCGAATGCTGTGGTACACTTTTTGACTCAGTTTTTCCTCTACTTTTCATTTTTGAGATCCATTATTACTTTCGAGACACTTTTAAAAATGACCATGATGCCCTTGGTCAAAATCCCCTATATCTTCCAAACCGTGCATTTTCGGAAAAAACCGTGTCGCACCGTTGCTACCCGATTTTTCTCTACTTTCCATTTCTGGAGTCTATTATGTGCACTATTAAGGACCTCCGGAACAATTTTTGTTAATTACGGCCACCTCCACAAAATTTTACAATCTTTTCAGTTAGGTCCTTTTTGTCCTATAGAGCTTCCTTTCACTTCGTGTTCTTTGGTGGTTACTCGGGATGGCTCCTCTTACTGTACGCGGATGTACTGTACATGGATGTACCGTACATATGTACAAATTGGGTCATGACAAAACCAAATTTGTTTCACCATTTACAAAACCCTAATCTAATTCAAATCAATAAAACCTAATTGTTTTCCTTAACATAAAAACCCTAAAATAGTTTTTAAATTCTAAAAACCCTAATTATCTAAAACCCTAATTCCTAAACCTCAATTCTAGAAGCCCTAAACCTGAGTTTGCAAATAGTTTAATTCCTAAAATTGATCCAATAACTAAATTTCTAAACCCTTGCTCCAGCAATCTCTAAGACTCAAACCCTAATTTGCCTTGTATTTTTTAAAACCCCAAAACTATTTTGCAAGTAACAAAACCTTAAATTATTTTCTTAAAGTCTAAAATTCAAAATTGCTTTCTTAAATCTTAATCTGTTCTCTAAACATCCAGTAACCACAAAAATTAATTTTCAAACCTAAAATCCCAAAATCCTAAACTTTTTTTCTTGAAACCCTAAAATATTTTTCCCAAACTCTAAATTCCTCAAAACTTTAATTCCTCAAAGCCAAAAAACCTAAACCCTAATTTCTTAAAACAAAATCCAATAATCCTAGTACCTCAAATCTAGGTCCAAACCTTAATTCCAATAACTTAAACCCTAGTTTCGTAGTAACACTAAATCTCATAAACCCTATCCAAAACCCTAGTTTCTAAACCCTACTTCCTTAAAACTTAACCTTATTTATTTTTTGGATTGAATTCTAATTTTATTTAATTATTTGACTATGTGATTTGTTATATGTTAACATTGAATGGTTTATTTTATTTTATGAATGGTTTACTTTTATTTATATTGGATGATTGAATGTTCTTTTATTTGATTATGTTACCTTTAAAATTGTAAGAAGTATATTTTCACTTTGTGGGTACCTCATTAGTTAGATTTCGTGTAATTTAAATTATTTCAAGTTTTAGGACCAATGTAAAGGGTTTTCACCTTTTGGTTGGTGTCTTATTTAGAATTATATGTTGGATGATGTAAGGACATGTTTTCATTCTCGTATGAGTGTCCATTTATTTGCTTTGTTTGAACATTACTGTAATTATTAATACAATGATGTTTTTTTATTTTAATTACCACATGTAGTATGAATTATATCATAATAATTAAGAATTCTATAATTTTTAGACTTGAAAAGGAGGCTGGTTCCAATGAACCTGGCATTGTAGGGGTGCTGGGTCATTCTCACCGTCCCCATATGTACCCAACTTTTTGAACCCATTAGGGGGTTGGAGATTCCTTAGGAATCGTGTCATCCACCCCTTTCTTTTTTCCAGTCCATCCGAATGGCGATTCTATTTTCTCTAGATTTTGGCCCATGTTCTCTAAGGCCCTGAGCCTAACAATGTCGAAGTCGTAAGAACCATTCCACATTGGAGTAGAGGTGAAAATCTCTGCTCACAGTGAAGACTCCACTAGGGATAAGAGAAGTTGATTTCGTTGGTCTTTATATCATTTTATTCTTTCTTATTATGATATTGTCCATTGCATCATTTTATATTGCATTGTGTACTTGAGTTACGACACCTGTGTTATTCGAGTTATGTTATGTAAGGGATACCATACTTTCACTCAAGGTATGAAGATCAAGCATGGCATAATCACTCATAGTCTCGTACCATTGGGTATATACTTGCTATGAAAACCTAAGCTTTTCCACCCAAAGACTAAAGCCCATGTAGTTGGCCTATTTACTTTCATTAGGTTTATACCCAAATGTTGGCTTTTTTACTATGTTTGATATATCTTAGTTTGAATCATGGCCTATTTGGTTTGTTATTTTTCTAATATGACCTAATTATATTATAAGCCCAAAATTATTTTTAAAGCCCAAAAGACCAAAATTGTTTTCAAAATTTTTCAAAATGGTCTTTGGACATAAAACCTTTTTCCAAGATGGGTCAAAAATTCTTTTCTACCTCATGGCCCAAGCTCAAAATTGAAAATGTATTTTCAAACAAATCTTTTTCAATGGCCTTTGGAACAAAAATATTGTTCTCCTCATGGCCCAAACTCAAAGTCCAAAATTCATTTTTGAAATAAATCTTTTACAATGGGCTTTGAAACAAAACCATTTTTTACATGGGCTTACAACTAGTTAAGTCAATTATGGAATAATTAAAAATCAACTCTGGGACTAGTTTACACTAAGACTTATTAACTATGGGCTTGTTTGAAGTATGAATCACTAGTTGTTTTTTCCAAAATGGAAAATCTATTTATGATAAACCTTTTAATTTAGTTTTAATCCAATATAGCATAAAAGTTATATTTTGTTGATCTAATGGATTAAAGTTTAATTAATGGGAATTTTCATGGACTGACTTTTAAGTTTGAAAAATGCAATTATTGGTTAAAACATCTAAGGGAATTGTTTAAAAATATGATACCCCATGTTGGTATTTTATTGGCCATATACCTAGAAAAAGAAACTCGCCATTCATATGTGGAAGTTATAAGGTTGGAATGTTTGTTCCTATAATATTGCATTGTTTTAATTTGTTTGTTACTTGCACATCCATGCATACATGCATGCATAAATTGCATCTCATATCATTGATCCTTTCTGGCTCATAGCCCTGTATTACAACAATTCAAGAGCCTATGACAACCCAACCTATGCCAGCGTTGTAGAATCTAGCAATGACTCAGTTAGCTTCTCACCAAGAGTGATGGAACCTGAACAGATTCAGAAGATGACAGACATTGCAGTCAATACCAAGATGGAGAGCTAAAGGGGGGTCCTAGCTGAGACTATGAAAAGCCAAATGGCTACAATGAAGCATCTGCTAGTACCAAGAAGTAGAAAAATAAGGGAAATTCTAAGGTTGGTGAATTAGCCTTTGATGATGATGAAAACTGAGCTAAGTACTTTCTAGATCCTTAAGATAAGAAGAAAGAGCCAAAGGTTGCAGAGAAATCAATTATTGAAAAGACTGATACTTTTGATGTCGAGAAGATGATTGTTGATATGGAGACAAAGTTTAAGAAGAAGTTGAAAATCAAAGAAGAAGTGTCGGAAGTTGACAAGCTATTTGAAGATGATGAGGGAATCCCTCACAAATTTAAAATGCCTACTTTGGCTAAGTACAATGACACAAGGAATCCTCACTTGCGTGTAAAGCAGTATATCACCGCCATACAGTCTACCCGAGCTACTAAAGCTCAAACTCTAAGGTACTTCATGCTTTCACTGGATCCTGTTGTGCAAAATTGGTTCAATACCTTAGAAGAAAGTACTCAAAAGAACTAGGATTTGCTGTTCAAAGCCTTCATGCAGCAGTATGGGTATAATGTAGAGTTGAAAGTGACCTTGATGGAAGTTAAGTCAATCTAGCAAAAGTAAAATGAGAATTTCGTTGACTATGTGAAGAGGTGGAGAAATAAGACTACTCTCCTCAAGAAAAGGCCCGACGAGTCAGATCAAATTAGAATTATTATAAGGAGAGTACTGCCTAGTCTTCATGAAAGGATGTCTCACACCCTCATTAGGGAGTTCAAGGATCTTCTTTAAGCTGGTTGCAAATAGAAGAATGGAAAAAGGGAGAAGAATCATTTTTCTGGGAGAAGGAATGAGAAGGGAAACTGCCAATCTGGCAATCAGAGTACACAAAAAGAAATGGATGTCAATGCAACTACTGGCCAAGGGAATAAGGAATAAAAGGCAATTTTTAAAGTTAGGAGCACCTTTATCTTGGGTTTTCAATAAGTTGCAAAAATAAGGGCTATTACAGCCACTGTCTCCCCTACCATTACCTAATCCTCTGCCACCAAACTTTAATACCAATACATTCTATCATTTCCATCAAACACAGAGGCATGAAATAGACATGTTTTTAAGGTTGAAACATGAGATTCAAGACCTGATTGACAGTGGTAGGCTACTTGAACCTAACAAGCCCAACACTAAAAGTAATCCATTGCCTAAGTTTGGAAGAATGCCACCACCAGTGACATTCATGATAAAAGGAGGATTGATGAAAAGTTTCATCTTGATGTCTTTTCAAGATATAGATGGGGAAACTATTGAGGAAAGGGTTGCTATCTTTGGCTCTTGCCCCTGACATGTCCAATTAGACAAAGCTCTCTCGACTTCAAATCAATAAAACTTCCCTTAGCTTGTTTAGTTTTTATTTTATTTTCTATATTTCATATCTTTTAAAACAATCATGTTTTTTTTTAATTAAAATTATTTGAATAAATTACTTTCATCAAATTTTTGTTTATGTTTGTCTTTGTTTATTTTAGTGTTCGACTGATGGCGAGTCAACCTTGATATTCATAAATTAGTGTATCTATGTATTATAATTCAAATAACTTTACTAGGCGAGGGAATTATTCCATAGCATTGAGCTATGTATGCTTATTTAGAGAGGGCTCCTGTATAATTGCCTTTGTGTAGGTCCTAGTCAATCTTAGAACATGCTTTGACAAACGTTCGATGTGAAATTGAACTCTACTTATTTAAGGAAGAAATGATCTAGGCATTGTATGGTTAGTAAACAACTAGTATACACATTATTAATATCAATCCTTAGTTTGTCCACTTTGAGCCTTCATACAATTTTAGCTTGCTTTTTATTAGCTTTTTGTGAGCGAGGATTTTTACCCCCACTCCCGGTGGAATGGTTCTTGCGACTTCGGCACTGTTTAGGCTCGGGGTCTTAAAGAACATGGACCTAAGTCCAGAGAAAATGGAGTGGCCACCCGAACGGGTCGGGAAAAAGAAAGGGGTGGATGACTCAATTCTTAAGGAATCCCCAACCCCTTAATGGGTTCGAAAAGTTGGGTACGTGTGGAGAAGGTGAGAAATGGCCCAAGACCCCCACAACGCCCGGTTCATTAGAATCGGCCTCCTTTACAGGTCTTAATATTATAAAATTCTTCAGTATAACAATATTATCCATATTACACGCAACAACTGAATTAAAGCATCGTTATATTAAAATCAAAGCAATGTCCAAACAAAGCAAATAAATGGACACCCATCCTAGGATGGAAACATGTCCTTACATCATCCATGTCTAAACTAATAGGACACCCACCGAAAGGTAGAAGCATGTCCTTTACATTGGTTTAAAATATAAAAGCTTATTTAAATTACATAAAACTTAATTAATGAGGAACCCACAAAGTGGAAACATACCTCTTACAACATTTGGAAATCAAAATAAATTGATAAAGGTAAATAACCATTCATCATAAATAAATCATTCATCAATGATATTAAACATCAATCAAAATATAAACATTCATCCATGATAATTTAAATAAACCAAGCATTGAACTTAAATAAATCAAAGCATATAATAAACTACATAATCAAATAAGGTAAGTAAAAATACAAATTGAAGTTTACTGTTTCTCATTTAAAGCACTTTAATTAATATTTAAGATTTTGGAATTTATTGGTTTGGGCTACTGTAAGTTTTAAGGGAACTAAAATGGATTAAGGTTTTATAATTTAAGAGATTAATAAGGTTCTTTAATTAACTAAATTAGGGTTTAAGGTGTAAAATCATGAAATTAGGGTTTTAGAATATCAAAACATTAAGTTTATGATTATTAGCTATTGGATTGTTGTTTTTAAGCTTACTTAATATTTAGGTTATAAGGTTTTAAGGATTAGGGTTTAGGAAAACTAGGGTTTAAGATTAGCTAGTTTGGGGTTACTGTTTTGATTTTGGAAGTTGAATTATGGTTTTTAGTGTTTCGGAGAATGTATTTGATTTTAGAATTTGGAGAAACAATTTATAGTTTTATAAAGCTTTATGTGATTTTTGGAAGCTGTAATTTAAATTTAGAGTTTTAAGGTTTTGAAAAATTGGAAAACAGATTACAGTTTTGGGGAATTAATAAAACGATTTAAGGTTTTGGAAAGTTAGAAAGTAGATTAGGGTTTTAAGATTTTGAAGAAATAAATTAGTAATTTTAGGGTTTTTGAAAATAGACGAGACGATTTAAGGTTCTAAGCTTTAGAAGAAGTAAATTAGGGCTCTAAGGTTTTTATAATCAAAAGAAAAAATTTAATGATTCAAGCTACTGTAAAGGAAAAACGAGATTAGATATTCATACCTTCGTTTGTTGGTTCCACCAAAAATTACTTCTTGGATAAACAAGCACAAAGGCAAGATGGCTGCCTTTGATAGATTTGATTGCATCCTCTTTTAAAGTTTGATTGATTTGTAAAGTTCCAATTCAAAATTCCAGTCTAAAGTCCGAAGTTTCCCTAAAAAGTTCCTCCCTCCGATCTCCTCCTAAAAGTCTGTGTTGTTTTTAGTCTTATTTATAGGAAATTTCAATGATTAATCTTAATTGTTTATGGAATCTAACATTAATTAAGAAAATGAAACTGAAACCAAATAGAATTTGGTTTCGAAAAAAATTGCGTCGAAAAAATTTTGCTGGCGAAAAAAAATTACTGCGGAAAAATTTTGCTATTGAAAAAAATTGCTACGGGCTACTGCGAGGATTGGCAAGCAAAAAACTGCTAGAGGGGGCTGCAGGCCAATTTGCCCACAGAAAAATTTTGAGGGCGAAATGGCCCACGGCCATTTCATCCAACAATGTTTTTCGGCGATGAATTTTTCACCGCCGATTTTTTAGTCACCGATTTTTATTTTTATATGTTTATTTATTATTTTTCTTTTTTCTTTTTTATTAATTATAAAAACTAAATACTAAGACAAATATTATTCAATTAAGATAATACAAAAATTATTTTGGACTAATTAAAATATATTGGACCGGACTAGGTCAAAAATTAAGGGTCTACAGTTTGCCCCCTGCTTGAACGATCTGAGACTTTAGTAAAAGAGAGTGAAAAGCAGTAAGACTTAATTTTTCTAAGATGGTTGAGGTTTTGGGTTCTGGATCCAAGAGATTTGGATACTCAGTCCTAAACTAGACTTGGATACTCGATCCTAACTGGATTCGGATACTCGATCCTAAACTGGATTTGGACACTCGATTCTACACTGGATTTGGATACTCGATCCTAACTGGATTTTGATACTCAATCCTAATTTGGATTGGGATACTCGATCCTAACTGGATTTGGATACTAGATCCTAATTGGATTTGGATACTTGATTCTAAACTAGATTTGGATACTCGATCCTAACTGGATTTGGATACTCAATCCTAATTGGATTTGGATACTTGATCCTAAATTTGGTTGGGATACTCAATCCTAACTGGATTTGGATACTCGATCCTAAATTGGGTTTGGATACTCGATCCTAAACTGGATTTGGATACTCGATCGTAAACTAGATTTGGATACTCAATCCTAACTGGATTTGGATACTTGATCCTAACTTGATTTGGATACTCAATCCTAAGCTGGATTGGGATACTCGATCCTAAATTGGATTGGGATACTCTACCCTAAACTTGATTTGGATTGGGATACTCGATCCTAAATGGATTAGGATACTTTGACTCGAGACTGAATTCAATTTGATTGACTTTTTATCAGTTGAGGATTCTGGCTTAACTTGTTATTCCATTCTTTTGTTCTTCCTTTTGCAAAAATTCAGCTATTTTTAGTTGGCCCTCATATCTTCTCCTTGCCCCCAGCGTGGCAAAATACAAGTGAGTTTGAAAATATTCGGTATATAAACTCAAAAAATTAAAAATAAGAAACTTTGCCCCCTGTGTAGGCTCAAACCAAAGATTTTTTCCATGCAAGCTTTGATTGATGTTTTTGCCGTCTAGTTCTTCGTACAAGCACATATTTCTTTTCTTTGCAAAATTGCTGGAGCTTTCTCAAGCAATGGGCTTTCTATGCCCCCTGATTTGACATCTTCTTTTGATTGTTTACTTCACAGAGTGTTTGCTATTCACCTTAATAAAAAATAGACAATATAAGACAAGAAAGTGCGATATGATATGCTCATGTATGCATGATATGCATGAATGATACTTATAGTCATTCCATCGACTCACAGACCGAGGTAATCAACAAAAATGTTCTCATTGGTTCCTTTTAGATGCTCGTTCAGGTCTTGCATTGGAATGACATAATGCCCCACATTTATGGCTTTTATCTTTACGATGTTGAAAATATGAATAATGGAGGCCCCAAACAGCAGAGATACATCCATTTCAAATTATGATTCAGCATATCAGTTGGTAGCTTCTTCACGATCTTGCCAGTAATCATTTTCCTTGCCCAATGTGTCTTTCGAGATTCGACAGTTCAACATACTCCCCTTAACTTGAAGGCTTTGTATGACAAAAATATTTTTTATTTTTTGATTTTGATTTTTTATTTTGAAATCAAATGTTGGCTTTGCCAAATCAATGTCAATGTATCTCAGGACTTGATTTTTCCAAATTAACATATCTATAACATGACAACCCTAGTTACCATACTAAACTTGGGAATCATTTCTATTTAAGCAAGAACTGTTGCACTTCAGATAGGCACATACACATTACTTGGCTAAAGGTCTTTGTAGACCCTTAATTTTTAACCCAGCCCGATCCGTTATTTTTTTATAGTCCAAAATAATTTTTATGGTATTTTAAACTTTATTTTAGTTAAAAATAGTGAAGTGAATAAAAATAAAAATAATAAACAAATAATAATAATAATAATAATAATAAACAAATAAATAAAATAAAAAAATCGGTGACAGAAAAATCGGAGACGAAAAAAATCATCGCTGAAAAGTTGGACGAAATGGCCTGGCAGCCTGCGCCCCGCAAGTTCGCTCACCAGTCCTCGTAGCCAGACACAGCAATTTTTTCACCAGCAAAATTTTTTTGCAGCAGTTTTTTTCTCCAGCAAAATTTTTTCGACGTAATTTTTTCCGAAACCAAATTCTATTTGTTTTTGGTTTTCTTTTCTTAATTAATGTTAGTTTCCATAAACAAGTTTAATTAATCATCTAAATTTCATATAAATAAGACTAAAAACAACACAGAACGGAGGGGAAACTTTTGGAGAAAAAACTTTGAGCGATCAGACTGGATTTTAAACTTTGGATTTAGACTTGAACTTTGGAACTCCAGACTTGAGAGGAAGCAAGCAATTCAGGATTCATCAAAGGCAGCAAGCTTGTCTTTGTATTTGTTCATCTAGAAAGCAAATTTTTGGTGGAACTACCAAACGAAGGTTTGAATCTCTAATTTCTTTTTATTTTCTTACAGTAGCTTTGTTTCTTTGATTTATAAGATTATACATGCAAAACTTTTTGAATATATAATAACTTGATCTTTGTTTCCAAAAATCTTAAATCATTCCTTCTGTTTCTTTTAAAAGCTCAAAAACCCTAAAAATACTTTTTGTTTCCAAGAGCCTTAAGAACCATAAAAATACTTTTTTGTTTCTTCTAAACCCTAAGAACTCTAAATTTATTTCTTCTATGTCCAAAAGGCCTTAATTCGTTACTTTTCTGTTTTCAAAAAATCTTAAACCATTTTGCTTATTCCCAAAAACTTTATAAAACTCTAAATTGTTTTCACAAATCTTAAAACCAAATATATTTTCCAAGACACCAAAAACCCTAAATAGTTTTATTAATTCCTGAAACCCTAAACTCTATTCCAAAAGTTAGTAGACTATTTTTTAAGCATCAAAAGCTTTAACCCTAATTAATCCTTCTTTCCAAAATCACACAGTATCATTATTCATTTAAAAATAACATTAGTTTCTTCTAATTTCAAAACCCTATTTTCTAAATTCTAAACCCTAAAATCTTAATTTTCAACACCAAAACCTACAACTCTAAAAACCAATTTCTAAAATTTTCTGAGGCATTACCGCCTTGACCCCCGCCCACTAACCGGCTAGCAGGACCGCCGTATGGGCTCATCGAAGGGGTCAATATTCATTTGTGTATTATGAGTCCACGTATTTAACTTTCCTTTTTCCAAAGCCCTAATGTAGTAACTAAAATTCTAAAATCCTATTTTAAGATGAGAACCCTAAATTATATATTTATTACTTTATTTAATTTTAGATTTGATTATGTAGTTTATTATATGCTTTGATTTATTTAATTTATCGTGGATGGATGTTTATCTTCTATTTTGATTGATGTTTAATATCTTTGATGGATGATTTATTTATGTTGAATGGCTATTTATTTCTATCGATTTATTTTGATTTCCAAATGTAGTAAGAAGTATGTATCCACTTTGTGGGTACCTCATTAATCAAGTTCTATGTAATTTAAATTGCTTTTATATTTTAGACCAATGTAAAGGACATGTTTCTACCTTTTGGTGGGTGTCCTATTTATCTTAGACATGGATGATGTAAGGACATGTTTTCATCCTCGGATGGGTATCCATTTAATTATTTTGTTTGGACATTGCTTTGATTTTAATATAACGATGTTTTATTTCAATTGTTGTATGTAATATGGATAATATTGTTATATTTAAGAATTTTATAATATTAAGGCCTGTAAAGGAGACTGGTTCCAATGAACCGAGCGTTGTGGGGGTGCTGGCCATTTCTCACCTTCTCCACATGTACCCAACTTTTCGAACCCATTAGGGGGTTGGGGATTCCTTAGGAATCGAGTCATCCACCCCTTTCTTTTTCCTAGCCCATCTGGGTGGAGACTCCATTTTCTCCTGACTTAGGTCTGTGTTCTCTAAGGTCCCGAGTCTAAATAGTGCCGAAGTCGTAAGAACTTTTCCACCGGGAGTGGAGGTGAAAATCCCCGCTCACAGTCTCATTGATTTTAAATATTGTCTATCTCATATTCATGCTTATTCAAACTATCTCCACTAATAGGCCCTACCTACCAAGAGAGATCAATAGGTCTTTAATAGGCTTGAAATGGGGTCTATAAGGGACACAGGTTTAAGTGAAGGTCATTTTGAGATTGGAGGTGATGTGACACAATAGACAAACCTTTACACCACAAACTTCTTATTTGAACTTTAGGTAGCTTGGAGGCAATCTTGCCAGACTCAAAAATTCCTTCTATCTTCTTGGCATTGATCGGGATCTTGATTAGGACAGTCTTTGCCCTTGCAAAAAGTTTGGTATCCAAATTCGTTTCTTTTCTTCTTCTCCCTTTTCTTTCTTTTTATTTTTCTTAGCATTTTCCCTTTCTTTGAGGATTTTATCATTCTGTCCTTCTTCCTTGTAGGACTGTCAAATACAGAACTTTTAAGAACTGGATGATCTTCCTCCTTTTTTCTCCAATTTTGATTGAATCTTTGGTTGGGTTGGACCAATTCAAGTCAATCCATCCTTGTAAATCAAATGGAAGCCTTTTGCTACTTTAGGTAAAAGAGAACTCAGTTGGCTTTCTAAATCGCCTTTTTAGGTTTTATTTTTTATTTTTTCCTTTTTGTTTTCTTCTTCTTTTTCCTTTCCTTTTATTTTCTTTCTTATTTCTTTCTTTTTTTTTCTTTCTTTCTTTTTCTTTCTTTCTTTCCTTTTTTGGTTCTACCTCAAACAGAGTTGTCTTGTTTGTACCAACTTGGGTTTCCAATAATGGATGAGTGGAGTGGTATAAATCTTCTTTAATTGGCATAAATCATTTGTTACTCGGATGTTGTCTTGATATATTAGAGATATTAGGAAAACTTCAACTACCCTTATGGTCTTGCAAGCATCAACTACCCTCATGGTCTTGAGGACTTCAACTGTCTTCATGGTCTTGACTATTCATTTCTTTTTTTTTTATCTTCTTGCCTCTTCACCTTAGTGATCATAAGACTTGTCAAAAGTATCACAACAGCTCAGGGTAGGTTGTCAGGGTTATATGGCAATGAAAAGAAAGCTAAAATTTTATGAAGGCTCAAAGGGACAACTAGGGATTGATATTTAATTGGGTGGATACTAGTTGTTGGCTCGTCAAACAATGCCTAGATCAGTTCTCTCTTAAATAAGCAGAGTTCAATTTCGCCTCGAAAGTTTGTTTAAGTATGTTCTAAGACTGACTAGGACCTAGACAAAGGTAATTATGCAGGAGCCCTCTCTAAGTAAGCATACACAACTCAATGCTATAGTGCAATTTCCTCACTTAGTAAAGTCATTCGAGTCATGATGCATAAATATATTCATTCATGAATTATCAAGCTAGATTCCTCATTGGTTGAGCACCAAAATGAATAAAGACCAACAAAAAATTTTGATGAATGTGATTCATTCAAACAAATTTAAACTTGAAAAACAAAATTGTTCAAATTAAAGAAAGTAAAATTGAAAAACAACATTCAAGTTAAGGAAGGTTCATTGAGTTTAAGCTTCTTTTCCTTTCACATCTTCAACATTCCTATCTTGAAAAGATGATAAAACAAAATCTTCTTCCATTCCTTTTCCCACCATGAAGGTTGCTGGTGGTGGCACTCTTCCAAATTTAGGCAAAAGGTTGTTCTTGGTATTAGGCTTATCCAGCTCAGGTAGCTTACCACTGTCGATTAAATCTTGGATCTCATGCCTTAGACGAGAACATTTATCTGTTTCATGCCCTTGCATTTGATGAAATTGACAAAAGGACTCGGCATTGAAGTTTGGTGGCAGTGGTTTATGTAGTGGTTGAGGAGCAAACGGTTGCAATAACCCTTTCTTTTGCAGCTTGCTAAAAATCCAAGATAGAGGTTTTCCTAATTTTGAGAATAGTCTTTTATTTCCTTGACCAGTTACATTAACATCAACTTCTTTTTGCGTGCTTTGATTGCTAGGCTAAAAATTCCCTTTCTCATTCCTTCTTATTGAAAAGCGATTTTCTCCCTTTCCCACTCTTCAATTTGTAGACCATCTTGGAGAAATCTTTGAAACCCTTATAAGGGTGTGAGACATCCTTTCATGGAGATTGGGCAGGACGCCTCTCACGATCATTCTTATTTGATCAGATTAGTTGAGCCTTTTCTTGAGCAAGGCGGCCTTATTTCTCCATCGTTTCACATAGTCCAAAAAATTCTCATTTGGCCTTTGTCTTATGGATTCCACTTCCATTAAGGTAACTTCCATCTCGACATTATACCCATATTGTTGGATGAAGGCCTTATATAGCATATCCCAACTATTTTGTGTTCCTTCTTCCAAGGTATTGAACCAATTTTGGACAACAGGGTCCAATGAGAGCATAAAGTACCTTAGAGTTTGAGCCTTAGTAGCTCGGACAAACTGCATAGCAGTGATATACTGCTTCACATGGAGATGAGGATTTTCGGTTCCATCAAACTTCGCAAAAGATGGCATCTTGAATTTGTATGGAACTTCTTCATCTAGCTCAAATATTTTGTCGATCTCGGACATTTCTTCAATTTTTAGTTTCTTCTCAAATTTCTTTTCTAAGTCAGTAATGATCTTTTCAACATCAGAAGTTTCAGTTTTCTCCATAGCTGATCTTTCAACAATCTTTAGTTCTTTCTTCTTGTCTTGAGCATCTTAGTAGTATTGAGCCCAATCATCATCATCATCAATGATCACCTTTTCATCATCAAAAACTACTTCACTAACTTTAGTCTTCCCTTTGTCCTTTGGCTTCTTAGTGTTAGCAAATGCTTAGGCATGATTTTCTAAAATTGCAGTCAATTAGTTCTTCATGGTCTCAGCTAGGGCCTCTTTTATTTCTTCCATCTTGGCATTGAGGGCTTCATCCACCATTTTTTGAATTTGTTCGGGATCCATTGCTTTTGGTGAGCAAGTGATTGAGTCGTTGCTAGATTCTTTATCTCCGGCATAGGTCGGATTGTCATAAGCTTTTGAACTGTCATAATACAGGGCTGTGAGCCAGAAAGGATTAATGATATGAGATACAAATGTATGCATGTATGCACAAACAATCAACAAAGATAAGTAGGACATTCCTTCCAACCTTATAACATCCACACACGAATGGTGAGTTTCTTTTCCTAGGTATATGGTTAACAAAAATGCCAACATGGGGTACCTTGTTTTTGAATATTTCCCTCGAACACTTCAACCAATAGTTATATTTTCAAAGATGGAAATCAACTCATAATAATTCCCATTAATTAGGTTTTAATCCATTTATCCAACTAAAGTAGCTTTTATGCTATATTGGATTAAAACTAAATTAAGAGGTTTATAATAAATAGATTTCTCATTTGAAAAACATAACTAATGATTCATGCCAAAAGCAAGCCAATGATTAATTATTCTTAGTATAAACTAGGGTCACAATTAATTTTTGGTATTTTATAATTGACCCTAATATTTTGCAAGCTCTTTGTGAGTGGGGATTTTTGCCCCCACTCTCGGTGGAATGGTTCTTGCGACATCGGCACTGTTTAGGCTCAGGGCCTTAGAGAACACAGACCTAAGTCCGGAGAAAATGGAGTCACCACCCGAATGGGCCGGAAAAAAGAAAGGGGTGGATGACTCGATTCATAAGGTATCCCCAATCCCCTAATGGGTTCGAAAAGTTGGGTACATGTGGGGAAGGTGAGAAATAGCCCAACACCCCCTACAATGCCCGGTTCTTTGGAACCGGCCTCCTTTACAGGTCTTAATATTATAAAATTCTTAAATATAGCAATGTTATCCATATTACATGCAACAGTTAAAATAAAGAATTGATATATTGAAAATCAAAATAATGTCCAAGCAAAACAAATAAATGGACACCCATCCGAAGATGGAAACATGCCCTTACATAATCCACGCCTAAATAGGACACCTACCGAAAGGTAGAAACATGTCCTTTAAATTGGTTCTAAAATAGAAAAGCAATTAAAATTACATGATATTTAACTAATGAGGTACCCACCAAGTGGAAATATACCTCTTACAACATTTGGAAATCTAAATAAATCGATAAAAGTAAATAACCATTAATCATAAATAAATCATTCATCAAAAATAT
The DNA here is from genome assembly GCA_947685225.1 of Garcia nutans. Taxonomy (NCBI): domain Eukaryota; kingdom Viridiplantae; phylum Streptophyta; class Magnoliopsida; order Malpighiales; family Euphorbiaceae; genus Garcia; species Garcia nutans. Next base: position 45,163,973 of record CANTUV010000011.1, on the reverse strand, counting down.
TAAACATCAATAGAATGTAAATATCCATCCATGATAAACTAAATAAATCAAGCATTGAACTTAAATAAACCAACAAAGCATTGAAAATAAATTAAAGCATATAATAGACTACATAATCAAATACAAAATTAAATAAAGTAAGTAAAGATTCAAATTAAGGCTATTGTTTCTATTTAAGATTCTTTATTTAATATGTTTAGGGTTTTGGAATTTATGGGTTTAAGCTACTGTAAGTTTTAAAGGAATTGAAATGGACTAAAGTTTTATAATTTAAGAGGTTAATAAAGTTCTTTGATTAACCAAATTAGTGTTTGAGGAGTGAAATCATGAAATTAAGGTTTGGACGCTTTAAAATATTAGGTTTATGATTATTAACTACTGAATTATTGTTTTTAGGCTTACTGTCTAAAAAAAACACAATTTTGAATTTGGAAAAATAAATTAAGGTATTGGAAAAATAATCAATATTTTGGAGTTTAATAATGAATTGGTTTAGGCTTTTAGATAAAAATAGTTTAAGATTTTGAGTTTTAATGAAATAACATACGGTTCTTGAAGTTAAAGTAAACAAGATAGATTTTAACAATTAATTGTTGACTACTGGATAGTTTTATGTTTTATGAAATTTTCCGGTGGGATTACGAATGCCAATTGATCAATGTGATAATTAAAGCAAATGATTAAAGTTATTAAAACAAAAACCAAAGCAAATGATTAAAGTTATTAAAACAAAAACCAATTTATTGCATGTTCAAAGATCAAGATACTGTGTGCTCAAAGATCAAGTTACTGCATGCATGCATATTCTTATTAATAAAAAAAATGAAACTACTGTAAACATAAATAATTCATGATTAAAGATCAAACCTCCGCTCGTTGGTTCCTCCACAATTAACTTATGGATGAACAATTAACAAAGACAGCGGTGCTGTCTTTGATGGATTGATTACTGATGAATGTTTGCTGCTAATCTTTTCTGTTTGTTGAAGCCTCTCTTTAATCTTCCTTGCTATTTTGTTAATGTTCCTTACCGTCCCCTCTTAATGTTCCCTTGTTAATGTTTTCTCCCCCTCTACTTCTGAATTCTGAAACGTTAATATTTATAGCTGAACCTCGCTCAGAATCCTTAACCTAATATAAATCAGTCCCTAAATCAAATTCTAGTTGAATTAAGAAACGTATTGAACCCATGTAGACCCGGTTGCCCTAGGTCTACATAAGAGCAACCTCATGTCGACCTTGGACCCGAGAATGAGTACTTGGACCCGAGACTAAATTCAATTAGGGTGCTTAGACCTGAGATTGAATTTGATTTGGGCACTTGGACCCGAGATTGGGTACTTGGACCCGAGATTGAATTTGATTTGGGTACTTGGACCTTAGAATGGGTGCTTGGACCCAAGAATGAATTTAATTTGGGTACTTGGACTCGAGAATGGGTGCTTGGACTTGAGAATGGGTACTTAGACCCAAGACTGATTTGATTTGGGTGCTTGGACCCGAGAATGGGTGCTTGGACTTGAGAATGGGTACTTAGACCCAAGACTGATTTGATTTGGGTGCTTGGACCTGAGACTGGGTACTTAGACCTGAGAATGAATTGAATTTAGGTGCTTGGACCTGAGATTGAATTTGATTTGGGCACTTGGACCTGGGATTGGGTACTTGGACCTGAGATTGAATTTGATTTGGGTACTTGGACCCGAGAATGTGTGCTTGGACCCAAGAATGGGTGGTTGGACCCAAAATTAATTTGATTTGGGTGCTTGGACCCAAGACTGAACTGAATTTGGGTCCTTGGACCTGAGAATAAATTAAATTTTGGGTGCTTGGACCCGAGACTGAGTTTGACTAACCTTTTATCAGTTGAGAAGTCCGACTGCTCCGGTTGTTCTATGCATTGTGGTTCTTCACTCTCAAAATGGATATTCATCCTTTGAGATCGGGTCTTCACCCTTGAAAGTGGATCATCATCCTTAGTGATTTGTCCTATATTGGTTTCAGCTCTTCTAGCTGGACTGATCTTTTGTCATTTGTGTCTTCATTCTTTTGATAGTTTTAATGTTCCATTCTTTTATTCTTCCTTTTTGCAAAAATTCAGCTATTTTTTGTTGGCCCTCATATCTTCTCCTGCCCCCTACGTTACAAAATATTTGCAAGTGAGTTTAAAAATATTTTGTATATGAACTCAAAAAATTGAAAAGGAGAAACTTTGCCCCCTGTGTAGGCACAAACCAATAATTCTTCTCATGCAGGCTCTGATTGATGTTTTTGTTGTCTAGTTCTTCGCACAAGCATGCATTTCTTCTCTTTGCAAAATTACTAGAGCTTTCTCAAGCAATGGGCTTTCCATGCCCTCCTGATTTGATATTATCTTTTGATTCTTTACTTCATAGAGTGTTTACTGTTCACTTTGATAAGGAAAAGACAATACAAAATAAGAAAGTGCGATATAATATGCTCATGTATGCATGAATAATGCTTACAATGGTTCCATCGACTCACAGACCGAGGCGTTCAGTAGAAGTGTTCTCATTGGTTCCTTTCATATACTCGTTCAGGTCTTGCATTGGAATAAAAGAATGCTTCCCATTTATGACTTTTATCTTTGAGATATTGAAAACATGAATAATGGAGGCCCCAAGCAGCAGAGTCAGGGATTCATCTATTTAGAACAATGTTTTAGCATGTCAATTGATAGCTTCTTCATGACCTTGCCAATAATCATTTCCTTTGCCCAAAGTGTCCTTTGGAGGTTCAACATATTTCCCTTAACTTGAAGGCTTTATATGAAAAAACTTTTTCTTTTCTTATTTTTTGAATTTTGATTTTGAAATCAAATGTTGGCTTTGCCAAATTAATGTTAATGTACCTCAGGAATTATTTTTTCCAAATTAACATATCTATAAGATGACAACCCTAGTTACCGTACTAAACTCGGGAATTATTTCTATTTAAGCAAGAATTGTTGCACTTCAGATAGGCACATACACATTACTTGGCCAAAGGTTTCATTGAGTTTAAATAATGTCTATCTCATATGCATGCTTGTTTAAACTATCTCCACTAATAGACTCTACCTACCAAGAGAGATCAACAGGTTTTTGATAGGCTTGAAATGGGGTCTATAAGGGACACGGGTTAAATGAAGGCCATTTTGAGATTGCACCTGGTGTGACACAATGGACAAACCCTCAAACTACAAATTTCTTATTGGAACTTTAGACAGTTGGGAGCAATCTTTCTAGACTCCAAATTCCTTCTATCTTCTTGGCATTAATTTGGATCTTGATTGGGATAGTCTTTGCCTTTCCAAAAAGTTTCGTTCCTAAATTCTTTTCTTTTCTTCTTCTCCCTTTTCTTTATTTTTCTTACGCTTCCCTTTTCTTTCTCTTTATTTTCCTTACTCTTCCCTTTCTTTGAGCATTTTATTATTTTATCCTTCTTCCTTGTACGACTGTCAAGTACAAAACTTTTAAGCACTGGATGGTCTTTCTCCTTTTCCTCTGATCTTAATCGAATCTTTAGTTGGGTTGGACCAATTCAAGTCAAAATGTCCTTATAAACCAAATGGAAGCCTTTTGTTGTTTTAGGTAAAAGAAACTCAGTTGGCTTTCTGAACCGCCTTTTAGGTTTTATCTTTTTTTCTTCTTCTTCTCTTTTCTTTTCTTTTTCTTTCTTTTTCTTCTTCTTCTTTTTTTTTTGTTTGGTTCTAGCTCTAAAAGAGTTGTCTTGTTTGTACTAACTTGGGCTTCCAATAATGGATGAGTGGAGTAACATAAATCTTCTTTAACAGGGATAAATCATTTATTACTCTGATGTTGATGTTGTCTTGATATATTGGAGATATTAAGGGAACTTCAACTACCCTTATGGTTTTGAGAACTTCAACTATCTTCATGGTCTTGAGAACTTCAACTATCCTCATGATCTTGACTAATCATTGCTTTCTTTGATCTTCTTGCCTCTCTATCTTAGTGATCATAAGACTTGTCAAATGTATCACAACAGCTCAGGGTAGGTTTTTGGGATTATATGCCAATGAAAAGAAAGCTAAAATTTTATAAAGGCTCAAAGGAACAACTAGGGATTGATAATTAATAGGGTGGATACAAGTTGTTGGCTAACCAAACAATGCCTAGATCATTTCTCTCTTAAATAAATAGAGTTCAATTTCACCTCAAAAGTTTGTCAAAGCATGTTCTAAGACTGACTAGGACCTAGACAAAAGTAATTATGCAGGAGCCCTCTCTAAGTAAGCATACACAACTCAATGTTATAGAGCAATTCCCTCACCTAGTAAAGTTATTCGAATCATGATGCATAGATAGATTAATTCATGAATTATCAAGCTAGATTCCTCATCGGTTGAGTATCAAAATGAACATAGACCAATAAAAATTTTGATGAAAGTAATTTATTCAAACAAACATAATTTGAAAAATATGATTGTTCCAATTAAATATTAAAGAAAGTAAAATAAATAGATCAACACTCCAACCTAAGGGAAGTTCATTGAGTTGGAGTCGAAGATACTTCATTTATTTAGACATCTCAAGGGCAGGATTTTTTCCATTATCAAGGGCCATTGCTTCATCATCCATAATTAGCCCAAGCTTGCTTAGTAGCACATCATCTTTAGTAGCTTCTCTTTCCATATCATGACAAGATGACAAGATAAAACTCTTCATGAAAGTTGCAAGCGGTGGCGACCTTCCAAATTTAGGCAAAGGATCATTCTTAGTGTTAGGCTTATCATGCTCAGGCAGCTTTCCACTGTCAATCAAATCTTGGATCTTGTGCCTTAAGTGAACACATTTATCTGTCTTATGCCCTTGCATTTGATGGAATTGACAGAAGATCTTGACTTCAAAATTTGGTGGTAGAGGCTTATGTAGAGGCCGAGGTGTCAATGGTTGTAGCAAATCCATCTTTATTAGCTTATTGAGAACCCAAGACAGTGGCTTCACTAATTCTAAAAACTGCCTCATTCCTCCTTGACTAGTGGCATTAACATCAACTTCTTTTTGTGTGCTTTCATTGCCCGACTGGTAGTTCCCTTTCTCATTCCTTTTTATTGAAAAGTGATTCTTCTCCTTTTCACACTCTTCAATTTGTAGACCATCTTGGAGAAGATCTTTGAAGTCCCTTGTAAGGGTTTGAGACAGCCTTTCATGGAGGTTGGGCAGGACGCCTGTGATGATCATCCTTATTTGATCAAATTCATCAGGCCTTTTCTTGAGTAAAGCAGCCTTATTTCTCCATCTTTTCAGATAGTCCACAAAATTCTCATTTGGCCTTTGTCTAATGGACTCAACTTCCATTAAGGTAACTTCAAGCTCGCCATTATACCCATATTGCTGAATGAAAGGCTTGTATAACATGTCCTAATCTTTTTGAGTACTTTCCTCTAAGGTGTTGAATCAATTTTGGACAACAGGGTCCAATGAGAGCATGAAATATCTTAGGGTTTGGGCTTTAGTAGCTGGGGCAGACTGCATATAAGTGATATACTGCTTCACATGGAGATGGGGGTTTCCAGTTCCATTGAACTTTGCTAAGGATGGCATCTTGAACTTATAAGGAACATCTTCATCTTGTTCAAATAGTTTGTCAATCTCGAATATCTCTTCGGTTTTCAGCTTCTTCTCAAATTTCATTTCTAAATCAGCAATCATCTTTTCAACATCGGATGTCTCTATCTTTTCAATAGTTTCCTTCTCAACAACCTTTGGCTCCTTTTTGTCTTGAAGATCTTGGTAGTATCGAGCCCAATCATCATCATCAATGATCACCTTATCATCATCAAAAGCTACTTCACCAACTTTAGCCTTCCCCTTGTCTTTCTTGGTGCTAGCAGATGCTTCGTCATTGTTTCCTAAAATTACAGCTAGTTAATTCTTTATGGTCTCGTGTTTAGATCATTTTTGTACTAGTTTTTAGTGTGATTTTTATATGTTTTTAGTTAATGTTTTAATTGATTTTTGTTTTAAGTGTGTTTAAAGTGTTTGTTTTAGGTTTAAGTGCAAAAACTCCCTTGGAAGATCAAAACAGTGCAGGAAAAGCATGAATCAAGCAAGACATGGCCAAGCCAAATCAAGCTTGACCGTGTTGCCTCAAGAAATTCAAGGCAGAGCTTGACACGGCTAGGAGACACGGCCAAGCCACTGGCCGTGTCTCACCTAAAGAGCAAAAACAAAGAAACCACAAAGAAAGAGAAAAAATGAAGAAGCAGGAAGAGACACACTCAATGACACGGCCAAGCGACACGGCCAGCAAGCTTGGTCGTGTCCCATTTCATGCCAAAGACACCTAGACCAAGCAAAGAAGGAAAGAAAAGAAGCAGAAGGTGACACACCCAAGTGACACAGCCAAGCCAGTGGCCGTGTCACTGCTTGAAGAACAAAGAAAAGAAAGAAAGAAAGAAGAAGGCAGTGAAGGACATGGCCAGCAAGCTTGGCCGTGTCCCAAAGAAAAATGAGGGACATGACCAAGCCAAATCAAGCTTGGCCGTGTCACCCTTAATTTATATAAATTCTTGTGCGCAAAAGAGAATTGAGGGGAGACAACTAGGGTTTGAGGAGAGAGAGAAAAGAAAAGAGAAGGAGGGGACAAACACGATTTGGGATGAGGAGAGAGTGACACTCTCCTTGTCCCTTCATCTTCATCCTCCATCTTCATCTTCTCCATCTTCCATTAACAAGATCTTTGAGATTCTTTGGGATAAATTGGGTTAACAAGCTCATGAAGGTTGAAGAAGCTTCATTGAAAGGTTTGGTGACTTGAGAAAGCTCCATTCCATCTTCCAAAGGCAAAATCAATTGAAGAGTTGGTGACTTGAGAAATCTCCATCCAAAGGTTTGGTGACTTGAGAAAGCTCCATTCCATATTACAAAGGGGAATCAACCATTGAAGAGGGCTTGAGTTCTTCATCATACATCAAGTGGAGCTAGGAGGAAGACTAGTAATCCTACACTTGGCATCTTCACAAGGGGTTTTTTTATTCTCTCTTTTAATTCATTCTAATATTGTTTTTGTTGTATTAAGAGAATTGCTATTGCAATGAACAATTTGTATTTGATTTATATTGAGTTGAATGAATGTTTTAAATTGATGATGTTGAGCTAAACACCATGCTTAGGGTTTGTAGTATATTTGATTGAATGCTTTAATTTGATATTTTCATTGATGTACCTTGTTGTTGGTTGATTGCATTGGATTGTATGCTAGGTTAATAGATTAGCTACCTATTGATCTTTAGATATTGAATGAAGGATCGAGAGGTGAAATTCGATATCAGAATTATGCAATCGACTACCCTATGAATGAATTAGAAATATAAGTTCTAGGGTTTCATTAATTTGCAAATGTAAAATAATTGGTTATTGCTATTTCATGAATGTGAGAACTAATGAATTGCTAATTGACTAATTAACCTTAAGGAACAAATTAATTTACAAGGTTATGTTAATGGATAATTGAGAACTGAGCTTTGATTGAATGGACCTATAACCCTAGGCACCTTCCCAAGAATCAATTTGATCTTGTACAACCTTCGCACACCAACCCTATGCACGTTAATCTTAGGTTTAAATTATTCTCGCACCATTCCAACACAACAAACTTTCCGCATTTCAATAACTTAGCAATCAAGCTATTACGAACTATACCTTCCGTGGGAAATGACCTTAGGGCGATCACCTTTGCTACAGCTACCTCGTATACTTGCGAGTGACGCTTTGTAGTAGTACATAATTCAAGCACAACATCTCGACCATAGCCTCTTTTATTTCTTCCATCTTGGCATTGAGGGCATCATCCACCATTCTTTGAATTTGTTTAGGATCCATTGTTTTTGGTGAGCAAGTGATTGAGTCATTGCTAGATTCTTCGCTTTCGGTGTAGATCGAATTGTCGTAAGCTTTTGAACTATTGTAATCCAGGGCTGTGAGCCAGAAAGGATATGAGATGCAAATATATGCATGTATGCACAAACAATTAACAAACAAGGACAAATAGGACGTTCCTTCCAACCTTATAACATCCACACACGAATGGCGAGTCTCTTTTCCTAGGTAATATGGTTAACAAAATACCAATATGGGGCATCTTATTTTCGAATAATTCCCTCGAACGTTTTAACCAATAGTTATATTTTCAAAAATGGAAATCAATCCATGATAATTCCCATTAATTAGGTTTTAATCCATTCAACCAACTAAAGTAGCTTTTATGCTATATTGGATTAAAACTAAATTAAGAGGTTTATTATAAATAGATTTCTCAATTGAAAAAGTAACTAATGATTCATGCCAAAAACAAGCCCATGATTAATTATTCTTAGTATAAACTAGGCTCACAATTGATTTTTGGTATTTCGTAATTGACCCAAATAATTTGCAAGCTCTTTGTAAGGAAAGGTTGGATAAAAATAATTTTTTTTCTAAGCCCATTGTAAAAAGATTTTAGAAAAAATGGATTTTGGGCTTAGTATTTGGGTCATGAGCAAAAGAATTTTTAATTTGTTTTTAGAAAAGTCTTATGTCCAAAGACCATCTTGAAAAGTTTGAAAATAGCTTTGGTCTTTTGGATTTTAAAGAAAAATTTATTTGAGCTTACAATGTACTTAGGTAATATTAGAAAAAGAACAAACCAAATAAGCCATGATTTAAACCAAGAAAAATTAACCATAGTCCAACAACATGCATTTGGGGTAAAAACTAAGGAAAGTAACTAGGCCAATTACATGAGCTTTAGTCTTTGGGTTAAAAGGCTTAGGTTCCCAAAGCAAGTATATACCAAATGGTATGAGGCTATGAGTGGTTATGCCATGCTTGATCTTTATACCTTGTGTGAAAGTATGGTATCCCTTACATAACACAACACGGGTAACGCGGGCATCCTAACTCACGCACATGATGCAATCTAATATGATGCAATGGATAATATCATTATAAGAAAGAATAGAATAATAAAAAGACCAACAGAATCAAATTCTCTTATCCCCAGTGGAGTCGCCACTGTGAGCGGGGATTTTTACCCCCACTCCCGGTGGAATGGTTCTTGCAACTTCGGCACTGTTTAGGCTCGGGGCCTTAGAGAACACGGACCTAAGTTCGGAGAAAATGGAATCACCACCCATACGGGCAGGGAAAAAGAAAGGGGTGAATGACTCGATTCCTAAGGAATCCCCAACCCCCTAATAGGTTCGGAAAGTTGGGTACGTGTGGGGAAGGTAAGAAATGGTCCAGCACCCTTCACAACGCCTGGTTCATTAGAACCGGCCTCCTTTACAGGTCTTAATATTATAAAATTCTTAAATATAACAATGTTATCCATATTACATACAACAATTAAAATAAAGCATCGATATATTGAAAATCAAAACAATGTCCAAGCAAAACAAATAAATGGACACCCATCCGAAGATGGAAACATGCCCTTACATAATCCATGCCTAAATAGGACACCCACCGAAAGGTAGAAACATGTCCTTTACATTGGTTCTAAAATAGAAAATCAATTTAAATTACATGATATTTAACTAATGAGGTACCCACCAAGTGGAAACATACCTCTTATAACATTTGGAAATCTAAATAAATTGATAAAAGTAAATAACCATTCATCATAAATAAATCATTCATCAAAGATATTAAACATCAATAAAATGTAAACATCCATCCATGATAAACTAAATAAATCAAACATTGAACTTAAATAAACCAACAAAGCATTAAAAATAAATTAAAGCATATAATAGACTACATAATCAAATACAAAATTAAATAAAGTAAGTAAAGATTCAAATTAGGGCTACTATTTCTATTTAAGATTCTTTATTTAATATGTTTAGGGTTTTGGAATTTATGGGTTTAAGCTACTGTAAGTTTTAAAGGAATTGAAATGGATTAAAGTTTTATAATTTAAGAGGTTAATAAAGTTCTTTGATTAACCAAATTAGTGTTTGAGGAGTGAAATCATGAAATTAAGGTTTGGACACTTTAAAACATTAGGTTTATGATTATTAGCTATTGAATTATTATTTTTAGGCTTACTGTCTAAAAAAACACAATTTTGGATTTGGAAAAATAAATTAAGGTTTTGGAAAAATAATCAATATTTTGAAGTTTTAAAAATGAAATGGTTTAGGCTTTTGGATAAAAATAGTTTGAGATTTTGAGTTTTAATGAAATAACAAACGGTTCTTGAAGTTGAAGTAAGCAAGATAGATTTTAACAATTAATTGTTGACTACTGGATAGTTTTATGTTTTATAAAATTTGCCGGTGGGATTACGAATACCAATTGATCAATGTGATAATTAAAGCAAATGATTAAAGTTATTAAAACAAAAACCAAAGCAAACGATTAAAGTTATTAAAACAAAAACCAATTTACTGCATGTTCAAAGATCAAGATACTGTGTGCTCAAAGATCAAGTTACTGCATGCATCATGTTCTTATTAATCAAAAAAATGAAACTACTGTAAACATAAATAATTCATGATTAAAGATCAAACCTCCGCTCTTTGGTTCCTCCACAATTAACTTATGGATGAACAATTAACAAAGACAGCATTGTTGTCTTTGATGGATTGATTACTGATGAATGTTTGCTGCTAATCTTTTCTGTTTGTTGAAGTCTCTCTTTAATGTTCCTTTCTATCTTGTTAATGTTCCTTGCCGTCCCCTCTTAATGTTTTCTCCCCCTCTACTTCTGAATTCTAAAATGTTAATATTTATAGCCGAACCTCGCTCAGAATCCTTATCCTAATATAAATCAGTCCCTAAAACAAATTCTAGTTGAATTAGGAAACGTATTGATCCCATGTAGACCCGGTTGCCCTAGGTCAACATGAGACCAACCTCATGTCAACCTTGGGCTGCCCAAGTCGACATGAGGCATGCTCATGTCGATCTTGGGATGCCAAGGTTGACATGAAGCTTGTTCATGTCGACCTAGCCTCCCAAGGTCGACATGAAGCATGCTCATGTAGACCTAGCTTGCCCAAGTCGACATGAGGCGTGCTCATGTCGATCTTGGGCTGCCAAGGTCGACATGAAGCATGCTAATGTCTCCCAGGCCGGCCTCACTTAAATTATTATGGCCTTTTTTAACTTATGGACCGAAAAATTTTAATTTGGGCCAATTCCACTTGATTTTAGGGTTTTACAATCAAATATATGCCTCTTTAATCCAAACTGACTACTTTAAAAATTATAAACTAGGTTTAAATATTTAAAGTCAGATCAAATTTATTTTGGCATCCTTTAATTAGGACCATATCAAATTGGGATCAAAATTAAGGGTCTACACTCTTTGTAAGAAAAGGTTAGGTAAAAAGATTTTAGAAAAAACATATTTTGGGCTTTGTATTTGGGTTATGAGCAAAAGAATTTTTAACTTGTTTGGAAAAAAATTTTATGTCCAAAGACCATTTTGAAAATGTTTTGAAAATAGCTTTGGTCTTTTGGATTTAGAGAAAATTTTATTTTGAGCTTCCAATGTACTTAGGTCATATTAGAAAAAGAACAAACCAAATAAGCCATGATTTAAGCCAAGATAAATTAACCATAGTCAAACAACATGCATTTGGGGTAAAACCTGAGGAAAGTAACTAGGCTAATTACATGAGCTTTAGTCTTTGGGTTAAAAAGCTTAGGTTCCCATAGCAAGTATATGCCAAAAGGCACGAGGCTATAAGTTGTTATGCCATGCTCGATCTCCATACCTTGAGTGAAAGTATGGTATCCCTTACATAACATAACACGGGTAACACGGGTGTCCTAACTCACGCACACAATGCAATCTAATATGATGCAATGGATAATATCATTATAAGAAAGAATAGAATAATATAAAAGACCAATGAAATTGTGAGCGGGGATTTTTGCCCCCACTCCTGGTGGAATGGTTCTTGCGACTTCGGCACTGTTTAGGCTCGGGGCCTTAGAGAACACGGACCTAAGTCCGGAGAAAATAGAATCGCCACCCAGACGGGCCTAGAAAAAGAAAAGGGTGGATGAATCGATTCCTAAGGAATGCCCAACCCCTTAATTGGTTCGGAAAGTTGGGTACGTGTGGGGAAGGTGAGAAATGGCCCAGCACCCCCACAACGCCCGGTTCATTCGAACCGGCCTCCTTTATAGGTCTTAATATTATAAAATTCTTAAATATAACAACATTATCCATATTACACACAATAATTAAAAGAAAAGCATCAATATATTAAAATCAAAGCAAGGTCCAAGCAAAATAAATAAATGGACATCCATCCGAAGATGGAAACATGTCCTTACATCACATGCCTAAATAGGACACCCAACGAAAGGTAGAAACATGCCCTTTACATAACTTCTAAGATAGAAAAGCAAATTAAATTACATGATATTTAACTAATGAGGTACCCACCAAGTGAAAACATACCTCTTACAACATTTAGAAACCTAAATAAATTGATAAAAGTAAATAGTCATTCCTCATAAATAAATCATTCTTTAAAAGTATTAAGTATCCATGGAAAATAAACATCCATCCATGATAAATTAAATAAACCAAGTATTGAACTTAAATAAATCAAAGCATAATATGGAATTGAATAAGGTAAATAAAAATCCAAATTATAGCTATTGTTTCCATTTAGGGTTCTTTATTTCATGTGTTAGGGTTTTAGAATTCATAGAATTAGGCTACTGTGACTTTTTTAAGGAATTAAAATAGATTAAGGTTTTATGTTTTAAAAGGTTGGTAAGACTCTTTGATTAACCAAATTAAGGTTTGAATGGTGAAATCATGAAACTAGGGTTTTGGACACTTTAAAATACTTTTGATTTGTGGCTTTAAATGATGATTTCAAGCTTACTGTGTAAATTTAAAATATTTGTGTTTTTATGATTTTTAATGTTTTAAAGGATTAAGGTTTAGAAAAAGTTAGGGTTTAAGGTTTTAAAGGTGTTAGAGTTTACTATTTTAGGTTTAGAAGTTGAATTTGGGTTTAGTGTTTTAGAATTTAGGGTTTCGGTGGATGTTTAGGCTTTTAGGGTTTGAAAATCAATTTGATACTTTTATGAGATTTTATGAAAGTAAACCAAACGAATTAAAGTTTTTATAAATAGAAAAGATATTTTTTAAGGCTTTTTGAAAGAAACAGAATTTTAATTTAAGGTTTTGAAAAGAAATATGTTAATTTAGGGTTTTAAGATTTTGATGAAACAAAAGTAGCAATTGTAAGTTTTTTTGGAAAACAAAACAACGAAATAGTGTTTTTTAACTTTAGAAAAACTAAATTAAAGGTTCTGGGATTTTTTTTTTGATGAATTAAGCTACTGTAAACAAAATAACAAAAAGAATTTAGAATTCAAACCTTCTTTCGTGGGGTTGCACCAAAATTGCTTATTGGATCAACCAAATCAAATGCAGTTGATACCTTTGATGAATTGCTGAATTGATTTTCGGCTCTCTCAAAAAATCAGCTTGGTTCCCAGTTTTCCTTTACAGATTCGGTTTCCACTTTGTTCAAGTTTTTGTCCCTTCTTTTCTCCTAATTTTTGAATCCTAATCTTCCTCATTATTTATAGAAGTTTTTTTCATTGGTTTTTCCTAGTTACACATGGCATAAAATATTTAATAAGGAAAGGAAACAGAAACCTAATTGTATTAGGTTTCGAAAAATTTGCGTCAGAAAATTTTGGTGGCGAAAAAAAATTTCTGCGGAAAAATTGCACTGGCGAAAAAATTTGCCACAGGAAAAATTGTGCTGGCGAAAAAAATCTGCCGCAGGACGAACAGGCCTGCGGGCGGGCGAAGTGCGCCTGAGGGCCATTTCGCCCGTAGAAAAATCCTGCGGGCGAAATAGCCTTCGGCCAATCCGACCCTTTTTTTTATTTTCATTTTTATTTTTTTTATCTCTTTATTTATTTATTTATTTATTTATTTTTGTTTAACAAAAATTGTTTTTTTGGACTAAAAAATATATTAGACAATACAAATTATTTTGGACTAATTAAAATATATTAAACCGAACTGGGTCAAAAATTAAGGGTCTACAGTTTGCCCCCTGCTTGAATGATCTGAAACTTTAGTGAAAGAGAGTGAAAAGCAACAAGACTTAATTTTTGAGATGGTGGAGGTTTTGGGTTCTGATGGTGGAGGTTTTGGGTTCTGGACCTGGTTCAAGTTATGGACTCAAGGATAATTCTAGGCTCTGGACCTAAGAAAAATTTGGGTTCTGGACTCGAGCTAAGTTCTGAACTTAGAAACAAATTCTAGGTTCTGGACCTAAGGAAAATTTTGGGTTCTGAGCCCGAGCTGAGTATTGGACTCAAGGATAATTATAGGTTCTAGACCTAAGGAAAATTTGGGTTCTGGGCCTGGTTCGAGTTCTAGACTCAAGAATAATTCTAGGTTCTAGACCTAAGGAAAATTTGGGTTCTTGACCCGGTTCGAGTTCTGGACTCAAGAATAATTCTAGGTTCTGGACCTAAGAAAAATTTGGGTTCTGGACCCGGTTCGAGTTATGGACTCAAGGATAATTCTAGGTTCTGGACCTAAGAAAAATTTGGGTTCTGGACCCGGTTCGAGTTGTGGACTCAAGAATAATTCTAGGTTTTGGACCTAAGGAAAATTTGGGTTCTGGACCCAGTTCGAGTTCTGGACTAAAGAATAATTCTAGGTTCTGGACATAAGGAAAAATTGGGTTCTGGACCTGGTTCGAGTTTTGGACTCAAGAATAATTATAGGGTCTTGACCTAAGGAAAATTTGAGTTCTAGATCTGAGGTAATAATTTTTTATTCCAAAAAGTTTGGCTAATTTTTATGCATATATATTCTTATTTCCCCCTAGGTGTAAAAATATTTATATACCTGCAATTATTTGAATGCTTAAAATGAATAAATGAATTTACTGTTTATTTACTGTGTAATCACTGTTCATGCACTATTTACTATTCATAAATAGTAAATTCACTGTTTGCAAATAGTATCAAATAGTACTTACTATTGAAAATAGTAATTTTGAATCAATAGTAATACTATTTATAAATAGTAAAATTTACTGTTCAATAATAGTAATACTATTCATGAATAGTAAAATTTTCTATTTATGAACAGTATTAAATTTTGTTTTTTGCTTGCCATTTCTCTATAAAAACTCACCATTCCTTCATTTCATTTCATAGCACGATTTCAATTTCATAATTCTCTCAAATTTCTTTCAATTTTAGCACATATTTTTTCAAAAACAATGCATGCTTCGAGGTCAGGGACTCATTCTAATGCCGAGTTATTGGAGTTTATCTGGCATCATGAAGATGGAAATTTAGATATACTAGCCAGGATGCCTCTCCATCGCAGTTCCAACCAAAAGAGTGAAGTAATTATTTCTTCCTTTTTTTTCTTTGATTTTTTTTTTCTGTTTTGCGCTCTTTTTTTTTGTTATACATATTTTTTGTATTTTTTGTTATTATTTGTTATTGTGAAAAAATAAATTAATTTAAGTAGATAGAATAATACGTACTTACTTGGTATTAACTTACCTGGGTCTGTGTTAGCATGATCGTTGCATTGTTCGGGCTGGAGGGTGTATCTATAAGGCCCGACAATGGTACGATGTAGTGCCTTCTCGAGTAAGGCGGATTATCTGAGATTGCGCCTTTGAGTAGTTCATCTTACAATTGCCATCCGAGGAATATCAGATAGACCGGAGCGTAGTCCAGGCTCTTGCAGAGCGATGGTTGGATACAACCCACACTTTTCACTTGCCCATTGGAGAGATGACAATTGGTCCAGTCGATTTTACTGCCATAACTGGCCTTCGATATGATGGTGCTCCGGTTCCTCTGACCAACGATATTTTAACATTTGAAGAAATTCAAGAATTAATTGGTATGGAACCATCATATAAAGGGCCTTTTAAGATAAAAAATTGAGCCAATTCGTAGTTATTGGATGAACTACGAAGGATGGGTTGGCAGAGACACGGCCGAACTGTATATATGCTCGGGTCGACCATCTTAGGCAGCACTGAATCGTCCATTCACTTTTCAGTGTTGAGTGCCCTTTCTTATCTAAGAATGGTACCATCTTCTGGTTGGGGTGAAGCTGGTCTCGCTTGTCTTTACCATGGTCTTGATAAGCTTTGCCGAAACAAGAAGTCTTTTGTCGGCTTGATGGCGGTTGTCGAGGTATTCTTTTCCTTCACCAATATTATTTCCACTCTTTTCTTACATGGATTTGATCTTTACTATTATTGTTGTAGGTATGGGCATATGAACATAACTTCATGAGGGTACCCGGTATTTCTCGAGAGAGAGTTGGGTATCCGAGATTAAATTATTGGTTGTCCAATCGTGTGAACGTTCTTGGCTCTCATCATGTGCATACTCACCGCTATGTGTTGAGCCGCTTAACCTGGGACCAGGTAAAATAACATTAGTATGCTTTAAATTTTATGTAAAAGTTTTACTTACCTTATGTTATTTCGCAGGTGAATTTGGCCTGGTGGAGCCCAGAAGAGCGAGCAAACAGGTCTCCTTTGATAAGGGCTGCACTGTCTTTCCAACATTCTCTCCGTATTATTGCTGGCCCAGTGTCTAGCGGCTGGTTTCTCGGGGAGAGAGTTTATGAATGGTTTCTTGATCCAGAGCAGCAGAGGTTTTTGATGCAAATTCTGAAATATACTATGAATATTATGTCGATGCCGGAGGATGCATGGTGGTCAGCCCGGTATGGTTATGGTGCCGAGTCATTTCTTCATTTACCGGGTCCATAATATGCCCATTTTATTCGAATAAGACTTTTGAACTTTGATGTATCTCCTGTTGGTGTGCGGGAGATTTTCGATGAAAATGAGGGTAGAGATGAAGAGGAACATCACGGAAATACAGGAGAGTCTGTTCCACATCTCGGGGCCAGTACTTCTCAGGTAAAACTTTTACCATTTTTCCCTTGCAACTGCTTCTTTTTTTTAACTCTTTAATAATTGCTGTAGGCTGTTGGCTCGTTTGATCATGAGGCTGGACCTTCTTTTACTGCCCCTTTATCTACTCATTCTAGCCCGCCAGATATGCCATCTCATCCGCAGGGCATTGATATGAACTATTTGGTACATTTCTTATTTCATGTTAACTTATGCTATATGTATGCATGATTATGTATGCTCTTACCTTTTTCCTTCTTGGCTCACAACAGATGCTCGAAGAACAAAATAATAAACTTCAAGAAGAGTTGGCTGCAAGTCGTCAGCAGGCTTCTCATTTTGAAAGTTTATATCATCAATCCAAACAACATTTTCGAGATTTCCGATTTCAGGGGATGAGGGATCCCGGTGATTCTTCATCAAGAGGCCTCCAGACTGACAACCATGAGATCCTTTCGTCTACTTCTGATGAGGACCATGACGGATCAAACCTTCAAGGTAATAAAGATTTTGGTGCTCCCACTTTGGGTGATCCCGGGACGAGTAATCTGTCGAGTTTTGGTGCTCCCGCTTTGGACGGACTTGGGACGAGTGATTTGCCCCCTCCTCCAATAGGCAATGAATTTTTCAAGGCTTTATTTGATGACCTACCACCACCCTTTTAGTGATATTCAAATATTATAGCCATTGTAAAATCTCATATAATAATAAAAAAAATACAATTTTCCTCTTTAATGTAACTCTTTTTTTTTTTCCGTTACTGCACCACTTTTCCACTTTTTTTTTATATCATAGTACCTAATATTTTGCTAAACCAAATCCAAAGTGGAAAAGGAAATTATGACCAATTCCTTTCATTATGCCATATGGTCTTACCCTTTCCCATCACCTTTTCCTTTTCATTTTTGGAAAAAGTTTGTTTCTTCTATATATATCACCCTTCATGCCATATTTTAATACATAAACCAAAATTCTTTCCCTTTCAACGTGAAGACCCCCCCTTTAACAATTTTAATAATTTTTTTTTCATTTATTCACCATGACCGTGTATCATTTAAAAAGAATAAAAATTCTATTTAAGAACATGGATGCCATTCATTGGAAGCAAATTTCATGGTCAAAACTTGATGTTTTAAAATATTTTCAAAATGTCAAATTGGACCACTCCTTACATGTCGTAGCTTCCTTTTGGAATATGGATTCCAGGGTATTTAAAATTAATGGCTTTAAAATATGTCCCTTGATTGAAGAATTTGAGGCCATCCTTGGACATCCCAATAATCAACAAATGGTGTTACCCACATTGATTTCCAAGACTCAACAGAAGATGCAGATGTTATTTCAAATTCTAAAATTTGAAGTTCTTCGGTTGATGAGAGGTGAAAAAATTATATTTGCCCCTTTGATTGACTTTTGCCTCTCTCATGTGGCCCCTACTAAGGCATGGGGACGCATGCTCTGTCTTTGCTTGCTCGGCCAATTCTTGCTTATTTCTTCCGACGGTGATATTGATCCACGAGCATTGGATATTATGGACCAAATGGAAGGAGGCTTGTAGCCGATACCTGTGATCTTAGCCGAGACCTTAGTTGGATTAGACCGATTTAAACCAGGATTGTCAAAGAGACTGACTGGGAGTCCGTTGCTGCTTCTTGTAATTACCTAAATTGCCCTTTCGGGTTTTCAATTTAGGTTTTCTTTTTCTTTTCTTACTCTAACGTTTTCCTAGTCCACCCATACATGTTTTTGGAACTAGCGAGCTGTCTTAATTTTGCCTAAGCTGCCCTTGCAGGTTTTCAACTTAGCGGACTCTTTTTTTTTTAATTTAATTCTTTCTTCCCAGATTTGGCTCCAGGAGCGTCTTTGCTTGCTTGATACTCCGTCCATGGATTTTGCCAGATACCTGCCACGTCATCATTTTGCTAGAAAGCTGCTCCATCCTGCTTCTTCATATGCTGACTGGGTTAACTGGATCCACTCACGCTCTGAAGTCAATATCCGTTGGTTGGTACCTTGGTGGAAGATTTCTCGTATCACCATGCGGACATACTTTATGTACGTTCCCCTTGCTGCTCTTCGTCAAGGTACATGTTATGATCCTCGCCGACTTAGGCGTCAGTATGGAGCTAAGCCTCGTGATCCTGACTTTGCTCCCGACTTAGACATGCCTTGCTTGACTGAAGCCTACTTGGATCAGATGAGGCAAAGCTGGCCTGCACATTACACTTATCAATTGCCATAGATTTTACATTTGTCAATTCAGAAAGTGTATTGTTAGGATGAAAAAATAATTAAAGTAATAAAAGATGCTTCTTTTCCATTTATAATTTGTCATCACCTTTTGCTATTGTGTTTATTTATTTTATCCATATCTGGTCGAATACTTATAACAGTGCACATAGAACAATTTTAACATGAATTCTATTTTATTAAATTGGGGAACAACCAAACATAAAGCCAGCATACACAAGATTACTCTTGTTGCCAATTAGCCCTTTCGAGTTTTCTAATTGATGATTTTCTCTCATTTAGCCCTAATTGTTGCCTAGCCCAACCTTTCGGGTTTTTGAAACTAGCGGACTGCTCTAACTTTTGCCTAGGCCGCCCTTTTTGGGTTTTCAACCTAGTGAGCTCTTTTTTTTCTTTTTTTTTATCATACATAAAACCTCTTCAACCTATCAATGTTTACTGGCTCACTAAATTCGTTCCAGTCCATGTCTGACAACTTCACAGCACCTTTGCTCATGACTTGTTTCGCGACATATGGACCTTCCCAGCTAGGTCTGAACTTCCCTCTTGGATCAGATACATTAGGCTTACATTGTTTCAACACCAAATCTCCAACTCTGAATTTTTTGACCTTAACCCTTCTATTATAGGCCCGAGCTATCTTCTTTTGATACAGTTGGTGATGATATAGTGCCTTTAACCTTCTCTCTTCTAGTATAGCTAACTGTGTGTATCTGCTTGCTACCCATTCCATTTCAGGTAGTTCAGCTTCCAAGGCTACTCTTAACGACTTGATCTCAATTTCAATTGGCAATATTGCTTCCATCCCATAAACCAAAGAGAACGGTGTCATTCCAGTAGGTGTTTGCACACTTGTCCTATATCCCCATAAAGCAAAGGGAAGCATCTCTTAACAATCCCTGTAAGTCTTGGTCATCTTGGACAGAATTTGCTTAATTGTCTTGTTTGTTGCTTCTACTGCACCATTAGCCTTTGGTCTATAAGGAGAGGATCGATGATGATGGATGTGGTACTTGGAGAATAAATCCTTAACTGCTCCTTAAAACTGTACCCCGTTGTCTGATATCACACTGTGCGGGACCCCATATCTGCAGATAAGGTTCTTTTTAATAAACCTAGCCATTTGACTTGCACCCAGCTTGTTAAAGGATTAAGCTTCGACCCATTTTGAAAAATAATCTACTGCTACTGCAATGAATCGGTGACCGTTTAAAGCTGTAGGATGTATCTCTCCTATAATGTCGATACCCCAGGTGGCAAATGGCTAGGGTGAAGACATTGAATGCAGTTTTTCAGGAGGCATGTGATTCAAGTTACCATACATCTGGCACTTCTTGAAAAACTCAATACAGTCTCTCTCCATGGTCAACCAATAGTAACCTTGTCGAATAACCTTCTTAACTAGGGCCAAACCACTCATGTGTGAACCGCAACTTCCCGCATGTATTTCTGACATGATGCGCTCCACTTCAGGTTTTCTTAAACATCTTAAATACACTCCATCAGGCCATCTTTGATATAACTCTCCATGGAAGGTAATGTATTGCAATGACCACCTCCTTATGGCTCTTCTCTCTTTCTTCGTTGCCCCCGACGGGTTTTCTCTTTCCTCCAAAAATCATCTTATAGTATCATACCACGCATCATGGTCTGTATCAACTTCCATGATTGTCTCATATTCATAGCAAGAAGTTGATGAACTGGTCAAGATTAGAGGCTTAAGGAATAGGCTAACAGGGTTTTCCCATACCGAAGCCAATGTGGCTAGGGCATCAGCCATCTGATTTTCTTCCCTTGATAGGTGTATAAACCTACACTCCTTAAAGTTCTTCTTCATCATGGTCAAGTAATGGTGGTATGGTTTCAATTTTTCTTCTTTCAACTCCCATTCACCATTTACTTGGGATATAACTAGCAATGAATCGCCATAAACTTCCACCTTATCCACCTTCATAATCATTAGGGTTTCCAAACCGAAAATACAAGCTTCGTACTCTACCATATTATTGGTTGCCCTAAATTTCAATTTTTTGGCTAAAGGGATGAGTTCCCCTTCGGACGATTCTAGTATAACTCCCAAACCTGCTCCTTTCCTGTTTACTACTCCATCAAAATACATTTTCCACCCTTGTACTTCAATTGTTTCTAAATGTTCATCTGGAAATTCCAAGATTACCTCTTTGCTATCCGACAATGGTTGTTGGGCCAAGAATTCTGCTACCGCTCTACCTTTGATCGTTTTCCTAGTCACATACTAAATCTCAAATTCTTCTAATTTTATCAACCATCGACCATATTTCCCAATTAAAGAGGGTGTCTCCCTTAAGTACTTCATTGGATCCAACCTGGAAATTGCTTGCACACTATACGATTGAAAGTAATGTCGTAACTTCTTAGAAGACCAAACCATGGCTATACAGGTCTTTTCAATGATACTATACTTAATTTCATAAGGTAGCAGCTTTTTACTCAATTAGTAAATGGCATGCTTAATCCTCTACTCATCTGCTTGGGCTAGCATGGCTCCTATCGACTCTTCTTCTACTGCTAAGTATAGTAATAGAGGTTTGCCGAGTTTAGGTGGTTTCAAAACAGGTGGATTCAACAAATACTCTTTTATTCGATCAAAGGCCTTTTGACACTCTTCATTCCATACGATCGGCTGATTCTTTCTAAGCAATTTGAAGATAGGCTTACAAATTGTTGTGAGCTTTGCTATAAATCTACTAATGTACTGCAGTTTACCAATGAATCCCTGAACTTCTCTCTCCGTCTTAGGGGATGCCATATCCCTGATTGCTTTAACTTTGTTAGGATCAATCTCAATGCCATTCGGACCAATCACATGTCCCAATAATTTGTATGAAGTAACACCCAACACACACTTCTTCAGGTTCAATCTTAGCTTATATTTCAAAGCTCTATCGAAAAATAATTCTAAGTTTTGGAAGTGTTGTTCCCTTGTATCTGATTTGACCATCATATCATCAACATATACTTCAACTTCTTTATGCATCATGTCATGAAATAGTGTGGTGGCCATCCTTTGGTAAGTTGCTCCAGCATTCTTTAAACCGAAAGGCATCACCCTATAACAAAATATACCCCATGTAGTAATGAAAGCAGTTTTGGCTTTATCCTCTTGGGCCATTAACACTTGATTGCATCTAGAAAATCTATTTACAAATGAGTGTAGCATGCTAGAGGCTGCACTATCAATGAGAACATCTATATGAGGTAAAGGAAAATCATCCTCAGGGGAAGCCTTGTTTAAATCTCTATAGTCCACGCAGACCCTTATCCTTCCATCTTTCTTTGGCACGGGTACTATGTTGGCTAGCCAATCTGGGTATTCTATCACTTCAAGGAACTTCACTTGTATTTGCTTAGTGACCTCTTCTTTAACCAATTCAGCCCACTCAGGTCTTAATCGCCTAAGCTTTTGTTTGACAGGTTTAATATGAGTGTAAGTCGGAATATGATGCACGACTATGTCTCGATCTATCCCCGACATATCTTCATAAGACCAGGCAAATACTTCTTCATATTTTTTGAATATTTTTTCAAATCTCTCTCTCTCATCAGGAGTAAGGTCGGATGCTATGCTAATGTTTTTAGGATTTTCAGTTGTTCCCAAATTTAATGATTGTGTGTTAACAAAATTAATATTAAAGATGTTCATGTAACTACTATTTGAATGTATGCAACCATCAGGAGAAACATCACACAAGTAAGCAAAATCAGACTTTATTGCATTCATTTTGGAAAAGAAAACATCATCATCCTCATACAAAGAAGACAAATTAAAATCAAAATCAAAATCATTGTTCTCAGAATCATAAAGCAGGATATCTTCAAACTTTTCTTTAACCAGGGCAGCAATATCCTCCGGAGTCTTCTCGGCTTTCAAGACAGCTTCGTTCTTCTCTTTTGGATTGGATTCTTTGCTGGTTGGCAGGGTGAGTTCTTTCTTCACTTGCTCCACTAGCTTGTCAACATCTGCAAAAATTTTAAAACTTGGGATTAACTTACCCATGAACATGATTGGCTCAGGCTTTCCTTGGAGTGGTCCCATATCTGGAGCTTTGACAAAAATCTCTTCAAGTGGTGGGAAGCTCATCTTCTCACTCTTTTTTGGCTGGAGATTATTGTCTTCATCATATCCCAACCCTTTCTTGGAAGTTTGAGTTCTAAAATCTGGTAACTTTGTCAAACCGGCCTTACCTTTTCCAAGACCAGCTCCGGGAAGGTAGTTCATGTTCTTCATCATATTCAAGACTTTGGAGTCCATTACTTCATCATCAGAAATTGCAGCTACTTGAAAACCATTGAGAGGCCTCTCAATCATTAGAGCGTTAACAATCTCATTATCTTCAGCTTCAATGACCACTGTCTCATCTCCGTTGGGGAACTTGATCTTTTGATGAAGGGTGGAAGGAACTCCACCAAGAGGATGAAACCATGGTCATCCCAATAGCAAGGCAAAAGTAACCGGTATGTCTAAAATAACAAACTCAACAATAGATTCAATTGGACCAACCTTGACAGCCGCTTTGAAAGTCCCTTCGGTATGCCTCTTAGTGTTGTCATAAGCACAAATCGCTATCTCGGTCGGGTTTAGATCTCTTGTTGACATGGCTAGCTTTGTCAATATCTTGAGTGGACAAACATTTATGGTGGACCCATCATCGACCATTACACAAGGAGTCCTCTTCCCCTTGACTTCTATTTTGATAAAGAGAGGGCGGATGTGGTCTCTCCCCTCCTCTGGTAAGTCCGCATCCGAAAAAGAAACTGCTCCTATATTAACTTCACTCTTTTCTTAAACCTCTTCACATTTCATTACTTCCCCAATTTTTATGAAGTTGATCAACTCCTCCGGTGTTGTGGAGGTAGAGATTGGCATGCTAGCTAAGGCTTTGGCTATAGTTTCTCCGTGCTTTTTAGAAGTAGCTAATAAGTCCCAAATGCTAACACTTGCTTGGGTTCTTTTCAATTGCTTGAGCACAGTATCATCTTCTTCTACTTCAACTTCCTTTCCCTTATTAGTTTCTACCTCCTTAGGTGGTGGCCTTGCATAAGGCTTATCGGATCTAGTTTTAATTACTTCATCTTCTTCGGGCTCGGACCAAGTCCACTCCTCCTTCTTGGATACAATATCATCATCACTATCACTTGAATCCCAAAACCCGTTGACAACACAAATCGTTACTTCTCCACCCACATCTTGAAAAGAAGACATGACAAAGTCCTCATGCAAACCTCCTCCAATCATAAAGGTTGCCGGTGGTGGTACCCTATTGAATTTTGGCAATGGGTTGCCTTTGGTGTTTGGCTTGTTGGGCTCGGGTAGCTTCCCATTATCAATTAGATTTTGGATCTCATGTTGCAACCACACACATCTATCCGTGTCATGCCCTTACATTTGGTGAAACTGACAAAATGCTTTGTTGTCAAAATTAGGTGGGAGAGGGTTAGGCAAAGGACGAGGATTTAAGGGTTGTAGTAATCCCTTTCTTTGAAGCTTATTGAGAACCTAAGACATCAGTTTTCCTAATTCTAAAAATTGTCTCCTCGTTCCTTGGTTAGTAGCATTAACACCGATGGCCTTTTGTATGCTTTGGCTACTAGATTGATAGCTCCTTTTCTCATTCCTTTTTGTTGCAAAACGGCTCTTCTCCCTTTCGTATTCTTCAATTTGCAAACCAGCTTGAAGAAAGTCTTTGAAATCGCGGATGAGTGTATGAGACATCCTCTCACGAAGACTAGGCAACACCCCTCTCACAATCATCCTTGTTTGATCGGATTCATCGGGCCTCTTCTTGAGTAAAGCAGCCTTGTTTCTCCATCTCTTCACATAATCTACAAAATTCTCATTCGGCCTTTGCCTAATGGACTCCACTTCCATTAAGGTAACTTCTAACTCCACATTATATCCATATTGTTGGATGAAGGCTTTGTAAAGTAGATCCCAATTCTTTTGTGTTCCATCATCTAAGGTATTGAACTAGCTTTGGACAACAGGGTCCAATGAGAGCATAAAGTACCTTAGGGTTTGAGCCTTAGTAGCTCGGGTAGACTGCATGGCAGTGATATACTACTTCACATGGAGATGAGGATTTTTGGTGCCATTGTACTTAGCAAAGGAAGGCATCTTGAACTTATATGGGACTTCTTCATCTTGTTCGAATAGTTTGTCGATCTCAGACATCTCTTCGGTTTTTAACTTCTCAAATTTCTTTTCTAAATCAGCAATCATCTTTTCAACATCGGATGTCTCGGTCTTTTCAATAGTTGCTTTCTCAACAACCTTTGGTTCTTTCGTCTTCTCTTGAACATCTTGGTAGTATTGAGCCCAATCATCATCGTCATCAATGATCACTTTTTCATCATCAAAAACCACCTCGCCAACTTTAGTCTTCCCTTTATCCATTGGCTTCTTAGTACTAGCAAATGCCTCAGTATGATTCTCAAAAATTGCAATCAATTGGTTCTTCATGGTCTCAGCTAGGGCCTCTTTTATTTCTTCCATTTTGGCGTTAAGCGCCTCATCCACCATCCTCTGAATTTGTTCGGGCTCCATTATTTTTGGTGAGCAAGTGATTGAGTCATTACTAGATACTTTATCTCCGGCGTAGGTTGGATTATTGTAAGCTTTTGAGCTATCGTAATCTAGGATTGTGAGTCAGAGAGGATCAATGATATGAGATGCAAATGTATGCATGTATGTATGTATGCACGAACAATCAATAAACAAGGATAAATAGGACGTTCCTTCCAACCTTATAACATCCACACACGAATGGCCAGTCTCTTTTCCTAGGTATATGGTAACAAAATACCAACATGGGGCATCTTGCTTTTGAATAATTCCCTCGGACGTTTCAACCAATAGTTATATTTTCGAAAATGGAAATCCACCCATGATAATTCCCATTAATTAGGTTTTAATCCATTCAACCAACTAAAGTAGCTTTTACGCTATATTGGATTAAAATGAAATTAAGAGGCTTATTATAAATAAATTTCTCACTTGAAAAAGGTAACTAATGGTTCATGCCAAAAACAAGCCCATGGTTAATTTATTCTTAGTGTAAACTAGGCCCACAATTGATTTTTAGTATTTCATAATTGACCTAAATATTTTTGCAAGCTCTTTATAGGAGAAGGTTGAGTGAAAATAGTTTTGTTTCTAAGCCCATTGTAAAAGATTTTAGAAAAATGGATTTTGGGCTTAGTATTTGGGCCATGGGCCAAAGAATTTTTGATTTGTTTTTGGAAAAGTCTTATGTCCAAAGACCATCTTGAAGAATTTTGAAAATAGCTTTGGTCTTTTGGACTTTGAGCTTACAATATACTTAGGTCATATTAGAAAAAGAACAAACCAAATAAGCCATGATTTAGACTAAGATAAATTAACCATAGTCAAACAACATGCATTTGGGGTAAAACCTAAGGAAAGTAACTAGGCCAATTATATGAGCTTTAGTCTTTGGGTAAAAAGGCTTAGGTTCCCATAGCAAGTATATACCAAGCGGTGCGAGGCTATGAGTGGTTATGCCATGCTCGATCTCCATACCTTGAGTGAAAGTATGGTATCCCTTACATAACACAACACGGGCATCCTAACTCATGCACACGATACAATCTAAGATGATGCAATGGATAATATAATTATAAGAAAGAATAAAATAATATAAAGACTAATGAAATCAACTTCTCTTATCCCCAGTGGAGTCGCCACTGTGAGTGGGGATTTTTGCCCCCACTCCTGATGGAATGGTTCTTGCGACTTCAACACTGTTTAGGCTCGGGCCCTTAGAGAACACAAACCTAAGTCCAGAGAAAATGGAGTCGCCACCCGGACGGGCCGGGAAAAAGAAAGGGGTTGATGACTCGATTCCTAAGGAATTCCCAACCCCTTAATGGGTTCGAAAAGTTGGGTACACGTGGGGAAGGTGAGAAATGGCCTAGCACCTCCACAACGCCCGGTTCATTGGAATCGGCCTCCTTTACAGGTCTTAATATTATAAAATTCTTAAATATAACAACATTATCCATATTACACACAATAATTAAAAGAAAGCATCAATATATTAAAATCAAAGCAAGGTCCAAGCAAAACAAATAAATGGACATCCATTCGAAGATGGAAAACATGTCCTTACATCACATGCCTAAATAGGACACCCACCAAAAGGTAGAAACATGCCTTTTACATAAGTTCTAAGATAGAAAAGGAAATTAAATTACATGATATTTAACTAATGAGGTACCCACCAAGTGGAAACATACCTCTTACAACATTTAGAAACCTAAATAAATTGATAAAAGTAAATAGTCATTCCTCATAAATAAATCATTCATTAAAAGTATTATGTATCCATGGAAAATAAACATCCATCCATGATAAATTAAATAAACCAAGTATTGAACTTAAATAAATTAAACCATGTAAAATAAATCAAAGCGTAATCAAATATGGAATTGAATAAGGTGAATAAAAATCCAAATTATAGCTACTGTTTCCATTTAGGGTTCTTTATTTCATGTGTTAGGGCTTTGGAATTCATAGAATTAGGCTACTGTGACTTTTTTAAGGAATTAAAATAGATTAAGGTTTTAGGCTTTAAACGGTTGGTAAGACTCTTTGATTAACCAAATTAAGGTTTGAATGGTGAAATCATGAAACTAGGGTTTTGGAAACTTTAAAATACTTTTGATTTGTGGCTTTAAATGATGATTTCAAGCTTATTGTGTAAATTTAAAATATTTGTCTTTTTATGATTTTTAATGTTTTAAAGGATTAAGGTTTAGAAAAAGTTAGGGTTTAAGGTTTTAAAGGTGTTAGAGTTTACTATTTTGGGTTTAGAAGTTGAATTTGGGTTTAGTGTTATAGAATTTAGGGTTTCGATGGATGTTTAGGCTTTTAGGGTTTGAAAATCAATTTGATACTTTTATGAGATTTTATGAAAGTAAACCAAACGAATTAAAGTTTTTATAAATAGAAAAGATGTTTTTTAAGGCTTTTTGAAAGAAACAGAATTTTAATTTAAGTTTTTGAAAAGAAATATGTTAATTTAGGGTTTTAAGATTTTGATGAAACAAAAGTAGCAATTGTAAGTTTTTTTGGAAAAAAAAGCAACAAAATAGTATTTTTAATTAGAAAAACTAAATTAAAGGTTCTGGGATTTTTTTTTGATGAATTAAGCTACTATAAACAAAAAAACAAAAAGAATTTGGAATTCAAGCCATTTTTCGTGGGGTTGCACCAAAATTGATTCTTGGATCAACCAAATCAAAGGAAGTTGATACCTTTGATGAATTGCTGAATTGATTTTTGGCCCTCTCAAAAAATCAACTTGGTTCCAAGTTTTCCTTCACAGATTCGGTTTCCACTTTGTTCAAGTTTTTGTCCCTTCTTTTCTCCTAATTTCTGATTCCTAATCTTCCTCCTTATTTATAGAAGTTTTTTTCATTGGTTTTTCCCAGTTACATACGAAATACAATATTTAATAAGAAAAGGAAACTGAAACCTAATTGTATTAGGTTTTGAAAATTTTGCGTCAGAAAATTTTGCTGGCAAAAAAAAAACTGTTGTGGAAAAATTGCGCTTGCGAAAAAATTTGCCGCAGGAAAAATTGTGTTGGCAAAAAAAGCTGCCGCAGCGAACAGGCCTGCGGGCGGACGAAGTGCGCCTGTGAGCCATTTCGCCAGGCAGGAAATTCCTACGAGCAAAATGGCCAGGCGCTCGCAGGTTTTTCCTGCGAGCGAAATGGCCTTCGGCCAATCCGACCCTTTTTTTTATTTTCATTTTCATTTTTTTTATCTCTTTATTTATTTATTTATTTATTTTTGTTTATTATTTTTGAAGCAAATATTACTTACTTAAAATAACAACAATTATTTTTTTGGACTAAAAAATATATTGGACAACACAAATTATTTTGAACTAATTAAAATATATTTGACCGAACTGGGTCAAAAATTAAGGGTCTACAGGAATCAACTTCTCTTATCGCAGTGGAGTCGCCACTGTGAGCGGGGATTTTCGCCCCCACTCCCTGTGGAATGGTTATTGCGACTTTGGCACTGTTTAGGCTCGGGGCCTTAGAGAACACGGACCTAAGTCAGAAGAAAATGGAGTCGCCACCCGGACGGGCCGGAAAAAAGAAAGGGGTGGATGACTCGATTCCTAAGGAATTTCCAACCCGTTATTGGGTTCGGAAAGTTGAGTATGTGTGGGGAAGGAGCGAAATGGCCCAGCACCCCCGCAATACCCGGTTTATTGGAACTCGCCTCCTTTACAGGTCTTAATATTATAAAATTCTTAAGTATAACAATATTATCCATATTACATGCAACAATTGAAATAAAACATCGTTATATTAAAATCAAAACAATGTCCAAACAAAGCAAATAAATGGACACCTATCCAAGGATGGAAACATGTCCTTATATCATCCATGTCTAAACTAATAGGATACCCACCGAAAGGTAAAAACATGTCCTTTACATTGGTTTAAAATATAAAAGCTTATTTAAATTACATAGAACTTAATTAATGAGGTACCCACAAAGTGGTAACATACATCTTACAACATTTGGAAATCAAAATAAATTGATAAAGGTAAATAACCATTCATCATAAATAAATCATTCATCAACGATATTAAACATCAATCAAAATATAAACATCCATTCATGATAATTTAAATAAACCAAGCCTTGAACTTAAATAAATCAAAGCATATAATAAACTACATAATCAAATAAGGTAAGTAAAGATACAAATTGAAGTTTACTGTTTCTCATTTAAAGCTCTTCAATTAATATTTAAGATTTTGGAATTTATTGTTTTAGGCTACTGTAAGTTTTAAGGGAATTAAAATGGATTTAGGTTTTATAATTTAAGAGATTGATAAGGTTCTTTAATTAACTATATTAGGGTTTGAGGTGTAAAATCATGAAATTAGTTTTTTAGAATATCAAAACATTAGGTTTATGATTATTAGCTATTGGATTATTGTTTTTAGGCTTACCGTGTTGAATTTTAATATTTAGGTTTTAATGTTTTAAGGTTTTAAGGATTAGGTTTTAGGAAAACTAGGGTTTAAGATTAGCTTGTTTGAGGTTACTGTCTTGATTTTGGAAGTTGAATTAGGGTTTTTAGTATTTCGGAGAATTTATTTGATTTTAGAATTTGGAAAAACAATTTATAGTTTTATAAAGCTTTATGTGATTTTTGGAAGCTGTAAGTTAAATTTAGGGTTTTAAGGTTTTGAAAAATTGGAAAACAGATTACAATTTTGGGGAATTAATAAAACGATTTAAGGTTTTGGAAAGTTGGAAAGTAGATTAGGATTTTAAGATTTTGAAGAAATAGATTAGTAATTTTAGGGTTTTTGAAAATAGAGGAGACGATTTAAGGTTCTAAGCTTTAGAAGAAGTAAATTAGGGCTCTAAGGTTTTTAGAATCAAAAGAAACAATTTAATGATTCAAGCTACTATATAGGAAAAGCGATATTAGATATTCATACCTTCGTTTGTTGGTTCCACCAAAAATTACTTCTTGGATAAACAAGCACAAAGGCAAGATGGTTGCCTTTGATGGATTTAATTGCTTCCTCTTTTAAAAGTTCGATCGATTTGTAAAGTTCCAATTCAAAATTCCAGTTTAAAGTCCGAAGTTTCCCTAAAAAGTTCCTCCCTCCGATCTCCTCCTAAAAGTCTGTGTTGTTTTTAGTCTTATTTATAGGAAATTTTAATGATTAATCATAATTGTTTACGGAATCTAACATTAATTAAGAAATGGAAACTGAAACCAAATAGAATTTGGTTTCGGAAAAAATTGTGTTGAAAAAATTTTGCTGGCAAAAAAAATTGTTGCGGAAAAATTTTGCTGGTGAAAAAACTACTGCGGGATGCTGCGAGGATTGGCGAGCAAAAAACTGCGAGAGGGGGCTACGGGCCATTTCGTCCGACAATGTTTTTCGGCGACGAATTTTTCTTCGCCGATTTTTCCGTCACCGATTTTTATTTTTATTTATATATTTATATTTTATTTATTATTATTATTTCTTTTTTATTAATTATAAAAACTAAATACTATGACAAATATTATTCAATTAAGATAACCCTAAACTCTATTCCAAAATTCAGTAGCCCTTTTTTTTAGGCATCAAAAGCTTTAACCTTAATTAATACTTCTTTCCAAAATCACAAAGTAGCATTATTCATTTAAAAAATAACATTAGTTTCTTCTAATTTCAAAACCCTATTTTCTAAATTCTAAACCCTAAAATCTTAATTTTCAACACCAAAACCTACAACCCTAAAAACCAATTTCCAAAATTTTCTAGGGCGCTGCCCCCTTGACCTCCGCCAGTTAACCGGCTAGCGGGACTGCCGTATAGGCTTATCGAAGGGGTCAATATTCATTTGTGTATTATTAGTCGTATTTAACTTTCCTTTTTCCAAAGCCCTAATTTAGTAACTAAAATTCTAAAATCCTATTTTAAGATGAGAACCCTAAATTATATATTTATTACTTTATTTAATTTTAGATTTGATTATGTAGTTTATTATATGCTTTGATTTATTTATTCAATGCTTGATTTATTTAATTTATCGTGGATGGATGTTTATTTTCTATTTTGATTGATGTTTAATATCTTTGATGAATGATTTATTTATGATGAATGACTATTTATTTCTATCGATTTATTTTGATTTCCAAATGTTTTAAGAAGTATGTATCCACTTTGTGGGTACCTCATTAATCAAGTTCTATGTAATTTAAATTGCTTTTATATTTTAGACCAATGTAAAGGACATGTTTCTACCTTTTGGTGGGTGTCCTATTTAGCTTAGACATGGATGATGTAAGGACATGTTTTCATCCTTGGATGGGTATCCATTTATTTATTTTGCTTGGACATTTCTTTGATTTTAATATAACGATGCTTTATTTCAATTGTTGTATGTAATATGGATAATATTGTTATATTTAAAAATATTATAATATTAAGACCTGCAAAGGAGGCTGGTTCCAATAAACCGAGTGTTGTGGGGGGTGCTGGGCCATTTCTCACCTTCTCCACAAGTACCCAACTTTTCGAACCCATTAGGGGGTTGGGAATTCCTTAGGAATTGAGTTATCCACCCCTTTCTTTTTTCCGGCCCGTCCAGGTGGAGACTCCATTTTCTCTTGACTTAGGTCCTTGTTCTCTAAGGCCCCGAGTCTAAACAGTACCGAAGTCGCAAGAACCTTTCCACCGGGAGTGGGGGCAAAAATCCCCACTCACAGTCTCATTGATTTTAAATATTGTCTATCTCATATGCATGCTTATTCAAACTATCTCCACTAATAGGCCCTACCTACCAATATAGATCAACAGGTCTTTGATAGGCTTGAAATGGGGTCTATAAGAGACACAAGTTTAAGTGAAGGTCATTTTGAGATTGGAGGTGATGTGACACAATGGACAATCCTTCACACTACAAACTTCTTATTTGAACTTTAGGTAGCTTGGAGGCAATCTTGCTAGACTAAAAAATTCCTTCTATCTTCTTGGCATTGATCGGGATCTTGATTAGGACAGTCTTTGCCCTTGCAAAAAGTTTGGTATCCAAATTCATTTCTTTTCTTCTTCTCCTTTTTCTTTCTTTTTATTTTTTTTAGCATTTTCCCTTTCTTTGAGCATTTTATCATTTCGTCCTTCTTCCTTGTAGGACTGTCAAATACAAAACTTTCAAGAACTGGATGATCTTCCTCCTTTTTTCTCCAATTTTGATTGAATCTTTGGTTGGGTTGGACCAATTCAAGTCAATCCGTCCTTGTAAATCAAATGGAAGCCTTTTGCTGCTTTAGTTAAAAGAGAACTCAGTTGGCTTTCTGAACCGCCTTTTTAGGTTTTATTTTTTATTTTTTCCTTTTTGTTTTCTTCTTTTGTTTTCTTCTTTTTTTTTCTTTTCTTTTTTTTCTTTTCTTTTTTCTTTCTTTTTATTCTTTCTTTCTTTTTCTTTCTCTCTTTCCTTTTTTGGTTCTAGCTCAAACAGAGTTGTCTTGTTTGTACCAACTTGGGTTTCCAATAATGGATGAGTGGAGTGGTTAAATCATCTTTAATTGGGATAAATCATTTGTTACTCTGATGCTATCTTGATATATTGGAGATATTAGGAAAATTTCAACTACCCTTATGGTCTTGCAAGCATCAACTACCCTCATGGTCTTGAGAACTTCAACTGTCTTCATGGTCTTGACTATTTATTTCTTTTTTCTTATCTTCTTGCCTCTTCACTTTAGTGATCATAAGACTTGCCAAAAGTATCACAACAGCTCAGGGTAGGTTGTCCGGGTTATATGCCAATGAAAAGAAAGCTAAAATTTTATGAAGGCTCAAAGGGACAACTAGGGATTGATATTTAATTGGGTGGATAATAGTTGTTGGCTTGTCAAACAATGCCTAGATCATTTCTCTCTTAAATAAGCAGAGTTCAATTTCGCCTCAAAAGTTTGTCTAAGCATGTTCTAAGACTGACTAGGACCTACACAAAAGTAAATATACAGGAGCCCTCTCTAAGTAAGCATACACAACTCAATGCTATAGAGAAATTCCCTCACTTAGTAAAGTCATTCGAGTCATGATGCATAAATATATTCATTCATGAATTATCAAGCTAGATTCTTCATTGGTTGAGCACCAAAATGAATAAAGACCAATAAAAAATTTTGATGAATGTAATTCATTCAAACAAATTTAAACTTGAAAAACATAATTGTTCAAATTAAAGAAAGTAAAATTGAAAAGCAACATTCAAGTTAAGCAAGGTTCATTGAGTTTAAGCTTCTTTTCCTTTCACATCTTCAACATTCCCATCTTGAAAAGATGATAAAACAAAATCTTCTTCCAATCCTTTTCCCACCATGAAGGTTGCTGGTGGTGGCACTCTTCCAAATTTAGGCAAAGGGTTATTCTTGGTATTGGGCTTATCCGGCTCAGGTAGCTTACAACTATCGATTAAATCTTGGATCTCATGCCTTAGACGAGAACATTTATCTGTTTCATGCCCTTGCATTTGATGGAATTGACAAAAGGCCTCGGCATTGAAGTTTGGTGGCAGTGGTTTATATAGTGGTCGAGGAGCTAACGGTTGCAACAACCCTTTCTTTTGTAGCTTGCTAAAAATCCAAGATAGAGGTTTTCCCAATTCTGAGAATAGTCTTTTATTTCCTTGACCGGTTACATTAACATCAACTTCTTTTTGCGTGCTTTGATTGCTAGGCTGAAAATTCCCTTTCTCATTCCTTCTTATTGAAAAGCGATTTTTCTCCCTTTCCCACTCTTCAATTTGTAGACCATCTTGGAGAAGATCTTTGAAATCACTTATAAGGGTGTGAGACATCCTTTCATGGAGATTGGGCAGGACGCCTCTCACGATCATTCTTATTTGATCAGATTTGTCAAGCCTTTTCTTGAGCAAAGCGGCCTTATTTCTTCATCGTTTCACATAGTCCACAAAATTCTCATTTGGCTTTTATCTTATGGATTCTACTTCCATTAAGGTAACTTCCATCTTGACATTATACCCATATTGTTGGATGAAGGCTTTGTATAGCAGATCCCAACTCTTTTGTGTTCCTTCTTCCAAGGTATTGAACCAATTTTGGACAACAGGGTCCAATGAGAGCATAAAGTACCTTAGAGTTTGAGCCTTAGTAGCTCGGGCAGACTGCATAGCAGTGATATACTGCTTCACATAGAGATGAGGATTTCTGGTTCCATCAAACTTCTCAAAAGATGGCATCTTGAATTTGTATGGAACTTCTTCATCTAGCTCAAATAGTTTGTCGATCTCGGACATTTCTTCAATTTTTAGTTTCTTCTCAAATTTCTTTTCTAAGTCCGCAATCATCTTTTCAACATCAGAAGTTTTGGTTTTCTCCATAGCTAATCTTTCAACAATCTTTAGTTCTTTCTTCTTGTCTTGAGCATCTTAGTAGTATTGAGCCCAATCATCATCATCATCAATGATCACCTTTTCATCATTAAAAACTACTTCACCAACTTTACTCTTCCCTTTGTCCTTTGGCTTCTTAGTGCTAACAGATGCTTAGGTGTGATTTTCTAAAATTGCAGTCAATTGGTTCTTCATGGTCTCAGCTAATGCCTCTTTTATTTCTTCCATCTTGGCATTGAGGGCTTCATCCACCATTCTTTGAATTTGTTCGGGATCCATTGATTTTGGTGAGCAAGTGATTAAGTCGTTGCTAGATTCTTTATCTCCGGCATAGGTTGGATTGTCATAAGCTTTTGAACTGTTGTAATCCAGGGCTGTGAGCCAGAAAGGATTAATGATATGAGATGCAAATGTATGCATGTATGCATGTATTCACAAACAATCAACAAAGATAAGTAGGACATTCCTTCCAATCTTATAACATCCACACACGAATGGCGAGTCTCTTTTCCTAGGTATATGGTTAACAAAAATGCCAACATGGGGTACCTTGTTTTCGAATATTTCCCTCAGATGCTTCAACCAATAGTTATATTTTCAAAGATGGAAATCAACTCATAATAATTCCCATTAATTAGGTTTTAATCCATTTATCCAACTAAAGTAGCTTTTATGCTATATTGGATTAAAACTAAATTAAGAGGTTTATAATAAATAGATTTCTCACTTGAAAAACATAACTAATGATTCATGCCAAAAGCAAGCCCATGATTAATTATTCTAAGTATAAACTAGGCTCACAATTAATTTTTGGTATTTCGTAATTGACCCTAATATTTTGTAAGCTCTTTGTGAGCGGGGATTTTTGCCCCCACTCCCGGTGGAATTGGTTCTTTCGACATCGGCACTGTTTAGGCTTGGGGCCTTAGAGAACACAGATCTAAGTCTGGAGAAAATGGATTCGCCACCCGGATGGGCTGGGAAAAAGAAAGGGGTTGATGACTCGATTCCTAAGGAATCCCCAACCCCCTAATGGGTTAGGAAAGTTGGGTACGTGTGGGGAAGGTGAGAAATGGCCCAGCACCCCCACAATGCCCGGTTCATTGGAACCGGCCTCCTTTACAGGTCTTAATATTATAAAATTCTTAAATATAACAATGTTATCCATATTACATGCAACAATTAAAATAAAGCATCGATATATTGAAAATCAAAATAATGTCCAAGCAAAACAAATAAATGGACACCCATCCGAAGATGGAAACATGCCCTTACATAATTCATGCCTAAATAGGACACCCACCGAAAGGTAGAAACATGTCCTTTACATTGGTTCTAAAATAGAAAAGCAATTTAAATTACATGATATTTAACTAATGAGGTACCCACCAAGTGGAAACATACCTCTTACAACATTTGAAAATCTAAATAAATTGATAAAAGTAAATAACCATTTATCATAAATAAATCATTCATCAAAGATATTAAACATCAATAGAATGTAAACATCCATCCATTATAAACTAAATAAATCAAGCATTGAACTTAAATAAACCAACAAAGCATTGAAAATAAATTAAAGCATATAATAGACTGCATAATCAAACACAAAATTAAATAAAGTAAAGATTCAAATTAGGGCTACTGTTTCTATTTAAGATTCTTTATTTAATATTTTTAGGGTTTTGGAATTTATGGGTTTAAGCTACTGTAAGTTTTAAAGGAATTGAAATGGATTAAAGTTTTATAATTTAAGAGGTTAATAAAGTTCTTTGCTTAACCAAATTAGTGTTTGAGGAGTGAAATCATGAAATTAAGGTTTAGACACTTTAAAACATTATGTTTATGATTATTAGCTACTGAATTATTATTTTTAGGCTTACTGTCTAAAAAAAATACAATTTTGGATTTGGAAAAATAAATTAAGGTTTTGGAAAAATAATCAATATTTTGGAGTTTAATAATGAAATGTTTTAGGCTTTTGGATAAAAATAGTTTGAGATTTTGAGTTTTAATGAAATAGCATACGGTTCTTGAAGTTAAAGTAAACAAGATAGATTTTAACAATTAATTGTTGACTACTGGATAGTTTTATGTTTTATGAAATTTTTCGGTGGGATTACGAATACCATTTGATCAATGTGATCATTAAAGCAAATGATTAAAGTTATTAAAACAAAAACCAAAGCAAACGATTAAAGTTATTAAAACAAAAACCAATTTACTGCATGTTCAAAGATCAAGATACTGTGAGCTCAAAGATCAAGTTACTGCATGCATGCATGTTCTTATTAATCAAAAAAATGAAACTACTGTAAACATAAATAATTCATGATTAAAGATCTAACCTCCGCTCGTTGGTTCCTCCACAATTAACTTATGGATGAACAATTAACAAAGACAGCGTTGCTGTCTTTGATGGATTGATTACTGATGAATGTTTGCTAATAATCTTTTCTGTTTGTTGAAGTCTCTCTTTAATGTTCCTTGCTATCTTGTTAATGTTCCTTGCCATCCCCTCTTAGTGTTCCCTTCTTAATGTTTTCTCCCCCTCTACTTCTGAATTCTGAAATGTTAATATTTATAGGCGAACCTCGCTCAGAATCCTTAACCTAATATAAATCAGTCCATAAAACAAATTCTAGTTGAATTAGGAAACATATTGAACCCATGTAGATCCGATTGCCCAAGGTCGACATGAGACCAACCTTATGTCGACCTTGGGCTACCCAAGTTGACATAAGGCATGCTCATGTCGATCTTGGGCTGCCATGATCGACATGAAGCATGTTCATGTCAAGCTAGCCTCCTAAGGTCGACATGAAGCATGCTCATGTTGACCTAGCTTGCCCAAGTCGACATGAGGCATGCTCATGTCGATCTTGGGCTGCCAAGGTCAACATGAAGCATGCTAATGTCTCCCAAGCCAGCCTCACTTAAATTATTCTGGCCTTTTTTAACTTATGGACTGAAAAATTTTAATTTGGGCCAATTCCACTTGATTTTAGGGTTTTACAATCAAATATATGCCTCTTTAATCTGAACCGACTACTTTAAAAATTATAAACTAGGTTTAAATATTTAAAGTCGGAACAAATTTATTTTGGCATCCTTTAATTAGGACCATATCATATTGGGGTCAAAATTAAGGGTCTACACTCTTTGTAAGAAAAGGTTAGGTAAAAAGATTTTAGAAAAAACATATTTTGGGCTTTGTATTTGGGTTATGAGCAAAATAATTTTTAACTTGTTTTGAAAAATTTTATGTCCAAAGACCATTTTGAAAATATTTTTAAAATAGCTTTGGTCTTTAAGATTTAGAGAAAATTTTATTTTGAGCTTACATTGTACTTA
The DNA here is from genome assembly GCA_947685225.1 of Garcia nutans. Taxonomy (NCBI): domain Eukaryota; kingdom Viridiplantae; phylum Streptophyta; class Magnoliopsida; order Malpighiales; family Euphorbiaceae; genus Garcia; species Garcia nutans. Next base: position 45,125,488 of record CANTUV010000011.1, on the reverse strand, counting down.
GGTCATATTAGAAAAAGAACAAACCAAATAAGCCATGATTTAAGCCAAGATAAATTAACCATAGTCAAACAACATGTATTTGGGGTAAAACCTAAGGAAAGTAACTAGGCCAATTACATGAGCTTTAGTCTTTGGGTTAAAAAGCTTAGATTCCCATAGCAAGTATATACCAAAAGGCACGAGGCTATGAGTGGTTATGCCATGCTTGATCTCCATACCTTGACTGAAAGTATGGTATCCCTTACATAACATAACACGAATAACACGAGTGTCCTAACTCATGCACACGATGCAATCTAATATAATGCAATGGATAATATCATTATAAGAAAGAATAGAATAATATAAAGACCAACAGAATCAACTTCTCTTATCCCCAGTGGAGTCGCCACTGTGAGCGGGAATTTTTGCCCCCACTCCCTGTGGAATGTTTCTTGCGACTTTGGCACTGTTTAGGCACGGGGCCTTAGAGAACACGGACCTAAGTCAGAAGAAAATGGAGTCGCCACCCGGACGGGCCGGGAAAAAGAAAGGGGTGGATGACTCAATTCCTAAGGAATCCCCAACCCCTTAATGGGTTCGAAAAGTTGGGTACGTGTGGGGAAGGTGAGAAATGGCCCAGCACCCCCACAACGCCCAGTTCATTGGAACCGGCCTCCTTTACAGATCTTAATATTATAAAATTCTTAAGTATAACAATATTATCCATATTACATGCAATAATTGAAATAAAGCATCGTTATATTAAAATCAAAGTAATGTCTAAACAAAGCAAATAAATGGACACCCATCTAAGGATGGAAATATGTCCTTACATCATCCATGTCTAAACTAATAGGACACCCACCGAAAGGTAGAAACATGTCCTTTATATTGGTTTAAAATATAAAAGCTTATTTAAATTACATAGAACTTAATTAATGAGGTACCCACAAAGTGGAAACATAACTCTTACAACATTTGGAAATCAAAATAAATTGATAAAGGTAAATAACCATTCATCATAAATAAATCATTCATCAATGATATTAAACATCAATCAAAATATAAACATTCATCCATGATAATTTAAATAAACCAAGCATTGAACTTATATAAATCAAAGCATATAATAAACTCCATAATCAAATAAGGTAAGTAAAGATACAAATTGAAGTTTACTGTTTCTCATTTAAGCTCTTTAATTAATATTTAAGATTTTGAAATTTATTGGTTTAGGCTACTGTAAGTTTTAAGGGAATTAAAATGGATTAAGGTTTTATAATTTAAGAGATTGATAAGGTTCTTTAATTAAATAAATTAGGGTTTGAGGTGAAAAATCATGAAATTAGGGTTTTAGAATATCAAAACATTAGGTTTATGATTATTAGCTATTGGATTATTGTTTTTAGGCTTACCGTGTTGAATTTTAATATTTAGGTTATAAGGTTTTAAGGATTAGGGTTTAGGAAAACTAGGGTTTAAGATTAGTTAGTTTGGGGTTACTGACTTGATTTTGGAAGTTGAATTAGGGTTTTTAGTGTTTCAGAGAATGTATTTGATTTTTAGAATTTGGAAAAACAATTTATAGTTTTATAAAGCTTTATGTGATTTTTGGAAGCTATAAGTTAAATTTAGGGGTTTAAGGTTTTGAAAAATTGGAAAACAGATTAGGGTTTTAGGGAATTAATAAAATGATTTAAGGATTTGGAAAGTTAGAAAGTAGATAAGGATTTTAAGTTTTTAAAGAAATAGATTAGTAATTTTAGGATTTTTGAAAATAGAGGAGATAATTTAAGATTATAAGCTTTAGAAGAAGTAAATTAGGGCTCTAAGGTTTTTAGAATCAAAAGAAACAATTTAATGATTCAAGCTACTATAAAGGGAAACGAGATTAGATATTCATACCTTCGTTTGTTGGTTCCACCAAAAATTATTTCTTGGATAAATAAGCACAAAGGCAAGATGGCTGCCTTTGATGGATTTGATTGCTTCCTCTTTTAAAAGTTCGGTCGATTTGTAAAGTTCCAATTCAAAATTCCAGTCTAAAGTCCGAAGTTTCCCTAAAAAGTTCCTCCCTCCGATCTCCTCCTAAAAGTCTGTGTTGTTTTTAGTCTTATTTATAGGAAATTTCAATGATTAATCTTAATTGTTTATAGAATCTAACATTAATTATGAAAAGGAAACCAAAACCAAATAGAATTTGGTTTCGGAAAAAATTGCGTCGAAAAAATTTCGCTGGCTAAAAAAACTGCTGCGGGCTGCTGCGAGGACTGGCGAGCAAAAAATTTTGAGGGCGGGCTGCAGGCCATTTATCCCACAGGAAACTCCTGCGGGAGAAATGACCCACGGCCATTTCGTCCAACAATGTTTTTGGCGGTGAATTTTTCATTGCCAATTTTTTCGTCAACAATTTTTATTTTTATTTTTATTTTTTTTATTTATTATTATTATTTATTTATTATTAATTATAAAAACTAAATACTAAGACAAATATTATTCAATTAAGATAACACAAAAATTATTTTGAACTAATTAAAATATATTGGACCAGACTGGGTCAAAAATTAAGGGTCTACACTTGTGAACCTCGATAACCTACGTTAGAGCTATTGTGACACTTGTGATAAGTCTGATGATCACTAATGTGGAGGGAGCAAGAAGATCAAGGAAGAGGATGCAAAGTCAAGAACATAAGTGTGAGCGGGGATTTTTGCCCCCACTCTCGGTGGAATGGTTCTTGCAACTTCCACACTGTTTAGGTTCAGGGCCTTAGAGAACACGGGTCTAAGCCTGGAGAAAATGGAGTCGCCACCCGAATAGGCCAAGAAAAAAAAAGGGGTGGATGACTCAATTCCTAAGGAATCTCCAACCCCCTAATGGGTTTGAAAAGTTGGGTACGTGTGGGAAAGGTGAGAAATGGCCCAGCACCCTACAATGCCCAGTTCATTAGAACCGGCCTCCTTTGCAGGTCATAATATTATAAAACTCTTAAATATAATGATATTATCCACATTGCATGCAATCATAAGAATAAATAAATACTTTATTAAAATCACAACAATGTCCAAACAAAACAAATAAATGGACACTCATCCGAGGATGGAAACATGTACTTACATCGTCCAATGTCTAAAACTAAATAGGGCACCCACCGAAAGGTGGAAACGTGTCCTTACATCATCCAATGTCTAAAACAAAATAGGACACCCACCGAAAGGTGGAAACGTGTCCTTTATATTGATCAAAACTTGAAAATAAATTAAATTACATGATGCTCACAATATGAGGTACCCAAAACATGGAAACATATCTCTTACAATGTTTTGAAACCGAAGCAAATCAATAAAAGTAACCAACCATTCATCATAAATAAATCATTCATCAAAGACATGGAACATCAGTCAAAATATATAATAAACATTCATTTAATTTAAATAAAAATAATAAGTATATAAATTTATGGTTTATACATTAATTAGGGTTTATTGGGTTTTATGTTTAACAATTAGGATTTTGTATTTTAGTTACTAGATTAGTCAACTAAGAAATATTTAATATAAAAGAAATAATATGGCTACTGGATGTTTGAATTAAAGATTAGGTTTGAAATAAATTAGAGTTTGAATCTAAAGAATGGAGGTTTTAGATTTAGCGTTTCGGAAGTTGTATGAAACTAATATTAAAGTTTAGGGTTCAAATAAATAAAATTTGAAGATCATGCAAAAATAGGGTTTTAAGTTAGGTATTTAGAAAGATTAAACTACTGCGAATCATAGAAAAATAGAATTGATTATTGTTTTGAGAAAACAAATTATTATTTTTGGGTTTTAGAAAAGTGCAATTAGTGTTTTAGACTTCAAAAATTAATTTAATGAGTACTAAGATATTAGGGTTTTGGTTTAACAATTTCATCCTACTGGAAAATTAATATCAAAATACTTTAACAAAACATCAAAAAGGAAGCATATTATGGCTGCTGTAAATACAAGAATTTATTAGTTAAGCTCAAACCTCCGTTGTTGGTTCCACCACAATTTGAATTCTAGTTGAACAATAACAAAGACAATGTGTGCTGCCTTTTGATGGATTGTATGTTATTTGCTGCTTCTTGATCCTTCAAGTCCGAGGTTATGAATAAATTTCCAAAAAGATTTCAATAGTTTTTATCCCAAAAGTCCTCAAAAATCCAGATCTCCTTTCAGTGTGTTTCAATGTGGTATTTATAGGCAAATAAAATAAAATACCTAATGTATTAAGGAAATTAAAAACAGTTTTAGAAATAAAATAAAAAACTAAGTAAAATAGAGTTTTGGAAAAAACTGTGCCTGGGCCCGGGTGAGCTGCTGGCTGGGTGCCGGCTACATGCGGTGAATTGGCATGTGGCCAATTCGTCGCAGGTGTTCCTGCAGCGAATTGGCCCAAGCTAATTCGTCGCCAATTCTACCGTCGTCGATTTTTATTTATTTATATATTATTATATATATTTTTTAAATAAATGAAAAGTAAGATAAATATTATATTAAAATAAATAAATAAATAAAATAAATAAATAAAATAAATAATAAGTAATAAGTAAAATAAATTAAAATAAATAATAAATATTTAAATAAATAATATATAACACAAAATTATTTCTTACTATTTTAAAATCTTTGGACTGGACTGGATAAAAAATTAAGGGTCTACAATTTGCCCTATACTTGAGCAATCTGAGACTACAACAAAAGAGAGCAAAAAGCAATATGATTTTTGACTGGGTTTAGAGCTAAACTGGACTTTATACCCAAGGTTGATTTGAGTTCTGGACTCAAAAATAATTTGGATTCTGGATCCGAAGTAAGTTCTAGACTTAAAAAATAATTTGAGGTCTGGACCCGAGGTAAGTTCTTGACTTAGAAAATAATTTGGGTTCTGGACCCGGGATAAGTTCTAGACTTAGAAAATAATTTGGGTTTTGGATCCAGGATAAGTTCTAGACTTAAAAATAATTTAGGTTCTGGACCCGAAATAAGTTCTGGACTTAAAAATAATTTGGGTTCTGGACCAGAGATGGGTTCTGGACTCAAAAATAATTTGGATTCTGGATCCGAGATAAGTTCTGGACTTAAAAATAATTTGGATTCTGGATTCGAGGTAAGTTCTGGATTTTAAAAATAATTTGGGTTCTGGACCTGAAGTAAGTTCTGGACTTAAAAATAATTTGGGTTCTAGACCCAAGATGAGTTCTGGACTAAAAAATAATTTGAATTCTGGACCCGGAATAAGTTTTGGACTTAAAAATAATTTGGATTTTAGACCCGAGATAAGTTTTGAACTTAAAAATAATTTGGGTTCTGGACCCGAAGTAAGTTCTGGACTTAAAAATAATTTAGATTCTAAACCCTAGATAAGTTATGGACTCAAAAATAATTTGGGTTCTGGACCCGAGATTAGTTATGGACTCAAAAATAATTTGAATTTTGGACCCGAAATAAGTTTTGAACTTAAAAACAATTTAGATTTTGGACCTAGGATAAGTTCTGTACTTAAAAATAATTTAGATTATCTACAAAAAATGATTGTAGTCAGTAGGATATCAAAGAAACTTATAAAAAATTTATCTATTTTTTACCACACTTATATTCTCTTGCCCCTGCATGTAAAAATATTTTAAAAGTATGAAAATTTTTTTAGACACACAAATATCTGAATAATTGAGTTGAATAATTGAATTTACTATTTATTCACTATGTATTTACTATTTACTCACTATTCACTAACTATTCATTTGCTATTTATCAACAGTAATATTGTTTTTTTTTTCTTTTCTTTTCATGAGAATTACTATTTTTTTCCTTTTTGATTTTTGTCTTTTGCCTTTGTAATTTGCCTATATAAACGACTCATTTCTTCAATACTCATCCACACTTACATATTTTCATAGTTGAAGCAGAGAGTTGAGTAGATAGTTGAGCAGAAGATGCATGCTTCGAGATCAGAACCTCGATCCAATGCTGAGTTGTTGGAATTTATTCAACAGTATGAAAATAAAACTGTAAGTTTACTAGCTGGGATGCAGCTTCATTGCAGTTCAAATCAAAAAACTAAAGTAACAATGCAACTTAATATTTTAGTAGCAGAAATATGTACTTATTATTTTATTTCATTTTATTATCTTAATAATAATAATAATTTTTTTAATAGTACTAAAGATTAGGAAAAATAAATTAATTAGTGGACTATTTTTAAGAATTTAATAAATAAATAAATATATAAATTAAAATAGAAAATGACGAGTAAGTTTAGTCTATGAATAAATGGTATTGGAATGATGATATATTTACCTCGTGTTAACTTACCTGGCTCCGTGTTAGCGTGATCGCTGTATTATTCGGGCTGGAGGGTGTGTATATAAAGCTCGACAATGGTATGATGTAGCACCTTCTCGGGTAAAACGGATTGTCCGAGAGTGTGGTTTTGAAAGCTTTATCTTGCAATTACCATCTGAGGAGTGTCCGATAGACAGGAGTGTAGTATAAACCTTATTGGAGCGGTGGATGGACATAACCCATACTTTTCACTTACATGTAGGAGAGAATGCCCAATTGATTATACAACCATAACTGGTATCTAGTACTATGGCCTTCCAATCCTTCTTACCTATGATATTCTGACACACAAAGAGATTCAACAGTTAATCGGTATGGAACCGTCATTAAAAGAGCCCTTCAAGATAAAAATTAAGCCGATTCAGAGTTTATTGGATGAGTTATGATGGACAGATTCGTAGAGAAACAACAAAACAATATGCTCGAGCATTTTTACTATATTTGCTTAGGTCGACCATTTTATGCAGCACTGCATCTGCATCCATTTGTCGGTATTGAGGGTCCTTACTGACATGAGCATGGTACCATTTTATGGCTGAGGTGAAGCTGGCCTTGCTTGTCTCTATCATGGACTGGACAAGATTTTCAGGAATAAGAAGTCTTTCATTGGTTTCATGGTGATTGTCGTGGTACTCTTCTTCCACCATTGTCAATTCCATGCTTATACTTGTATGAATTTGATTTTCATTATTATTGTAGGTATGGGCATATGAGCACAATCTTGTAAGGGTGCCTAGCATTTCTCGAGAGAGAGTTGGGTATCCAAGGTTAAATTTTTAGTTTTCAAATCGTGTAGCAGTTTCTGGCTCTCACCATGTGCACATCCAGCGCTATTTCTTAAGTTGCTTAACCTGGGGCCAGGTAAAATAATATTAGTATACTTTAAAATTTATGTAAAAAGTTTACTTACCTTACGTCATCCTATAGATCAATTTGGCATGGTGGAACACGGAAGAGCAGATGAACTGGACTTCTTCCATGAATGCCACACTGCCTTTTCAGCATACCTGCCGAGTCATTGCTGGCCCTATGTCTAGTGGCTGGTTTCTTGGGGAGAGAGTGTATGAGTGGTTTCTTAGTCCCGAGCGATGGAGGATTCTGATGAATTGTTCGGAGTATACTTTAAATACTGCATCAATGCCAGAGAATGCGTGGTAGTTAGCTCGACACTGTTATGATGTTGAAACCTTTCTCTACCCATCAGGTGCATCATATACCCAGTTTATTCGAGTAGGGCTCTTAAACTTTGATGTAACTCTTGCTGGTGTCCGAGAAATTCCTAGAAGAGGGTCCGTCCCTCATCCCGGGGCTAGCACCTCTCAAGTAAACTTTTGCCATTCTGCCATTGCAATTACTCCTTTCCTAACTTATTTTGACTATTTTAATGATTATTGCAGGCTACTGGCTCATTTGGTCATGAGGCTGGACCTTCCTCTGCTGCTCCTCCATTTGCTCTTTTTTATCAACCGAAGATACCATCTCATCCGCAAGGCGTTGATATGAGTTATCTGGCAGGTTATCCTATTCCATGATGATTTATGCTACATGTATGCACGATGATTATGTATACTCTTACCCTTTCCTTTCTGGCTTACAGTGGATGCTTAAGGAACAAAATAAGAAACTGCAAGAAGAGTTAGCTGCTAGTTGTCAACAGGTTGCCCATTTTGAAAAATTGTACCATCAGTCAGAACAAGACTTTTGAGACTTTTAGTTCTAGGGAATGAGGGATTATGGTGCTTAGTCTTATAGGGAGCCCTAAACTGATGACCATGAGATTCTTTCATCTACTTCGGATGAGGATCGTTACAAATTTGAATTCTAGTGTAATAGAAGTTCAGGTGTTCCTTCTTCGGGTGGACTCAGGATAGATGATATGCCTCTTTCACCAACAGGCGATGACTTTTTCAAAGCTTTGTTTGATCATGATCCACCACCTCCTTCTCATTGATCCATCATTATTGTATTAATTGAGAAAATATGGCATTAATAATAATAATAATAATAACAACAACAATTATTATAATTTGCACTTTCACTGCAACTTTTAACTTTTAATTTTTTTTACTATTATTACTATTTTTTATTTTTTTTATTTTTTTGCATTGTTATTATTATTATTTCTACAGTATAATCATTTTTCCTTCCTCTCACAATTCATAATTCCACAGTAGCATTGATTCACAAAGCCAAAGGCAACGCAGTAACTCAAAACCTTTTTGTCGTTGATTTCTTATCCCTGTGCGTCTCGGTCTCAAGCCATTCATTGTCAATTTTGGGATAGCCAATCACCCTATATAAATCTCTTTTCATGCCATGACCCCATACAGAAGCCAGCAAATTTTTCAAGAATTTCCATCAAAATTCTTTTTAACAATTCTAATTTTCCTTCAATTGTCCACAATGACAGAACTCAATTTGAAGAAAATAAAAGGTTTATTTAAAAATATAAAAGCTATTCATTGGGAACAAATATCTTGGTCTAAAATCAATAATTTGAAGTGCTTTCAAAATATTAAATTGGCCCATTCTTTTTTATATGCCATGGTTTCCTTTTGGAATGTGAATTCTAGGACATTTAAGATAAATGGCTTTGAGATATGTCCCATGATTGAAGAGTTTGAGGCCATCCTTGGATATTTAATCAATCAACCAATGGTGTTACCCATATTGATTTCCAAAACTCAACAAAAGATGCAAATGTTATTTCATCTTTCAAAGCCTAAAGTTCTACAGTTGACGAGAGGTGAGAAAATTCTGCTTGATCCCTTGATTGACTTTTGCATTTCTCATTTGGCTCCTACTAAGGCATGGGAATGCATGCTTTGTCTATGCTTGCTTGGCCAATTCTTGCTTGTTTCATTTGATGGTGTTATCGATCCACGAGTATTGGATATCATGGACCAAATGGAAGGAGGCTTGTCACTGATACCCGTGATCTTAGCTGAGACTTTAGTTGGACTGGACCAACATAGATTGGGATTATCAAGGAGATTAGTCGAGAATCCATTGCTACTTCAGGTAATTACCTAAATTGCCCTTTCAGGTTTTCAATTTAGGCTCTTTTTTTCCTCTAATTTTTGCCTAGTTCTCCCTTACGGGTTTTCTAAACTAGCGAGCCGCCCTAATTTTTGCCTAAGCCGCCCTTACGAGTTTTCAACTTAGCAGACATTTTTTTAATTCTTTTCTTGTACTTACAGATTTTGCTCTAGGAGCATCTCTGCTTACTTGACACTCCATCTATGAATTTTGCTAGATATCTGCCGCAAAGTCACTCTGCTAGGAAACTACTCCATCCTACTTCTTCATATGTCGACTGGGTTGACTGGATCCACTCACGCGCTGCAGTCAACATTCATTGGTCAGTACCTTGGTGGAAGATTTCCTCCTATCACCATTCGGATGTATTTGATGTATGTTCCTCTTGCTGCTATTCGTCAAGGTACTTGCTATTATCCTTGCCGGCTTGACCATCAATATGGAGCTGAGCCTCGAGGTTTTGATTTTACTCTTGATTTGGACATGCCTCGCCTGACTGAAGCTTACTTGGATTGGCTGAGGCAAAGCTGGCCTGCACGCTACACTTATCATCTACCATAGATTTTACATTTGTCACTTTCTTTAGAAAGAATATTGTTAGGATATAAAAATAATGAAAACAATAATAAGAGATGTTTCTTTTCCTTTTATAATTTGTCATCACCTTTCACTATTGTGTTTATTTGTTTTATTCATATCTGGTCAAATACTTAAAATAGTTCACATAGAACAATTTTAATATTAATTCTATTTTATTAAATTGGGGAACAACCAAACATAAAGCCAACATACATAAGATCACTCTTGTTGCAAACTAGCCCTTTCGGGTTTTCTAATTGACAATTTTCTCTTGCTTAGTCCTAATTGTTGCCTAGCCCAGCCTTTCGGGTTTTTAGAACTAGTGGACTGCTCTAACTTTTGTCTAGGTAGCCCTTTTGGGTTTTCAACTTAGCAAGCTCTTTTTCTTATACATAAAACCTCTTCAACTTGTCAATGTTCGCTGGCTCACTAAACTCATTCCCGTCCATGTCTGATAACTTGACTGCACCCTTGTTCATGACTTGTTTCACAACATATGGTCCTTCCAAGCTAGGCTTAAAATTTCATCTTGGATCAGACACATTAGGTTTACATTGCTTCAACACTAAGTCACTGACTCTGTGCTTTCTGATCTTAACCCTTCTATTGTAGGCCCGAGCTATCTTTCTTTGATACAGTTGATGATGATACAATGCTTTTAACCTCCTCTCTTCTAGTAAAGCTAACTGTGTGTACCTGCTCAATACCCATTCTGTCTCAGGCAGTTCAGCTTCTAAGACCACTCTTAACACTACAAAAATATTCGGCATTTGCGACGGAAATCTGCGACGGACATGTTTCCGTTGCAAATTTGCTACGGATCTGCGACGGATTTGTGACGGAAGGACAAGTCAGAGGAATTTTGAGAAATTGGTCGCAAATCCGTCGCAGATCTGCGATGAAAATCATTTCGTCGCAAATAATCGTCGCAAAAGTTGGCGCGGAAACTTGGCGCGAGAGAAAACACTAAAAAAAACCAATTTCCAACGGAGATCTGCTACCGTCTATTGCCGTCGCAAATTTCACTATAAAAATATTCGGAATTCTGCGACGAAAATCTGCGACGGACATGTTTCCGTCGCAAATCTGCGACGGATCTGCGACGAAAAGACGAGTCAGAGGAATTTTGAGAAATTGGTCGCAAATCCGTTGCAAATCCGTCGCAGATCTGCGACGAAAATCAGTCCGTCGCAAATAATCGTCGCTAAAGTTGGCGGGATTACTCCCGCCGAGAATTTTGCGAAAAATTTTACGTCGCAAATCCGTCGCAGATCCGTAGCAAATTTGCGACGGAAACATGTCCGTCGCAGATTTCCGTCGCAAATGCCGAATATTTTTGTAGTTTTGAGTAATTGATTAATTTCCTAGCAAAAATGGATCCTCAATTGCCACCGCCTAGTAATCCAGTTTCACAGGAAATTGATAAAAATGTTACTCGAAAAAAGCAGACTCCTTCAGCAGAGGAGATCAGGAACTCATCTAGCAGCACACAATCTTTTCAATTCCCAGTGTAAGTTACGCAAATTTCTTAATTCTTTCCCTGCAACGAAATTTATACCTTTTAACAGCAGCATAGATGAAAGTTTGATGTTAAACAGAATTAACCCATAATGTCACCTGATGAATAAAAACCTTGTGACAACAGTATTATTATGAATATACACTTGTTGTCAATCATAATTTTAAAATCAATTAGCTTTAACAATAGAATCTACATGCTGCTAAAAGTTATAAAAAATTTGATGTTTTGTAACCAATGTTATTTAATTGTTATTTATTAACATCAAGAATCAAATGATGTTAACTAATGTTATTAAATCAGATATTTGAAGATAATTAGTGATTTATGTTGGCTTTTATTATTATTTTTTGTTTCAGATTGGAAGCAAATGTAGGAGGAAGTGCTTCTGTGAAAGTGGTAATGGAGAAGCATCCTTTACAGAAGCAGCAGCAGCAACAAAAACAACAAGAAACACAGCCACAGACACCTCCAAAGCCTGCAGGGAACAGTTGGTTTTCTTTCTTCTCTTGTTCACTTGGTTGTTGATGTTGATAGAGCAGAGCTTCTTTGCATTTTTAATTATTGCTTTTGCATCTAGCTAGGGGTTAAATATAAATGTTTGACTTATTTAATATCAACGAGTCTTTTTCTAATTGCATAACTCACAAACCTATCTTGAATTCCATGAGTCCATTTTCATAGATGTCTAGATGATTAATAACGATTGCTTATTTGCCTAAAAGTCTAGATGATTAACAAAAAAGAACCAACATTAATTAAGGTAATTATGCAAATAATCTCTTGTTTCCAATCATTTCGTTCATTGTATAAACAACATATTAGACATTGTATAAGCTTTATTGTTTAGTTTTGAGTGCCTTTTTTCAATTGTTTTATCAAAGAATTTCAAGTTGTTGAATTCTTTTCTATTTTCTTGTTGTCTAGATGTTTGTTTATTTTTTTTTAAATTGGAATTACGCAGCTTGTTCATAATAATCATTTTTAAATACTTTTTTTCTATTCAGTTATTCCTTTGTCTTAGATGTTGAGGTTGGTTTAACCTAATTGTTCAAATAAAATGTGATTTATTAGTTAGTTTAAGTTCTACGTGGAGAAAGCCTCTAAGCACTAAATAAACCCGTTACTATATTCATGTGGATGGATTTTCGTAATTCATAACTCCAAATATGTTTTGACATGTCCTTGGATTTTGTTTATTTGATCTTACTGTTGAGATTTTCTGCTCTACATTTATCTTTTCGCTCTACATTTATTAGAGAAGGTAGTCCTAAATCGAACGGAGTGAAAAAAAAAATTCATATAGCCGACCCAATTAACTTGGGATTAAGGCTTTGTTGTTGTTGTTTTTGTTGTTGATGATTTTACAGTTGAGATTCAGAAAAAAAACTAAATCTAAATTTTTTCAGATCTTTAAAAAACTAAATCTGAATTTTTTCAGATCTTTGTTTGAGTTTGGTTTCATAATAGTTTTGTACTAGTGACTTCATGTCTTATAAAATTCTCTAGTAAACATAGGCCTTTCTTGTTCTTGTTTGTATTATGTAATAGGAACCACCTTAAATGCTTGCTAGTACCGGTAGAAGTTTCACCCTTTCAATGTTATGGACTCAGTAAAGGAATTTCAGTTTATTTTTCTGTAATTTAGCTCACAAAGACTGGTTTTACTTAGAATCTTGATTAAGGTACCCAGAGAGCAAGAAACTTGTTACTGTGATCCTCCTTGACTTCCTTATGAGTTGTGATTGAAGAACTTTTTTCTTTACATATAGTCATTCTTCACAAATTCTACTGTTATTCCTTTTAATTTAATTCATATTGTTCTACTTTGCCCCCCTCAGGCTCGGCATAAAAAGGTTGGGGAGAAACCTTTTCTTTCTTTTTCTATCTTTGTACAGGTAAGAAACTGATATTTATCAGCTTGTTGATTTTGTTCATTTATTTGTAAATTGATGTCTGACATCTTTGCAAACTTGCTGATTTTTCATTTGGATTTGATATTGTGTTAATCTTATTACTTTTTTTGGACCCATTTAAAACTGTTAAATCGTTCTTTCATTCAATATCTAAAAGACTTTTATGGCTTCGGTGCACTCTGCAACACACATTGAATTCAGAATCTGTGAACTGGTCGTTGCTTCTTTTGTTGATTCATATTCATTCATAAATGGTGTTTCTTAGTCTCTAAACAGGGGTACTTTCCTTGGACACTTCAATTTAGACCAAATCTATACTCGCAGTATTGACAAATTGACTCATCATGTAAATGGCATTTCTCAAATGCATTTGATATAAGATACAGAGTCAGTTTTCAAAAATGTATATTGATGCATAATCAGTAATAAAATAAAATAAAATTTCTATTTCTTCTGGTTGTAGGCAACGGCGCCAGCGATTCAGACAATAGTTGATGTGAATAAATTAGCAAAGTCAATGCAAAGAGAGCACCTTTACATGCACCTGACGACAAACAGCTTGTGTATATACAAAATTCCTGAGCAGCTACACGAGTTGAATGAAAAAGCCTACACACCACGGTTAGTATTACTTTGTTAACATGTATCATATTATTCTTTTCATTTAATCTTTTTAATATTATTTGCAGGTTAATAATGATGATGCAAGTCATGATTCAATGGAAAATGATAATTGAAGATCTATATTGTTATTTTCAAGATAGATTATTTATAGTAGTGTTCTTAACACTTGTATAGTTAAATTGTAAAATATTTTATTTTATTGAAGATTAATAAAAGAATTATTTTTATCAATGTAATTAGTATTTTTTTAGATTGTGTTTAAATGTTCCAAATGTATTTATAAAGTTCTCATAAAATTAATTGATAATACAAATAGTTCCAATAAAAATCAATATTAAATTACTACGGATTTGCTACGAATCTGCGACGGATATTTGAAATCTATGACGGAATCTGCGACAGATACTGCGACGACAATCTGCGACGGAATCTGTGACGGCAATCTGCGACGAAATCTGTGACGAATTTACGACGAAAATCTGTGACGGAATCTGCGACGACCTGTCGCAAATTGAGAATTGCGACGCCTTTTTTATTAACGGATCGTATCCATCGCAGATCGGTCGCAAGACTTGATTTGGGATGGATCTACGACGGATCTGCGACGGATTCTGTCCGTCGCAGATAGCGTGTTTTTTTGTAGTGTAATGACTTGATCTCAATTTCAATTGGCAATACTGCCTCCATCCCGTAAATCAAAAAGAACGGTGTCATTCCAGTCAGCGTTCGTATACTTGTTCTGTATCCCAATAAAGTAAAAGGAAGCATCTCTGACCAATCCCTGTATGTCTTGGTCATCTTTGATAAAATTTGCTTAATTATCTTGTTTGTTGCTTCTACCACACCATTATCCTTTGGTCTATAAGGGGAGGATCGGTGATGATGGATTCAATACTTTGAGAATAAGTCTTTAACTACACCTTAAAACTGTACTCCATTGTCCGAAATCACACTGTACGGGACCCCATATCTGTAGATGAGATTCTTTTCAATAAATCTAGCAATTTACTTTGCCTGTAGTTTGTTGAAAGAATCGGCCTCAACCCACTTTGAAAAATAATCCACTACTACAACAATAAAAATGGTGACCATTTGAAGCCATTGGATGTATCTCTCCTATAATGTCAGTCCCCCAAGTTGCGAATGGCCAGGGTGAAGACATAGAATGCAATTCTTCAGGAGGCTGATTTACTTAGGATATTACTAGCAATGAATCTCCAAAGACTTTTACCTTATCCACCTTCATAATCATCAAGGTTTCCAAACTAAAGATGCATGCTTCATACTCCACCATATTATTGGTCACCCTAAACTTCAACTTCTTGGCTAAAGGGATAAGTTTCCCTTCAGGCGATTCTAGTATGACTCCCAAACATGCTCCTTTCCTAATCACTGCTCTGTCTAAATACATTTTCCATCCTTGTGCTTTTATGGCTTCTAAATGGTCATCGAAAAAATTCCAAGATTACCTCATTGCTATTCGGTAATGGTTGTCGGGCCAAGAATCTTGCTACTGCTCTGCCTTTGATTGTTTTCCTAGTTACATACTCAATATCAAATTCTTCCAATATTATCAACCATCACTCATACTTCCCGATCAAAGAGGGTGTCTTCCTTAAGTACTTCACCGGATCCAACCTGAAAATTGCTTGCACACTATAAGATTGAAAGTAATGCCACAACTTCTTAGAAGACCAAACCACAGCTATACATGTAACATCCAAAAATTTTTGAAAATTTCTAATTTTTGGAAATTTTGATAAAATAAATTATAATTTAAAAGGATAAATTAAATTAATGATTTTAAATGAAAAATGAAGGGATTTTAAATGAAAAAGTGGAATATATATGATATATATGCAAAATATACATAACATATATAAAAGTCAACACTTTTTTTTAAAAAAAGTATTTTGGTAATTAAATCTTATAAATTCAAAATTAATAAAAATAATTCAAAAACAAATTATTTTTTAATGGAAGAGGGAAATTAACTTTTAATTTATTAAAAAAATAATTAAATAATTAAATATTAAATTATTTTAATAATATATGTGTGTGGTTAAAATAAAGATGAAAGGAAAAGAATATTAACAGTCTTCTTCTTCTTCTTCTTCTTCTTCTTCTTCTTCTTCTTCTTCTTCAAGGACATGGCTTCCATGGGAGATTGAAGACCAAGGTTTTTGCTTCTTCCATACTCCATAAATTGAAGGAATTAACAAGTTTCAAGTGGATTTTTGGTGATTTCCACCAAAATTAGTAAGTTTCCATTTCTTTTCTTTGAATTCCATGGAAGATGAGATTATGTGAGCTTTGAGATTTTGATGTAGTATGTTATAATTGTTGAAATTGGTGTGCATGATGTTATTTTGGGTAGTTAACAATGATTATAAGGTTAGATTGAAGAGATGATGGAGTTTGGATAGAGAATGGTGAAGAGAGAGAATTTATGGTTATGGATTTTTGGGGTTTTGAAAACATGAACTTTAATTGTGAAAATTGATTCCAAATGAGTTGTTTTGATTCATAAACAAGTATTTTAAAATCAAATATTGGATTTGGTGGTGTTGGGTTGGAGTTTGAGAATGGAAGTGGAGATTTAGGGTTTTGAAAAAGTGATTTTCCAAAGTGGTTGAATTGTGTGATTTTATTTGTTTAAGCATGTTGTTTAGTGTTAAAAGTGATGAATATAAGCTTGGAATGAGTAATGGATTGTGTTGGAATGGAAAACCTTCAATGGGGGAAGGTTATGCCATTTTTGAGATTTTGTGCATAAGAGTGTATTTTATAATGTAAATGATTTAAATGTGTTAAAATATGTTTTTAATAATATAAATAAACTTAAAACACTAATTTAATTGTAGTAGAATGGAATTTCAATGTTGAAGTAAGGAAATGCTAAGTTTTTGGAAATTTGTAGGAAGTGATGTGTAATTATGGTTTAATGTTGGAAATGCCATTAAATGTGATACTAAATGATTATTTGTTATCACATTTGGTTTAGGCATTGAGGGAGGTTGATTTGCTTCATCCAAGTGGTGAATGGCAAGTTGGAAAGATTGGATTGAAGGTTGTTTTTAGCTTGCTTTGGGTTGCTAGTGGAGGTATGTACAAACTTTGAATATAATATTTATATTTGCATAACATTTGGACTTAAAACATTTTGGTTGAAAAATGTGTTAAGCTACTTGGTTCATTGATTGTGTATGAATAATGTGCTATGACATTTGTAATGTCATATATGTGTTAAATGCATTGTGAAAAGCCATTGATAATGGCTAATTTGTGTAACTTGTGAAATATGCATATTATGTGAAAATACCTAAAGTAATTGGGTAATGTGTTGTGAATGCAAAAATGAGATATGTGTAATAATGAAATGAATTGATATTGATAAAAATGAGAAAAGTGAGAAAAGTGAGAAAAATGAGAAAGATGTAAAAAATGAGAAAAGTGAGAAAAAATATGAAAATAAGGCAATGTGCCTAAATTTATTATGTGAAAATGAGAAAGAGATTAATAATGAGAAATATGAATAAATTGTGTGCCTAGTATGTTTTCAATTTTCAGAGTTCTGGGTTTGGCGGCATGCCTATGATTGCCTACGGGCTATATGCTGGAATGGTGAAAAGATTGGGTCGTAAGCCAGGCCAACTGATAAATATGATGTTTTTGGGGTGAAAAGACTGGGTCGTAAGCCTCAAAAATTGTAGCAATCTAGCCGGGTTGAGGACCAAGATACTGGGGCCTAAGGGTTTAGCCGGGTTGAGGTCCAAGAGACTGGGGCTGTTACATTATCCATGGATATATTGCCTACGGGCTAGACACATGGTGTCATTATGGACCAAAGTAATAACTTTGAAATTTGAATAGCATATTAGATCATTTTTGGGCCCATGCTTGTCTTTGTTTTAATGTGAATTATGAAATATTTGAAAAATATAAGAAAGTGGATTGATGTGACATCTATATGCATTGAGTTATATTGTTATTATCAAAGTTTGTACCACTAGGCTTCGGCTTAGCGCGATTGTTTCTATAGCGCAGGTGACAGGATAGACCCAGCTGAGCCAGAGAGTTCTTCTAGACCAGGTCTGGTCTAGACTTGAAGTTGAGCTTGTAGAGTTGCTATCGAGATCAGAAACACTACCAGCAGCATGTATATATTTTTATATTATTATACATTTTGAGTTTTATGCATAATATATTATGTTTTGGATTTTACGTATTGTATATTATAAAGAATGTTTGGGTCAATGTATTTGAAATGGGAGAGTAAGTGTGTTTTAAATTATATATCTATATGTATAAATGTTTGAGAAACTTGGTGAAATTGAGAAGTATGGTTGAGATGGTGGTTGGAAATTATTTGGGAGTGTTTTCTTTTTTTGCAGGTTGTGTTTTGATAAATTTTAGGATATCCAAAATACAGATAAAACTCTAGCGAACTTTTTCCAGAGATTTTTATATATATTATTTATTTTGGGTTCTTATAACAAGTAAAGAATATTTATATTCTATTTAATTTTTATACATTTAGAATTTGAAATTTTAAATTGAAAATGTGAAAATTTTTATTAAACCAGTCTGTGACATTTTTGTACCGTATATGCGTATTTTACATATGCTGAAAATATGTAATGTACGTATATAGGGTATATGGGTGTTACAATACAGGTCTTTTCAATGATACTATACTTGATTTCATAAGGTAGGAGTTTTCTACTCAATTAATAGACTGCGTGCTCAATCCCCGATTCATCTGCTTGGGCTACCATGGCTCCTATTGACTCTTCTTCTACTACTAAGTATAGTAATAAGGGTTTACAGGGTTTAGGTGGTTTCAAAACAAGTGAATTTTGTAGATACTCCTTTATATGCTCAAAGGCCTTTTGACACTCTTCATTCCACATGACTGGTTAATTCTTTTTAAGCAATTTGAAGATAGGTTCATAGACTGTGGTGAGCTTTGCTATAAACCTGCTAATGTACTGCAATATGCCAATAAACCCCCAAACTTCTCTCTCTGTCTTAGGGGCTGGCATATCCCTGATCGCCTTAACCTTGTCAGGGTCAATCTCAAAGCCATTTGGACCAATCACATGTCCTAACAACTTGCCTGAGGTAACCCCAAACACATAATTCTTTGGGTTTAACCTTAGTTTATACTTCACTGCTTTCTTGAAGAATAATTCTAGGTTTTGAAAGTGCTGCTCCCTTGTGTCCGACTTCACTATCATATCATCAACATACACTTCGACTTCTTTATGCATCATATCATGAAATAATGTGGTGGCCATCCTTTGATAGGTTGCTCCGGCATTCTTTAACCCAAATGGCATTACCCTATAACAAAATATACCCCATGTAATAATGAAGGCAGTTTTGGCTTTATCCTCTTAGGCCATTAACACTTGGTTGTATCCGGAAAACCCATCTACAAATGAATGTAGCACGCTAGAGGTTGTACTATCAATGAGAACATCTATATGGGGTAAAGGAAAATCATCTTTAGGGGAATCTTTGTTTAAATCTCTATAGTCCACACAAACCCTAATTCTTCCATCTTTCTTTGGTATGGGCACTATGTTGGCTAGCCAATCTGGATAATCTATCACTTCAAGAAACTTTACTTGTATTTGTTTAGTGACTTTTTCTTTAACTAGTTCATCCCATTCAGATCTTAACCGCCTAAGCTTTTGTTTGACAGGTTTCATGTGAGTATAAGTAGGGATCAGATGCTCAGCTATGTCTCGATCTATTCCAGGCATATCTTCATAAGACCAAGCAAATACTTCTTCATATTTTTTAAATATTTTTTAAAGTCTCTCTCTCTCTCATCAGGAGTAAGGTCGGATGCTATGCTAATATTTTTAGGATTTTCAGTTGTTCCCAAATTTAATGATTGTGTATCGACAGAGTTAATATTAAAGATGCTCATATAACCACTATTTGAATATATGCAACCATTAGGAGAAACATCACACAAGTAAGCAAAATTAGACTTTATTGCATTCATTTTGAAAAAGAAAACATCATCATCCTCATACAAAGCAGACAAACTAAAATTAAAATCAAAATCATTGTTTTCAAAATCATAAAGTAGAACATCTTCAAACTTCTCTTCAACCAAGGCAACAATCTCCTCTAGAATCTTTTCAGCTTTCAGGATAACTTTCTTCTCTTCTTCTGGATTGGGCTCCTTGTCGGCTGGCAGGGTGAGCTCTTTCTTCATTTATTCCACTAGTTCGGCAATATTAGCAAAAATTTCAAAGCCCGAAATCAACATTCCCATGAACATTATTACCTCGGGCTTTCCTTGGGGTGGTCCCATGTTTGGAGCTTTGACAAAGATCTCTTCAAGTGGTGGGAAGCTCATCTTCCCATTCTTTTTTAGATGAACATCTTTGCTAGCTTCTTCATATCCTAACCCTTTCTTGGAAGTTTAAGTCTTGAAATATGGAACCTTTCTAATACCAGCCTTGCCCTTTCCAAGACTAGCACCAGGAAGGTAGCTCATGTTTTTCATCATGTTCAACACCTTGGAGTCCACTACTTCATTATCAAAAATTGTAACTACTAGGAAACCATTGAGAGGCCTCTCAATCATTAGAGCATTGATCAAATCATTATCTTCAGCCTCGATGACCGTCTCTTCTCTGTTAGGGAAATTGATCTTTTGATGAAGGGTGGAAGGAACTCCACTAAGAGGATGAAACCATGGTCATCCCAAAAGCAGAGTAAAAGTAACAGGTATGTCCAAAACCATAAATTCAATAGTAGATTCAATTGGACCAACCTTCACAACAGCTTTGAATGTCCCTTCGGCGTGCCTCTTAGTATTGTCATAAGCCCTAATGGTTACCTGTTGGGCTTAGATCCCTTGTTGACATAGCTAGCTTTGGCAAAATTTTAAGTGGGCAAATATTTATGGCGGACCCATCATCAACCATTGTACATGGGGTCCTTTTTCCTTTGACTTCTACTTTGTTAAAGAGAGGGCGGGTGTGATCTCTCCCCTCTTCCGATAAATCCGCATCTGAGAAAGATACCATTTCCATATTAACTTCGCTCTTCTTTTAAATATCTTTACACTTCATCACTCCTCCAACCTTCACGAAGTTAACCAGCTCCTCCAGGTGTTATAGAGGTGGAAATTGGCATGCTATCTAAGGCCTTGGCCATAGTTTCACGGTGCTTTTTGAAAGTGGCCAATAAGTCCCAAATATTGAAGTTTGCTTGGGTTCTCTTTAATTGCTTAAGCATAGTGTCATCTTCCTCTTCTTTATTCCCAACTTCAGCTTACTTTCCTTTATTAGTTTCTACTTCCTTGGGTGTTGGCCTTGCATAAGGCTTACCGAATCTAGTGTTCATCACTTCATCTTCTTTAGGGTCAAACCAAGTCCATTCCTCCTTCTTGCGTTCAAGATCATCATCACTATTGCTTGAATCCCAAAACTCATTCACAACATAGATTGCTACTTTTTTTCCAACAATAGTTTGTTCAAAGTTGCTAAACACCACTTCTTCATTGCTTGCTTCTCCATCTACATCTTGGAAAGAGGACATGACATAATGGAGATTTAGGGTTTTGAAAAAGTGATTTTTCAAAGTGGTTGAATTGTGTGATTTTATCTATTTAAGCAAGTTGTTTAGTGTTAAAAGTGATGAATATAAGATTGGAATGAGTAATGGATTGTGTTGGAATGGAAAACCTTCAATGGGGAAGGTTATGCCATTTTTGAGATTTTGTGTATAAGAGTGTATTTTTATAATGTAAATGATTTAAATGTATTAAAATATGTTTTTAATAATATAAATAAACTTAAAATACTAATTTAATTGTAGTAGAATGGAATTCCAATGTTGAAGTAAGGAAAGGCTAAGTTTTTGAAAATTTGTAGGAGTGATGTGTAATTATTGTTTAATATTGGAAGTGCCATTAAATGTGATACTAAATGATTATTTGTTATCACATTTGGTTTAGGCATTGAGAGTGGTTGATTTGCTTCATCCAAGTGGTGAAGGGCAAGTTGGAAAGATTGGATTGAAGGTTGTTTTTAGCTTGCTTTGGGTTGCTAGTGGAGGTATGTACAAACTTTGAATATAATGTTTATATTTGCATAACATTTGGACTTAACACATTTTGGTTGAAAAATGTGTTAAGCTACTTGGTTCATTGATTGTGTATGAATAATGTGCTATGACATTTGTAATGTCATATATGTGTTAAATGCATTGTGAAAAGCCATTGACAATGGCTAATTTGTGTAACATGTGAAATATGCATATTATGTGAAAATGCCTAAAGTAATTGGGTAATGTGTTGTGAATGAAAAAATAAGATATTTGTAATAATGAAATGAATTGATATTGATAAAAATGAGAAAAGTGAGAAAAGTGAGAAAAATGAGAAAGATGTGAAAAATGAGAAAAGTGAGAAAAAAATGTGAAAATAAGGCAATGTGCCTAGATTGAATATGTGCAAATGAGAAAGAAATTAATAATGAGAAATATGGATAAATTGTGTGCCTAGTATGTTATTCAATTTCAGAGTTTTGGGTTTGGCGGCACGCCTGTAATTGCCTACGAGCTATACGCTGGAATGGTGAAAAGATTGGGTCGTAAGCCAGGCCAGCTGATAAATATGATGTTTTTGGAGTGAAAAGACTGGGTCGTAAGCCTCAAAAACTGTAACAGTCTAGCCGAGTTGAGGACCAAGATACTGGGGCCTAAAGATCTAGCCGGATTGAGGTCCAAGAGACTGGGGCTGTTACATTATCCATGGATATATATTGCCTACGGGGCTAGACACATGGTGTCATTATGGACCAAAGCAGTAACACTGAAATTTGAATAGCATATTAGATCCTTTTTGGGCTCATGCTTGTCTTTGTTTTATTGTGAATTATGAATTATGATACAATTGAGTAATATAATGTTATGAGTTGTGCTTATGAAATATTTGTACAATATAAGAAAGTGGATTGATGTGACATCTATATGCATTGTGCATTTGGTACTGCATTGAGTTATATTGTTATTACCAAAGTTTGTACCACTAGGCTTCGGCTTAGCGCGATTGTTCCATCGCGCAGGTGATAGGGCAGACCCAGTTGAGCCAAAGAGTTCTTCTAGACCAGGTCAGGTCTAGACTTGTAGTTGAGCTTGTAGAGTTGCTATCGAGATCAGAAACACTGCCAGCAGCATGTATATATTTTTATGTTATTGTACATTTTGAGTTTTATGCATAATATATTATGTTTTGGATTTTACGTATTGTATATTATAAAGAATGTTTGGGTCAATGTATTTGAAATGGAATGTTTGGGTCAATGTATTTGAAATGGGAAAGTAAGTGTGTTTTAAATTATATATATCTATATGTATAAATGTTTGAGAAACTTGGTGAAATTGAGAAGTATGGTTGAGATGGTGATTTGAAATTATTTGGGAGTGCTTTCTTTTTTGCAGGTTGTGTTTTGATAAATTTTGGGATATCCAAATTACAGACAAAACTCTAGCGAATTTTTCCCAGATATTTTTATATATATTATTTATTTTGGGTTCTTATAATAAGTAAAGAATATTTATATTCTATTTAATTTTTATATATTTAGAATTTGAAATTTTAAATTGAAAATGTGAAAAAAAAATTATTAAACCGGTCGGTGACATTTTTGTACTGTATATGCGTATTTTACATATGCTGGAAATATGTATTGTATGTATATAGGGTACATGGGTGTTACACAATCAATACAAATGATAATTTTGATGCAAAGTAAGTAAAGTTATCAATGTAGGCTATTACAAATTCAAATCCCTTGTAAACATGAAGTAACATATGGTGTTTATAGCCTGTAAGTCATGAAATAGTCATTTGAGGTGTGATCCAACATGTTTGATTCTTGTCTTTCACTACTTTCTTAGTCAGAGCAACTTTATGGTCGAAATTGGTGTGGTTTGGTCAGAATTCATGCTTCCCGATCGAAAATTTTGGTGGTCCGATCGGAATATTTGAAATTCTACTTAATGCTCTTCCAACAGTTGGTCCACGTGGCTTCCACTAATTGAGTGTAGGTGCAATGACTTCTAACTTCTGTAATATTTAAAAATCCTTTTCGGACTAGCATCAGGTCCAGTCTGAATATTGGTGGTCTGATAAAAAATTGAGCGCACTTCTGGTCGGGAGCTCCACTGGATGATTTTAAGAAAATTTGCCTTGAACGTCTGGTCGGGACATTGCATGGTACTGTCAGACGTCTTGTGGTACGGTGAAAATGTGAGAGTACTACTGACTGTGTAACCCTCTATGTGATTTTCTCAACATCACATGTAATCGTCCGGTCAGAATACACACTGGTCCTGTTGAACTTTATATGGTCCGGTGAGGTTTTAGGAGTACTCTCCACCGTGAAACCTTCTGTGAGAATTTTCTTAATTTGTCATTGAAGGTTTGGTCAGGATCCTTGATGGCCCGATCAAGCTTTTGATAGTTTCTTCAAAAATATAAGTTCCTGCAAAATGTAACTTCATACACATATTAGTTTAATTCAATTTAATTGCCTAAGATCAAAAATAGATTAATTGGGCTAACAGTCTCCCCCTTTTTGACTTTGGTAATAAGTTGAATTTTAAGGTGTTCAAATTTTGTAAAGTTGTTAATTTGATTAATTTTACTCCCTCTCAATGCGTGCTATATGCACTTTGATTAATTCAATTTAATTTTGTTCAATATGTGTTCAAAATTCAATATAAGTTGTCTCCCCCTTTAACAAAGGCAAAAAGATACATCTAAGGATAAAACTTAAATGCAACAAGCTTTCATTAATGTAATTTCATTAAGTTCAAGAAAGGAAAATCCATTAAAAATAGCATAAGAAAATAAACAAACAATATCAAACAATTAAGAAATTTTAAAGAAACTAATCATCATGATCACTATCTTTATCATCTCCTTTTTCTTCATTTCCCTCTTCTTCATGTTCCCTTTACTCTTCTTCTCTAGGTTGATAGGCAGCAGGTTCTCCTTCTTCTTCTTGAGGGTAGGAGCCATGAATAGAGGGTGACCAGCTTGGTTCATCTTCAAAGCACTTGGGCAAGCCTAAGGCTTCTTGGATGGTTTGAACATTAAGATGAAGATGAGCAATTTGGTTTGTTAGGTTCTCAAATTTAGATCCTTAGGAGCTCATTTGTCCATGTATGTCTTGAAGAAGTTAGAGGATAGAGGATTAAGGTCTTGAAGTGGTAGGTCTTGGGAATTCCTTTTGGAAAGTCTCTTCACTTTCCTCTACAATCCTTGGTCTCTTTCTTTGTTAAGCCCTAGCACCTAGTGCTCCTAAGAGATAAATATAGTTCCTATCATCATCCCTAATACATTTGTCATGTTTTAAGTATGCTATGGTTATAGATTTTTTGGTGGGATCTAAGGGATTGGAGAGAGTGGCTTTGGTTGTTGGTGTAAGTGCACCAACATATTTGGCAATTTGGGTCACTTATGAAGAGAGAAGAATAAGACCGGTTTTTATTTTCCTAATGTGTAAGAAAGTATTAATTAGGAATTTCTCCATCTGAATTGGTTGACCTCTAATCAACCAATAAAGAAAAAGTAGATCCTTTTAGGTTACTTTCTCATTGCTCTCCCTAATAGCACTAATAGTGTTGGTGATAATTCTATGCAACATCCAATAGGTGAGGGTTCTAAGGTGTTTGGCATTAGATTGTTTGTAAAGAGTGGTTTCTATGGAGATTTTGGTTCAAAATTCTCTTTTTCTTTCGGTGGTGAGAATGGTGTTGGGTATATGAGAAATCCTCTCTAATTGAAAACCCCCAAATGGAAGAGAAATCTTCAAATGTGAGGTCATACTCTTGATTACAAAGTCTAAAGGAAATCCCATAATAATCTAATGGATTTTTACTTTTCTTACTAACTACAAAGGTGGTGAGAAATTCTTTGGTCAAGCTTTCCCAACCAAGATCATCATGTTCCAGGAAAATAAATTTTTCCCAACTGAAGGTTCTAAGACATACCCTAATGTCACTTTCAATACCTAAGGATTCTAGAATGAGGGTAGAGAAGAGATGGTTAGGTTTAATGACTTTGTCTTTGATAACTTCATACCTTAGGCTTTCTTCATTGTCTTTAAACCTTATCTTATGGCTTCTTCTAGGAAATTCTTCTTATTGAGAAGGGGCAGCAATTCCCTTCCCTTTCTTAAATCTTGAAGCCTTCTTCTTATGTTCTTTAGGAGCCATCAAGTTGATTAAAGAAAATATGAAAAGAAGATTTGAATTTGAGAGAGTTTGAGTGCTTTTGATAGTTTAGATATTTAGTGTTGGATAAAAAGATGTATATATTGATATTGGGGGTTATTTATAGTGTTTAAGGTAAAAAGTAGCCATGTATAACTGTTAGAGACAAGATTTGCACATTTTGATTGACTTCCAACGGCTAGAGAGTTTTAAAAACAGAGGGAAGGTACGGTCAGACTTTAATGAGTCTGGTCGTGAAACGTGAAAAAATTTAAAACGTTTGGTCAGACTAGAGGAAGTTCGAACGGGATTTAGGTTTTAGGCACAATGGTCATAAAAATTTAAAAAATCCTTTGATAGTATGGTCATGCTTTTATGAAAAATTTTATAATCAAGAATTTCAAAAAAAAAAATACAATCGGACATAGAGTTGGTCTGATATGAAATATCCAAAAATGTAAAATTTTTGAGAAAGCAAGTGCTCTTCATTTAAGATATAGAGGTTTGATAAAAAAAAATAAGCATTAATCTAAAATTTTTTATGAAATGAAGTAGGTTTTCATGTAATTTCAAGCCTAAGCTATGGTGCTTCCATCCATCATTCCTAAATATTGTTTTATGAAGTTCATTCTATCTTCATTCAAGGGTTTTGTGAATATATCAGCAAGTTGGTTTTATGTATCAATAAATTCTAAGACAACATTTTGGTTTTGGACATTGTCTCTCAAGAAATGGTGCCTAATATTTATATGTTTTGACCTAGAATGTTAAATTGGGTTTTTTTGGATAGATTTATGGCACTAGTGTTATCACGTTTAATAAGTATATGATCAAATATTTTTCCATAATCAACCAATTGTTGTCTCATCCAAACGACTTGAGTACAACAAAAATAAGCAGCAACATATTCGGCTTCCGCGATAGATAAAGCAACCGACGCTTGTTTCTTGCTAACCAAGAAACTAGGCATTTGCCAAGAAAATAACATGCCCTGGTCGTGCTTTTTCTATCCAAAAGACTACCAGCATAATCATCATTCAAAAAGCTTAAAATGTTAAATGATGTGTTCCTAGGATACCAAAGTCCTAAATGCAATGTACCATTCACGTATTTCAAAATTTTTTTAGTGGCATTCAAAAGTGATTCTTTAGGACAATATTAGAATATAGCATATAAACATACACTATACATCATATTAGGTCTAGAAGCGGTTACGTAGAATAAGGATCCGATAATACCTCAATATTTCTTTTCATATACTACCTTACCACTTTCATCTTTGTTTTAATGACGTGCTCATGGGAGTCTTTCTAGTCTTACAATTATCCATTCCAAATTTCTTGAGAAGTTCCTTTTTGTACTTGGATTGGTTAATGAAGATCTCATCTTTGCACTGCTTGATTTGTAGTCCAAGGAAGAATTTGAGTTCATCCATCATGCTCATTTGAAATTCCCTAGTCATATAAGAAGCAAATGCCTTGCACAAAGATTCATTAGTAGCACCAAATATAATGCCATCAACATAAATTTGTATAATTAAGATATTATGCTTATTCTTTTTTAACAAAAAGAGTTGTATCAACTTTCCCTTTTGAAATCAATTTTCAAGCAAATATGCACTAAGTCTATCATACCAAGCTCTTGGAGCTTGTTTCAATCCATATAGTGCCTTGGTGAGTTTAAAAACATGATTTGGAAGTGTAAAATTTTCAAAATCGGGAGGTTGTTCAACATAAACTTCCTCATTGATAAATCCATTCAAAAATGCTCTCTTAAATCCATTTGAAAAAGTTTAAAATTCATGTGACATGCAAATGCAAGTAGAATCTAATTGCTTCTAATCTTGCAACTGGGGTAAATGTCTCATCATAGTCAATGCCTTCCTCTTGGTTATACCCTTTGGCTACCAATCTAACTTTATTTCTAGTAATGAGACCATTTTCATCAAGCTTATTCTTATAAACCCATTTGCATCCTATAATTGGATGATCTTTAGGTCTAGGAACAAGTTCCCACACATTATTCTTTTCAAATTGTTTGAGTTTGTCTTGCATTGCAATCACCCAACATTCATCACTAAGAGTCTCCTCAATAGTCCTTAGCTCAATTTGAGAAACAAAAGCAAAATTGACATCTAATTGTTTAAATTTGGATTTAGTAGTTACTCCCTTTGAATTTTCACCAATGATAAGTTCCTTTGGATGATCCTTCCTGTATTCCCAATTCTTGGGTGACTCTTGGTTTCCTTTTTCTTGTTCATCTTGAGTTTTCTTTGTGGCAATAATCATATGTACCTACAAAATCATCAAGAGCACTACATTTCCTTTGATCAAGTTTAGAATATTCATAAAAACCAACATGCATTGATTCTTCAACTACTAGAGTTTTCTTATTAAACACCCTATGTGTAACACCCTTATCCCCTATATATGTACAATACATATATCTAATATATATATAATATGCATATACCGTATAAAGAAATGTCACAGTCTAGTCTAATAGTTTTTTTTTTCATATTTCCAATTTAAAATCTTAAATACTTTAAAATATAATTTTAAATAACCAATAAAATATTTATTATTAACTATAGGTTCTAAAATAGTATTTTTCATAAAAATCTCTGGAAAAAATTCGTTAGAGTTTTATCTATAATTTGTACATGTCCTAAATTACAATAATCACATCCTGCAAAGGAAAAACACTCTCAAATAACCCAATCATACATTTCACTAATAACTCCTCAATTTCTTCAAGTTTCTGAAAATATTTATACATATATATATATATATTAAAATTCATATAAACCCACATTATAAATTTGATCCAAAACATTCTTTATAATTTATAATATAAACATCAAAACATACTATAATTTACATAATATGAAATATATACATGCTGACAGCCAACACTGATCTCTAAGAAGCAGCAAAATCAGCTCCAACAATCACAAAGCTAGACCCAATCTGGTCTAGACGAACTCTCCGACTCAGTCGGATCTTCCATGTCACCTGCGCAATGAATTTCAATCGCGCTAAGCCAACACTACAAAAAAACACGCTATCTGCGACGGACAGAATCCGTCGCAGATCCGTCGCAAATCAAGTTTTGCGACCGATCTACGACCGATCTACGACCGATCTGCGACGGATACGATCCGTTAGTAAAAAAGGCGTCGCAATTTTCAATTTGCGACAGGCCGTCGCAGATTGCGACGGATTTGCAACCACTCGGCGGTTGCAAATCTCGCGCTTAAATTTTCGCGGGTAAAGGGCAGCCGTCGCAGATTCCGTCGCAGATTCCGTCATAGATTTCCATCGCAAATTCGTTGCAGATTCCGTCGCAGATTACCGTCACATATTCCGTCGCAGATTGCCGTCGCAGTATCTGTCGCAGATTCCGTCATAGATTTCAAATATCCGTCGCAGATTCGTAGCAAATCCATAGTAATTTAATATTGATTTTTATTGGAACTATTTGTATTATCAATTAATTTTATGAGAACTTTATAAATACATTTGGAACATTTAAACACAATCTAAAAAAACACTAATTACATTAATAAAAATAATTCTTTTATTAATCTTCAATAGAATAAAATATTTTACAATTTAACTATACAAGTGTTAAGAACACTACTATAAATAATCTATCTTGAAAATAACAATATAGATCTTCAATTATCATTTTCCATTGAATCATGACTTGCATCATCATTATTAACCTGCAAATAATATTAAAAAGAGTAAATGAAAAGAATAATATGATACACGTTAACAAAGTAATACTAACCGTGGTGTGTAGGCTTTTTCATTCAACTCGTGTAGCTGCTCAGGAATTTTGTATATACACAAGTTGTTTGTCGTCGGGTGCAAGTTTTCCAGCTCTCTTTGCATTGACTTTGCTAATTTATTCACATCAACTAATTATTGCTAATTGGTTTTGATTGATATGATTTTGCACTGTCAAAAATGTATATTGTCGCAGGTCTATTTGCAAATTAAGTTGAAGCAAGAAGTTGTTTTTGCAGATAGAACTGATTTCAAATCACTCAAATATACTGAATCAATAATTGATTGGTTAATTCAGGATATATGTCATATTCAACATCACTTCTAGCTAATATCACATTAATAATTCAGCATCTATCTTCAATTTGAATTTTTTGAGATGCAATATTCAAATTTCTCATATTTATTGTAAGGATAATTTAGCTGCTGATTTTTTAATTAATTAGAATTTTGAGTTTAATTTTGCTTGAAAATGCTTCTGATTTTTTTAATAAAAGTACTTTGTAGTATTTTTCTTTTTCTTCTTTCATAAAAAACATTTTTGAAGTACTCTCTTTCAAAATGTACTGCATGGAAGAATCAAGTATTTGCTGTACATAATGGTAATATACATATTAGTTAAGAGTTAAATTAAAGAATGTGAATGCATAATGGCAACTAGCTAGGTAATTAATCAAGGGCTACATAATAAGACAAAACTATGTGAACAAACACATGAATGTAATAATTATATGGGTTAAAACATGCACGTTTATATGGGTTAAAGCATGCACGTTTCTTGTTCAAAGTTCAATTCATTAGAAAGTCTTTAACTTGTAAGACAGTTCAAAGATTTTCTTTTTTTTTTTTGGTTACTGAATTTAAAGAAAATATAAATAATTGAAGATAATAACATTCTTTAAAGGATATTTTCTCCCAAAATGATATTAACGCTTTCATTTTTATTTATTCAAAATATAGTTGTATTACTTTATTTATATTATATTTATATTATAAAATTATATTATTATTTAAATATTTTATAATTAATAATATTATATTTAATTATTTATATTTTTTTAAATTATACTCTTTTCATTTTAATTTAAATATTATTTTAGAATTTTAATTTTATTTCAAAATATTTTATGTTCAACAATATTAAAATAAAATTTTAACATTGTTTATTAATTTACTTTTTATATATAATGTTATTATTAATGAGTGAGAAAGTTAATAAATTGTAAATTTTGAAGAGAAAAATCATTAATTAAGCTTAAATTGATAACTTTAGCTAATTTTTTTAAGATGAGTGAAATATTCACATCAACCATTACGTATTTCTTATATATATTATCACCTTTGTGGATTTGCAATGTGAAACGAACTCGGGAGAAAGATGAGGAAATTTTAAATTCTTGATACAAATTGTGTAAAGTTAGAAGTTAGGCAGAAGCATACCTCCTGCATAAGAATTGTTTCTGGTGCTTTCTCCACTCTATCAGTTCGATGCAAAATCATACGGGTATATTCAGATGGGACCCCAGTTTGAATGCTCAATCTCACAATCTGCCACAGAACATATAATGCACATAACACTTCTGAAAGAGAAAAATAATTATTTTCATGCATATGTACTACCACAAGATGTCAGACATCAATTTACAAATAAATGAACAAAATCAACAAGCTGATAAATATCAGTTTCTTACCTGTACAAAGATAGAAAAAGAAAGAAAAGGTTTCTCCCCAACCTTTTTATGCCGAGCCTGAGGGGGGCAAAGTAGAACAATATGAATTAAATTAAAAGGAATAACAGTAGAATTTGTGAAGAATGACTATATGTAAAGAAAAAAGTTCTTCAATCACAACTCATAAGGAAGTCAAGGAGGATCACAGTAACAAGTTTCTTGCTCTCTGGGTACCTTAATCAAGATTCTAAGTAAAACCAGTCTTCGTGAGCTAAATTATAGAAAAATAAACTGAAATTCCTTTACTGAGTCCATAACATTGAAAGGGTGAAACTTCTACCGGTACTAGCAAGCATTTAAGGTGGTTCCTATTACATAATACAAACAAGAACAAGAAAGGCCTATGTTTACTAGAGATTTTTCTTCTTCTTCTTCTTTATTTTATTTTATTTGGAAGGGGTTGGGATAACAAGCAAGAAGAATAGAGCAACACACAAACAGTGTTTACTGAATCATGCTAGCTTGGTAGTTTTGTGCAACAATATTCAATTTAATCCACCAATATTCAGATTTTGAAATGGAAACAAATAATATGAGCATCATCCAAGCATCATGTCCCCATTGGGCTACAGGCGATGCCCCTGAGGCACCCTCACCCCCAAGTCCCTCCATGGAATTTAACCTTCACAATCCTGTAGATTTCGCAAATAAAACACATCAAACAAAGCTGCAAAACTCAAAGAACATCAAAACATACAACAAATACTCATCATTTGTAGCATAAACAGAAGTGATTGGCAACAAGAACTGACTAAAATCCAAACGTGTTCACATGATTTATTAACCACACATTGAAGTATTCATTCAATTGAAGCTTCACATTGAAGTATTCAGTTCCCCAAGTAGCAACCCTTTTTTCCTCCAATGGTGCTGGCGACTCTGTTGCAGGTTTATAAACACACAAGATTAATAAAAAACTTTAACATTGGTAATGAACTTCAAAAAGAAGCCACCAAAGTTAATACACAAACCTTCAGTGGTCTCTTTGCGAGCAATATTAGCCTTCATGAGATCTGTTGCTGCCTCAGCAGCCTTGATTCCAGCAGCCCCTGTGCAATAGCTGTTCCGAATTGTCTGCTTGCAGCACTTGTAGCCCCATTGATGATCCTTCCACCATGAACCCCACACACATGTGTGGTTGTTGATGAAAACATCTTCTTCATACTTGCTTTTGGGAAGTACAGCCTCCTGTAAACAGGATGAACCAATTAACAAAGTTCTAGGCATGTCAAAGGGGGGAAAAGAGAGAAGACAAATATATTAAACTCTTTTTTCTGTGTCCAGGATTGGCTTCGGAATTTTCATGCACCAAATCATAAGATCCACTACAATTGTTCTAAAGAAACACAAAATTGTGACTAGATGTAGATGATAGCTCAATTATTTATATCAGTTAAGGAAAAGTGGACCTGATTTACCAAAAAATGCAGCCATCCTAGCAAATTGTATTTTGGAACAAATGTTCCATGCTGATCCAACCTCCAACCTTAAGATCAGCATTCCAATAAGCAAAAACCATAAAAGGCATATCCAATGTAGGAATACTGGACTAGCCAAACACATGGTACAGTAATTAAAATTTAGCTTATTTCAAGATAGTTATGACTATATTCATATATGCTTCATTATTCTTTTTGTCTAAAAAAAAGTTCCACATTCCAATCCCATATAAACATATGTCATTCCATTCAAGTTACCCAAAGAAGGTAGTTACCCAAAGAAGCTTACCCCTACGGTAGGAAATGTAACATTTTATGTTCCTATTTTCATTACACCAGACCAAATTTTAGAAGAAAAAGATACAGTACTCTCAAGAATCTCATCCCAAATGGAAATGATTCTCAATTCCATGTTATACTCTAATGGCACCATTTTTCTAAGAGAACCATATCATCCAAGTGAAAACACTGGTTAAAGTGTTAGTCAATTTTACCTGCCCCTTTATTATCCGTCCAGCGCGATCATATTCAACTTGTCGTTCACTTTGACCCAGCAAAAGCTCTCTTGGGAGTTCTTCTTCATTAGCAGCATTACCATACTTTTCCATAACAGTGTCCTTTATTAACATCGCATTGAACGGGTAATTATAAGTTGTATTTTCATATTCTTTTCAGGAATGTGAGCATTGCAGACGAAGAGATTTTGGTAATTACTTTAATGGAGATGCAACTAGAAATCAAGTTAAACAGTAATTTACCTGAAATGTTGAGGAAATAACAAAAACATTTGTATATATTTTGCACAAATCATGCTGGCCAAGCTTTGTATGAATATGTTGAACTATCAAATCAATTGCAACTTCATTATCTCCTCCACGAGGAATTATAATATCTGCATATTTTTTTGATGGCAGTGTAAATTCTTCAAAACTAGGCTTTACAAATCTGGCATACTGCAAGTTAAATGTAACTAGTTAGTGAAATTCAGATGAAAAAGAAACTGAAATGGAAACTTCAAGCTGATGAAGAAGAGAGCTTCACGAACTTGATCAAGAACATTCTGAATATTTCTTCCTCTTTCGACAGTATCACGTTGAATTCTCCGTGCAAGTCGCAGGTCAGAATCTGCACTGTGAAATTATTGTAATGGTTACTATTAAGAGACTATACTTGAAAAAACAGATTAACACAAAATTACAAACAGGAATAAATGAAAGAACCTGAATCAACAAAGATCTTCATGTTCATGAGATCACGAACTCGAGGATCGTGAAGAATTAGTATTCCTTCTAAGATGATTACATCTGCAGGATTAACCTGTGCTTAACAAAAACAATATTATAATTAAGTAAACCATAAAATTAATTTTAATGAATGATCATTGCAAGATCATTAAATTATTATGATCATTGCAAGATCATTAAATTATATAATCATCTTCAAGATTCATTCATTGATGCATTACCTGTTGTCCTAATCCTGTGCTTTGATGGGTTTTGAAATCATAGTTTGGTATTGTAACCTGCTGTCCGTTTCTTAATCTCTCCACGCAGGAAAGGAGAAGCTCTGTATTAAAGGCAACTGCAGAAGCAAGTATTAATTAAAAATGAGAAAATGGTAAGCATTATTGTGAGTATATTTTCTTATATTAAGGAACGTGGAATTAGAATACTTTATTGATTAATTACCAGGATGATCAAAGTTGTAATCTTGAACCTTTTTCAGTTGCTCATTACTGAGAGAGTGATAAAAAGAATCCTGAAATATTTGGATATTCACACAGAGCATATAGAATGATATCAATGCCATTTGAATTAGAAGAAAAACCATCAAACCTTTAATTTGATGTGATAGTAATATAGAATTCAAGTTTCAATCGGAGTCAAATTTATTTAAAGATAATAATAAAATCTATACAAAAATCATAAAAGGATACAATAACATTTCTGTAATGCTGAGTATCAATCAGAGCGAAATTTACTAGAAAAATAAAATAAAATAAAATTCAAGCAAAAATCATAAAAGGGTATAATAAAAATCACTCTGATAATCACTTCATGCAAAAATACTGAGAAAGAAATACTTGATTTATAAGAAGAACGCCTTGATCACGGAGCCGAGAGATGATCATATTACAAACGGTTGTTTTGCCCGAAGCAGTACCACCAGCAACACCTTTACAGATTGAAAATAAAAATATTCAGAAATAAAACAAGATTTATATATAAGAAATCAATAAATCATTTTATAATAATACCAATAATAAAGGGTTGTTTAGGAGGGTTTGAAGACGAAATGGAGCCTTTAGATTGGATAGACAAGTGATCTGTTATGCCATTAGCCAATGTAGCTAATACTGTCTTCTCAGATTCCATCTTCTTCTTCTTCTCTCCTTTTTCTACCAGAAGCAAATAGATTACAAATCTGGAAGAGGATCCTCACGCATTGAACGGGTTTTGGGGTCATAATGGGCAGAGTTAACATCGAGATTTAAAAGATATTTTGCTGTATCTTCCCGAATACGCAAATTCCTGAAAAATGTTAGTTGCTAGTTTAGCAAATATCCAATGTAGTACAAATTGAAATAAATACGACAACAAAAAACAAAGTCATGAATGAGCAATTTCAATAAAACTCCTCTTTGGAGAAACAATATAAATTTTTTGAAAATATCACTATAAAAATATTCGGCATTTACGACGGAAATCTGCGACGAAAAATTTCCGTCGCAAATTTGGGACGAATTTGCAACGGTTTTGCGACGGACAAACACAGTGAAGGAATTTTTAGGAAGCCGTCACAAATTGGTTGCAAATTCGTAGTAAATTTGCGACGGAAAAAATTTTCTACAACCAATCTGCGACGGAAAAAATTTTCGCCAAAAATATACGCGAGTCTCTCTCCCGCCCAACTTTTGCGACAATTATTTGTGACGGAATGATTTTTGTCGCATATTTACTACGGATTTGCAACCGATTTGCGACCAATTTCTCAAAATTCCTCTAACTTGTCCTTCCGTCGCAGATCCGTAGCAAATTTGCGACGAAAACAAGTCCGTCGCAGATATCCGTCGCAAATGCCGAATATTGTGTTGCGACGATTATTTGCGACGGAATAATTTTCGTCGCAGATCTGCGACGGATTTGCAACGGATTTGCGACCAATTTCTCAAAATTCCTCAGACTCATCCTTCCGTCACAAATCCGTCACAGATCCGTAGCAACTTTGCTACGGAAACATGTCCGTCGCAGATTTTCGTCGCAAAATTCCGAATATTTTTATAGTGAAATTTGCGACGGCAATAGACGGTAGCAGATCTCCGTTGCAAATTGGTTTTTTTAGTGTTTTCTCTCTCGCGCCAAGTTTACGCGCCAACTTTTGCGACGATTATTTGCGACGGAATGATTTTCGTCGCCGATGTGCGACGGATTTGCAACGGATTTGCGACCAATTTCTCAAAATTCCTCTGACTCGTCCTTCTGTCACAAATCCGTCGCAGATCCGTAGCAACTTTGCGACGAAAACATGTCCGTCGCAGATTTTCGTCGCAAAATTTCGAATATTTTTATAGTGAAATTTGCGACGGCAATAGACGGCAGCAGATCTCCGTTGCAAATTGGTTTTTTTAGTGTTTTCTTTCTCGCGCCAACTTTTGCGACGATTATTTGAGACGGAATGATTTTCGTCGCAGATCTGCGACGGATTTGCAACGGATTTGCGACCAATTTCTCAAAATTCCTCTGACTTGTCCTGCCGTCGCAAATTCGTCGCAGATCCGTAGCAAATTTGCGACGGAGACATGTCCGTCGCAGATTTTCGTCGCAAATACCGAATATTTTTGTAGTGCAAAAGCCTAGCAATACAAACTTTGATAAAAAAAAAAAAAAAAAAAACTCAAATGCAATGCCAATGCACAATGCATATGGATATCATATCTCATATCATTTCATTTTTACATATTTCTCAATTGTTTTGCAATTCACAATTCATATAAAAGTAAACACAAGCATGGGCCCAAAGGATCTAATATGCTATTCAAATTTCAGAGTTACTGTTTTGGTTCATAATGACACCCAATGTATAGCCCGAAGGCAAGTGACACCCAATGTCTAGCCCAAAAGCAAATCATAATGATGCCCAACATCTAGCCCGTAGGCAAGTGACATCCAACGTATAGTCTGAAGGCAAATAAATAGTTACTCGAAAGCTAGCCCCAAGGAAAATAATGAGAATAACCTCATAGGCATGCCGCTAAATACAGAACTCTGAAAATTGAATAACATACTAGGCACACAATTATTTCATATTTCTTATTATCAATCGCTTTCTCATTTTCTCATAATTCATTAAGCACATTGCCTTCTTTTTCTCATTTTTCACATCTTCTTAATTTTCTCATTTATATCAATATCCATTCATTCCTTTCATCATATTTCAACATATCATCACAATGTATCATATATTTCATTAAAACACATTACCCAAATATTTTGGGTATTTTCACATAATTCACATATTTCACTTTTTCATCAATTTAGCCATTAACAATGGTTTTTCATAATGTATATAATGCATTCATAACCAATCACATAACATAGTACAATGTTCATGCATATTTAATGCATCAAGTAACTTAATATATTTTTTAACAAAAATGTGTTAAGCCCAAATGTCATACAAACATAAGCAATTTATTCAAAGTTTATACTTACCGCTAAAAACAACCAAAAGCGAGCTCAAACACTACCTCTAACCTTCTTTTCCAAATTGTCCTTCAATACTAGGATTGGAAAACTATCACTCCTTAATGCTTATACCAAATGTGATCAAATACAATCATTTAATATCACATTTCAATGCATTTTCAACATCAAGCCTTAATTAAACATCACTTCTACAACATGTCCAAAATTAAGCCAAACCTTACTTAAATTTTGAAAAACCATTCCAACAAATTTCAAATTGAGTTTTTAGCTTAAATATATCTAATACATTATATTTTAACACATTTTAAGCATTAAAACACAATATATCCCTTTTCCATCACAATTTCAAAAAATTTTCCTAAACCCCTTTAATTTTAGTTTTTCATTCTAACTAATTTCAAATGGTAATTTAAATTCATCTTCATCATTAACAACATTAAATAACACAATTCAAATAATAAAATCAAATAAACACAAATTCTTTAAGTATACTATTCCCGAAACCCTAACTCTCTCTCTTCATCTTCCAAATCCTAATGAAATCAAAACTTTTCTTAAGTTTAACCTTAAAATCATTATATATACATAAAACTAACATCAACCCACACCATTTAAACAATTAAAACAAGCCCATTCACAAATCAAAATTTCACATAATCCATAATTTCATAAAAACTAAAAAAAAACTTAAAATAATTTTAATTACTTGTTAGCAAACCACCAAAACTACTCTTGATTCTTGAAATTCTACTTAAAATTTAGTATTTGGAAGAAACAAAAACCTCCCAAGTATGCCCATGGTAGTTCGGCCCAAGTGAGGAAGAAGAGAGGAAGAAGAAGAATGAAATTTGACTTTTCTTTTCTTTTAAACTAATTATATATTTTTTTATTTTAAATTAATTATTTATTTAAATATTTTTAATCCACCCAAAAATAAAATTATTTTTGAATTTTTGAATTAATTTATTTTATGTGAAATTACCATTTTACCCTTCATTTTACTATTCATATGTTGACTTTTCTAACTCATGTTTGACTTTATATGTAATGTATATTTCTCTTATATTTCACATATAAATTACCTATTTCTTACTTCTAACTCATCATTTACTCCTCAAATTATTTAATTTAATTTAATTTAAAATCTAGCAATTAAGATATTGCTACATTATATCCTAAAATATAGTGTAATTTAATTTGATTTATCTAGATGATGAATATAGTGTAATTTAAAATCTAGCAATTAATCAGATGCTACACTATATCCTACACTATATGCTACACTTAATTTAATTTGATTTATCTAGATGATGAATATCCTAAAAATATGCCTTCATCCGATTTGGATGAGAATTTTTCAAGATTGTCCTTGGTATCAATATGAAACATTTGCATCCAAATACTCTAAAATATGAAATTTTGGGTATTCTTCCATTCCATAGCTCATAAGAAGTTTTGTTTGTTAAAAGCCTTTTGTAAACTTGATTTGAAATATAACAAGCAGTATTAATGACTTTCACCCAAAAATAAGATCGTAAATCACATTCATTTAGCATTTTTCTAGCCATTTCAACAAAGGTTCTATTTTTTCTTTCAACCACACAATTTTATTGTGGTATTCTCGAAGCCGAAAAGTTATGTAATATACCAAATTCATTACAAAAGTTATCAAAATTTTTATTTTCAAACTCTTGGCCATATCACTTCTAATAGATGTGATCACATAGCCTTTTTCATTTTAAACTCTTTTTGTAAATACTTTGAAATGATTAAAAACTTCATTCTTTTGAGCCAAGAAATTAACCCATGTAAATCTAGAGTAATTATCAACAAGAACAAATGCATATAACTTGCCACCCAGGCTAGCAGCTTATTTGGTCCAAATAAATCTA
This sequence comes from Garcia nutans, assembly GCA_947685225.1. Taxonomy (NCBI): domain Eukaryota; kingdom Viridiplantae; phylum Streptophyta; class Magnoliopsida; order Malpighiales; family Euphorbiaceae; genus Garcia; species Garcia nutans. Next base: position 45,085,645 of record CANTUV010000011.1, on the reverse strand, counting down.
AGTGAATGAGTTCTAAGGGTTTAGAAGTGCTTACAGCATTTTTATACTTAAATGAACTTTTATGTTGCTTACCAATTGATAAGGTTCACATGTTCTATCTTTGTCAAATTTAACTTTAGGGAGACATCAACTAGTTTTTCATTACTAATGCATTTTAAATTATCCATACTAGCATATCCTAGCCTTCTATGCCATAACCAAGCATCATTATTAATGAAAATCAAACATTCAAATTTATCATTGGAATGTATGTTAATTTTATATGTGTTGCTAATTCTAGCTCCTTTGAATGTATTTTCACCATTTGAATTAGTAACCTTGCATCCTTTGGAGTCAAAATTTACATCATATCCTTTATCACACAATTGACTAACACTAAGCAAATTATGCATCAATCCATCAACAAGCCATACATTTTCAATCAAATTTTTACCAAGTATGCCAATGGAACCACTACCAATGATTTTACCTTTAGCATTGTTTCCATAGGTAACACTACCTCCAAGCTTGTAAGTAAGAATTGTAAAGAGCTTTGCATTCCCCGTCATATGCCTTGAGCATCCACTATCCATAAGCCATGTGCTTTCATTGATAGTAGATTTTAGACATACCTACAAGAATATTCACCTTCTTTTAGGTACCCAAATGAACTTGGGTCCTTGGGGGTTAGTAGTAGAAGAATCCACTAACTTGAGATGATTCTTCCTAATATAGCAAAAAATACTCTTATGCCCAAATTTCATGCAATATGTGCATTGATTCAAAGTTTTATATTTATGCACTTTATTATTGTCATTCACACAATTGCGAAATTGAGTTTATTTTTGAGTATTTTTGTGTTGATGTACATGTCTAGTATACATGAATGTATGTTTTGCTCTTGGAACCTTAGTTCTAGAGTCTTGTGAGCTTATTGTAATCCTTTTAGGATTTTTGGGTTTGGTTTGTGCATTAGTGTTTTTTACAACTTCAATACTAGATATTTGAGTTACAGATGCTTTCACAAATGTTGGTTTACTAGAAGTAGCATTGGATGAGCCATTGAATCCTAAACCATATTTCAAGGAGGGTGACCTTTGATTATCAATTAATGTATCTAATGCTTCCTTTCCCTTATGAAACTTGAGATAGATTCTTTAAGTTCTTTTAGTTCATGCCTCAAAATTTCATTTTCCTTGATCACATTCTCTAAGCTATGTGAAATTTTATTCAATTCATCAATTGATTTCAATAATTGTTCATTTGAGGTTTTTAATTCTATTGTAGAATTTTTCAAGCATACAAAATCTTTTTCCAGCTTAGAGCATTTGTCCTTATAGATTTTCATCTTAGAAAAATACTTTTTTACTCTAAGGTTCATATGCTCAATCATGTCACTATTATCTAAAGCATCAATATCATTTTCATCATATGTAATTAAATTCAAGGATTGAGTGCCTACCTTATTGGATTTATCCTTAATAGCCATGAGACATAGATTGGCAATTTCTTCTTCCTCTTCTTCTTCTTCTTCTTCACTTGAGGAAGAGTCATCCCATGTAGCTTTGAGAGATTTCTTCTTTTCTTTGTCCCATTTCTTCTTATTTTTCAACTTAAAGCAATCCAATTTGATATGACTAGATTTGCCACATTCATAACATTTCACTTTATTCTTTTTATCTTTACCTTTAAAAGATGATTTAGAGAATGTACCTTTGTTAGCATGCAATCTTCTCTTTCTTTTCCAATCATTCATCCTTTTTGAAATAATGCCATTTCTTCTTCATCATCACTTTCTTCATTGCTTGAGCTCTCAATTTTCTGTAATTGCTTTGAGAGCTATTGGTTTTCTCTTCTCTTTTTCACCTTGTTCTTCTTCTCTTTTGGTGTGCAACTCAAAGGTGAGTAGTTTTCCGACAAGTTCATCGATTCTTAAAGAGTTAAGATCATGTGCTTGTTCAATTGAAGAAACTTTGGATTCAAAGTTCTTTTTGCTCTTAGAGCTCTCAAGATTTTGCTATTGACTTCATCTTGATCATATACCTTACCATATTTCTTCAATTCATTGACGATGGCAAGCAAGCGATTGGTCATTTTGGTAACATTTTCATTAGGCTTCATCTTAAATAGCTCATACTCATGTATATGCATTTGCTTCTTGGTGAGCCTCACTTGGGTAGTACCCTCATGATAGTTCTCAAGAGTTTTCCAACTGCAATGAGTATAAGTGAGATGTTGGACTCTCCTACCTTCTTCTCTTGAAAAAGAATTCATCAAGATTGAGGTTTCCCTATGGTTTTTGAATCGATCCCTTGTATTCGTACTTGACCATTGTGGTTTGGGAAGAGGAACTTGGACACCATCAACTTCATGAGTTGGAGGTTTCCACCCATTTTCAACATAATCCCAAATCTTAATTCCTTCACTATCCAAGAACAATAACATTTTATGTTTCCGATAGGAATAATCCGTTCCATTAAAGTAGGGTATAAGGATAGAGTTGAGATTTCCATGAGAATTTGAGGTGGATGAAGAAGTTTCCATTGTGGATCAAATTTCACAATTAAGTTTAAAAAAATTTTAAGCTTTGATACCAATTGTTGTCCCAAGATGGCAACTAGGAGGGGGATGAATTGGTTGTTTGACAATTGATTGCAAATTCAAAAAATTAAACAAACAAGAAATGTAGAAGATGTAGAAGATTGAGTCGAGAGTAGAAGAATGAACATAAGAGATTTATAGTGGTTCAAATTTACCTTGATTATACATCCACTTCCTTAACAACTTGTTAAGGTTCCACTAGCTTTGAGTTTTTATAAACTTAACTCTAACTTGGTGTTTTATCTAGCTCACACTAAACTATTGAATATTTTGAGTATAATCCTCAAGACTCTTACAAGAGTTTTTTCAGGCTCACTCTAACAACCTAACTGTTACCAAGCTCACACTCAAACTTAAGATGGTGTTTGATGCTCACACCTAACTCTCAATCAATACAAATGATAATTTTGATGCAAAGTAAGTAAAGTTATCAATGTAGGCTATTACAAATTCAAATCCCTTGTAAACATGAAGTAACATATGGTATTTATAGCCTGCAAGTCATGAAATAGTCGTTTGAGGTGTGGTCCAACATGGTTGATTCTTGTGTTCCACTAATTTCTTAGTTAAAGCAATTTTATGGTCGGACTTGGTGTGGTCCGGTCGAAATTCATGCTTCCCAATTGGAAAACTTGGTGGTCCAATTGAAATATTTGAAATTCTGCTTACCGCTCTTCCAACAGTTGGTCCACGTGGCTTCCATTAATTGAGTGTAGGTACAATGACTTCTGACTTCTGTAATATTTAAATATCCCGATCGGACTAGCATTAGGTCTGGTCGGAATATTGGTGTTCCGATCAAAAATTGGGTGCACTTCTGGTCGGGAGCTCCACTAGATGGTTTTAAGAAAATCTGCCTTGAACTTTCGGTCGGGACATTGAGCAGTCCAGTCAAATGTCTTGTGATATGGTGAAAATGTGAGAGTGCTGCTAACTATGAAACCCTCTATGTGATTTGCTCAACATCACATGCAATGGTCTAGTCGGAATACACACTAGTCCGGTTAGACTTTATGTGGTTTGGTGAGATTTTCGGAGTACTCTCCACTGTAAAACCTTCTGTGATAATTTTCTTAATTTTTCATTGAAGGTCCGGTCAGGATCCCTGATGGTTTGATCGGACTTTTGATAGTTTCTTCAAAAATATAAGTTTTTGCAAAATGTAACTTAATACACACATTAGTTTAATTCAATTTGATTGCCTAAGATCAAAAATAGATTGATTGGGCTAACAAGAACCCAAATTCAGTCTCAAGTCCAAGCACCCAAATCTAATCTAGTTTCGAGTTGAGAACCCAAATTCAGTGTCGGGTCGAGAACACCAATCCAGTTTTAGGTTGAGAACCCAGATCCAATTTTGGGTCGAGAACCCAAATTCAGTCTCGGGTCTAGAACCCAAATCTAGTCTATTATCATACAATACTTTTGTGTCATCCAGTAGCACTTTATAAATCAACACATCTCATTCCATATTCATCTAAATCAATGTCCCGTAGCCCTAAGTTTATAAACATAATCATAGAAATTGAAGCTTAATCATAAAACCCTAATTTTGATGATGATTTTACATTAATTAAACTTATTTTGATTCAAAATCCTAAAATCTTAATTTTATCCCAAAAACCCTAGTTTTTACCTTAAAATCCTAATTTTAGAATAATCATAATTTCTATAAATACAAAACCCTAGTTTAGATAGAAACCCTAATTCTCAAATAAAACCATATCATGTAAACGTCTACCTTCTGGAGGCGCTACCCCCTTGACCCCCGCCCGCTAACAAGATAGCGGGACTACCGTTCACGATCCCTTATCAATTGGGTTAATATTTATTTGTAGATTGTAATTTGTGATTAACCTTAATTTTTTTATTAAACTCTAATTTATTATTATTATTGTGATGATTAAACTACATGTTTGGATTCTTTTGTCTTGCTATGGATGGTGAATGGTGTTAAATTTTATTATTTAGACTTTAAGTATATAAAAGGTATGTTTTCATTCATAGGTGCCTTATTTGTTTAATTTATTTATTTTATGTAGTTTAATTTATTTAAAGACTTTGGGACAATTGTAAGGGACACATTTTTACTTTTTGGCAGGTGTCCTATTTTATTTATTTTTATAGATATTTGGACATTTATGAGGGCATGTTTTCATCTTTGTATGGGTGACCATTTTATTTAGTTTGGTTGATTTATAATATAGTATTATTTATTTTTATAAATTCTCATAATATGGATAATATCATAATAACCAAGAATTCAATAATATTTAGACCTGAAAATGAAATTGGTTCCAATGAACCAGGTGTTATAGGGTGTTGGGTCATTTCTCATCTTCCCCTTAAATAGCCAACTTTTCAAACCTAATAAGAGGTTGGGGATTCCTTAGGAATCGAGTCATCCATCCCTTTCTTTTTTTTTCGGCCTGTCCAGGTTGTAACTCCATATTCTCCGGGTTTAGGCTCGTGATCTCTAAGGCCATGAGCCTAACAGTACCGAAGCCGTAAGAATCATTTCACATGAGAGTGGGAGCGAAAATCTCCGCTCATAGAGACAAAGTGTCATGTATCACCTGAAGGTTGTCTTCTCAGTATAGAAGTGCCCAACACCAGTGTGCCTCGCCCGAAGGCATAATAAAATGTCATGATGTATCGTTGGCATGCCAATTTGACAGTACCAAAATCAATATTTTGGAATAAGTAATTCTGTAAGGCAACCATTCACGCAATGCCATATCACATTTATATATTCTCATCTCATTTCATCATTTTTCCATATTTTCATGTTTTCACATTATTCCCATAATAATAATAATAATAATATACCTTTTTTAAATATTTCCACTTGCACTATCTTTTCCTTTTTCTTCACAATCTCTTAGATATGCACACTTTAACAATATAATTTAGTAAATCCAATTTCAATTGATTTTAAACATAATCCATTTAAACTAAAAGCATCAAGTATTCCTTATAACACTTTTCTTCCCTAATTAATTAAATCACATTTTTATACAATATATAGGATTAATAAATAATTTTATTCAAAAGAAAAGCAACATTTTTTAAAAGTGCAAACATAGATTATGTCAAACATGAAAACTTTAAGTAAATGCTATCAAAGTATGTACAAACCTTCCTTTGCTCCAAAATCCAACCAATTCCACTTTTCATGCTTCAATTTTCAAAAAGCTCCAAACTTTGCCTTTTGCTTCACCTTGGCCTAACCTCTCCTAAACCTTCAACACATTCAATTCTTCAATTAGAATCATATTCTTACGTAAATTATTCATAAAAATGCTTAATTATACTAATTTCAACAAAACCTCCATCAAAACCCTAAGTTCAATTTTTCATAATCCCTAGCTTCATGTTTTAAGCTCAATTCCATCAATTAACCACCAAATCATTATATATCCATCATATTAGCTTTGTAACTATCTATTTTAACAATTTCAACCAATTATATCATTAACTCAAATCTTCACATAATCTAAAAATCAAGAAAACAAGCTTGAATATGAAGAATACTTACTTAAAACCTTGCTTAATCTTCAAAACCACTTGAATTACTTTGATTCTTGGTGAAATTTAATGTGTATTTGATGAAGATAATCTCCCTCTCTCTCTCTTTCTAAAATTGGCTATGGTGGAAGAAGAAGAAGATGATGAGTTTTGATTTTTATTTTTGTCTTCCTTTCCCATCCATAAATATTTATATTTATATATTATTAATTAACTAATTAATTTAATATTATATATTTTATTATTTCTTTAATTCCCCGCCATAAATTTATTTTCCTACTTTGACTTTTCTTTTCTTTCCTTTTATTTTCTTTGATTTTATTTTCTTTTATTTCCCACTTTTTTTAATGTATAAGTGTATACATATATACTTTTTTTAAACTTTTAACTTGAATATGTGTATATATGTATGTGTGTATACATTAGGTATATCTTATGTATATATCATATATATTCATTATATATATTATATATATCTAGTGTATACATTAGGTGTATATAGTGCATATCCCTATTCCAACACTCTAATTAACCTTTCATATTAATTTTTTTTATGTATGTTAAAATTACAGATGTTACATATAGGCCTACTTGGAATATCAATCCAAGTACCAAGTCCAATTTTCAAAATAAACCTTTCCTTCCAAATTTTAGTCGTTTGTTTCTTTAAGTTATGAACTTCCCTTTCTTTATCTATGAACTTTACTCATTTTCTTTTAAGGAATGTATGCTTATCCTAGAATTCATTATGCTAGAGTTAGGATCCCCATTGTTTTGGAAATGTAAGATTTAATTTAACTTCTGTACTTATTTTACTTTCATGCTATGTGTTAGACAAAAGATCTCTATTTTGATTCTTGACAACTCAAATGGATGATCTATTTAACTTGTGTTTAAGAATCTTGTTGCAGGATTAGGTTGCCTCAAGTAAAGCAAGACAGAACAATTCTAGCGGTCGCACTAGACCAGAATACGACCGCTACATGCAATTACAGAATGAAACCTTGTCACAGTAGGTTTCGCGGTCAGAAGTTCGACCTCAGTCGCGACCGCGCCTCCAGAATGGCGGCCGTCCAAAATACTTGCCCGACCGCTACTCAAGGAACTTAAATCATTACAATCACAGTAAGGTTCGCGGTGACAAGAACGGTGAATGATTCGACCTCGCTAATCAATTTAGCGACCGCCCATTCAGAATCGCGACCGCCCAACAATTCAAGAAGAAATTGCTCAAAGAGACAGTAGTGTTCGCGTCCACAGGTGCGTCCAGAAGTTCGACGAAAACTGTGAGTTTGACCGCGAGATTCTGCATAGGGCGACCGCGAGATTCAAATTATGGCAGACATTCAGTTTTGCTCTGTCAGAGAATGACACGTAATATGACCGTTGTAAACCCACTTGAAGATTCAAAAAGGGCGACCGCACCTCTGCTTGGCGCGACCGTCCCGACAAACAAAGCATGGGCAAGAAACGGTCCGACAAACACAGCATGGACAAGATTCCAGCTGCAGAGCACTAAAATTTGACCGTTGTAGCTTTTTCAAAAGCAGCGACCGTCCCTTGTTAAAGGACGACCGCGAGAAGCATGAGCGCGACCATCCTTGCATGAAGGGCGACCGCGAAGTGCTTCGGACAGTTTAAGTAAAGAAGGTCTATTCTGCCAAGACTTTATTCAAAACTTCAATAACGGCTAGTAAGACCACATTGGCTATAAATACAATGTCTCTATGAGAAAACAATATAGTGAAGTGAAAAGAACAATCAAGAAATCAGATTTTCATAGCCAAGCAATAAATTTTCTTTTACTTAAACTTACAATTAAATTGTAATGAATGTTAGGTGTGATCATTGAAAACACCATTGTATAAGTTTGAGTGTAAGCTTGGGAAACACTTGGGTTGTAAGAGTAAGCCTTGTAAAACTCTTGTTAGGTTGTGAGAGTGAGCCTTGTAAAACTCTTGATTGGGTTGTAAGTGTGAGCCTTAGAAAAACACTTGTGAAGTTAGGTGTGAACTTGTGAAAACACCAAAGTTGGAAGTGAGCTTGTAAAAACTTCAAAGAATAGTGGAACCTTAACAAGTTGTTAAGGAAGTGGATGTAGGATTGAGGTAAATCCGAACCACTATAAATCTTGTGTGTTCTTTCTTTCTTTCATTACTCAACCAACTTTCTATTCCGCATTTGTGTTTGTTGAGTTTTTTAATTTGCCATCATTTAGTGAGGAAACCAATTCACCCCCCCCCCCCCTCTTGGTTGCCATCTTGGGACAACAATTGGTATCAGAGCCCTGGGATTTCTTAAACTTAATTGTGAAATCTGATCCACTATGGCAACTTCTTCTTCTTCAAGCTCTCATGGAAATCTTAACTCTATTCTTAGACCCTATTTTGATGGAACTGATTACTCATACTGGAAACACAAAATGTACTTGTTTCTAGATAGTGAAGGGATTGAACTATGGGATTTCGTGGAAAGTGAGTGGAAATCTCCTACTCATGAAGTTGACGGTATTCAAGTTCCTCTTCCCAAAGCTCAATGGTCAACTAGCAATATCAGAGATCGATTCAAGAACAATAGAGCTGCTTCCATCTTGATGAACTCCATTTCAAGAGAAGAAGGTGGAAGAGTTCAACATTTAACTTGTGCACATTGCATTTGGAAAACACTTGAAAACTACCATGAAGGTACGACTCAAGTAAGATTCACCAAAAAACAAATGCATGTTCATGAGTATGAGCTATTCAAGATGAAACCAAATGAAAACGTCACCGACATGACAAATCGCTTACTTGCTATTGTCAATGAACTAAAGAAGTATGGCAAGGTATATGATCAAGGTGATGTAAACAGTAAAATCTTGAGAGCCCTAAGAGCTAGAAAGAACTTTGAATCCAAAGTATCATCCATAGAAGAAGCTCATGATCTCAGCACATTAAGAACCGACGAGCTAGTTGGTAAATTACTCACTTTTGAGCTGCACAGTGAAAAAGAAGAAGATCAAGGTGAGAAAGAAAAGAGAAAACCAATTGCACTCAAAGCAATCAAAGAAGCTGAGAGCTCAAGCAATGAAGGTACTGATGATGAAGATGAAATGGCAATGTTCTCAAAAAGAATCAATGAATGGAAAAGAAAGAAAAGATTACAAGCAAACAAAGGTACACCTCCTAAATTCTCCTTCAAAGATAAAGAAAAGAAAAATGAGGTAAAGTGCTATGAATGTGGAAAAACTGGTCACATCAAATCGGATTGCTACAAATTAAAGAACAAAAGGAAATGGGATAAAGAAAAGAAAAAGTCTCTCAAAGCCACATGGGATGACTCTTCTTCAAGTGAGGAAGAAGAAGAAGAAGGAATTGCAAATCTATGTCTCATGGCTATTGAAGATGACTCCAATGAGGTAAGTACTCAATCCTTTGATCTTGTAGCACATGATGATATAAATGATATAGATGATAGTGATTTGATTGAGCACATGAATTTTAAAATAGAAAAATATTATTCTAAAATGATGCTTTACAAAGAGAAAAACTCTAAGTTAGAAAAAGATTATATATGCTTAAAGAATTCTACCTTAGAATTGAAAACCTCAAATGAACACTTGATGAACACAATAGGAGAATTAAAGAAAAGCTCACATGACTTAGAAAAAGTGATTAAAGAGAATGAGACATTGAAGCATGAACTAAAAGAACTAAAAGAATCAATTTCTAGATTTCATAAAGGAAAGGAAGCATTGAACACATTAATTAATAATCAAAGATCACCTTCCTTGAAATATGGATTAGGATTCAATGGCTCAACCAACATTGCACCTAGCAAACCAACATTTGTGAAAGCATCTACAACTAAAATTTCTGATGTTCATATCAAAGATGCTTGCACCAAGTCTAAAAGAACTAGTTATGGTTCACTAGGAGATAAAGCCAAAAATAATTATGCATTGTTGTTCACTAAATTTGCACAAAAGAAATCACATACTTGTAGTTGTATGTATAATGCAAAAAGAAAAATGCAGAAGAATAGAATACCATGGCAATGCACATATTGCATGAAATTTGGACACAAAAATTTTTCTTGTTATATAAGAAAGGCACATCTCAAGTTAGAAGGCACTTTTTCTACTAACCATCAAGGACCCGACTTCAAGTGGGTACCTAAAAGAAGATGATCACAATTGTTTTGCAGGTATGCCTAAAATCTACTACCAATGAAAGCACATGGCTTGTGGATAGTGGATGCTCAAGGCATATGACTGGAAATGCAAAGCTCTTTACAAGTATTACCTACAAACATGGAGGTAACGTAACTTTTGGAAACAATGCTAAAGGTAAAATTCTTGGTGTTGGCTCCATTGGTTCTATTGGTAAGGATTTAATTGAAGATGTATGGCTTGTTGATGGTTTGAAACATAACTTGCTAAGTGTTAGTCAACTTTGTGATAAAGCATACTTTGTCGAGTTTGATTCCAAGGAATGCAAAATCACAAACTCAAATGATGTTATCATATTTAAAGGTACTAGAACAAATAACACTTACAATGTCAGCATACATTCAAATCATACATGTTTAATGTCCACTAATAATGATGCATGGTTATGGCATAGAAGACTAGGACATGCTGGTATGGATCATTTGAAATATATTTGCAATGAGAACTTAGTTGATGGTCTACCTAAGATAAAATATGACAAAGATAGGTTATGTGAACCTTGTCAACATGGTAAGCAACATAAAAGCTCATTTAAAACAAAGAGTGTTATAAGCACCTCTAGACCATTAGAGCTCATTCATTTGGATTTGTTTGGACCAAATAGAGTTGCTAGCTTAGGAGGCAAATCATATGCATTTGTTCTTGTTGATGATTACTCTAGATTCACATGGGTTAATTTCTTAGCTCAAAAGAATGAAGCCTTTAATTACTTCAAAACCTTTGCAAAAAGAGTTCAAAATGAAAAAGGATATGTGATCACATCTATTAGAAGTGATCATGGCAAAGAATTTGAAAATGAAAATTTTGAAGGTTTTTGCAATGAACTTGGCATTTCACACAATTTTTCTGCTCCTAGAACTCCACAGCAAAATGGTGTAGTTGAAAGGAAAAATAGAACTTTAATTGAAATGGCTAGGACAATGCTCAATGAATATGATTTACCATCTTATTTTTGGGCGGAAGCCGTTAATACAGCTTGCTACATTGCAAATCGTGTTTACAAAAGGCATTTAACTATTAAAACCTCTTATGAGCTATGGAATGGAAGAATTCCCAGAATTGGATATTTTAGAGTATTCGGATGCAAATGCTTCATATTGAATACCAAGGATAATCTTGGAAAATTCTCATCCAAATCAGATGAAGGCATATTCTTAGGATATTCATCATATAGCAAAGCATATAGAGTATTTAACATGAAAACTCTAGTTATAGAAGAATCTATGCATGTTGTATTTGATGAATCATCTAAACTTGATCAAAAGAAAGGTATTACTTTCAATGACCCTGCAGGTACTCTTGAACCTCTTGAATCCATTGATGTTCCAAAGATCAATCAACTTGAAGAAAAGACTCAAGATCTACCTAAGGATTGGCAATACAAGAAAGATCATCCAAAGGAACTCATCATTGGAGAAACATCAAAGGGAGTAATTACTAGATCAAAAACTAATCATATAGATGTTAATTTTGCTTTTGTTTCTCAATTTGAACCAAAGACTGTTGAGGAAGCTTTAAATGATGAAAATTGGATAACTGCAATGCAAGATGAACTTAATCAATTTGAAAGAAATAATGTTTGGCAACTTACTCCTAGACCTAAAGATCATTCTATAATAGGATGCAAATGGGTTTATAGGAATAAGCTTGATGAAAATGGTCACATTATTAGAAATAAAGCAAGATTGGTAGCCAAAGGTTATAATCAAGAAGAAGGTATTGATTATGATGAAACCTTTGCCCCTGTAGCCAGATTAGAAGCTATTAGAATATTACTTGCTTTTGCATGTCATATGAATTTTAAGCTTTATCAAATGGATGTTAAAAGTGCATTTCTAAACGGACTCATAAATGAAGAAGTTTATGTTGAACAACCTCCTGGATTTGAAAACTACAAATTTCATGATCATGTTTTCAAACTTACCAAAGCTTTATATGGATTGAAACAAGCACCTAGAGCATGGTATGATAAACTTAGTGCATATTTGCTTGAAAATGGTTTTGCAAAAGAAAAAGTAGACACAACTCTCTTTGTTAAAAAGGATAAGCATAACATTTTGATTGTACAAATTTATGTGGATGACATAATATTTGGAGCTACTGATGAAGCCTTGTGCAAAGAATTTGCTTCTTGTATGACCAGGGAATTTGAAATGAGCATGATGGGTGAACTCAAGTTCTTCCTTGGACTGCAAGTCAAGCAATGTAAAGATGGGATCTTCATCAACCAATCCAAATATACAAGAGAACTCATGAAGAAATTTGGAATGGATGGCTGCAAAACTAGCAAAACTCCCATGAGCACATCCTTGAAATTAGGTAAAGATGACAATGGTAAAGCAGTAGATGAGAAGAAATATCGAGGTATCATCGGATCACTACTTTACTTAACCGCATCTAGGCCTGATATAATGTACAGTGTATGTCTATGTGCTAGATTTCAAACCTGTCCTAAAGAATCACACTTGAATGCCACTAAAAGAATCTTGAAATATTTAAGTGGTACAATGCAATTAGGACTTTGGTATCCAAAGAACACATCATTTCATATTATAGGATTTTCAGATGCAGATTATGCAGGTAGTATCTTAGATAGAAAAAGCACAACAGGAGCATGTCACTTTCTTGGTAATTGTTTAGTTTCTTGGCATAGTAAGAAACAAGCATCGGTTGCTTTATCCACAACGGAAGCTGAGTATGTTGCAGCATGTTTTTGTTGCACACAAGTATTATGGATGAAACAACAATTGCTTGACTATGGTAAGGTTTTTAACAATATTTCCATTAAATGTGACAACACTAGTGCTATCAATTTGTCTAAAAATCCTATCCAACATTCTAGATCCAAGCATATAGATATTAGACATCATTTTTTGAGGGAAAATGTGCAAAATAAGAACATAATTCTAGAATTTATTGAAACACAAAATCAACTTGCGGATGTCTTTACAAAACCATTGAATGAAGATAGACTTAATTTTATTAAACTTAATTTAGGAATGATTGATGGAAATACTTTGAATTAATTGCCTATCAATGAAGTTTCTATGTGCATGAATTTAATGTCTCTTAACACATTAGAAATATCTTCCATCTTTCCTTGAATCTTTCATTTTTAAGTCTTTCGCGGTCGCTCAAGCATCATTTCGCGATCGCTATCTCGTCTGCCAGTTTCATTCGAACTAGAAACTCTGTGCGCGGTCGAGAAACTTTATGCGCGGACGCACCAATTTGAATATTTCGACCGTTACAGACAATTTCTTCTCTCGCGAGCGTACTTATCTTGAAAATGGTCGCTAGACCTCATGTCGCGATCGCACCTTGTTCAATGTGCGACCGCACCCTGTACACTCTGCTCAAAAATTTATAACCGTTGGCTGTGTGACAGGTCGCAAATCTTGACTTTCAACAGTCATAAACGGCTATTTTCGTTATTTCATCTATTTAAGAGCATAATAAATAATTTTCTTTGATATTTTGCTTCTAAAAACATTCTGAAACCCTAAAATCTTCTCCTCATCATCTGTCATTCAATTGAACCTCTGTTTTCCTGCTCTCTTCTGTTCTTTCTGTTTCAATGGCTCCCAAAAGAAAAACCACCTCCAAAATTAAGGGTCAAGCCAAGAGAGTTCCAGGAATCACCATTAGAGAACCTGTTGTTGAACCTCCATCTCCTCCTCAATCCAAAAGAGGTGAGAAAATTCACAAACCTCACCACCAAACCTCTGAGGAAGACATTAGGTATGCTATGCTTAAGAAAAAGAAGGTTGAAGGCACCAAATCACCTTTTGGTGGAATGCTTTCTGCATTGGTCATCAAGGACGAAATTGAGAGATTGTTGGATGTCCTTGGATGGAGAAAATTTGTCTTTCCAGAAGAGGTAGGCTACTCTAGTCTTAGCAAAGAATTTCTGATGTCTCTTCAAATAGAAAAGAGTGCAAACTCTGCTCTAGGTTGGTATGGGGTAAAGTTTAAGCTTTTTGATCATTATCAATCCTTAACCCTAGAAAATTTTGGTAGCATTTGGAACTTCCCTTCTGAAGGTATAACCTCTTACAATGACCAAATGTTCTCCAACCGAACCCTTTCTGATTTCTGGCAAGAAATTTCCATTGAAACTTTCTTTGAAAAAGAATCCAAAGCCAGACATATCAAAACTCTCACCCACTGGATGCTCCATAGGATTATCACTTATACCATCCACCAAAGAGCAGATGGAAATGAGAAAGTCACCAAAAGAGACCTCATCTTTATGTATGCTTTCACCCATAACATCAAAATAAACTCCACCAAGTTCTTGATAGACACCTTCTTTCATCATGCTGTTACAAGAACTGGTACATTCTTCCTATCCTCTCAAGTTACTCAAATAGCTAGGCACCTAAACCTTCTGAATGATTTGAACTTAGCTACCTTGAGAAACCCTTTCACTCTAGCTTCCAGTGCTATCACAATAGATTACTTAGAGCATGCTGGATGTGTTAGGAAAATTGAAGGATCATATGTATACTACTTTGGCAAGAAAGGAGTAATGGATAAACAAAAGAAGAGGCCAAGGTATACAATTGAGGAAGAAGGAGATTCTGTAGAAGTTGCTGTGGAATTACCCCCAAAAGCAACTTCATCAAAAGCTGCTCAAGCAACTGCTTCAACCTCCACACAACTCATTCTCCAAGCTATCAAGACTCTCTCACGGAAACTCTCTAAGTTCAAGAAAAGTGTTTCCAAGAGATTCCAGCACTTGAACAAAAGGATAGACCTTATATCCCACATGCACCATGATCTTTATGACATGCAAGGCAAATTGGACTTGCCTCAATGCAATCTTGAAGATTGGGATATAAGCGATCACACCCAAAGCGTTGCTGAAGAAGAAGAGTTCATTAGCTCTAGCTCTGCCTCTATTGCTCCTCAAGATAAGGGGAAAGCTCCTTTAGTTGAAGAAGAGTTAGATGTAGATGATGACTCAGAATAGCTTAGCTTTAGTTTGTTTTTGTGTGCATTTTCATATGTCTGTTCCTTTACTTTCTTTGTACTTTCTTCCATCCTTAAAAAACATATGTTTGTTATAAATGTTATTTGTTTTAGCCTCTTTTTTTTTTGTTCAAAATGGTTAATGTTTTAATTGTTGCTTTTCATAGTTTATGCAATGTTTAACCATTTGTTTAAACCATTTGTTTTATTTTGCCTATGACAATGGGGGAGAAAATAACAACATAATGGAATGAAAATGGAATGAAACTCAGTAAACATAATAGGGGAGAAACAATGGGGGAGAAAATAGTACAATGAATTGTTTAAACTGTTTATACATAACCTAATGCACCAAGATTATCACAATGCTCTTAATCATGACTTATGCATAAATTAAGGGGGAGCATTTTAGACTTATTATTTTTTCATCATTCCATTTGAATTGTCAAAGTCAAAATGGGGGAGATTGTTAGAAAAAAGATCTCTATTTTGATCCTTGACAACTCAAATGGATGATCTATTTAACTTGTGTTTAAGAATCTTGTTGCAGGATTAGGTTGCCTCAAGTAAAGCAAGACAGAACAATTCTAGCGGTCGCACCAGACCAGAATACGACCGCTACATGCAATTACAGAATGAAACCTTGTCACAGTAGGTTTCGCGGTCAGAAGTTCGACCTCAGTCGCGACCGCGCCTCTAGAATGGCGGCCGTCCAAAATACTTGCCCGACCGCTACTCAAGGAACTTAAATCATTACAATCACAGTAAGGTTCGCGGTGACAAGAACGGTGAATGATTCGACCTCGCTAATCAATTTAGCGACCGCCCATTCAGAATCGCGACCGCCCAACAATTCAAGAAGAAATTGCTCAAAGAGACAGTAGTGTTCGCGTCCACAGGTGCGTCCAGAAGTTCGACGCGAAACTGTGAGTTTGACCGCGAGATTCTGCATAGGGCGACCGCGAGATTCAAATTATGGCGGACATTCAGTTTTGCTCTGTCAGAGAATGACACGTAATATGACCGTTGTAAACCCACTTGAAGATTCAAAAAGGGCGACCGCACCTCTGCTTGGCGCAACCGTCCCGACAAACAAAGCATGGGCAAGAAACGGTCCGACAAACACAGCATGGACAAGATTCCAGCTGCAGAGCACTAAAATTCGACCGTTGTAGCTTTTTCAAAAGCAGCGACCGTCCCTTGTTAAAGGACGACCGCGAGAAGCATGAGCGTGACCATCCTTGCATGAAGGGCGACCGCGAAGTGCTTCGGACAGTTTAAGTAAAGAAGGTCTATTCTGCCAAGACTTTATTCAAAACTTCAATAACGGCTAGTAAGACCACATTGGCTATAAATACAATGTCTCTATGAGAAAACAATATAGTGAAGTGAAAAGAACAATCAAGAAATCAGATTTTCATAGCCAAGCAACAAATTTTCTTTTACTTAAACTTACAATTAAATTGTAATGAATGTTAGGTGTGATCATTGAAAACACCATTGTATAAGTTTGAGTGTAAGCTTGGGAAACACTTGGGTTGTAAGAGTAAGCCTTGTAAAACTCTTGTTAGGTTGTGAGAGTGAGCCTTGTAAAACTCTTGATTGGGTTGTAAGTGTGAGCCTTAGAAAAACACTTGTGAAGTTAGGTGTGAACTTATGAAAACACCAAAGTTGGAAGTGAGCTTGTAAAAACTTCAAAGAATAGTGGAACCTTAACAAGTTGTTAAGGAAGTGGATGTAGGATTGAGGTAAATCCGAACCACTATAAATCTTGTGTGTTCTTTCTTTCTTTCATTACTCGACCAACTTTCTATTCCGCATTTGTGTTTGTTGAGTTTTTTAATTTGCCATCATTTAGTGAGGAAACCAATTCACCCCCCCCCCCCCCCCCCCTCTTGGTTGCCATCTTGGGACAACACTATGGATGAATGTATGAAATATAACTGGTCATTGCTTAAAACTTACTTTGTAAGTTCTTATTTAGTTTAAGGCCAAACATCTTTTACTTAAAATGAGCCTAAACCCAGCTGTCGAATCCATCCTTTAGTTCAAGGCTAGTGATTTTTTATCCTTAGAATATAATTAGAGTTAATTATTGGGTTTTCCTTAAAATTTTCCTTTTTTCTTTTAAAAACAATTATTGGCGACTCTTCAAAATAAGTTTTTACTTAAATTGAGCATTGCCAACGAAAATAGAGTGACCTCAGCACTTTTCATGATACTTAACCTAATTTTCAACATTTTGACTTGCATCCTTTGTGCTAGCTAGGTGCTCGGGCCGGGGCCTCATAATTAGTGACTCTACTAGGGACAAAATGTTTATCAAACCAAAAATCATTTTAAGTAGGCTATGGGCTTAACCTTTTTCAAAGTATAACTTGGCATTTTATTAAATTTGAACTTTTTTATACATCACTTTTATATTCAAGCCTTAGATTATTTTAGGATTAAACATCAAGATAGCTAGTAGCATCTACCTGGCTGCCTTCCTTAGGTATGCTAGGGGATAGCAAAAGTAATCCCACCCGTGATGAATCCCTGAATCCTTTTTGTGGAGTAACAAGTATGCACATACTACTATACCATGCAAGATTCCTTATCTAACATGTAGTTATGTATATTGTTGCTCTAAATAGAGAGACCTTTTTTTTTATCAAGCCACCCTTCACCTATTTCATGTAATGACCTTAGAATCTAACCTTAAGTTATATGTACCATGATAACCAAGCCTTCTTACATAACTTTATAAAACCTTTTTCATAACTTTATAAGACATTTTTCTCATGCTTCCATGACATTACAACTTTAAGAGGCTTATACAATGATAAACTTTAGGGTGTCCTACCTTGTACATAAGCCATAAACGAAGTTGAACCATACCATTGCTCTCCCTTTTTAAGCTTAAATTAGTCCTCCATCACCTCCTTCATACCCTTTTCCACATTTTAGGTTTAACCTAGTCCTCTATCACCTCCTCTATACCCTTACCCACTCATTTAGGCTTGACCTAGTTCTCCATTACCTTCTCCATACTCTTGCCCACCTTTTAGGCTTGATCTAGTCCTCCATTACTTTCTTTATATAGTTTTAGGCTTGACCTAGCATCCCTCACCTAACTCATACCCTTAGGTTAACCATTACCTTCCATATTCAATATTGATCCTTCATCCAAAACCTTTATCTTTTCCCTCTCCTACACATCCAAGCCTATAGGCCTAACCTTAGCCATCCCCCTATCCAATTTACCTACAACTTTAAAAACTTTAGGACCCTTTCCCCGCCATTAAAACATTACCCAACTTTTCCTCACCCCCATCTAGTTCATTGCAAACATTCCCATTCCATACGGATCATCCGTCCACCCTTAAAACCCCCTCAAGCTTAATTCTTTAGCCCAAATTGTTGCCTTTAAGCATGAACATTAGCTAACCTTAGCCTTATAACTCTTCCCCTTTAAGGATATACCTAGCCTTTCCTTACCCTTGACGACTTAACCCTTTAGGATCAAAACTTACCTTAACCTCATGGCTCAATCCATCTAGGACCTTATCCAACCTCACCTAGCCTTATGGCTCAACACCCTTAGGACCATATCCAACCTTATGGCCTGAACCTTTAGGATCATCTTCAACCATAGCTTATCCTTATGGTCTAAACCTTTAGGACCATCTCCAACCATAGCTTATCCTTATGGCCTGAACCATTAGGACCATGCCTAACTTTGTTGTAGCCATAATGGCTTCACCATCCTTTGAACCTTAGCCATAAGAGTGAAACCTTAAAACCTTAGCCACAAGAGCAAGCCCATCGAACCTTAGTACATAGCCACAAGGGCTTAATTTTTGGACATGAACTTAGGCTATAAGGACCTCACCACCCTTAGCCTTGGACCATACCATGTACCACTAGCCATGGGACATTAGCCATGCACCTAATATATGACCATATGAACCTGACCCTTGTGCCCCATCCTAAAGTAACATGAACCTAACCAATAGCCCCACAATCTAAACCATTGACCATGAACCTCACCCGTGGCCAAAACTATCATAGACCCATTATGCAAGCCTTAGCCCTACCATTCACCTCCCCATGTTGATAGATTTTATCCCTTTAAAACTCTATAAATAGACCTCTAAACCTCATTTTTCATCACTCTATTCAACCAAGCAAACCTAATTACAAGGCTAGAGTTGGGATCCCCTAGTTTTATGTTTTGAAATGTAAGATTTAATTTAACTTTTGTACTTCATTTTACTTTCTTGCTATCGATGAATGTATGAAATATAACTTGTTAATACATGAAATTATTTTATAAGTTCTTATTTAGTTTGAGGCCAAATGTCTTTTACTTAGATAAACCTAGCCTCCAAATCAATCCTTTGGTTCAAGGATAGTGATTGTTATCCTTCGGATATAATTGGAATCAGCTATTAGGTTTTCTTTAAATTTTTCCTTTTTCCTTAAAAAAATGAATTTAAGTGACAACTCTTCAAAATCAATTTTTTCTTGAACCGAGTGTAGCCAATGAAAGAAAAGTAATCTCGGCACTTTTCATGAGACTTAGCCTAATTTTTAGCATTCCGACTTGTATCTTTTGTGGGCTGGCCTAGATTCACTAACCAGGCCTCACAGTAACATACATGGTTGCATAAAAAAAAAAGGTTTCATGTAATTTATTTTCAAAGGCTTAACTATTATAGTAAATACAACCTAAGGTCAAGTTCTAATGTCATCACATGAAAGGGTTAAAAGGGTGGCTTAATAAATAAAAAAAGGGTCTCCTCTCACTAAAGCAGCAATATGCCTATCCACATGTCAGATAAGGAATTTAACGTATGCCCATTAGTACATGCATGCTCGTTATACCCTGAAAAGGATTCTAGGATTCATCACAAGTGAGATTACTTTCATTATCCCCCAATATACCTAAGGAAGGCTACCAGGTAGATGCTACTTGCTATCCCGAGGTTTACTCTTAATTTCAATCTAACACTTGATGCAAGAATGATGTGTGAAAAAGTTCAAATTTAATAAAAGACCAAGCCAGTTCTACTTTGAAAAAGATTTAATCCCATAGCCCGCTTAAAAAAATAATTTTTCTTTGAAACATATTTTTTAAGTCCTCGGTGGAGCCGCCAGCTCTGAGGCCCCAGCCTAAGCACCTTGCCTAGCTCACAAAAGGATGCAAACTAGAATGCTGAAAATTGGGCTAAGTCCCATGAAAAGTGTTGAGGTCACTCTGCCTTATTAGCTACACTCTGTTCAAGTAAAAATTGAAAAATGGTTTTGAGAGCTGCCACTCAAATTTATTTTAAAAAGGGTAAAATTTAAGAAAAATCATAAAGTTGACTCCAACATTGACCCATGGAATAAAATAACTAGCCTCGAACCAAAAGATGGATTTGGGAGATAGGTTTAGGCTTAATTTAAGAAAAAAAAAGTTTGGCCTTTGATTAATTAAGAACTTACGAAATAGTTTCATGTAAATGACAAGAATAACATGAATGATGTGGCTAGTTAAGTAAGTAATATCCAAGAAAGCAAAAACAAATTGCAAAAAATTAAATTTACATTTCAAAATTCAACAAATAAGGAGATATCTGCTCTAGCCTTATGGATTTTAATATGGACACACATTCCCCGAAAGAAAGTAAGGAAAGGAAAGTTCATAATTTAAATAAAAAGCTAAAAATTGAAGGAGCAAGTAATTTTATAAAGTGGACTTAGTACTTGGATTGATATTCCAAGTAGGCCTGCATATCCATTTGAATAGGAATCAAAGCCCATGCAATTTTAACCATTATGAAATAGTTGGTTTAAACTCTTGAAAAGGTGATATTCTAACCTATGCTATGTGCACTTAGGTTTTGGTTTATTTTAGGTTTAATGTCAAACTTAAGTCTAAAACCTGAATTTTAACCATGCAGTTTGAAAAGTTCAATTTAAACTTTATTTGAAAAATATAAGAATTAAGTTTATGTTCCAACTCAATTTTGAAAAAAAAAAGTTCGATTAAAATTAAGTTCTTATTTCAACTTAATTTATGTAAAAGATTGATTAAAATTAAGTTCTTATTCCAACTTAATTTTGGAAAAAAGATTTATTAAAATTAAGTTATTATTCCAACTTAATTTTGGAACAAAGATTATTTAAAAGTAAGTTCTTATTCCAACTTAATTTTGGAAAAAAGTTCGATTAAAATTAATTCTTATTCCAACTTAATTTTAAGGAAAATATTGATTAAAATTAAGTTCTTACTCCAACTTATTTTCGGAAAAAAAAATATTGATTAAAATTAAATTCATATTCCAACTTAATTTTAGTAAAAAGATTTGTTAAAATTAATCTCATATTCCAACTTAATTTTGGGAAAAAGATTGGTTAAAATTAAGTTCATATTTCAACTTACTTTTGGGAAAAGGATTAATTAAAATTAAGTTCATATCCCAACTTAATTTTGAAAAAAAGAGTGTTTAATATTAATTTTAGGTCGAAACCTAATGTGATTTTAAAGACCAAATGATAGTCCTTAAAATTGGGTTAAAATGTTCAATTTAATTTGATTTTAAGTACCAAATGATGGTCCTTAAAATTAGAGCAAAAGATCAATTAGATTTAGTTTCAAATACCAAAGATGGTCTTTGAAATTAGGTCAAAAGGGTCAATTAGGTTTAGTTTCAAAGACTAAAGGATGATCTTTGAAATTAAGGCGAAAGGGGTCAAAATCAACAAAATAAAATAAAGAATAAAATAAAGCAAGAAAAATTAGGGTTTCTTGTCTTCTTCCTTGATGCTTTAATTGGTGGTGGTTTAAGAGTGTAACTAGATCGTAGTTCCACTAAGCTTAGGGTTTGTAAATTGCTAAGGAAGTAACTGGGTTCAAATGTGCTTAAGGAAAGCTAAATCAAATGTACCGGCACCTAAATTTACTAAGAATGCAAATTTTAGGCGATTCAAAATAAGGAAGAATGAACTTTTTTCTTAAAAAAAGAAAGGAGGAAGAAGAGAATAATTCAACTTGCAAGTAGGTGTTACTAAGTTGAATGGGGTGAAGAGAAATGGGGTATAAGAGGCCTATTAATAAAGATTTTTAGGGCCAAATTGGTAAAATCTCAAACTAGGGCATCGCGGCACCGTGGTACTATTTGGCTTCCCTGCAGCTGACGTGAGGTAGCCATGCAGTTGTCGTGTGGCAGCACAAGCAACAAGGATGTTATGCTGTCCCAACAGGCCCGATGCTACTCGTTAAATTTCCCGAGGCTGATTCTTCTGCGTCCTACGTCTGTTTTGAGTGATTAAAGTTGCATTGTGATCGTAGCAAATTGAATTTTAATTTATTGGCGAAAAATTTTGGGTTCAAACATGGACTATCTCGAAATCTATCTTGTGCATAAACTTAAAAGCAACTGAACCTAAAGTAAAAACACTTGAAAACAAAGTTAAATACTTTTCAATTTGAGCGCAAAAGATCAAAATAGAGTATTATGTCAAGGATTTGGCCAGTATAAGCTTGCCTAAAATCTGGACCAGATTTCTTAAAATTATAAGAACTCGGACCAGTAGCATCATAAACTATCTGCTAATACGAATTTATAACTTCTACAACTAGCTTTGAAATTACATATTTATCTCTATGGCGATCCCACACATAGTAGGTTGGCACAAACCCATTCTTCAATTGGTGAAATTTAACATCATCAATAGTCTGAAATGTATGATGATGACACTTTATACATAGACATCTAATCTTATCACCCTGCCTATATATAGTTTGACTGGATGCATATGCAATAGATTCCTCTATACCATGCACAAAACTCATATTAAGAGTGTTATCACTGTTAAGACGTTCGTATATCTAAGAATGATTTAAACTCATTTTTGCCTAAAAAATAAATTGACAACATTAGTTTATAAATATAAAATTATTAACTCCTAAATTTATTTTAAATTTATTTCAACATCTTACTTAATCATCTCTTTATAACAATTTTACGAAAAAGGGATAGTATTGTTTTTTCAAATATCTTTGATTGCACAATGCTAAATATCATAAATAAGTCATTAAATTTGACCTATCTATGATATTTGACATGCAACCAGAGAATATTTTAAGGTATATGTTACAGTTTCTACTCACATATATATAACAATTAATTTGTATATAATGTTATTTTCAAACTGTCCAACTTAGATACTTCAGTGCACTCTTAAGAATATTGAGAAGTGCACCGAACAAAACTAATATTAAAACCTTAAATTATTATTTCTCTAAATTATTATTTTCCTACAACATTAATCAAATTCAGCATTTATGTATAAATGTTAAAATTATTTATATAAATTGTTATTTTTGCACTTTAATTTTATTAAATATATAATTATAAAATTTTCCAAACAATAAATTTTATTCAATATGTAATACCAACAACAATAATTTTTCTACAAAAAATATAATTCTAGCAATAGTAATTTTCTCAACAAAAAGTTTAATTCTAACAATAATAATTTTCCATATAAAAAATACTAATTCTAACAACAATAATTTTTCAACAAAAAATAAAATTCTAACAATAATAATTTTCTTAACAAAATTATAATTCTAACAATAATAATTTTTTTAACAAAAAATATAATTCTAACAATAATGATTTTCTCAACAAAAATTTAATTCCAACAGTAATAATTTTTTGAACAAAAAATACTAATTCCGAGAATATAATTTTTACAACAAAAATATAATTCCAAAAATAATAATTTTCTCAATAAAAATTTAATTCCAACAAAAATAATTTTTCCAACAATAATAATTTCTCAACAAAAATTTAATTCCAACAACACTAATTTTTTTAACAAACAATACTAATTCCAACAACAATAATTTTTCTAACAAAAAAATATAATTCCAACAATAATAATTTTCTCAACAAAATTTTAATTCCAACAAAAATAATTTCGCAACAAAAAATACTAATTCTAACAATAACAAATTTTCTAATAAAAAATATAATTCTAACAGCAATAATTTTCTCAATAATACTATAATTCCAATAACAATTATTTTCCGGCAACTACTATCATTCCAACAATAATTATTTTCTCAACAACTAATATAATTTCAACAACAACTATTTTTTTCAACAAAAGTTTGAATTCAACAACAATAGTTTTCATACCAAACATTATAATTCCAACAACAATTCATAAAAATACATAAACTATATATTATAAACCAAATCAAAACAATGTTAAATTAAAAACTAATATTTTTAGCAAAAAAAATATAAAATATAAATACTTGAAACTTCAACCAACCAATCAAATGCTCATGAAATTTAAAGATTTTAGATATAATTGCAAGAGATTAGAGGAAAATGAGCAAAGGAGATAAAAAAAAGTTGAGATAATAAGAAGAGAAGAAGAAGAAAGGAAGAAAAAAGATAAGGTCGGGCTGCTAAAGTTTGATGATTTTCCAGTAGACACTTCAATTTATCAGTAATTTTCAATAGAAAAGCTAATTTGTCGATACATTTGGCACCTAAAATCCTACCTAAATAAATTTTACCGAGGAAATACACAATCTGATATATTTCCTTCAAGAGCAAAATTTTTCGACTAAATGATCAGTCTCTTGAGAAAGTGGTGCCTAAAATACCGCCAATTAGCAAAATTACCAATGGATTAAGCAATCATTCGAGAAAATTGGCACCTAAAAATGTTGCTAAAATGAAAATTCACTGATGCCCCTTTATTTACTATTAATTTTTTTCTAAATAGGATAATACTATTACTTTGACATATGAAATTACCAATAGAATGAGATATTTGTCTGTAACATTTATCGATAGATATAGTAATCTCAATATATTTCTTATCAAGAGTGGCCCAAAAATCTCCGCGTCAAATTTATTGACTAGTGTATATATCTGTCGATAAATGTTCTCAATAAATTAGGGCGTCAAATTTTTGCAACGAATAGAATTTATCTATTGGTAATATGTTTTTAAATGTCTCAGAAATTTCTCTCTCAAAAAATCTATTGAAAATTAATCGGTAATTAGCGACAAAATTTTATTTGTCCATAAATTTTATCGATAATTTGCATTTTTTTTTGGAGTGATTGGACCTATTTCTAATAAAAATACCCAGGCCCAATGACAAACATCAACCAAAAGGCTTTAGGATGCTTTTATCCAGTCCCACTTGGATAAGGAGAAAAGACTCATCTAAAAAATACTTAACACATAGCAAAACATTTTCTAAACAAATCTCGAATTTAAATATGTTATGCATGTAGACTATTAAAATATAAAAATTACCGATCTTTGAACTCTTTAACATAAAGAAGAATAATAGTATATTTGGTTTAGTTTATTGCAGCTTATAGTTAATTATTGCCAAGAAATTATTAAGTTTTAAAATAACTATTAGCTAGTTATAGTAACCAAATCAATAGTTTATAAAAACTAGACCGATCGAATTCCACTTTGATTGTAATTTTCGAATGCTAAATTTATTGACCGAATCGATCGAATTTCTATGTCAGTCGGCTTGGTTAATTAACAGAACCGACCAAATTTTTTTATTTTATAATAAAATTATATTTACAATACAAATATTAATATAATTAAATAACTAAACAAAATTTATTATAAAAATAAATAAACATAACTTTATTTTGTAATAAAAATATATATTTATAATAAAAATTTATATAATTAAAGAATTAAATAATAAATAACTAAATAACTAAATATTTTTTTAAAAAAAGATTCGGTTAATTATTAACTGATCGAACCGAGTCAGTTAACCGTTAATTAAATCAAAAATTAAATTTATCTAAATTTTTTTACTGAACTGACCAAATTAATCTACGGTTGGTTAACCGAATTGAATTTTCGGTCGGTTAATTGAATTTTGTCTGCCCCTACATAAAATTATGTAAAATGCAAAAATATATGTATGTTCAAGATGATTTTTATATTTATATTTTATTTTTATTTTTTTAATTAAAATATGTTCGATAATATTATTAAGTTTTAGATTTTTTATTAAAAAAATATTTAAAACTAAATGCATAATCTATAAATATGGTTTTGCGATGATATTGTATATCAATAAATTTTTTATATAATATATTTTATATTAATAAAATATTTTTTTTACAGCAAAAAGTAGTTTTTAATATTATCTTTTTTAAAATTTATTATTTTTTATTTTTAATAATTAAATTTTAATAAATATTTGATATAGCTTTTAAAAATATAAAAAAGATTTTAAAAAAATAAAAGAAAAATTAAAAATATTTTTTTTATTTTAAGGAGAGAAAATAAAAAATCTACAATGAAAACAAATACATCTTAAATGTTCTCTTCTTTTCTTTATTTGTCATTTTTATAAAATATATTTCATTTTAATTTATTTATCGCTTTAAAACATTGAAAAGATTAATTATTTTTCTTAATTTTATTTATTCTTATTTTTAACTATCTATGTTAATTAATAATTTTACGCATATTTTTATGGAAAAAAAAAAGTAAATCATACGGAATGATTTTCGTATTACTGAAATTATTTAATATATATATATATATTATTTTTACATAATCATATTAGATAAGGCGTGAAAACAAAGGAGGGAGTATACATCACTTATTTTTGTATGTAAGAGGACACATCAAATGCCAAAATTGTGAAAATTCAATGCATTGTTTTCCACCGTCAATTCTATGGGCGCCGCTACATTTCACTTCAGTCCCACCGTCAATTCTATGGGCGCCGCTATTTCATGCTTATCCAGCCGAATTTATAGAATGCCCCGAAGTGGCAAATGCCAAGTTGTCTTTCTCTTATCATAGTTTGCATTG
Organism: Garcia nutans; assembly: GCA_947685225.1. Classification (NCBI taxonomy): domain Eukaryota; kingdom Viridiplantae; phylum Streptophyta; class Magnoliopsida; order Malpighiales; family Euphorbiaceae; genus Garcia; species Garcia nutans. Next base: position 45,058,483 of record CANTUV010000011.1, on the reverse strand, counting down.
TCGTTTTCTGTTCACCAAATGACACGAAATGGAAAAAAAAAATTCTCATATTTAGCTCAAATTTTAATATGAAATAATTATTTATAGGATAATAAATTTATAATTATAAATTTTAGTCAAAATTATAAACATATAATATTTTATTATATATAATAATATTTTTCAAATTTGTAAAATATAAATTTATAAAGACTAAATATTAAATTTTTAATATTTTTCTTTTTCTATTTTGTCAATGAATGGAGTTTTCTATAGTACTTATGAAAGAAGTTAAATTAACTTCTTTTTTTTTTGTACAAGAAGTTAAATTAACTTTTTTTTGTACAGCAAGTTAAATTAACTTAATTGTTAAGTGATTTTATTTTGTTTGAGTATTTGTAACAGTTGTTAACCGTTAAATGTTGATCATAGCTTATTATTAAGTTTTTTTTTGTTTAACTATTGGCAACAGTTGTTAACAGTTTAATGTTGATCATAGCTAATTGTTGTTAATTGTTTGATAAAATTATTATTACCTATTATTGTTAATATATTTAATGACAATAATAAAATATTTTTAATTTAAATATTATTTTTAATAAGATAAAAGTTAAATTTAGCTCTTTGTATTATAGCGAAAAAGCTAAGTTAATCCTTAAATTGTTTTTAACCAAATTGATACTCTTTTTTTTTTTTTTAAGTTTTATCCAAATCAACAATTTTTTAACCCAATTATTGAATAGTTAATGATATGGTGCAATTTTAACTTCATTAAACATCAGGAGTTAAATTAAATTTTTTTAAAAAATATATTAATATTAATTTTTAAATATTATTTATTAATTAATATTTTTAATATTAATAATTTATAATATTATTATATATTTTGTTATAATTTTATAATTTATAATAATTTAATAATCTATAATTTAATAAATAATTAAAAATATTAAATAATTTATAAGAATTTATATTATATAAGATTTTTATAATATTTTTAATATAATATTGATTATACTATAACGAAATTAATATTCAAAAATATTATAATTTGTAATATTAAAATTTTATTTTTATAAAAAACTATTACCGACCAGATTATAATTATTTAAAAAAATATTTTTAATAATATAATTAGCCTCTAATTATTGGATTTCAATAATATAATTCAGTAGGTATGGACTCCGGCAGCCTCATCAGTCGCACCGTACACAATCATCAAATTCACTCTAACGTCCTTTTTGCATTAATATATATATATATATATATATATATAATTTAAAAAAACACAGAGGCACAGAGACATTAAAATTGATCATTTTATTAATTAGTACTAGAACTAGCTATAGGCAGGCCTTGAACTTGAAAATGCCAGATTTTTAAAGGATGGATCCCCTCATCCATAAATTTATTTATCAGCTAGGACTTTTTTTATAAAAATATAAGAAAAATTTTTAAAAAATTAAATTTATTAAATTTATAAATTATTTATTAAAATATTAAAATTTATAAATTATTTTTAAAAATATCAGATTTTAATTAATTTATAATAAATTTATTGTAATTTTATAATAAATTTATTAGAGATTTATTATGAGTTTATAATAATCTAATTAAATTATCCTAGTAATTTTTAATATAATTATGGTTTTATTATTTTTATTAATTAAGATTCAAAGCTCTGTCGATAACTATGTCTCATTAGTAATTTAATTAATTAATTAAAATTTTAATATTATAATATGGTCGATAATAACTTTAAGTTTCATTTTTATTAAAATTAATTTTAAATAATAAAAAATTTCTAATTTTTAATATAAATTATTTATTAATATTTTTAATATTAATATTAATTTCATTATATTATAATTAATATTATATTAAAAATATTATAAAAAAATCTTATATAAAATAAATTCATATAAATTATATAATATTTTTAATTATTTGTTAAATTGTAGATTGTTAAATTATTAAAAATTATAAAATTACAAAAAAATTATTTATGAATATTATAAATTATTAATGTTTTTAAAAAATTAATATTAATATTTTTTTAAAAAAATTCAATTTAGCTCATTGATGTTTAACCGAAATTCAAATTGCACATTGCTGTTAACTATTTAACAATTTGGTTAAAAAATGAGTGATTTCAATAAAATTTAAAAGAAAAGGTACCAATTTAGTCTCAAAAAACTTTACAATCCAATTTGAAATTTTTACAATAATATTGAGGCTAAATTGGACCTTTATCATTTTTAATAACGTAATCTAATCTTTCATTTAAGTAAGAGTTATTATCTCTACAGGCATTTATAGTTTGGTTAGCCGAATCATGAGAGTAAATATAAAAATCATGTTAGAGATAGTTAATGATTTAAATATATATGAAGAGTTATAATTAATCAAAATAATCGATGAAGTGTCTATTAATGAAGATTTGTATTTATTCATGAATAATTATATTTATTTATAAACAATTGTAACTATCAAGAATAGTTGTGATTATTCAATAATAATTGTGGCTATTGATGAAACATTATATCTATTCATGAAGGTGATAACTATTCTTGAATAGTTATATCGATTTAATACATCCATGCAATAATTATAAATATCTAACTCATTTAATAATCAAATACTTTTCCCTTTCCCTCTATATGATCTAGCAATAAAAAATTCAATGTGTTCTGTTATGAAATTTAAGAATTGTTATCTTAAATTTCTATTATGGCTTTGTAAAATCCTGAGAGGAATACAACCATTAAAACCTGATAGCAACGCATAGTGGGGCAATTATTCCTTAAAGATAGTGAACACACTATCAAAGCCATTTATTTATATTAAAAAAAATATTTTCTAACAATCTTTAGGAACTATTCTACAGTGGAGACTACCAACTCTATCAACAAATTGTTCAGTCCATAGATGTTTAAACTATATCGTTTTGATGGCACCAACTTTACTAAGTGGAAAGACAAATTGTTATTGTTCCTCACTGTATTGGGAATTGCATATGTGCTAACTTCTGATCTTCCATAAATTCTTGCTCCAAGTGACAAAGATACTAAAGAAAACAAAGCATTGCATAGGAAACTTGAGAAAGATGAAGTTCGTTGTAGAGCTTTATTCTTAAGCGATCACTTTCTGAAAGATTGTATGATCTATTTCGTCTAATAAAATCTCCACAAGAAATTTGGAAGGCCTTAGAAAATAAATGTACTTCTGAAATGCAAGGCATAGATAGATTTTTTAGTATCAAATTCTTTAAATTTCAAATGACAGATGGTAAATCCATCCTAAATCAAGTTGATGACTTATTATTCTTAGTTTCTAGACTCAAAGATTCAAGATTGATTTTTCTTTTGAGTGCAATACCCTTATACCCTATATACGTATCATACACACACCCTAACATGTATATAGAATATAAAAATATTAACCTTTTTATCAGTATAAATTTTTTTCCAAATTTAAGAAAAATATTTTAATACTTAAAATGTAGTTTAATAGATAATTTATTGTACACCTTAGCAATTTAATTACAAAAATTACCAATTTTAAAGGAAAATCTCTAAAAAAATTTGTCAGAGTTTTATCTGTAAATTGAACATTATTCAAAAATCAAATAATCCCAACCTGCATAAAATTCACACTCCCAATATATTCTCATCCATTTAATCAATTCACCAAGGTCATCCCCACAATTTACAAACTCAAAGTTACAAGCTCATATATATATATATATATATATATATATATATAAGATATCTCAAATAATTAAGTTACATATTCAAACACTCAATTTACAACTTTAATAAATATTAACATACTATATGAATATAATAAAGTATAAAAAGACAAATAATAGATGAAATGCTGGCTATTCTGATATGGTGGCAATATCAAACTCCTATCAATACCTCCACGTCCTAGACTTGATTTGGCCTAGTAGCACCCACAGTATCTACACTGCGATAGAGTTTAATCGTGCTAAGCTAATAGCCTAGTTGACATACTTTGGTAGCAATAAATAATGACAATGTAAATATAATTCATAGAAAATACTTTCTGTCTCAATTTCATATAAAATACATACAATACACCGGCAAGGTATAATCACCAACACAAACTAGGCCTAGAAATCCTCATATAATAATCTAGTTCCAACAATAATATTTTGGACTATCTCAATAATAATGATATCAATGTGTCTCACCAGGAGGAGTAATCAATGATGTTGTAATGGTCAAGATTTTAAATATGCAATTTTTTTTACTAATATTGAAAAATTGATAGTATATAGCGACAAAAGTATTGTGGATAAATGATATGTAGAGAATAGTAAATTGTATATCTCAAAAATTTACTGAATAGATTATTTTTAATGTTTTACGAGATTAAAACTCGATTTAGAATCAACGGTTAAGAATGAGGGTTCACCATATTTATTATGAGCTCTCACTCACTTGATTAAAAATATTATAATATATATGTGTATATGTGTATATGTGTACGTGTGTGGAAATTTCTGATTTCCTCTCCATCTTCCACGCCATCATCACCATCTTCTCTCTATTTCTTCTTCCTTTCATCAAATTCATCAAGGATTAAGAGCTAATCACATATAGGTATAGATTTTTAGGAGAATAAGCTAGAAAAAGCAAGCTTATCAATAAGTAATCAAATGGAAAGAGAGAAAAAGAAAGAGAAAGAGGAATTTTGAAGAGGTATGTGCTTTTGATTTATAATTTGCAAATATATGAATTTTTATGAGTTTTAATGAATTAATTGAATGATTGAGTTATGTATAATGATATATTTCTTGAAAGTATTGATTAAAATGATTGATGAGTGAAAAATAACTTTGATATGTTGGTTTTGATTCTTAATTCAACCTTTATGAGAATTGAGTGGTTTGATATTGTTTTTATCCATATGAAATGGTTAAAAGTTTGATTAAGTGAAGTTTTAGTAAAATATTTGATATGAATTCTTTTTGTGTCAAAACTTTGAGTTTGATAGATTATTATCTTAGATCTTCAATATGTTTGTGTTTAATGAAGTTAAAAGTGCAGAATACATGAGTTTACTCCGAAAACAGTCCCAAAATCAATGTCACGGCCATGGCAATTAAGTGCCACGACCGTGGGATTTAAAGTGATGTTGTTTCTTCAAAAAGTTCTATAAAACAGAGCAAGTCTCAGTGCCACGACCGTGGCCCTTGAAGACCGTGGGGTCTTCAAAGTTATGTTACAGCTTCATTTGGTATCCCACGGCCGTGGGGTACCTAAATGATATTTTTGGCCTGTATTTTGTGATATACGGGCCTAGTATGAGGCTAATATATTTATGTTTCTTACTTTTTTGTTGAGAATTCATGTGTATGTGTTAAACGTATGAAAAAGAGTGATAAACTTTAGATATGTGACAAATATCACTACAAAAAAACACGCTATCTGCGACGGACATAATCCGTCGCAGATCCGTCGCAGATCCGTCGCAAATCAAGTCTTGCGACCGATCTGCGACCGATCTGCGACGGATACGATCCGTTAATAAAAAAGGCGTCGCAATTTTCAATTTGCGACAGGCCGTCGCAGATTTCGTCGCAGATTTCCGTCGCAGATTTCCCTCGCAGATTCCGTCACAGATTTCCGTCGCAAATTCGTCACAGATTCCGTCGCAGATTGCCGTCACAGATTCCGTCGCAGATTCCGTCATAGATTTCAGATATCCGTCACAGATTCGTGGCAAATCCGTAACAATTTAATATTGATTTTTATTGGAACTATTTGTATTATCAATTAATTTTATGAGAACTTTATAAATACATTTGGAAAATTTAAACACAATCTAAAAAAAACACTAATTACATTGATAAAAATAATTCTTTTATTAATCTTCAATATAATAAAATATTTTACAATTTAATTATGCATGTGTTAAGAACACTACTACAAATAATCTATCTTGAAAATAACAATATTTGGGAAAAAGTAACACAAGTGTCTCACAATATAGAACTCAAAACAAATCAAACTCTAAATCCTCTGCTGTTCCTCCTTCCTCTAGCTCTCTCAAATTAACTTCCTTCCCTTTGATCGCACATAGGGTTTAGTATGGCTGTGTGGCACACCAGGAGCTGAGCCAAAGTGTTTCACAGCTTCACGGGCATTCTTTGGATGACTCAAGAATTCTATATCAAAGAACATAAACAGCACACAACACATATTGAATTTGAATCTAATATATTTCCTAATAAATGTAACATAAAGCTTGATATCAAAACTTCACCAGCATCAATAGCAATTCTAAAAATGGAATTACGATAATTCAATGACATATCAGTCATGAACATAAAAAGGAAAAATAGGGGCATTATTGACCTTGAACCAATATATTTCTATTTATGAACTTACAATTATATTGTCCAAATATGAGTGCAGGCACAGATCATTCCTCGGTTACATAATGGTCAAATAAACTTTTGATAGTAGCATAAATTTAAATCAATTTTTTTTCCAACATTATCAAATTATAAAATAATACTTCTAACTTCAATAGTCAAACCAAGCTCTAATATTTTCAATAAATCCATTATCAATCATATACCAAAGTAATTATCACATTATCAATCAAGAATTGCAGCAAGCCAATTAGTAAACCTATTAGTAAAAAACAACTACAAGTCAACATAAATGCAGAGCAAAATATCAACCAACAGCATACCATATAGGATCCCAACACCAATATATAAAACTACTAATCCATCCACACATAAAAACTAAATATACATATCGTATATAGTGGTAGAAAAATGTTATGGTCTAACCATTTGTTATGTGAGTCACCATGAAGATATTGAAGCAATGGTAATATTATAGCTACAATTTTAAGTTAATCAATATAAAAACAAATCAAATTGTGTAAAAAAAAATAATAAGGCTATATTTCATCTTCTATTCAAATAGTTCACCAGCAAGTAAAAAACAATGTTTTTAAATGAATTCTAGCATAGCTCCCTAATATATTAATAATTTTTTGCATAAACTCTCCATAAACATGAAACACATAAAATATAAATGACATTAATAATCAAACTATAGTAACTAAACTCTCAAAGCAGCATGCAGCAACAAAAACAAGTCATGTAACTTAATTTGCTACCATTTTGCACAAATGGGGTTGTGATTATTATGATAATAGCCATAGTCAAGGGATAAATGAGTTTAATTATGAAATAATAACAAAGAGATAATTACCCAATTCATTGTGAATCAACAAGCAAATAATGTTCATAAGCTTCTCCACAAAATCTCACCTAACCAAGTAGATAAACAGTAAAAAGAATTCATCACAGTAGCAAATAAAAAATATACCCACTTTCCACAGGCAAATTTAGAACCTAAATCAAATAAAAAAAGCCTAAGTTCATTAAAGGAACCAAAGCCAAATCATCAAAATGGGTAACATTAACCCAAAATAGAGATATCATGATTAAGAAAAATAAAAATTAAAAACAAAAGATAAAAACGAAACTAAATCACAGTGCAGAAACAACTATTGCTTGGTACAACAGAAAAAAACACAATTGGACAACTTGGTGAGACAACTGAAACCAAAACCTAAATTTAAAAGCTTAAGTTTTTCAATAGGCAAGTATGAATACATAGAAAGCATGTCTAGGCACAATAAAAACTAAAACCAAAACCATGTCATGTACAAAAGAAACAGAACTAAACAAAATGAGAAGTTCTAAACAAAATTAGTGTACCATACATCCATATCAAACACCATAAATTTTAAGCAACGCAACCAAAACGCAAAAGCAAAAGTTTCATCCAAATGAACTAGTATGAAACCACAAAAATACAGCAGAATTCAAAAAATTATAAACCTGCATGACAGTAAAGAGAAATGGATTCTTGTCTGTTGAAGGCTGGAAGTCTTGAGCCTACAGTTTTCTTCATCATTTCTGGATAATCTCCAAACACTAAGGGATTTATAAACCTGCATGACAGTAAAGAGAAATGCAATTCATAACTTCAGAAGAGTATCCTACTTGAAAACAGAACTATTGCCCCAGTCTCAATAGTAACTCAAATCATTCCTTGTCCTTTCCGACCAGGCTCAACAGTAGTCAAATCAAGTTGAAAAAGTATTAGCCACCCTTTATTTGTATTCGTCCCTTGTTAACATACCAGCCAAAAAGGAATTCTTGAGCTCTTTCTGTAGCAACTACATCCTCTGTTGAATTAGTTAGTGGGGCAAGCCCAATAGCAAAGAGGGTTAAACCTATAACTCCATGCTGCTTGCCCTGTTTATTTGAAATCGAACATCAAAATTTTTCTTTAGAAAATAAATGCAAGAAACAAAGTGATTGATACCTGATATTTACTCTTGTACAGTCGAACAGCTGATGCATGAGCCAATAATATGTGATAAGCTGCTAAGTATGGCTCAGAGGAGGAGTTGCCTTTAGAGCAATTATAGTATCCGAATGGAGAAGAACATCGTCCAGGCGGTGTTACTCCCTGGTCGTAGCCTGCCACATCAAAAATGTTTGGCTCATTTACAGTACTCCAGGATGAAACCCTATCACCAAATTCTCTGAAGCACACATCTGCATAAGCTGTGAAGTCTTTCCTGCATCCATACAGAAATTTGATCATTTTCACCACCTTCTTTTTATCTCTGATGCAGGGAAGTGCCCCTAGCATAGAGAAGAAACTTAAGAGCAAGACTCAGAAGTGTCATACACCATTTTTCTGCTAATCCATCCTCCATATTCATCTTCAAGTGATTGTGGATGATCATAATTGGTCAAGGAAACGTGTGCTTGGATACCTGCATCAGAAAGAAGGGGATAAAAAAGCAGTTAAAAAATTATATATACAGGAACACTAACGAATTACAGCATTTTATTAGCTAAAGGTGAGAAAGCACTCCCAGAAAACTTATTTAAATTTCAGGTCTCACCATTTCTAATAAGTTCATTAATGAGGTTGTTGTAAAACTCTAAGCCCTTTGGATTGACAGGTCCCCTTCCATCTGACAGAGATAATATACAAAAAATTAAGATCAAATAAACCAGAATCGCTTTCCGTTTACTGCTTCATATTAGTTGCAGTCAGCAAACCATACCTGGGATAAGCCTTGACCACGAGATGGAAAATCTATAGGCCTCTAACCCAGTTTCTGCCATAAGTTTGACATCTTCCTGAAACAGACGTATGAACCCAGTCACAAATATGTCTTTTACGATTTAAGTTAAACATAAATACTCTGTGCTAGCTGATATATCATATTTTACCTTGTACTTGTGATACTGATCAATTGCCACATCTCCACCTGAAATATTATTATTTGAAAATTAATTATATAAAATGATCAACTGTCATATCTCCACCTTGATTGATATTATTGTTGATTACGGAAAAAATCACACATAAACACTACAAAAAAAATTAAAAAAATTAATTAAGTTATAGACGAAGACACTGACGCCCTTGAGAAAAGGTATCCCAAACGCTAGGAGTTCTACCATCCTCCTTTGCTGCTCCTTCCACCTAGATGTCAAGAATTTAAACATATACCCATTAAACCATTTTGTTCATTTCTGAAAAAGATAAACCTTTCCATTTAGTCCTCTACCTCGAATTGATACTGTTACTGTTACAAAAATATTCGGCATTTGCGACGGAAATCTGCGACGGACATGTTTCCGTCGCAAATTTGCTACGGATCTGCGACGGATTTGTGACGTAACATTTTTCGCAAAAATTCTCGGCGGGAGTAATCCCGCCAACTTTAGCGACGATTATTTGCGACGGACAGATTTTCGTCGCAGATCTGCGACGGATTTGCAACGGATTTGCGACCAATTTCTCAAAATTCCTCTGACTCGTCCTTCCGTCGCAAATCCGTCGCAGATCCGTAGCAAATTTGCGACGGAAACATGTCCGTCGCAGATTTCCGTCGCAAAATTTTGAATATTTTTATAGTGAAATTTGCGACGGCAATAGACGGTAGCAGATCTCCGTTGCAAATTGGTTTTTTTAGTGTTTTCTCTCTCGTGGCAAGTTCCCGCGCCAATTTTTGCGACGATTATTTGCGACGGATTGATTTTCGTCGCAGATCTGCGACGGATTTGCAACGGATTTGCGACCAATTTCTCAAAATTCCTCTGACTCGTCCTTCCGTCGCAAATCCGTCGCAGATCCGTAGCAATTTTGCGACGGAAACATATCCGTCGCAGATTTCCGTCGCAAAATTCCTAATATTTTTATAGTGAAATTTGCGACGGCAATAGACGGTAGCAGATCTCCGTTGCAAATTGGTTTTTTTAGTGTTTTCTCTCTCGCGCCAAGTTTCCGCGCCAACTTTTGCGACGATTATTTGCGACGGAATGATTTTCGTCGCAGATCTGCGACGGATTTGCAACGGATTTGCGACCAATTTATCAAAATTCCTCTGACTTGTCCTTCCGTCGCAAATCTGTCGCAGATCCGTAGCAAATTTGCGACGGAAACATGTCCGTCGCAGATTTCCGTCGCAAATGCCGAATATTTTTGTAGTGTATATATCATACTAAATGTTATTAAGAGTATTATGCCAATGAAATGATATAAACGATTTAGTGTTAATCAAAATTAATGAATTGCTCAAATCATACTAATTTTATATCTAGTTTTGGATTGAATGGCTAACCAGAGGAAAGATAGCCATAGTGATAGTGGGCACCGCGTGCCATTAATGAACACAATGTGTTATCAGTGATAGTGGGCATAATTGCCATTATACATTCTTGAAGTTTGGCATTAAGATTGCTACACTAACATGTTATCCAAACTTATGATCTAAGTTTAGTATGTATGGGCGTATTTAATGAAGTTATCTAAATTGAAAATATATGTGAACATGATAGTTTTGAATAATGGAAGAAATACAAAATAATAATATAAGTCAATTACTTGAAATTGACTTACTGTGTTACAATGTAAACGTGATTGTTAATATATATATGAATGGTTACAAGTGAAAGTTCTAATACACGGAATGGAAATGTTATACTCAAGGTATTGAATAAATCAATAACCTTATAAGTGTTGGAATGATTGAAAGTGTATATACTGATATAAGATATAAAGTGCTCCAAAGTATAGTACTAAAGTTAAGTAATGAAAATTATAGATTGAATGAATTATCCTGAATGTGAAATTGAAAAGTAAGATTTATTGAAAAACTAAATTAGTGTATTGTGACCAATGTTATCAAATAAGAAAGCAAGTCTTAAATAAAATTATTCTTAACAATTAATGTTACAATACCGAAAGTATTGTATAGTATAATAACTTTTATAAAGGTAAAGCTATTATTTTGTGTACTCAGAATATTATGTTGGTTTGTCACTGAAATTAGTTAATATATTGAAAGATTACTTAAAACTAAGTATTATTACTATATTTTCATAAGTATTGTTCCTTCATATTAAGTGACAAAATATGTTTATACAAGCACCACTAAGCTTTGCTTAGCGTGTTAGAATTGTTTACTGATACGCAGGTATCAGGACATTGGAGCAAGTTAAGAAGTGGAATTAAGAATCTCAGGAAATTACCTATAGTACCTATAAAGATCTTGTGTATATTGTACTCATAAGTTATAAACTGTATTTATATGATTTAGTTTGGTTATTTAAGAGATTGTACAAATTTATAACATGAAAGGAATACATGTATTTAAAAGATAAAGTTTGAGAATTCTAGTGAATGATTATTAAAGAAAGGAATGTATTATATAATCATTTGATTTAACAAATGTATAATAGTTATCTGGTTGTAACTAGTATTTGGATTATTGGAGATTGGTCTAAATGTTGGACTATAAGTGTTGTATTATACAAATTGTATTATTATTTTAAAATTTTTCTTAGTTGAAAGAGAAATTTTCTATGAATTGATTGGAGCGCGGAAAGTATATCGAATAACATTCTCTGATAGTTTTTATATAAGAAATGTCAGAGGATGTTACATTTAGTGGTATCGGAGCGTGGTTTAGGCGTTTCTAGTATGTGGAGTTATGGGGGAAGTGAAATGTAATTTTCTAAGTTATATGAATTGAATAAGTGGATATGTGTTTTGATATAGTTGATATTCCATATGTTTATGGTAGTAGAACTTTTACGAAGAATTGATTGAGCATTCGTAGTGTATTGTTTGGAGTGCACTAGATCTATTTGTGATAAAGAAGGATGTGAAAAGAAAACAAGATATGAGTAGCCAAAGAGATATGTCAAAGTAACACCGTGAAAGTGTAATAATTTATTGGAATCTGAGGAATGAATTATGACAGATAGATAAATTTTGAGAATGAAATTTCTTACGAGAATGAGAATTGTTATGTTTTACAACTTTAAGTATTGATGTTCTGCATTAAGTGAATATATGAGTGTCAAATTGGATTGATTATGATATTAGAGCATTTGGAATTGATAGTGATAAGGTTAAATAAGCCTTAATAAGAGTAAAATTAAATATGAGTATGGATAATATCCGTATCTTTGAAAAAGATTTTGAAGAGGTAAGAAATTATGAAAATATCTTTATAGTTCGAAATGAATTCGTGCTGTATTTGAATGTGCAATATGGAAAATGGAGTTTTAAAGTGACAAAAGTAATTGTTTTTATAATGTTTCAACGTTAAGAATTAAAGTGATAGTTAAATTAAAGAAAGTGAATGCATCGAAACTATTGTATAAGTGAGTATATTGTATAAAAGTCTAAAAACTTATTTAAAGATTTCTATTGTTTTCTAAAACATCATCAAAACAAAAGATAGAAAAGGAAAGTGATGGAAGAGTATTGTTAAAGAGGTTAGTGCTTGTATACTATTTATTTTACTCGTTAGTGAAATGATCTTGATTTTTACTTTGAAAAGAAATTTGTGAATTGATAAAACACCATTAATTGTGAAAGATATGGTGTATTAAATATTTGTGAAAAATACGAGTATAAAACTTTACTTCAATGATAGTAAAGTTATTATTACAACATGTAAATGTGTATTTATTGATTATTAACTAAAAAAAAATGATTAAATTCATTATTGAATCATTTATGAGTTGATATAAGGTTGTGGAAGAAACTAAGATTTTGAAAGATTTTAGGGTTATGGAAATTGCGATTTGAATTTGATTGTGCTTTGAAGAGTTGGATCCTGTTTCCTCAATTTGTATGAGTTGCATTATTAATAACTTATTGATTAAATTATGAAAAGAAATTCTAGCGGAGATATGCATAATTATTTATATAGTCATTCATATGCTTGTGTAAATGTCTATTCTTCAAACTTTGAGAAGAAATTCCAATAGTGAGATGCATGATCATTCATATGGACATGCATATATTTGTGCCCTTAAAACATTGAAAATAAATTTCAGTAGAGACGTGGAGGACCATTCGCATGGTCATATATCTGGCTATGCATACTTCTGTTCTACAAAAGTGATTTGCATACTTTCACAGAGTAGAGTTTATGGGTGAAATTAGTAGTGAATTAATGAATACATCTTGGATACAGTTATAATTGATGAAAGATTTCTTATAAGATTGAAATGAAATCAATTCATTAAATGATGAAATTTAGATGTGAAGAAAACTTGAGAAAAGTATAGATAAATGTAATTGAATATCTGAAATAAGTGTAAGGTTAAAGAAGAGATAAAAGATGATTACAAGTGATTAGTGAATTTAACATTATTCATGAAAAAATAAGAGAATTCCCGAAGCAAGGTGAGAAGAATGATATATTAATGAATCATTGATGAATTTACATAGTTTGAAGAGCAAGATAAAGAAAACAAAGAGGTGTATATACAAATTGATTGAGTAATGAAAGTAAGAACATGAGATTTCCATATTGTGTATTTATGAAATACGTGATAGTAATATTATTTAGTGATTAAAGACAATTTATAGATTATATATAGTAGTGTTAAAGGGTTAACCGACACTCATTGATTACAATAGAAAGAAAGGAATTGATAATGTAAAAAGAAAAGAATGTAGTGAGATTTGAAGGTAATTTAACCCTTCTAGTGAAATGATGTATTATAGATCAAGTTAGAAATATATATATATATATATATATGTGTGTGTGTGTATGTGAGTGTGTGTATTAAACATAGAGAAATAAAGAGTGGAAATCTTTTTAGATTTTATTATTACAGTGGAAACATGAAAATGATTTGAAAAGATAAAGATTGATGAATAAATAAAATCAGTCGAACTAATCGGAAACAAATATGATGTGTATATATGTTCATATGATAAATGTGTTTGAAATAATTACTCATATCTTATAAATTCACAGTAATAAACAAACACTTCAAAGAAAAAAGTTTTATATTCCAAAAGATATTATAATTGACAATAATTTTTAACAATGAAATAAATGTATTGATCGATTATACTGGTGTTAAATCTAGTTTTCGGATTAGCTAAAGGGTAAATATTCAAAATAATAATGGGCATTTTATGCCATATTGAAAGTCACTCTGTGCCATAGAGGACACTTATGTCCCATATTGAAAGTGGGCACTTTGTGCCATAGAGGACACTTATGTCTCATAGTGAAAGTGGGCACTCTGTGCCATAGAGGACACTTATGTCCCATATTGAAAGTGGGCACTTTGTGCCATAGAGGACATTTTTTATATATATATTTCCCAGTGATATTGGCATCTATGTCATCAGTGGATGCTTTACGTCATAAAGGACCTTTGGTTCCTTTCTCTCAGTGGTCACTCTGTGACATCATATACAGTGGGCATTCATGCCATAGTGGGCCTTTGGCCATATTGATACAGTGGACATTTACTTGTCATCAGTGACCTACTATCGGGAACTAGAATTTAAAGTTCAGTATATAAAAGAAAGAAAGATATATATATATATATAATAGTGGAATGTAATGATACAAATTATAAAAAAAAATCTAAAGAGAATTAAAGGCAAATACAGAATTGAACTTGAACAGTGTAAGTGTGTAGAGCTGAATTTTCTACAGTTCTATAATAAGATTTGAGAAAGTGTTACATTGATTGATATCAAGTATAAATAAAAGTTATGTAAAGCAATAACATAATTGATTTTATGTGAGATTTGAGATTATTTAAAAATTAAATGGCTTATTGCCATAGAATGTAAATTTCGAGGATGAAATTTCTTTAGTGGGGAGGAATTGTATGGTCAAGATTTTAAATATGGAATTTTTTTTACTAATATTGAAAAATTGATAGTATATAGTAACAAAAGTATTGTGGATAAATGATATATAGAGAAGAGTAAATTGTATATCTCAAAAATTTACTGAAGAGATTAATTTTACTGTTTTACGAGATTAAAACTCAATTTAGAATCAACGGTTAAGAAGGAGGGTGCACCATATTTATTATGAGCTCTCCCTCACTTGATTAAAAATATTATAATATATATATATATATGTGTATATGTGTACGTGTGTGGAAATTTCTGATTTCCTCTCCATCTTCCACGCCATCATCACCATCTTCTCTCTATTTCTTCTTCCTTTCATCAAATTCATCAAGGATTAAGAGCTAATCACATATAGGTATAGATTTTTAGGAGAATAAGCTAGAAAATGCAAGCTTATCAATAAGTAATCAAATGGAAAGAGAGAAAAAGAAAGAGAAAGAGGAATTTTGAAGAGGTATGTGCTTTTGATTTATAATTTGCAAATATATGAATTTTTTTATGAGTTTTACTGAATTAATTGAATGATTGAGTTATGTATAATGATATATTTCTTGAAAGTATTGATTAAAAGGATTAATGAGTGAAAAATAACTTTGATATGTTGGTTTTGATTCTTAATTCAACCTTTATGAGAATTGAGTGGTTTGATATTGTTTTTATCCATATGAAATGGTTAAAAGTTTGATTAAGTGAAGTTTTAGTAAAATATTTGATATGAATTCTTTTTGTGTCAAAACTTTGAGTTTGATAGATTATTATCTTAGATCTTCAATATGTTTGTGTTTAATGAAGTTAAAAGTGCAGAATACATGAGTTTACTCCGAAAATAGTCCCAAAATCAATGCCACGGCCGTGGCAATTAAGTGCCACGACCGTGGCATTGAAAGTGATGTTGTTTCTTCAAAAAGTTCGATAAAATAGAGCAAGTCTCAATGCCACGACCGTGGTCCTTGAAGGCCACGACCGTGGGGCCTTTAAAGTTATGTTATAGATTCATTTGGTATCCCACGGGCATGGGGTTATGATGCCTGGGGTACCTAAATGATGTTTTTGGCTTGTATTTTGTGATATACGGGCCTAGTATGAGGCTAGTATGTTTATGTTTCTTACTTTGTGTTGATAATTCATGTGTATGTGTTAAACGTATTAAAAAGAGTGATAAACTTTAGATATGTGACAAATATATATCATACTAAATGTTGTTAAAAGTATTGGGCCAATGAAATGATATAAACAATTTACTGTTAATCAAAATTAATGAATTGCTCAAATCATACTAATTTTATATCTAGTTTTGAATTGAATGGCTAACCAGAGGAAGGATAGCCATAGTGATAGTGGGCACCACATGCCATTAATGAACACAATGTGTTATCAGTGATAGTGGGCATAATTGCCATTATACATTCTTAAAGTTTGGCATTAAGATTGCTACACTAACATGTTATCCAAATTTATGATCTAAGTTTAGTATGTATGGGCGTATTTAATGAAGTTATCTAAATTGAAAATATATGTGAACATGATAGTTGTGAATAATGGAAGAAATACAAAATAATAATATAAGTCAATTACTTGAAATTGACTTACTGTGTTACAATGTAAACGTGATTGTTAATATATATATTAATGGTTACAAGTGAAAGTTGTAATACATGGAATGGAAATGTTATACTCAAGGTATTGAATTAATCAATAACCTTATAAGTGTTGGAATGATTGAAAGTGTATATATTGATATAAGATAAAAAGTGCTCCAAAGTATAGTACTAAAGTTAAGTGCTGAAAATTATAGATTGAATGAATTATCCTATATGTGAAATTGAAAAGTAAGATTTATTGACAAACTAAATAAGTGTATTGTGACCAATGTTTTTAAATGAGAAAGCAAGTCTTAAATAAAATTATTCTTAACAATTAACGTTGCAATGCCGAAAGTATTGTATAGTATAATAACTTTTAAAAAGGTAAAGCTATTATTTTGTGTAATCAGAATATTATGTTGGTTTGTCACTGAAATTAGTTAATATATTGAAAGATTACTTAAAACTAAGTATTATTACTATATTTTCATAAGTATTGTTCCTTCATATTAAGTGACAAAATATGTTTATACAAGCACCACTAAGCTTTGCTTAGAGTGTTAGAATTGTTTTCTGACACGCAGGTATCAGGACATCGGAGCAAGTTAAGAAGTGAAATTAAGAATATCAGGAAATTACCTATAGTACCTATAAAGATCTTGTGTATATTGTACTCATAAGTTATAAACTGTATATATATGATTTAGTTTGGTTATTTAAGAGATTGTACAAATTTATAACATGAAAGGAATACATGTATTTAAAAGATAAAGTTTGAGAATTCTAGTGAATGATTATTAAAGAAATGAATGTATTATATAATATTTTGATTTGACAAATGTATAATAATTATCTGGTTGTAACTAGTATTTGGATTATTGGGGATTGGTCTAAATGTTGGACTATAAGTTTTGTATTATACAAATTGTATTATTGTTTTAAAATTTTTCTTAGTTGAAAGAGAAATTTTCTATGTATTGATTGGAGCACGGAAAGTATATCGAATAACATTCTCTGATAGTTTTTATATAGGAATTGTTAGAGGATGTTACAGATGTGATGCCAGTGTTTCTTGTTCAGTGGCGCAATCAATAATATGACACCAGTGTGTCTCGTCTTAAAGGCGCATGTCATGTCTAACATAGTTGTCTGGAGCTAAATATTATATGAGCCAACATACAATTCACATTCATCACTTTTTATACATATATCACATTCCTCTTGATTTTATGCATATTAATATTAATAGCAATACTATAAGGGCTTGACACATTACATTTTATGTAATTTACAAACTTTCTGTTATCCCAAGATAGCAACCAAGAGGGGGGGGGGGGGGGGGTGAATTGGTTTTCTTGAGAAATAATGGCAAATTGAAATAAAGAATTCAAAACTCAACAACAAGAAATGTAGAAGAAATAAATGGTTGAGTAGTGAGTAGAAGAAAGAATACACAAGATTTATAGTGGTTTGGATTTACTTCAATCCTACATCCACTTCCTTAACAACTTGTTAAGGTTCCACTAACTTTGAGTTTTCTTCTTACAAGTTTAACTCTAACTTTTCAATTGGTTTGAGATCATATACCTCACAACCCTTATAAGAGTTTTTCCCAGGCTCACTTTTACAACCTAAGTGCTTCCAAGCTCACACTCAAACTTTTACAATGGGGTTTTTAACGCTCATAACCAACACTCATTAAAATTCAAATGTTAATTGTAGTATTAAAAGAAAATATGTTGCTTGGCTATTCAATTCAGGGATTCTTCTTTACAGAATAATAATGTGTGAATTTATAGCCAATGTGGTCTAACTAGCCTTTATAGATAGTGAGAAATAAGTCTTGATAGTTTAGACCTTGTGTTAATAGACTGTTTGAAGTAGGTAGCGGTTGTCCTTGATACTGGGATGGTCGCTCCAATGTCTCACGCGCTCGCCCTTAGATAAGAGATGGTCGCTACATTCAAATTTGCTTCAACGGTCAAATGTAAGTGCTCTGCTGCTGGAATCTTATCCATGTTGTGGTTGTCGGGATGGTCACTGATGTGATAGGTGCGGTCGCCCTTTTTGAATATTAAAGTGAGTTTAAAATGATTATTTCACATGGCATTCTTTAATTGGGCAAAATAAACTTCAGCCAAAATATGCATGTCGCGGTCGCCCTAGGTGCCAATTAGCAGTCAAATTGAGAGACTCGCGTCGAACTTCTGGGCTCACCTAAGGACGCGAACACTACTATCAGTTTGAGTGATTTTCTCTTGAATTAGCAGAGCGGTCGCGAATTCTGAAGGACGATCTCTAAAATAGTAAGCGAGACCGTATCTTCCACCGTGCTTATCACGGCGAGCCTTACTGTGATATGGTTTCATCCTTCAATTCAATGGGGCGGTCGTCTCCAGGGTTTTGCAACCGCGCAATGTGCCCTGTGTTGAAACAATCTAATCCTGCAACAATGTTCTTAAAACACATGCTAAATAAGTCATTCAATTTGAGTTGTCAAGGATCAAAATTGAGATCACTTGTTTAACAATCTCCCCCATTTTGACTTTGACAATTAAATGGATTGATGATATAAAGTGAAAGAAATGTAAATTTAACGAAAGAAATTTTAACTTCTCATGTATTGAGGGTTAATACATTTCTGGAGGAATTCTATAAAGCGCCCCCTAAACATATGCATGAATCATGTTTATAGCTTATTTTATTATTGTAATAACTTGGCACATACACATTAGTATATTCACTTTACACATTAGTATACTCATATTTGTATATTTCTACCCCTTTGTCATAGGCAAAATGCATAAAAAGAATATGAACATAAAAGTCATAATGTCATTAAAAATAGGCCAGTACAAAGGATATCACTAAAGACAATAGTAAGAGCAAAAAATAGAAACAACAAAATAGAATTAGAAATAGTAAAAATAAACTAATCATAATCTTCATCCGCATCTAGCTCTTCTTCTTCTATAGGAGTTTTTCCCTTATCAAGAGGGACATTGCTAGTAGAGCTAGTGCCGATGGATTCTTCTTCTTCTTCAAGGGGACTCTCTATCTGATCACTTATATCCCAATCCTCAAGATTACATTGAGGCAAATCCATTTTTCCTTGCATGTCATAGAGATCATGATGCATGTGAGATATAAGGTCAATCCTTTTGTTCAAGTGATGAAATCTCTTGGATACGCTCTTCTTGAAGTGAGAGAGTTTCCTTGAAAGGGATTTGATGGCTCTCAAAATGAGTTTTGTAGGAGAGCTAGTTTTGCTAGGTTTGGATGAGGAAGCCTTAAGAGGTAGTTCAACAACAACTTCCAAAGAGTCTCCTTCTTCCTCAATGGTGTACCTTGGTCTTTTCTTGTGCCTATCTATAACTCCTCCTTTGCCAGAGAAGTGCACATATGTGCTTTCAATCTTTCTAACATAGCCAACATGTTCTAGATAGTCTATTGTGATGGCACTAGAGGCAAGATTGAAAGGATTTCTCAAGGTAGCTAAATTAAGATCATTAAGTGAGTTTAGGTGCCTAGCTATTTGAGTGATTTGGGAGGATAAGAAGAAGGTTCCAGTTCGTGTGGCAGCATGGTGATATAATGTGTCAATCAAGAATTTTGGTGTGTTCATATTGATATTGTGGGTGAATGCATATAAGAAGATGAGGTCTCTTTTGGTTACCTTTTCATTCCCATAAGCCCTTTGGTAAATAGTGTAGGTTATAATTCTATGAAGCATCCAATGGGTGAGGGACTTGATGTGCCTAGCTTTTGACTCTTTACTATTCATGAACAGTTTTGAATTTGGTTTTTTGCTTGCCGTTCCTCTATAAAAAGCCACCAATCCTTCATTTCATTTCACAATTTTAATTTTAATTTCGTAATTCTCTCAAATTTCTTTTCAATTTTAGCATATATTTTTCAAAAACAATGCATGCTTCGAGGTCGGGGACTCATTCTAATGCCGAGTTATTGGAGTTTATTTGGCATTATGAAGACGGAAATCTATATATACTGGCCGGAATGCCGCTCCATCGCAGTTCCAATCCAAAGAGCGAGGTAATTATTATTATTATTATTATTATTTTCCTTTTGTCTTTCTGTTTTGCATTTTTTTTATCATATATATTTTTATACTTCGTTGTTATTATGAAAAATAAATTAATTTAAGTAGATAGAATAATATGTACTTACCTGGTATTAACTTACCTGGGTCTGTGTTAGCATGATCGTTGCATTGTTCGGGTTGGAGGGTGCATTTACAAAGCCCGACAATGGTATGATGTAGTGCCTTCTCGGGTAAGGCGGATTATCCTAGATTGCAGCTTTGAGCAGTTCATCTTACAATTGCCATCCGAAGAATATCATATAGACTGAAGCGTAGTCTAGGCGCTTGCAGAGCGATGACTGGATACAAGTCACACTTTTCACTTGCCCATTGGGGAGATGACAATTGGTCCGGTCAATTTTACCGCCATAACCGGCCTTCGATATGATGGTGCTCCGGTTCCTCTGACCAATAAAATTTTAACATTTGAAGAAATTCAGGAATTAATTGGTATGGAACCGTCATATAAAGGGCCTTTTAAGATAAAAATCGAGCCGATTCGTAGTTATTGGATTAACTACGAAGGTCGGGTTGGCAGAAACAGGGCCGAACAATATGCTCAAGGATTTTTGTTATATCTGCTTGGGTCGACCATCTTAGGCAGCACTGAATCGTCCATTCACTTGTCAGTGTTGAGTGCCCTTTCTTAACTCAGAATGGTACCATCTTCTGGCTGGGGTGAAGCTGGTCTCGCATGTCTTTATCATGGTCTTGATAGGCTTTGCCGAAACAAGAATTTTTTTGTCGGCTTGATGGCGGTTGTCGAGGTATTTTTTCTTCCACCAATGTCTTTTCCCCTCTTTTCTTGCATGAATGCGATCTTTATTGTTATTATAGATATGGGCATATGAATACAACCTTGTGAGGGTACCCAGTATTTTTCGAGAGAGAATCGGGTATCCGAGATTAAATTACTGGTTGTCTGATCGTGTGGATGTTCCCGGCTCTCATCATGTGCATACTCATTGCTTTGTGTTGAGCCGCTTAACCTGGGATCAGGTAAAATAACATTAGTATGCTTTAAATTTTATGTGAAAGTTTTACTTACCTTATGTTATCCTGCAGGTGAATTTGGCCTGGTGGAATCCAGAAGAGCGAGCAAACTGGTCTCCTTTGATGAGGGCTACACTATCTTTCCAACATTCTCGCCGAATTATTGCTGGCCCAGTATCTAGTGGCTGGTTTCTCGGGGAGAGAGTTTATGAATGGTTTCTTGGTCCAGAGCAGCGGAGGTCCGATGCAAATCCCAAAATATACTTTAAATATTATGTCGATGCCGGAGGATGCATGGTGGTCAGCCCTGTATGGTTATGGTGCCGAGTCATTTCCCCATTCACCTGGTCCATTTTATGGTCATTTTATTCAAATAAGACTCTTGAACTTTGATATATCTCCTATTGGTTTGCGAGAGATTTTTAACGAAAATGAGGGTAGAGATGAGGAGGAACATCATAGAGATGCAGGAGAGTCTATTCCACATCTCGGGGCCAGTACTTCTCAGGTAAAACTTTTACCACTTTTCCCTTGCAATTGCTTTTTCTTTCTTTGATTCCTTAATGATTGTTGCAGGTTGTTGGCTCGTTTGATCATGAGGCTGGACCTTCTTTCACTGCCCCTTCGTTTGCTCATTCTAGCCTGCCGGATATGCCATCTCATCCGCAGGGCATTGACTTGAATTACCTGGTACATTCATCATTTGATGGTAATTTATGCTATGTGTATGCATGATTATGTATGCTCTTACCTTTTCCTTCTTCGCTCGCAGTGGATGCTTGAAGAACAAAATAAGAAACTTCAAGAAGAGTTAGCTACAAGTCGCTAGCAGGCTTCTCATTTTGAAAGCTTATATGATCAATCCGAACAAAATTTTTGTAACTTCCGATTTTGGGGGATGAGGGATCCCGGTGCTTCTTCATCAAGAGGCCCCCAGACTGATGAACACGAGATCCTTTCGTCTGCTTCTGATGAAGACCATGACAGATCGGAACTCCAAGGAAATAGGGATTTTAGTGCTTCTGCTTCGGGCGGACTCGGGACGAGTGATTTGCCCCCTCCTCCAACAGGCGATGATTTTTCAAGTCTTTATTTGGTGACCTACCACCACCCTCTTAGTGATATGTAAATATTGTAGCAATTGTAAAACATTATACAATAATGAAAAATATACAATTTTCCTCTTTACTGTAACTCTTTTTTTTTTACTACAGTACACCATTAATTTACATCGACTTCTTTTGTTAAACCAAATCCAATGTGGTAAAGGAAATTCATTGCCACTTCTTTTCCCTATGCCATATGGTTTTATCCTTTCCCATCATCTTTTCCATTTCACTTTTGGAAAAGGTTTGTTTCCTCTACATAAATCACCCTTCATGCCATATTTTAATTCATAAATAAAAAATCTCTCTCTTTCAACATGAAGATGCCCTTTAGCAATTTTAATTTTTCCTTCATTCATTCACCATGACCGAGCATCATTTAAAGAGAATAAAAATTTTATTTAAGAATATGGATGCCATTCATTGGAAGCAAATTTCATGGTCAAAACTTGATGTTTTAAAATGTTTTCAAAATGTCAAATTGGACCACTCCTTCTTACATGCCGTGGCTTCCTTGTGGGATACGGATTCTAGGGTATTTAGAATTAATGGCTTTGAAATGTGTCCCTTGATTGAAGAATTTGAGGCTGTCCTTGGATATCCAAATAATCAACAAATGGCGTTACCCACATTGATTTTCAAGACTCAACAGAAGATGCAGATGTTATTTCAAATTCCAAAACCCGAAGTTTTTCGGTTGATGAGAGGTGAAAAATTCTACTTGCTCCTTTGATTGACTTTTGTTTCTCTCATTTGTCTCCTACTAAGGCATGGGGATGCATGCTTTGTCTTTGCTTGCTCGACCAATTGTTTCTTGTTTCTTCTGACGGTGATATTGATCCATGAGTATTGGATATTATGGACCAAATGGAAGGAGGCTTGTCGCCGGGTACCTGTGATTTTAGCCAAGACCTTAGTTGGATTAGACCGATTTAAATCAGGATTGTCAAAGAGACTGACTGGGAGTCCATTGCTGCTCCAGGTAATTACCTAAACTGCCCTTTTGGGTTTTCAATTTAGGTTTTCTTTTTTCTTTTTATTGCTCTAACTTTGCCTAGTCCACATGCGGGTTTTCAGAACTAGCGAGTTGTCCTAATTTTTGCTAAGCCGCCCTTGCGAGTTTTCAACTTAGCGGACCTCTTTTTTTGTTTTCTTTTTTTTTTTTACAGATTTGGCTTCAGGCGCATCTTTGTTTGCTTGATACTCCCTCCATGGATTTTGCCAGATACCTGCCACGTCATCATTCTGTTAGGAAGCTACTCCATCCTGCTTCTTCATATGCTGACTGGGTTGACTGGATCCACTCACGCTCTGAAGTCAATATTCATTGGTTAGTACCTTGGTGGAAGATTTCTCATATCACCATGCAAACATACTTGATATATGTTCCCCTTTCTGCTCTTCGTCAAGGTACATGCTATGATGCTCGCCGACTTGGGCGTCAGTATGGAGCTGAGCCTCGTGATTCTGACTTCTCTCCCGACTTAGACATGCCTTGCTTGACTGAAGCCTACTTTGATCGGTTAAGGCAAAGCTAGCCTGCACGTTACACTTATCGACTGCCATAGATTTTACATTTGTCAATTCAAAAAGTGTATTGTTAGGATGAAAAAATAATTAAAGTAATAAAAGATGCTTCTTTTCCATTTATAATTTGTCATCACCTTTTGCTATTGTGTTTATTTATTTCATTCATATCTGGTCGAATGCTTATAACAGTGCACATAGAACAATTTTAACATTAATTTTGTTTTATTAAATTGGGGAACAACCAAACATAAAGCCAGCATACACAAGATCACTCATGTTGCTAATTAGCCCTTTTGGATTTTCTAATTGATGATTTTCTCTCATTTAGCCCTAATTGTTGCCTAGCCCGCCCTTTCGGGTTTTCAGAACTAGTGAACTGCTCCAACTTTTGCCTAGGCTGCCCTTTTTGGGTTTTCAACTTAGCGAGCTCCTTTTTTTTTTTCCCTTTTTTCTATCATACATAAAATCTCTTCAACTTGTCAATATTTACTGGCTCACTAAATTCATTCCCATCCATGTCTGATAACTTCACCGCACCTTTGCTCATGACTTGTTTCACGACATATGGCCCTTCCCAGCTAGGCCTGAACTTCCCTCTTGGATCAGATACATTAGGCTTACATTGCTTCAACACAAAATCCCCAACTCTGAATTTTCTGAACTTAACCCTTCTTTTGTAGGCCCGAGCTATCTTCTTTTGATACAGTTGGTGATGATACAACGCCTTTAATCTTCTCTCTTCTAATAGAGCTAATTGTATGTATCTGCTTGCTACCCATTCCGTTTTAGGCAGTTCAGCTTCCAAGACTACTCTCAGTGACTTGATCTCAATTTTAATTGGCAATACCGCTTCCATCCCATAAACCAAAGAGAACGGTGTCATCCCAGTTGGTGTTCGCACACTTTTCCTATATCCCCATAAAGCAAAGGGAAGCATCTCTGACCAATCCCTGTAAGTCTTGGTCATTTTGGACAAGATTTGCTTAATTGTCTTGTTTGTTGCTTCCACGGCACCATTATCCTTTGGTCTATAAGGAGAGGACCGATGATGATGGATTTGGTACTTCGAGAATAAATCCTTAATTGATCCTTGAAACTGTACCCCATTGTCTGATATCACATTGTGCGGGACCCCATATCTGCAGATGAGATTTTTTTCGATAAACCTAGCCATTTGACTTGCACCCAGCTTGTTGAAGGATTCGGCTTCGACCCACTTTGAAAAATAATCTACTGCTACCACAATAAAACGGTGCCCATTTGAAGCTGTCGGATGTATCTCTCCTATAATGTCGATACCCCAGGTGGCAAATGGCCAGGGTGAAGACATTGAATGCAGTTCTTCAGGAGGCATATGATTCAAGTTACCATACATCTGACATTGTTGGCACTTCTTTACAAACTCAATACAGTCTTTCTCCATGGTCAACCAATAGTAACCTTATCGAATAATCTTCTTAACTAGGGCCAAACCACTCATGTGCAGACTGCAACTTCCAGCATGTATTTCTGACATGATGCGCTCCACTTCAGGCTTTCTTAAACATCTCAAATGCACCCCATCATGCCATCTTCCATATAACTCCCCATGGAAGGTGATGTATTACAATGACCACCGCCTTATGGCTCTTCTCTCTTTCTTTGTTGCCCCCAGTGGGTATTCTCTTTCTTCCAAAAATCGCCTTATAGTATCATACCACACATCATGGTCCATATCAATTTCCATGATTGTTTCATATTTATAATAAGGAGTTGATGAACTGGTCAAAATTAGAGGCTTAAGGAATAGGCTAACAGGGTTTTCCCATACCGAAGCCAATGTGGCTAGGTTATCAGCCATCTGATTTTCTTCCCTTGATAGGTGTATAAACCTACACTCCTTGAAGTTCTTCTTCATCATGGTCAAGTAATGGTGGTATGGTTTCAATTTTTCTTCTTTCAACTCCCATTCTCCATTTATTTGGGATACAACTAGCAACGAATCACCATAAACTTCCACCTTATCCACCTTCATAATCATTAGGGTTTCCAAACCAAAAATACAAGCTTCGTACTCCACCATATTATTGGTTGCCCTGAATTTCAACTTTTTGGCTAAAGGGATAAGTTCCCCTTTGGGCGATTCTAGTATAACTCCCAAACCTGCTCCTTTCCTGTTTACTGCTCCATCAAAATACATTTTCCACCCTTGTACTTCAATTGCTTCTAAATGTTCATCTGGAAACTCCAAGATTACCTCTTCACTTTCTGATAATGGTTATTGGGCCAAGAATTCTGCCACCGCTCTTCCTTTGATTATTTTCTTGGTTACATACTCGATCTCAAATTCTTCTAATATTATCAACCATCGACCATATTTCCCAATCAAAGAGGGTGTCTCCCTTAAGTACTTCATTGGATCCAGCCTGGAAATTGCTTGCACACTATACGATTGAAAGTAATGCCGCAACTTCTTAGAAGACCAAACCACGGCTATACAGGTCTTTTAGATGATACTATATTTAATTTCATAAGGTAGGAGCTTTCTACTCAAATAGTAAACGGCATGCTCAATCCCTGACTCATCTGCTTGGGCTAGCATGGCTCCTATCGACTCTTCTTCTACTACTAAGTATATTAATAGAGGTTTGCCGGGTTTAGGTGGTTTCAAAATAGGTGGATTCAACAAATACTCTTTTATTTGGTCAAAGGCCTTTTGACATTCTTTGTTCTATACGACCGGCTGATTCTTTCTAAGCAGTTTGAAGATAGGCTCACAAATTGTTGTGAGCTTTGCTATAAATCTGCTAATGTACTGCATTTTACCAATGAATCCCCGAACTTCTCTCTCCGTCTTTGGGGCTGGCATATCCCTGATTGCTTTGACTTTGTCAAGATCAATCTCAATGCCATTCGGACCAATTACATGTCCCAATAATTTGCCTGAAGTAACACCAAATACACACTTCTTCGGGTTTAATCTTAGCTTATATTTCAAAGCTCTATTGAAGAATAATTCTAAGTTTTGGAAGTGTTGCTCCCTTGTATCCGACTTGACCATCATATCATCAACATATACTTCAACTTCTTTGTGCATCATGTCATGAAATAGTGTGGTGGCCATCCTTTGGTAGGTTGCTCTAGCATTCTTTAAGCCGAACGACATCACCCTATAACAGAATATACCCCATGTAGTAATGAAGGCAGTCTTGGCTTTATCCTCTTGGGCCATTAACACTTGATTGTATCCGGAAAATCCATCTACAAGCGAGTGTAGCACGCTAGAGGCTGCACTATCAATGAGAGCATCTATATGAGGTAAAGGAAAATTATCCTTAGGGGAAGCCTTGTTTAGATCTCTATAATCCATACAAACCCTTATCCTCCCATCTTTCTTTGGCACGGGTACTATGTTGGCTAACCAATCTGGGTATTCTATCACTTCAAGGAACTTCACTTGTATTTGTTTAGTGACCTTTTCTTTAACCAATTCAGCCCACTCAGGTCTTAGTCGCCTAAGCTTTTGTTTGACAGGCTTAATGTGAGTGTAAGTAGGAATGTGATGCTCGGCTATGTCTCGATCTATCCCCAGCATATCTTCATAAGACCAAGCAAATACTTCTTCATATTTTTTGAATATTTTTTCAAATCTCTCTCTCTCATCAGGAGTAAGTTTGGATGCTATGCTAATGTTTTTAGGATTTTCAGTTGTTCCCAAATTTAATGATTGTGTGTTAACAGAATTGATATTAAAGATGCTCATGTAACTGCTATTTGAATGTATGTAACCATCAGGAGAAACATCACACAAGTAAGCAAAATTAGACTTTATTGCATTCAATTTGGAAAATAAAACTGTAACACCCCTATATCCCGTATACGTACAAAGCATGCTTATACGATCGTAATATATGTATACTGAATATAGAAAATGCCACAGTTTAAACAAATTACTCATATCATATCTCAAAAAGAAATAAAACAAATATCAATTGTTTTAAAAGAAATCCATAAAATATAATATATGAAATCATTTATTAATACACAGCGGAAGTTAAAACAAATATTTACAAGTACAAATACATAAAGATCAAAATTTATACAACATAGAATATATACATGATTGGCAGCTTGACTTTCTGATCTTTAAGCTCTAATCCAACTCTTCAAGCTCAAACTCAAATAGGTCTAGAAGAATCCTCTGTCTCAACTCTATCAACCCTATCACCTGCGCGATGAACCACAATCGCGCTGAGCTAACAACTCAGTAGCACAAACCATAATAATATGCAATGTCAACAATAATGTCATGCATTCAACCAATAAAGATCATATTTATAAATGTTTCATTTCATTATTTCAATAATTATATCATCATCCATTATACTCATTCAAAATTCACCACTATAGCCAACAACCATGGCTTCATATATGAACCTTCCCCCAACCAGGTCGGTTGCCCACTGGGCCTCAGGCCACCGCCAATCCCATGGGTCCGCAGGAGGCAGATAGGAACGTATAAAACTATCAGTAATGTACCTTTCCCCAACCAGGTCGGTAGTCCAAGTTCGGTTGCCCAACAACTGGGTCCGCATGGTTCTGCAGGAGGCAGATAGGTACATATAATATTAACTGTGTCGAACCTTCCCCCAACCAGGTCGGTAGTCCAAGATCGGTTGCCCAACAACTGGGTCCGCATGGTTCCGCAGGAGGCAGATAGGTCCACTCATTTATATCTTTAAACATTACTTTCTCAATTCATTTCTCATTATCAAATATGCAATCATGACTCAACAATTTCATTTGTATAATCATAACCATTCACAATGACTTCTCATCACATTTAATTTATAATGTCTCAATTCACATTATAATGCTTCATCTTTCACATATCCATAATCAATTACATTGACTAAACAAACATATCATTATTCAATCATATCATCTAGGCATGCTTCAATCATATCATTCACATCATTATAATTCATAACATTAATTTCACATCTCTTTATGGCCCAATTTACATTAAGGTAATTCATCATCAATGTTCACATTATGTCCCACATTGTACACAACATAACATTATTCATATACATCATTAATGTTCACATTATGTTCCACATTGTACACAACATAACATTATTCATATACATCATAAATGTTCACATTATGTTCCACATTGTACACAACATAACATTATTCATATACATCATAATGTTCACATTATGTTCCACATTGTACACAACATAACATTATTCATATACATCATTAATGTTCACATTATATATGTTCAATCTCAACATCATATGAATATATGCAACAATGCAAGGTTTGTACTTACCTTAAGCACCACTTAAACAACTCTATACACTTCTTTTTCCAAAAACTCTTCACTTCTCAAATTAGAGCAAATCACCTTCTTCACAACCTAAGCCAAAACAATGATGAACCACATCAATTCCAATACAATCAACCACTTGTTAACCTCATCTTAGACCTTTAGATCATAAATTAAAACCCAACATCACACATTATAGCCCACGGCCGTGGCCATCCCAACCCCTACGGGCGTGGGTTAGAAATCACTTATGCCTCCTTTGCACCAACCTCCACGGCTATAGCTACAATTGGCCACGGCCATGGCAATCAAGGCCACGGGCGTGGCATCCAGAATGCTACTGCCTTCACCCAAAATCACAAATTTTAGCTTTACAACTCCAACAAATACAAACAACATGAATATCTATGAAAATTATTGATCAAACTCAAGTTACACCTCACTTACCACTTCAAAACCCTAATACAAATACAACTTACTCTTTCAACTCAAACACCAATTTAACTTCTCATTATAGAATCAATTCCAACACTTATAAACACATCACAACTACACCTAATCATAATATCAACAAATCATAACTCAACTCAATTACAACTTCAAAAAGAACAAAGGAAAACAAGAGAGAACTTACCAAGAATTGAGGCAATTTCACAAATCTCCAACTTAATTCCTTGATTCTTCCTTCAATTTGATTTTAAAACATTAAAACTCTTCCTTGCTCTTTTGTCTTTGGAGTAGCCGGCCAAGAAAAGGAAAGAAGAAAATTGAAGAGGAAAGTTAGAGACAAAGTCAACTTTGTCATCTCTTTAAACCTCCACCAAGCAATTCTAACAAGACAATTACTTAAATACCCTTTCCTTATTTGTTTTAGCTTCCTTTCATCCACATGCCCTTTTTAGTAATTTCACCACCAACAATTAAAATATCTTCTTCCCTTGACCACACATTTGACCAACATATATGTTATATATATTCCCATATACACTACATATACACTTCAAATTTCTTTTCTCTTCCAAATTAATACACATACATTCAATCCAATTAAAACAACAATTATAACAAAAATATCAAAACTTCTAGGCACACTTTTGGGATATTACAAAAACATCATCATCCTCATACAAAGCAGACAAATCAAAATCAAAATCAAAATCATTGTTCTCAGAATCATAAAGCAGGATGTCTTCAAACTTTTCTTCAACCAGGGTGGCATTCTCCTCCGGAGTCTTCTCGGCTTTTAAGGCAGCTTCATTCTTCTCTTTTGGATTGGACAAGGTGAGCTCTTTCTTCACTTGCTCCACTAGCTCAGTAACATCTGTAAAAATTTCAAAACCTGGGATTAACATACCCATGAACATGATTGGCTTAGGCCTTCCTTGGAGTGGTCCCATATCCGGAGCTTTGACAAAGATCTCTTCAAGTGGTGGGAAACTCATCTTCTCACTCTTCTTTGGATGGAAATCATTGTCTTCATCATATCCTAACCCCTTCTTGGATGTTTGAGTTCTAAAATCTGGTAACTTTGTTAAACCGGACTTACCCTTTCCAAGACCAGCTCCGGGAAGGTAGTTCATGTTCTTCATCATATTCAAGACTTTGGAGTCCACTACTTCATCATCAAAAATTGCAGCCACTTGAAAACCATTGAGAGGCCTCTCAACCATTAGAGCGTTAACAATCTCATTATCTTCAGCTTCAATGACCATTGTCTCATTTCCGTTGGGGAATTTGATCTTTTAATGAAGGGTGGAAGGAACTCCACCAAGAGGGTGAAACCATGGTCGTCCCAAGAGCAAGGCAAAGGTGACTGGTATGTCCAAAACAACAAACTCAACAATAGATTCAATTGGACCAACCTTGACAGCAGCTTTGAAAGTCCCTTCAGCATGCCTCTTAGTGTTGTCATAAGCACGAATCGTTACCTCGGTAGGGATTAGATCTCTTGTCGACATGGCTAACTTTGGCAGTATCTTAAGTGGACAAACATTTATGGCAAACCCATCATCGACCATTACACATGGAGTCCTCTTCCCCTTGACTTCTATTTTGATAAAGAGAGGGCGGATGTGGTCTCTCCCTTCCTCCGGTAAGTCCGCATCCGAAAAAGAAACTACTCCCATATTAGCTTCACTCTTTTCTTGGACCTCTTCACATTTTATTACTTCCCTAATTTTTATAAAGTTGATCAACTACTCCGGTGTTGTGGAGGTAGAAATTGGCATGCTAGCTAAGGCTTTTGCCATAGTTTCTCGGTGCTTTTTAGAAGTAGCTAACAAGTCCCAAATGCTAACACTTGCTTGGGTTCTTTTTAGTTACTTGAGCACAGTATCATCTTCTTCTATTTTGACTTCTTTCCCCTTATTAGTTTCTATCTCCTTAGGTGGTGGCCTTGCGTAAGGCTTACCGGATCTAGTATTCATCACCTCATCTTCTTCTGACTTGGACCAAGTCCACTCCTCCTTCTTGGATACAATATCATCATCACTATCACTTGAATCCCAAAACCCGTTGACAACCCAAATTGCTACTTCTCCACCCATCATAGCTTGTTCAATTTTGACAAATGCCTCTTCTTCTTCTTTGGTTGCTTCTCCACCCACATCTTGAAAAGAAGACATGACAAAGTTCTCATGCAAACCTCCTCCAATCATGAAGGTTGCCGGTGGTGGTACCCTATTGAATTTTGATAATGGATTACCTTTGGTGTTTGGCTTATTGGGCTCGGGTAGCTTCCCATTATCAATTAGATTTTGGATCTCATGTCTCAAGCTCACACATCTATCCGTGTCATGTCCTTGCATTTGGTGAAATTGACAAAATGCTTGGTGTCAAAATTAGGTGGGAGAGGGTTCGGCAAAGGACGAGGATTTAAGGGTTGTAGCAATCCTTTTCTTTGAAGCTTGTTGAGAACCCAAGATATCGGTTTTCCCAATTCTGAAAATTGTCTCCTTGTAGCATTAACACTAACAGCCTTTTGCATGCTTTGGCTACCAGGTTGATAGCTCCCTTTCTCATTCCTTTTTGTTGCAAAGCGGCTCTTCTCCCTTTCCCATTCTTTAATTTGCAAACCAGCTTGGAGAAGGTCTTTGAAATCATGGATGAGTGTATGAGACATCCTCTCACGAAGATTAGGCAACACCCCTCTTACAATCATCCTTATTTGATTGGATTCATCGGGCCTCTTCTTGAGTAAAGTGGCCTTGTTTCTCCATCTCTTGACATAATCTACGAAATTCTCATTCGGCCTTTGTCTAATAGACTCTACTTCCATCAAGGTAACTTCCAACTCAACATTATATCCATATTGTTGGATGAAGGCATTGTAAAGTAGATCCCAACTCTTTTGTGTTCCATCATCTAAGGTATTGAACCAGTTTTGGACAACAGGGTCCAATGAGAGCATAAAGTACCTTAGGGTTTGAGCCTTAGTAGCTCGGGCAGACTGCATGGCAGTGATATATTGCTTCACATGGAGATGAGGATTTTTGGTGCCATTGTACTTTGCAAAGGATGGCATCTTGAATTTATAAGGGACCTCTTCATATTGTTCAAATAGTTTGTCGATCTCAGACATCTCTTCGATTTTCAACTTCTTCTCAAATTTCTTTTTTAAATCAGCAATCATCCTTTCGACATCGGATGTCTCGGTCTTTTCAATAGTTGCTTTCTCAACAACCTTCGATTCTTTCTTCTTCTCTTGAACATCTTGGTAGTATTGAGCCCAATCATCATCATCATCAATGATCACTTTTTCATCATCAAAAAGCTTTGGTCTTCCCTTTGTCCTTTGGTTTCTTAGTGCTAGCAGATGCCTCGGCATGGTTCTCTAAGATTGTAGTCAACTAGTTCTTCATGGTCTCAGCTAGGGCCTCTTCTTCCACCTTGGCATTGAGGGCCTCATCCACCATCCTTTGAATTTGTTCGGGCTCCATTGTTTTAGGTGAGCAAGTGATTGAGTCGTTGCTAGATACTTCATCTCCGGCGTAGGTCGGATTGTTGTAAGCTTTAGAACTATCCTAATCCAGGGTTGTGAGCCAAAGAGGATCAATGATATGAGATGCAAATGTTTGCATGTATGCATGTATGCACAAACAATCAACAAATAAGGATAAATAGGACGTTCCTTCCAACCTTATAACATCCACACACGAATGGCGAGTCCCTTTTCCTAGGTATATGGTTAACAAAATACCAACATGGAGTATCTTGCTTTCGAATAATTCCCTCGGACGTTTCAATCAATAGTTATATTTTAGAAAATGGAAATCAACCCATGATAATTCCTATTAATTAGGTTTTAATCCATTCAACCAACTATAGTAGCTTTTATGCTATATTGGATTAAAACGAAATTAAGAGGTTTATTATAGATAGATTTCTCACTTGAAAAAAGGTAACTAATTGTTCATGCCAAAACAAGCCCATGGTTAATTTATTCTTAGTGTAAACTAGGCCCACAATTGATTTTTGGTATTTCATAATTGACCTAAATATTTTTGCAAGCTCTTTGTAAGAAAATGTTGGGTGAAAATAGATTTGTTTCTAAGCCCATTGTAAAAGATTTTAGAAAAATGGATTTTGGGCTTAGTATTTGGGCCATGGGCCAATTAATGATTTATTTTTAGAAAAGTCTTATATCCAAAGACCATCTTGAAAATTTTTGAAAATAGCTTTGGTCTTTTGGACTTTAAAGAAAAGTTTATTTTGAGCTCACAATGTATTTAGGTTATATTAGAAAAAAGGACAAACCAAATAAGCCATGATTTAAGCCAAGATAAATTAACCATAGTCAAACAACATGCATTTAGGGTAAAACCTAAGGAAAGTAACTAGGCCAATTACATGAGTGTTAGTCTTTGGGTAAAAAGGCTTAGGTTGCCATAGCAAGTATATACCAAATGGTACAAGGCTATGAGTGGTTATGCCATGCTCGATCTCCATACCTTGAGTGAAAGTATGGTATCCCTCACATAACATAACACGCGTAACAAGGGCATCCTAACTCATGCACACGATGCAATCTAAGATGATGCAATGGATAATATCATTATAAGAAAGAATAGAATAATATAAAGACCAATGG
Source organism: Garcia nutans (assembly GCA_947685225.1). Lineage (NCBI taxonomy): Eukaryota > Viridiplantae > Streptophyta > Magnoliopsida > Malpighiales > Euphorbiaceae > Garcia > Garcia nutans. The sequence continues at coordinate 45,023,503 of CANTUV010000011.1, read as the reverse complement.
AATCAACTTCTCTTATCCCCAGTGGAGTCGCCACTGTGAGCGGGGATTTTTGCCCTACTCCCGGTGGAATGGTTCTTGCGACTTCGGCACTGTTTAGGCTCAGGGCCTTAGTGAACACGGACCTATGTCCGAAGAAAATGGAGTCGCCACCCGGACGGGCCGGGAAAAAGAAAGGGGTGGATGACTTGATTCCTAAGGAATCCCCAATCCCCTAATGGGTTCAAAAAGTTGGGTATGTGTGGGGAAGGTGAGAAATGGCCCAGCACCCCCACAACGCCCGGTTCATTGGAACCGGCCTCCTTTACAAGTCTTAATATTATAAAATTTTTAAATATAATAACATTATCCATATTACACACAATAATTGAAAGAAAGCATCATTATATTAAAATCAAAGCAATGTCCAAGCAAAACAAATAAATGGACACCCATCCAAGGATGGAAACATGTCCTTGCATCACATGCCTAAATAGGACACCCACCAAAAGGTAGAAACATGTCCTTTACATAGGTTCTAAAATAGAAAAGCAAATTAAATTACATGATATTTAACTAATGAGGTACCAACCAAGTGGAAACATACCTCTTACAACATTTGGAAATCTAAAGAAATTGATAAAAGTAAATAACCATTCATAATAAATAAATCATTCATCAAAGATATTAAATAGAAAGTAAACATCCATCCATGATAAATAAATAAACCAAGCATTAAACTTAAATAAATTAAAGCACATAAAATAAATCAAAGCATAATTAAATATGGAATTGAATAAGGTAAATAAAAATCCAAATTATAGCTACTGTTTCCATTTAGGGTTCTTTATCTCATATGTTGAGGTTTTGGAATTCATAAAATTAAGCTACTGTGACTTTTTTATGGAATTAAAATAGATTAAGGTTTTATGTTTTAAAAGGTTGGTAAGACTCTTTGATTAACTAAATTGATATTTGAATGGTGAAATCATGAAACTAGGGTTTGAACACTTTGAAATACTTTTGATTCATGGTTTTAAATGGTGATTTCAAGCTACTGTGTAAAATTAAAGTATTTATGCTTTTATGGTTTTTAAAATTTTAAAGGATTAGGGTTTAGAAAAAATTAAGGTTTAAAGTTTTAAAAGAGGTTAGGGTTCAATATTTTAGGTTTTGGAGTTGAATTAGGGTTTTAGGAGCTTTGAATTGGAGTTTTCAGGTGATAAATTGGCTTTTAGAATTTGGAAATCAATTTGATAATTTTATGAATTTTTATGAATTTAAACAAATGGATTAAAGTTTTTATAAAATAGAAAAGATGTTGTTTTAAGGCTTTTTGAAAGAAACAGAACCAAGTTTAAAATTTTGAAAGAAATAGAATCAAATTTTGGTTTTGTTGAAAAATATGTTTAATTAGGGTTTAAAGATTTTAAAGAAGTAAAAATAATAATTTTAAGCCTTTTGGAAATTAAACCAACGAAATAAGGTTTTTCACTTTAGAAAAAACTGAATTAAAGTTCTAAGATTTTAAATTTTGAAAAACACAAATTCCTAGTTTTAGCTACTGTGAAAAAAAATAACCAAAGAATTTTTAATACATACCTCCTTTTGATGATTCCTTCAAAAATTATTTTTCTTGGATGAATTAAAACCAAGACGATTGCTGCCTTTTGAATTGCTTAAATCGTGTCCCTGCTATTCTAGAAAAAATAAATTGAATTGCTCCTTTTCCTTCACTGATTTGGTTTCAACTTTTCCAAGCTACTGTCCAATTTTTTTTTATTTTTTTTATTTTTGGCCTCCCTTTAATTGATTACCTTTGGTCCTTATATATAGAGTTTTCATATGGTTTATTCCTAATTAATCACGAAAAATAATATTGATAAGAAAAGGAAACCGAAACCTAATTGAATTAGGTTTCGAAAAATTTGCGTCGAAAAAATTACGCTGCCGAAAAAAATTACTGCAGGAAAAGATGCGCTGGCAAAAAAATCTGCCGCAGTCAACTACAGTAGTGGACGAGGAGCGGGCGTTGCTCGCAGGAAATTCCTGCGGGTGACCATTCCTGCGGGCGTTGCGCGATGATTTTTTCGTCGCCGATTTTTCCAACGCCGATTTTTATTTTTATTTTTATTTTTTTTTGATATTTATTTATTTATTTTTATTTTTTATTAATAAAAATTAGATACTAAAGCAAAAATTATTTAACAAAAATTATTTTGGACCAATTAGACAACAAAAATTATTTTGGACTAAATAAAACATATTGGACCGGACTGAGTAAAAAATTAAGGGTCTACACTTACCTTTTCATTGCCAATGAGCTTCTCTTTGTTGGCACATAATTCTTTTAGAAACTTTACAGGTTGAGGTACTTTTTCAATAATATTAAGTAAAGGAGTGTTTATCTCAACCTTGTGAAAAATTTTTAAAATTTCTTCTTCCTCATTTTCCTTCTTATATTTAACTAACCTTTGTGGAAAAGGAGGTGGAATCACCCATGGCATGGACTGATCATTGTTGTACGCGGCAGATCACTCCTTTTGTTTTAATAAAATTTCAGATTCTGTTGTTTTCTTTAAGCCCTGCCCAGGGGTCTATTTATGGTGCAGATTTTCCAATAGCTCCTTTTCACTTCTCAAGGTAATTGTACTTATATTTTGCTCTAGATTGACCACCATTTGAGAGGACAAATTCCCTTGAGACTCTAGCTTACTTATATATGATGCTGGTTGGTTAATTTGGCTCCCCAAATTGTGAATACATCTTCTTGTCTCCTATTGAAATTGTTGAGTGTTAGTCATGAATAATCCAAACATTTCATCAAGAGACATACCTGGTATTGCTGGCGGCGGATGTTGTTGTTGAGGAAGCTATGGCTGAAATTACTGAAAATTTGATAGATCCACTCAACAGTTGAATGATCTTCCCACTCCAAATTGTAAGCATTAAAGCATGGATCATAATTTTATTATGGTTGATCATATTGAAGTATAGGACATCCCATATATGCACTACTTCTATAGAATCTAGCTTGTTGCATGTTACCTACAATCATTCTTTTCACCCAACTGATTAGTTTAGAAATCTTAGATTCAAGAGAATACATATTTGCTTCGTTTAGAATTTCTCTCTTGTATCCAAATTGATGCTAAGTGGCATCCATAAAAGACATGGTTATAAAAAAATATTAAAAAAAATAGAAACAATTCCCCAACAACATCGCCAAAATTTAATGGGCATCGAAGCCACCAAAATTAAATTCTTATTCCTAAACTAAATTGATTGTTTTAGCGGTGAATAAGGTCGAATCTACAGGGAATTATTTATGTAACATCCCTAATTTTTATAAAATTAAATTAAATAAATTAAATAATAATTTAAATAAAAATTGAAGGATTTTAAGTAAAAAAGTGAAATGTATATGTGAAATATATATATGAAATGTACATCATATATACCAAAGTCAACTCTTTAATAGAAAAGTCAAAGGTCAAGTGGCAATATTGTAAATATACTTTGAAAAATTAAAATTATTTAAATAAATTAAAAATAAATTCTTTCTGAACGAAAGATGTAATTTATGATTTTTATTAAATAATTAATTAATTAAAAATATAATAAAATAATATTATATACATGGTTAAATTTCAAAGTGGAAAGAAAGAGGAAACAAAAAGTGATCTTCATCTTCTTCATGTTTGGGCGAACCTCCATAGCCACCAAGAGAGAGATTTCTTCATCTTCCAAGCTTCCATAATTGAAAGGAATTCAAGGTTTCAAGTGAAGTTTTGGTGATTTTCTCTTGAATTAGTAAGTTCTCTAACTTATTTCTTTGGATTTTCATGAAATTGAGATTATATTGAGTTTGAGATTTTCTATTAGCATGATTTAATTGCTTAATGGGGTAGGTATGAGGTTATTTTTAGTAGTTATTGAGGATTTTTAAGCTGGATTGAAGAAATGGTTAAGTTTGGGATGAGTTGGTTGAAGAGAGAGAATTTAGGGTTATGGAACATATGGACTTTTGAAATCATGAGTTTTGATTGTCCAAATTGGTTCTAAAAGTATTTTTTTTATGCATAAACAAGGATTTTAAAGTTAAATGACAGATTTGGTAAAGTTTGGTAAGAGACTGAATAAGGTAGTGTTGAATTTAGGGTTTTGGAAAGTGAATTTTCAAAGTATGATTGGTTGTTTGATTTTAATACTTAAATCATGTTCTTTAATGATATAAGTGATAGATATAAGCTTGGATTAATAATTGGAATGAGCTGGAATGAAGAACCTTCATTGTAATATCCCAAATGATACCCTGAAATTTTGGAAATGTTAATTGTTGAAATGGAATTAAATGATTAGAGTATTTATTTGATTAAGTGGAAAGAAAGGAAAAGGGAAGTGTGTCTATGTTGTATATATGAAGATATATACAACATATATAAGTCAACAAGTTGAGATTGTCAAATGATATATTTAATTATTTAAAATAGAAATTAAATGTGAGTGGAAGATGATATTTGATATTTATATTATAATAATATATTAATGCTTGGTGGTGATTAAAAGAGGGTTTTTGTGTGGTTTAAGAGGTTTGTGAGTAGTGAGTGGTTTGACTTTTTATCATCTTCTTCTTTCTTCTCCAAGAGACCGGCCATCACCATTGTTAAAAGGAATGAGAGGTTTTGTTCCTTCCTAACTCAAGCAATTGAAGGATTTCAAGAGATCAAGTTGGAGTTTTAAGGATTTTCTTCACTTTTGGTAAGTTTCTAACTTGTTTCTTTGATTTCTTTTGAGTTTGTGTATATGAGTTTGGTTAATTTTGGTGTGTTTGAGGTTGTTTTGTTTAGTTAACTTTGATTTTTGGGGTTGGATTGAAGAGAAAGGGTTAAGTTTGGTGAAGAAACAAGAGTTGCGGATTGTGTAACTTTGAGTTGTGAAATATGGTTGTGATTGTGTTTTGATGTATGTAATTGAGTTGTTTTGATGTTATATAAGCTTATTATGGTATATTGATGGATTTGGTTGAGTTTGTGTGGTGTTAATAAGGTGATTGAAAGATGTTTGTTGGATGTGACATTTTTGGTGTCGATTTCAGGTTTTTGGCCTGACACGCCCAGTAACACGGTCATGTCTTTGGGCGTGTCATTGGTTCTATTTTCAGTATTGGTGACATGAGCAGTGACATGCCTATGTCATTGAGCAAGTACAGCTCCTGTGTTGGAGTAGTATTGACACATCCAGTGACACGCCCATGTCACTAAGCGTGTCATAGCTCTATGTTATTGGAAGATTGACATGTCTAGTGGCACGCCCATGTCACTGAGCGTGTCATAGCTTCTGTGTTGGAGGAGGATTGGCATGTGCAGTGACATGCCCATGTCACTGAGCGTATCAAAGCTTCTGTGTTGTTGGTTACGGGCATGATTAGGGACACGCCCATGTTGTTGAGCGTGTCATGTGTAGAGTTTGCCCTAGATAGTTCTTATTCTTATTTTCTTATATGAACCTCTAAGTGAGTATTTATAATCACATTTGGATTAGGTTTTGAAGAGATTTGAGTTACCTCAATCTGAGTGTTGAAGGGTTTTTGGAAGAGGAGATTGGAATTGGTGTTTGTTGCTCTTAGAGGCAAGTATAAACCTTAAATGATTGCATACATTTACATAACTTTGGGATTTAACACATTTGGTTGGAAAATGTGTTAAGTTACCTATTATATTGTTGGTGTATGAGAATAGTTATGATTTGCATAATGTGAACTATGTGAAATAAATAATAATGATTCAAAATGGATGGATAATGCAATTTGTTATGTATACACTAATGATAGTGTGTGAAGCCATTGGTGATGGCTATGTTGATATAAATGGGATATTTGAGGCATTGTGCTTATAATGATCTTGAGAAAATGAAAAAGGATTTGATAATGAAATAATGAAAGAATTGTGTGTCTAGTATGTTATTCAATTTTCAGAGTTTTGTTGTTGGTGGCATGCCTAAAAAGTAACATTCCCTTGAAGCTGGGTTAGGCTTGGTCCTTGAAGCCTAGTTGGGTGATGTTGTGCTCCCCTTGAAGCCTAATCCTTGAAGCCTAGTTGGGATGTTACATATAAGGTAATCCTCATTGTGATAATGATTCACCTTTGGGCTTGATAAATGTGATTATTGGACAAAAATAGTAACTCTGGAATTTAAATGACATATTAGATTCTTTGGGCCCATGCTTGCCTTTGCTTTAATATGAATTATGCATGATCAAACAATTGAATAATATAATGAGATTTAATGTTATGAAATATGATATCTTTGTATATTGTTTCTAATTCTTGAAAGTTTAACATCGGCATTACATTTGAATCATATTTTTATCAAGGTTTGTACCACTAAGCTTCTGGCTTAGCGTAATTGTGATTTATCGTGCAAGTGACAGGGTAGATCCGATTGAGCCGGAGCGTTCAGCTAGACCGAGTCAAGTCTAGGCTTGATGTTGTGAGAGAAGTGTTGATTTTGGACATCAAGATCAGAGATGACCTGCCAGTGGTGCACGCTAGCCTAATGCTATAGCAATACTGCAAGTGCACAAGTCGCCCAAGCAATAAAGTAGTGAGTGAATTATCGTTCCACTGAGGACAAGGTCAAGTACTAGTGCAAATCTTAACCGTTGTTTAGCAAATCAATAGTTTTGTGATGTTTTGTAAGTAAAAACAACTAATTTAATAACTGAAAGTAAAGGGAAATTAAATGTTGTGCAAAAAGGATTGATGATAATAATACTATCCAGATATTGAATCCCCCTAGCCACAATTATATTTATGAAAATCAATTCAATTAAATCACATAATAGAGTTGAATTGGCATTCCTCTAACTTAGACTAAAACCTCTCTTGAGTGAATTAATCCCTAATCACTAAGTAGAGTGCCGGAATCTCTTCTCAAACACAATTAAATAGATCTTGCATTAAGAACAAGGAACTATAAACCAAAGGATCTTGTAAGTCTATCTCTAGCACTCCAGTCAATCCTCAACCCTTATGAGTATTCAATTCATATCAAGCTTTCTCAAGTCAATAATATGAAAATTGCAACCAATCAATAAGCATGCTATTATCAATTGGAAATAAATCATTAAGCATCATAAGAATAAAACAACTCAATCAAATGATTCAATTAAATGAGATTATTCAATCCATACAAATAAGCTAGGGTTCATCAATATCTAGATAGAAAATGAATTAGTACATATTCAAAACCAAAAAAACAGAACAAGAGAAATGAGTAAAAGAAACCAAACAATCAATGGCGAATAATTTGTATTTCTTCACTTCAATCCTTGATTCTTGGTTTAGGTCTTGTATAGGATGTATCTCTTCTTTAAACTCAACTCAAGACTCTCCTCTTTGCTTCAGCAATTGGCTCCTTCTCCCTTGTTCCACGTCCTCTCTCCTCTTCATTTTCTTCTCCTTTTAACTCCCTTCAAAGCTCACAGCCCATACCTTCCAGCTCACAACCCATATCTTCCAACTCACACCACTCTCCCTTGTCTCCCACATTCCCTTTGTTTTATCTTTCTTTTCCTCCAATTAGGCAAGATTTTCTTTTGTTTAATATTACTTTTGGCAAAAGCTAGTCTTTGTTCCCCACTTATCTGCATAAGAATTCAATTATTCAAGGTTGCCCTAGGTGACACGGCCGAGCTTGCTGGCCGTGTCTCTCACTTTGCTTGGGACATGGCCAAGCTTGCTGGCCATGTCTCCTTCTGCCATTTCTTTCCTTCTTTTCTTTTAGGTGACAAGGCCAAGCCACTGGGTGTGTGGGTGTGCCATGTGGGTGTGCCACCTTCTGCTTCTCGCTTTGTTAATTTGTTTTCTTTGTTTCCAAGGGTGACACAGCCAAGCTCCTGGCCGTGTCATGTGACACGGCTAGTGGCTTGGCCATGTCGTGTGATGGTGTCAGCTTCTGCCTTCATTTCTTTGGTTTATTGGTTTTGCTCTTCAGGTGAGACACGGCCAGTGGCTTGGCCGTGTCTCTTGGGTGTGTCAGCTACTGTCTTGGAATTCTTTTAACGGACACGGCCAAGCTTGCTTTGGCTTGGCCATGTCTTGCTTGATTCATGCTCTTCCTTCATTGTTTTGATCATCCAAGGGAGTTTTTGCACTTTAACCTAAAACAATCACTTAAAACAAACTTTAAACAAAAATCAAATGAAACATTAATTAAAAACACATAAAAATCATACTAAAAACAAGTACAAAAATGCTCTTATCAAATACCCCACACTTAATTCCTTGCTTGTCCCCAAGCAAGGTTAAAATCAAAACAAACTAAATAAGATAAATTTTGTTAAGTTCAAGAGTTATAAAAATGTTTCAAGACTTCCCTATCCCTAAATCCGCAATCAATATCAAATCGAACAAAACCGATACCCAAGCAATTAAGTGGCTTTCCAAGCATAACCTATGCTTGCCACTCCCTCACCAACTCTTAGAAAGTGTTTGATCAAGGTGGTGTTTACACTCATAACAATCAATGAAAGATTATTGCCATAGGCTTGCTTATCGATCAAATCTCCACTACCTAATTACAATCAAACATCAATCAAAAGGTCTTTTATTGGGTTGTAATGTGGGTTAAGGTAGAGGCATGACATTTAGGAAATGTGAGCTTAATCATTAAGTTCAAGAGCACTTCAAGAATGAAGTAACCAATCATATGTATAACCCAACGATCCCAAAACACCTTCCTCTTATCTACCCCTTGGCATTAAAGAACTTTTTAAGGGAACTCACTTATTACATCTTGCAATGATTATTCCAAACATATTCCAACCCTTTCAACAAGAACAACAATTATTCTTATTATTTTTTTTCATTATATATATATATATATTATATTTTTTTTCTTTTTTATATTTCTTTTTTTTTTATATTTTTCTTTGCAATCTTAAACTTACTAAATTTAACCCCACACTTAATTCAACACAACACTCGGTTATAAACGCTCTTAAAATGCTCTTGACCTAATGAAAGGGTAAGAGAAAAAATAGCATGATTCAAAGTTAGTAGTGTTGCGAAAAAGAAAGAAAAGGATAAACGGAATAGGCTCAAAATTGGCTAACTAAGGTTAAAAATAGGATTGATCTTTTTAAGCCAAAGTGGGTTCACCTAATTGCCTTAATCATCTTGATGCCAAATTGAAATTTTTATGTAATCTTAAAATGCATGTCAAAGCAAGTTCTAGCAAGTCATTAATCAAAGATATTCACCCACAACAAGAATGATAAGTTGATGGCTCAATTTCTCACTAGGTTAAAGGCAATGCAAGGAAAAACCAACAAAATTGACAATAAGTATCAATTCTACTCAATTCTCAAATTCATGCTTCAAAAATTCAAAAGTCATCTATCAACAATATTTATAACAATTAAACTTTTCAAAATTCATTTATTCAAAGAAAAACAAGAAAATCATTAACTAAACTTAAACTAAAACAAGTAAAAGTAAAAACACAAAATGCACCCCACACTTAAAGATTCACATTGTCCTCAATGTGAGCATGCATAAACTAAGAGAGAGTTTAGATGAAACCTGTTTTCATATTTAACTAAACTTAAATATGCTCAATTTACTCTTCAAATTCAAATGAATGCACAATGAACAAACCACCAACCAACATCACAAACCAAAAATACAGGAATTAAAGACACAAAAATTATTGAACGAATAAAATGGTGGGTTGTCTCCCACCCAACACTTCTTTAACGTCATATTAGTTGGACGTTCAGGGAAACTTTCCCTAGTCTTGGAGGTGTAAAACCTCCTTTAAGTCTTGTATTTCCCCTTCAAAGTAAAATTTGAGCCTATGCCCATTGACTTTAAAATCTCCTTTTTTCGGGTGAGTTATTTCAACCACTCCGTAGGGGAAAACTTCCTTAACAGTAAAGGACCGGACCATCGAGATTTCAACTTACCTAGAAAGAGTTGAAGCCTTGAATTATACAATAATACCTGATCTCCTGCTTGAAACTCTTTCCGTTCTTTAATGTGAGCACCATGCCATCTCTTGGTACATTCCTTATACATTCTCACATTGTCATAAGCTTGCAATCTCCACTCGTTCAACTCGTTTACCTGTAATTTTCACCTTTCACCTGCACAAGCTAGATCAAGGTTAATCTATTTTATAGCCCAATATGCATTATGTTCAATTTCAATAGGTAAATGGCAAGCTTTTCCATATGCCAACCTAAATGGTGTAGTTCCCAAGGAAGTTTTGAATGCAGTCCTAAAAGCCCATAGAACATTGTCCAATTTCTCGGACCAATCCTTTCGGGATCGCTCTATAGTTTTTTCTAGAATTCTTTTAATCTCCCTGTTCGTGTTCTCAACTTGGCCACTAGTTTGGGGATGATAAGGCGTAGCAAACCTATGTGTAACTCCTAATCTTTTGAAAACTTTCGCAAGCTGAAAGTTACAAAAGTGAGTACCCCTATCACTTATAATTTCTTTTGGTGTACCAAATCGAGAAAACAACTTCTTCAAAAACTTCACCACAACCCTAGCATCATTGGTTGCCAAGGCTTGGGCTTCAGGCCATTTAGATACATAGTCTATAGCTACAAGAATATACTTGTTACCAAGGGAATTTGGAAAGGGTCCTATAAAATTGATCCCCCATACATCAAAGATTTCATAAACTAAAATCCCATTTTTGGGGCATCTCATCACGAGAGGAAATGTTTCCAGTCCTTTGGCATTGATCACAGCGGTTCACAAATTTGTAGCTATCCCTAAACAAAGTGGGCCAATAAAATCCTGATTCTAGTACCTTTTGAGCAGTCCTATTGGCTCCCATATGACCTCCAGCTGGTCCAGCATGGCATTGACTAAGAATGTTCATTATTTCGGGCCATGCCACACATCGTCAAATCATGTGATCCTTACATAACCTAAACAAAAAGGGATCCTCCCAAAAATAATACTTTAAATCAGAAAAGAATTTCTTCTTTACTTGATAAGTTAAGTCCTTAGGAAGTTCCCTAACAGCTAAATAGTTAGCAAAATCTGCAAACCAAGACATTTCAAAATTTAAATTACTTACCTCACTTACCATGGCGTACAGCTGCTCATCGAGGAAGTGATCATCAATGTCCCCTTCTTCAAACCACTCTAAGGTTGGATTCTCCAAGCGAGAAAGGTGATTGGCTGCAAGATTTTCAGCTCCCTTCTTGTCTTGAATCGTCAAGTCAAATTCCTGCAACAACAAAACCCAACGAATTAGCCTAGGCTTAGCATCAATTTTCGCAAATAAATACCTTAAAGTTGAATGGTCTGTATAAACAATCACTTTTAACAAGATTAGATATGATCTAAACTTGTCAAAAGCAAAAATCACAGCTAGCAGCTCTTTCTCTGTAGTTGTGTAATTAGCTTGAGCTGTGTTCAAGGTCTTGCTTGCATAGTAGATAGGCTGGAAGTATTTCTCCTTGTGTTGACCCAAGACTACTCCCACTGCAAAGTCACTTGCATCGCACATTAGTTCAAATGATAGACTCTAATTGGGAGCTACCATGATTGGAGCATGGGTCAATTTCTCCTTAAGAGTTGTGAATGCTCTCAAACATTCCTCATCAAAAACAAAATCCGCATCCTTCTCAAGGAGTCTTGTCAATGGATGGGCTATCTTAGAAAAATCTCGAATGAACCTCCGATAAAAACCTTCATGTCCTAGAAAACTTCTGATGGCCTTCACAGATGTGGGTGGTGGTAACTTCTCAATGGTGTCTACCTTAGCCCGATCCACCTCAATGCCCTTGCTTGAAATTTTGTGTCCCAACATAATTCCCTTTTGAACCATGAAATGACACTTTTCCCAATTAAGCACTAAGTTGGTTTCCTCACATCTCATCAAGACTATTTCAAGATTTTCCAAACATCTGTCAAATGAGCTACCATAGACCGAGAAATCATCCATAAATACCTCCATAATATCCTCAACAAGTTCATCAAAGATTGCCACCATGCACCTCTGAAAATTCGCAGGTGCATTGCATAACTCGAATGGCATTCTTCGATATGTGAATGTCCCATATGGGCAGGTGAATGTAGTTTGGAGATAGGATTTTGGAAATAGCCTGAAAGATCATCCAAAAAATAGTAATACTCATGGCCGGATAACCTCTCCAACATCTGATCAATGAAAGGTAAAGGAAAATAGTCCTTCCTAGTAGCATCATTCAATTTCCTGTAGTCTATGCAAACCCTCCAACCGGTAACTGTTCTTGTTGGAATCAGCTCATCATTTTCATTAGGGACCACCGTCACCCCTCCTTTCTCTGGTACTACCTGGACTGGGCTCACCCAAGAACTATCCGAGATTGGATATATAATCCCTGCATCAAGTAGTTTTATCACTTCAGCCTTCACTACATCTTTCATCTTTGGGTTTAGTCTCCGTTGTGGTTGCACTACCACCTTGAATTTGTCCTCCATCAGTATCTTGCGAGTGCAATAGGATGTACTGATACCCTTGATGTCTGCTATCTTCCAAGCTATCACTTTCTTATGTTTATGCAACAACTGGATAAGTTTTTCTTTCTACTCAGAAGATAGGTGGGAACTCAGAATTATTGGTAATTTCTTATTCTCTGCCAGAAATCCATACTCAATGTGATCTGGAAGGGGCTTTAGTTCCAAGTTGGGTGGATCAATCACCGATGGTTTTGGCTTCTCTTCCTTTGGCATCTCAATAGTCATATGCCCTGCATTTGAACAAATTACTTGCTTCAAGAAAAGCAAGCTGCTCCATTGCTTCTTGATCCTCAAAATTTTTCTACAATAAACACAACTCAAGGGGATCCTTGGAAACAATGTTAGTAACACAATTTACAGTCTCATGCTCAACAACATCATTGCATGATTCCACCTCATCAAGTGAAAGTGAATATTTCATGGCATCATGTATCCTAAAAATAACTTTCTCATCACCCACTCTCAAAGTTAAAGTGCCATCATGAACATCAATAAGGGCACGGGCTGTATTTAAAAATGGCCTACCAAGAATAAGTGAAACATCTGCATCCTCATCAATATCAATGACAACAAAATCATTGGGGAAAATGAAATCCCTGACTTTTACCAACACATCTTCTATAATGCCACGAGGGTGGACTACTGACTTATCAGCAAGTTGGATGGTCATAAGTGTTGGTTTAGGCTTACCAATCCTAACTCTTTAAACATTTTATAGGGCATAACACTTATGCTAGCCCCCAAATCAGCTAATGCACTCTTAACCTCAAGGTTACCTATCAAACATGGAATGGTAAAACTACCTGGATCTTTTAACTTCTTAGGTAACCTCTTTTGTAAAATAGCCAAACTCTTTTCAGATAAATACACTAAAGACACTTCCTTAAGTTTCCTTTTGTTAGAAAGGATATCTTTCAAAAATTTAGCATATTTAGGCATATGTGACAAAGCTTCAGCAAATGAAATATTAATGTGCAATTGTTTAAAAAGTACAAGAAACTTACCGAACTAAGCATCAATCTTGTCCTTGTTCAATCTTGCCGGATAGGGCACTCTAGGTTGGTATTCCTTCAGTATGGGGCTGCTTTCTTATGGCTGCTTCTCTTTCTCACTTTATAGTGCAGCTTTCTCTCCTGAAGTGACAGTAGGATCGTTGTCTTTTTCTTTTTCTTGTACTTTAGCCCTTTTCTCTTCCACTTCTCCTCTTTTCTCATCCACATTACCCTTGATCTCTTTTCCACTCCTTAGTGTAATTGCCTTAAGATGCTCTTTAGGATTTGCCTCAGTGTTCCTTGGTCTCTCACTGAGCAACTTGGCAATTTGCCCCACCTGATTCTCCAAATTATGAATAGAGGCTTACTGATTTCTTAGGGTGGTTTCAGTTGATTGGAACCTAGTTTCAGAAGCTGCTATAAATTTCTCCATCTTGTCCTCCAAACTACTCTTTCTTGGAGGGGCAGCTTGTTGATGTTGGGGTTGCTGGAATCTAGGGGGAGGTCTTGGATTATTTTGATTATTCCATGAGAAATTTGGATGATTTCTCCACCCCGGATTATATGTGTTACTGTAGGGGTTATTTTGTTGTTGCCTTGGCATATTTCCCACATAATCTACTTGCTCTTGCCTAGCAAACATGTTGCCACTTTGGCAATCTTGACTTTGATGTCCACCCCCACACCATTCACAAGACATCACTTGCATTACTTTCCCAGAAGAAGAGGCCAAAGAATCAAAATTTTTATTCAATGCTTCCAATTGGGCTGTCAAAGCCACCACAGGATCTAATTGGTGTGAACCCATGACCTTCAGCTTTCCTTACTCCCTTGGGGCTTGCCACTGATAATTGGTGATAGCCATGTCTTCAATTAAATCCCTTACTTATTCAGGTGTCTTGTTGTTTATGGTACCACCAGCTGCTGCATTAATGGATTGCTTACTTACGTAATTCAACCCATTGTAAAATGTTTGAATTTGAAGCCATAGTAGAAGTCCATGATGAGGACACCTTCTCAACAAATCTTTAAATCTTTCCCAGGCATCATAAAGGGTCTCACCATCTTGCTGCAGAAAGGATGAGATATCATTCCTCAACTTAGGAATTTTGGACGGTGGGAAGTATTTTTCTAGGAATTTCTCTGCCATTTGACCCCATGTGATGAAGGTTTCTGGAGGAAAAGATTTCAGCCACTTCTTTGGTCTATCTCTAAGGGAAAATGGGAACAACCTCAACCTAATTTCATCATATGAGACATTATTTATCTTTAATGTGTCACATATCTTTAGAAAATTCTCAATATGTGCATTAGGATCTTCATCAGGAAATACATCGAACTGACAAGTTTGCTGCACCATTTGAATTACATTTGCCTTTATTTTGAAGTTGTTCGCAGTAACTGTCAGCCTCCGGATACTAGAGTCAACTCCATTGAGATTGGGCTTAGCAAACTCCTGTATTGTTCTTGGCCCAGGTCCTTCCATCACTTCAAACTCTTCTTCTTCTTCTATTTCCAGATTTATTTCTGTTTCTGCCTCTTCCAAAACTACCTCCTTTTCTTCCTTTCACTTTCTCCTTAATGTTCTTTCTAGCTCTGGGTCTAATTCAAACAGTTGGGATGAGCTACCTCTGGTCATAAACAGGAAGAAATACCTAAAATGATAGTCAACAAGCAAGAACCAATGTTAAAAACAAATGAAAATAAAACTAAATCAACAGTCTTGATTATATTACTAATATTAAAACCGTTGTCCCCGGCAATGGCGCCAAAAACTTGGTGCGCGCGAGCCTAATGCGATGCTAATACCGCAAGTGCACGGGTCGCCCAAGTAATAAAGTAGTGAGTGAGTTATCATTCCATTAAGGACAAGGTCAAGTACTAGTGCAAATCTTAACCATTGTTTAGCAAATCAATAGTTTTGTGATGTTTTGTAAGTAAAAACAACTAATTTAATAACTGAAAGTAAAGGGAAATTAAATGTTGTGCAAAAAGGATTGATGATAATAATACTATCCAGGAGCTTGGCCGTGTCACCTAGAAGAAAATTAAATGTGGGTGTGTCACCTTCTGCTTCTAGCTTTGTCAATTTGTTTTCTTTGTTTCCAAGGGTGACACGGCCAAGCTCCTGGCCGTGTCATGTGATGGTGTCAGCTTCTGCCTTCATTTCTTTGGTTTCTTGGTTTTGCTCTTCAGGTGAGACACGGCTGGTGGCTTGGCCGTGTCTCTTGGGCATGTCAGCTACTGTCTTGGAATTTTTTAGGGACACGGCCAAGCTTTCTTTGGCTTGGCCATGTCTTGCTTGATTCATGCTCTTCCTTCATTGTTTTGATCATCCAAGGTAGTTTTTGCACTTTAACCTAAAACAATCACTTAAAACAAACTTTAAAAAAATCAAATGAAACATTAATTAAAAACACATAAAAATCATACTAAAAACAAGTACAAAAATGCTCTTATCAGCCAGCATGTATAAATTCTATATTTTTGTAAATATTGATTTTAATATAAACATATGTATATTCCGCTGCATATTCTGCTACTTATTAAACAAATGTTTTAGATCAACTTTTGGGTAATGAAGATATATATCTCTATATATGTATTTTAACAAAGGATGTTTTATCTATTACTTTCTATAATATAAGTTAAATTTTTTAAGTTTACTTAGATTGTAGAAATAATGATTTGATGTTAAAGTTTAAAGATTCATTTTTTTAAAATGGATTGTAACATTCTTGTATATGATATATGTATAGTACATATGTGGGTGTATGTGGTGTACGTATATGGGGTATAAGTGTGTTACACTTGTTTTGGTATCAGAGCCTAGATTTGAGGTTCTCAACCTAGGTGAACTGTAAGAAAAAGAAAATGGAGATTTTTAAAAGGTTTTTAAATAAGATACATGCATTGGCACTGGTAGTTTCTGATCTTTGATGAGGTAATTTCTACTGTGTTTGTAGATATAAGTATTGATGGCATCTCAGACACGTCAATTTGTAGAAGGTAGTGCTGAGAGAGTAGCTCCTATTGAGGGTAGAGATGGAGCTAGGGTTGAGATAGCTGGAGAGGCACTTGCTCCTATGCCAGAGAGACCAGCAGGTGATGAGATTCCACAGGTTTGGTTACAGCATATGGTCGAATTGTTGAGGCAGGCTCCAGTGCAGCAGCCGCCACCGCAACCGCAGTCACATGTACCGGTGAGGCAATATGATAATTAAGGAAGTTTAGAGCTAAGGATTTCATTGGTACTACAGATCCTGCAGTAGTTGAGTAGTGGTTAGATAGAGTTCAGAGGTATTCATCCAGTTGTAAGCTACTCCTGAAGAAAAGTTTGATTATGCTAGATCCCTTCTGCAGAGAGATGCATATGATTGGTGGAAGATGGTTCCACATGCATTGGATGATCCGCACATTGAAAGATTTCAAGACCTAAAGTTCAGAGGGTAGTTCACTACAGCAGCAGAGGTAGAGATCAAGACCTACAGTTTCTGTGGCTAGTGCTCTGACTCAAGCAGTTCAGAGGCCAATTTCTTATACATGTGTCCATTGTGGTACGACACATGGGGGTGCTTGTTAGAAGACGGGTGGACCAGGAGTTTGTTATAGATGTGGGTCACCGGATCATTTCCTCAGAGATTTCCCTGAGCTACTGGAAGATAGATAAACTGATACTACAGCTTCTCGACCCAGTGTTAGAGGAGGTCGAGGGAGCAGAGGTTTCAGTAGAGGTGGTCAACCTGGGTTTAGTCAGAGAGGAGGCTTTACATTCGGAGGCAGTAGGCCAGATGAGGCTGGGCCATCACAGCGGGTTTATGTGATGCAGAGGCAGCCAGATGCTTCAGCTGTCATTGCGGGTACATTTTCTTTATTTGGCATTTTAGTTCTTATTTTAATATATCCTGGATCTACTCATTCATACATAAGTGCATCTACCTTTCCTGTGACTGAATTGTATTCAGAGTCCCTAGGATTTGATATTTTGGTGACAAATCCTTTAGGGCATAGTGTGGTAGTTAGTAAGGTGTATCGTAATAGTTAAGTTGTGGTACAAGATGAGGAATTCCTTGGTGATTTAATTGAAATGCCTTTCAAGGAGTATGATTTGATTTTGGGCATGGATTAGCTATCCAGGCATGGGGTAGTAGTAGACTGTCAGAATAAGTGTGTTACCCTGAGAACCGGTGATGGTAGAAGTGTGATGGTATCTAGTGAGCAGAGACATCTTGCATCCATGTTTGTTTCAGCTGTTGCAGCTAGGACGTTGATTCGGAAGGGATGTGAGGCTTATCTTGCTCATGTTGTAGATACCAGGGTAGTGGGTTCTCAACTTAATCGTATACCCATAGTTGCTGAATTCCTAGATATTTTTCCTGAGGAGTTTCCAGGGATACCCCCTGAGAGAGAGGTTGAGTTTGGTATTGATTTGTTGCCTGGTACCACTCCCATCTCTCTTACTCCCTATAGAATGGCACCTGCTGAGTTGAGAGAGTTGAAGATGCAGTTGTAGGAGTTGTTGGATAAAGGGTTCATTCACCCTAGTGTGTCTCCATGGGGAGCTCCTGTTTTATTTGTGAAAAAGAAGGATGGTACTTTGAGACTATGCATTGATTATCGGCAGTTAAATAAGGCGACCATAAAGAATAAGTATCCTTTGTCTAGGATAGATGATCTCTTTGTTCAGTTGAAGGGAGCAGCAGTATTCTCTAAAATTGATTTGAGATCAGGGTACCATCAGTTAAGGGTCAGAGCTGAAGATATATCTAAGACAACTTTTCGCACGAGGTATGGGCATTATGAGTTCTTGGTGATGCCTTTTGGGTTGACGAATGCGCCAGCAGCATTCATGGATTTGATGAATAAGGTGTTTAGACCCTATCTAGATCAGTTTGTGGTGGTCTTTATCTATGATATTCTGTTGCATTCGCATAATGAGGAGGATCATGATAAGCATTTGCAGATTGTATTGCAGACTTTGAGGGAGAAGCAATTGTATGTTAAGCTGTCTAAATGTGAGTTTTGGCTTGATCAAGTGACTTTTCTCATTCATGTGGTTTCAGTAGAGGGTATAAGAGTTAATCTGAGTAAAGTTGATGCTATTTTGAATTGGAGTCCACCGAAGACAGTGACAAAGGTTAAAAGTTTTCTAGGTTTGGCAGGCTATTATCGTCGATTTTTGAAAGGTTTTTCTATGATAGCTACTCCACTCACCAGATTACTTTAGAAAGGAGCTAGATTCGTGTGGACAGAGCAGTGTCAAGCAAGCTTTGAGCAGTTGAAGGAGATGTTGACTCAAGCTCCTATTCTTACTTTGCCTGTGGAAGATAAACCATATGTGATTTATAGTGATGCTTCACATAGTGGTTTATGTTGTATTTTGATGCAAGAGGGTACAGTTATAGCTTATGCTCCGCGACAGTTGAAGCCACATGAGCTAAATTACCCGACACATGATTTGGAGTTAGCAGCTATAGTTTTTGCTTTGAAGATTTGGCGACATTACCTTTATGGGGAGAAGTTTTTCATTTATACAGATCATAAGAGTTTGAAATACTTGGGTGTTCAAAGAGAGCTGAATCTTCGGCAGAGATGATGGTTGGAGTTGATTAAAGACTATGACTATTTGATTGATTATCATCCTGGCAAGGCAAATGTAGTTGCCAATGCCTTGAGTCAAAAGTCTTTGGCAGGTTTGACTTCTTATTCGCTCTCGTTGCTTGTTGAGTTGAGAGCGTTGCATGCTATTTTTGAATCATGTGATGATGGTGCTTTGTTGGCTCAGTTACAATTGAGACCGGTATTGTTGGAGTATATTAGAGAGGCTCAGTTGGCAGATGAGAAAATTTAGAAAGTTGTATCGGATTGCCAAAAGGGGAAGAGCCGAGATTTCCATGTGAGGAGTGATGGCAGTCTTTGGTACAAAGATAGATTGTGTGTTCCTAATGATGCAAGATTGAAAAAGATTATTTTGGAGGAAGCACATCAGTCGGCTTTTGCTATGCACCCTGGGAGTACCAAGATGTGTCATGATTTAAAGCAATATTATTAGTAGTCAGGTATGAAGAGGGACATAGCGGAGTTTATATCCAAATGTCTCACTTATTAGAGAGTGAAGGCCGAGCACCAAGTTCCTTCAGGGTTAATCCAACCTTTATCAGTGCCAGAATGGAAATGGGAGCAAGTGACAATGGATTTTATGGCTGGTTTGCCGTTGACTCAGAAGAAGCATGATGCCATCTGGGTGATTGTTGATCGGTGGATGAAGATAGCTCATTTTCCTCCAGTTAGGATGGATTTTTCTCTTGAGAAGTTAGTTGAGCTGTATATTAGTGAGATAGTGAGGTTACATGGAGTCCCAATTTCTTTGGTGTCAGATTGAGATCCCCAATTTACTTCTAGATTTTGGAAAAGTTTGCATAATGCTTTGGGTTCTCGGTTGCATTTTAGCACTGCTTTTATCCTCAGACAGATGGTCAGTCAGAGAGAGTGATACAAATTTTAGAGGATATGTTGAGAAGTTGTATCATTGATTTTTCTGGGAGTTGGGACATATTCTTGCCATTGATTGAATTTGCCTATAACAACAGTCATCAATCCAGTATTAGAATGGCATCTTATGAGGCATTGTATGGTAGAAGATGTAGGACACCTCTATGTTGAGATGAGGTTGGAGAAGGTAAATTGGTTGGTCCCGACTTGATTGAAGAAATGGAAGAGAAACTAAAGATCATTCGGGATCGGTTGAAAGCAGCTTCAGACCAATAGAAATCCTATTCAGACTTGAAGAGGAGAGACATAGAGTTTAGTGTTGGAGATAAAGTATTTTTGAAAGTGTCTCCTTGGAAGAGAATTTTGAGATTTGGCCGCAAAGGGAAGTTGAGTCCTCATTTCATTGGACCTTATGAGGTACTGGATAGAGTTGGGCCAGTTGCCTATAGTCTCGCTTTGCCACCTGAATTAGATCGAATTCACAATGTCTTCCATGTCTCTATGCTAAGAGGTACAGATCAAACCCATCTCATATTTTGTCAATGGAGTCCATTGAGGTGAGTCCGGATTTGACTTTTGAAGAAGAACTAGTGGCTATTTTGGCACATGAAGTGAAAGAGTTGAGAAATAAGAAAGTGCCACTTGTGAAGGTTCTTTGGAAGAATCATGCTAAAGAAGAGGCAACTTGGGAAAGTGAGCAAGTGATGCGAGATCAGTAGCCCTTGTTGTTCCAGAATTGAGAATAAGTAATTTTAAGGATGAAATTTAATTATAGAGGGGGAGAATTGCAATATCCCAAATGATACCCTAAAATTTTGGAAATGTTAATTGTTGAAATGGAATTAAATGATTAGAGTATTTACATGATTAAGTGGAAAGAAAGGAAAAGGGAAGTGTGTATATGTTTTATATATGAAGATATATACAACATATACAAGTCAACAAGTTGAGTTGGTCAAATGATATATTTAATTATTTAAAATAGAAATTAAATGTGAGTGGAAGATGATATTGATATTTATATTATAATAATATATTAATGCTTAGTGGTGATTAAAAGAGGGTTTTTGTGTGGTTTAAGAGGTGTGTGAGTAGTGAGTGGTTTGACTTTTTATCATCTTCTTCTTTCTTCTCCAAGAGGCCGGTCATCACCATTGTCGAAAGGAAAGAGAGGTTTTGTTCCTTCCTAACTCAAGTAATTGAAAGATTTCAAGAGATCAAGTTGGAGTTTTAAGGATTTTCTTCGCTTTTGGTAAGTTTCCAACTTGTTTCTTTGATTTCTTTTGAGTTTGTGTATATGAGTTTGGTTGATTTTGGTGTGTTCGAGGTTGTTTTGTTTAGTTAACTTTGATTTTTGGGGTTGGATTGAAGAGAAAGGGTTAAGTTTGGTGAAGAAACAAGAGTTGTGGATTGTGTAACTTTGAGTTGTGAAATATGGTTGTAATTGTGTTTTGATGCATGTAATTGAGTTGTTTTGATGTTTATGTAAGTTTATTATGGTATATTGATGGATTTCGTTGAGTTTGTGTAGTGTTAATAAGGTGATTGAAAGATGTTTGTTGGATGTTGTGTTTTTGGTGTGGATTTTAGGTTTTTGGCTTGACATGCCTAGTAACACAGCCATGTCTTTGGGCGTGTCGTTGGTTCTATTTTTAGTGTTGGTGACACGAGCAGTGACACGCCCATGTCGCTGAGCGTGTCACAACTTTTGTGTTGGAATACTATTGACACGTCCAGTGACACGCCCATGTCACTGAGCATGTCATAGCTACTGTGTTGTTGGAAGATTGACTCATCCAGTGACACGCCCATGTCACTGAGCGTGTCATAGCTTCTGTGTTGGAGGAGGATTAACACTTGCAGTGACACGCCCATGTCACTGAGTGTGTCAAAGCTTTTGTGTTGTGGGTTTAAGGCATGATCAGTGACGCGCCCGTATTGTTGAGCGTGTCATGTGTAGAGTTTGCCCTAGATAGTTCTTATTCTTATTTTCTTATGTGAACCACTAAGTGAGTATTTATAATCACATTTGGATTAAGTTTTAAAGAGATTTGAGTTACCTCAATCTAAGTGTTAAGGGTTCTTGGAAGAGGAGATTGGAATTGGTGTTTGTTGCTCTTACAGGTAAGTACAAATCTTAAATGATTGTACACAATTACATGACTTTGGGACTTAACACATTTGGTTGGAAAATGTGTTAAGTTACCTATTATATTGTTGGTGTATGAGAATAGTGCTATGATTTGCATAATGTGAACTATGTGAAATAAATAATAATGATTCAAAATGGATGGATTGTGATGAAATGATGAAACATGATGAGATATGATGAATTGATCTTGATATGAATGAGGAAAATGAGAAAATAATGTGATGAGAAAAATGGAAAGTGAGACATTGTGATAAGAAAAAGTTGATTATGGAAAATATGAATTATTGTGTGCCTAGTAAATTATTCAATTTCCAGAGTTTTGTATTTGGCGGCATGACTATGAGGTTATCCTTATTATTTGCCTTCGAGGCTAGATGCTTAGAGTCACTGATATATGATTTGCCTTCAGGGCTAGACACTTGGTGTAAATTTGGACCAAAATGGTAACTCGGGGATTTAAATAATGTATTAGTTTTTTTGGACCCATGCTTGTGTATGTGCTTATGTGAATTGTAAAAAGATGAAAATTGTGTTATAAAATGGAATTGAATGCTACATTGTGACACATCATAGAAAAGCATTATGCATTGGCATTGTTTTAAAGTTTAATTGTTATCAAAGTTTGTACCGCTAGGCTTTTAGCTTAGTACAATTGTAATTCATCGTGCAGATGACAGGGGTGATCTGATAGAGCCAGAGAGTTCTTCTAGAACAGATCGGGTCTAGATTTGAGATTGCTTATTAAGTTGATTTTTGGGTACATCAAGATCATAGCCATTTGTCAGCATGTACATATTTTATATTATAGTACAATTTGATATAATGTATATTATGTTATGTTTTTGAAATATATATATTGTAAATTATAAGGAATGTTTTAGATAATTTATATGAAGTGGAATTTTATATGTGTTTTTGATATATATATGTATAAATGTTTTGAGAGAATATGGAGAAACTGAGAAATATTGGGGAAATATGTGATGTACTTTTTATTGGGAATGTTTTTATGCAGGTTGTGTAATTACTGAATTTTTGGATTGTCCAAATTACAGATAAAATTCTGGCAAATTTTTTTCAGATAATTTTTATAGAAATGCTTATTTTGGAACCTATAATTAATAAAAAATATTTTATTAGTTTTTAGATATACATTTTTTAAGTATTTGGAATTTTAAATTTGAATTGTGAAATTTTTATTAAACTGTGTTGTGGCATCTTTATACTTTATATGCATATTTTACATATATTAGGTGTATGTATGATACATATATGGTGTATAAGGGTGTTACATTTATTTTAGTATCAGAGCCTAAGTTTGAGGTTCTCGGATGTAGGTGGAATTTTAGAGAGAGAGAATAGAGATTTTAAATATGGTTTTAAATCGTTATACATTCATTGGCACTCGTAATTTATCTGATCTTTGATGTGGTAATTTCTACTATATTTACAGATAAAAGTAGTTATGGCATCTAGGACGCACCAGTCTATAGAGGATAGTGCAGAGAGTGTAGCTCCTGATGAGGGTAGAGTTGGAGCTAGTACTGAGTCTGCTGGAGAGGCATTTGCTTCTGTGCCAGTTAAACTAGTAGCTGAGGGGGTTTTACCACTCTGGGTGCGACATATGGTGGAGTTGTTGAGTCAGACCCTGGTCTAGCAGCCACAACTGCTACCATAGCCGCAGCCACAACAGCAATTGCTGACTCAAAAGTATGACAAGATAAGGAAGTTGAGCCACAGATTTTGTTGGTACTATAGACCCGGCTGTAGCGAAGTAGTGGCTGGACAAAGTCCAGAAGATGTTTATTCAGCTATAGGCTAGTCCAAAGGAGAAGTTTGATTATGTTAGATCTCTGTTGCAGAGGGATGCATATGAGTGGTGGAAGATGGTTCCCCATGGTATAACTAATCCACCAGTTCTGACTTATGATGATTTCTTACAGGAATTCGAGAAGAAGTATACTCCCAAAGAGTATAAAGATGCTATGAAGTTGGAGTTTCTAAGTTTGAGGTAGGACTCAAGGACTGTGACTGAGTATGAGGCTGAGTTTATCTGGCTGTGCCAATATGCTGGAGGGGTTATTTCTGATGAGTTTAATAGATGCTGAAGGTTTGAGGAGGGACTGAGACCCTCTATTATGTGTTTAGTGGCAGGCTCTAGGTATCAGTATTTTGCTCAGTTGGTTGCAGCTACTAGGAGTGTAGAGAATGCACAGGGTCTTGCAGCAGCTGCTAGAGAAGATGAGAGCAAAGTTGGAAGACCCTAGAGTGAGGCAGGGTCTTCATCGGTGAAGAGAGATTAAGGGGGATATTCTCAGAGGTTTAGTAGGAGCTAGGGGCAGTCTGACAGGTCATTACAGCAGCAAAGGCAGAGACAGAGACTTGCAATCTTAGTGGCTAGTGCCCCGGCCCCATTGACTTAGGGGCCTACTCCACCTATCTGTGTTCATTGTGGTAGGGCACATGGAGGTGTCTGCTGGAAGACTAGTGCACCAGCAGTATGTTATAGATGTAGATCACCATACAATTTTCTCAAAGACTGTTCAGAGCCACCAGATGATGAACATGCAGATGCAATAGCTTCTCAACCCAGTGGCAGAGGGGGTCATGGTGGCAGAGGTTTTGGTAGAGATGGTAGATCTGGGACTAGTAAGAGAGGAGGTTCTATCGCAGGTAGTAGACCAGTTGATGCAGGGCCATCACAGCAGGTTTATGTGATGCAGAGGCAGTCGGATGCTTCAGCTGTCATAGTTGGTATTTTTACTTTATTTAGTACTTTCGTTAATGCATTGGTAGACCATGGGTCAACTCATTCGTACATCAGTGCATCCATCTTTCCTGTGAGTGATTTACATTCAAAGTCCCTATGATTTGATATGTTGTTTACAAATTCTTTAGGGCACAGTGTTGTAGTTTGCAGGGTGCATCAAGATAGTCCAGTTGTAGTTCAGGATGAGGAGTTTCTCAGTGACCTTATTGGGATGCCTTTCAGGGAGTATGATTTGATTTTGGGCATGGATTGGTTATCCAGACATGGGGCTGTGTTAGACTGTCAGTGGAAATGTGTACCCTAAGAACACGTGATGGTAGAGAAGTAGTGGTACTAGTGAGCAGAGACATTTTTCATCCATGTTTATTTTAACTATATCAATTATGATGATAATTTGGAAGGTATGTGAGGCTTATTTTGCTCATGTTGTAGTTACTAGAGTAGTGGGGTGCCAGCTTGATAGTAGACCTACAGTTGCTGAGTTTCCATATGTTTTCCCTAATGAGTTGCTAGGGGTACCTCCTGAGAAAGAGGTGGAGTTTGGTATTAATTTGATGCCTTATACCACTCTCATCTTAATTACCCCTTATCGGATGGTACCTGCAGAATTGAAGGAGTTGAAGGTGCAGTTGCAGGAGTTGTTTGATAAAGGGTTCATCCACCCTAGTGTGTCTCTGTGGGAAGCACCTGTTTTGTTTATGAAGAAGAAGGATGGCACCTTGAGATTACGTATTGATTATCGACAAATAGATAAGGTGAACATCAAGAACAAGTATCCATTACCTCAGATAGATGACCTCTTTGATCAATTGAAGGGAGTAGCAGTATTCTCTAAGATTGATCTAAGATCAGGGTACTTTCAGTTGAGAGTTAGAGATGTGGATGTACCCAAGACAACTTTTCACACGAGGTATGGGCATTATTAGTTTTTATTGATGCCTTTTGGATTGACGACTGCACCAGCAGTATTTATGAATTTAATGAATAGGGTATTTAGAACATATTTAGATAAGTTTGTAGTGGTCTTTATTGATGATATTCTGGTGTGTTTGTGTAATGAGAAAGATCATGATAGGCATCTACGGATTATACTGCAGACTTTGATGGAGAAGTAGTTGTATGCTAAGCTATCTAAGTGTGAGTTCTTGCTCGATCAGGTGACTTTTCTCTGTCATGTAGTTTCAACCGGGGGTATTAGAGTTTATCAGAGTAAAGATGAGGCTATTTTGAACTGGAGTCCACCAAGGACTGTAACAGAGGTTAGAAGTTTTCTAGGATTGGTAGGACATTATCATCAGTTTGTGAAGGATTTCTCTATGATAGCTACACCTCTTACCAGATTACTTCAAAAAGGGGTTAGATTTATGTGGACATATTAGTGTCAGGTGAGTTTTGAGCAGTTGAGGGAGATATTGACTCAGGCTCCTTGTGAGTGGGGATTTTTGCCCCCACTCCAAGTGGAATGGTTCTTGCGACTTCGGCACTATTTAGGCTCATAGCCTTAGAGAACATGGACCTAAGCCTGGAAAAAATGGAGTCGCCACCCGGACGGGCCGGGAAAAAGAAAGGGGTGGATGACTCTATTCCTAAGGAATCCCCAACCCCCTAATGGGTTCGAAAAGTTGGGTACGTGTGGGGAAGGTGAGAAATAGCTCAGCACCCCCACAATGCCCGGTTCATTGGAACCGGCCTCCTTTGCAGGTCTTAATATTATAAATTCTTAAATATAACAATATTATCCATATTACATGCAATAATTAAAATAAAGCATCATTATATTAAAATCAAAGCAATGTCCTAACAAAGTAAATAAATGGACACCCATCCGAGGATGGAAACATGTCCTTACATCGTTCATGTCTAAACTAAATAGGAAACCCACCGAAAGGTAGAAATATGTCCTTTACATTGGTCCAAAATATAAAAGCAATTTAAATTATATGAAAATTAATTAATGAGGTACCCACAAAGTGGAAACATACCTTTTACAATTTTAATACAAAAAAAAAACAAATAATAATCATAATAATAAAGAAAATATTCATCCATGATAAATTAAATAAATCAAGCATTGAAATTAAATAAATCAACCACCAAAACATATAATAAACTACATAATCAAATCTAAAATTAAATAAACAAATAAAGAAACAAATTTAGGTTTATGTCTCAATTTAGAATTCTTTAATAAAGATTTAGGGTTTTAAGGATTTTGAAATTATTATTATTATTATTTAGGTTACTGTGAAGATTTTGAAAAAATGAAATGGATTAGGGTTTTATAAATTTAAGAAAGTAGTAAAGTTTTTGGTTAATCAAATTAGGGTTTAGGGCTAACATCATGAAATTAGGGTTTTGGAATCTTAAGATATTAGGGTTTATAATTCATGTTTACTGGATTATGGCTTTATGGTTTAGATTTATTTGTCATAAAATTTTGAGATTTTAAGAATTAGGGTTTAGGAAAACTAGGGTTTACTGTATTGGATTTTGAGAAAATTAGGATTTTTGATATTTTGGAAAACATATTTGATTTTAGGATTTAAGAAAACAATTTAGAGTTTTGTAAAAATAATTATGATTTTTAAAAACTGTAAAGAAGATTAGGGTTTGGAGATTTAAGAAGACATTTGGAAACTTTGGACGAAAAGTTAGAGTTTAGATGAAAATAGTTCGGGGAAAATAATTTAGGGTTTTAAAGTTTTTGGAAACAGAAGAAACAATTTAGGGTTTTTAAGGTTTTTGGAAGCAAAAGAGTAATTTAGGGTTTTTAAGGTTTTTCGAAGCAGAAGAGTAATTTAGGGTTTTTAAAGTTGTGATCACTGATTAAGGCTACTGGATGAATGTACGATTTAATGTAAAACATATTACTATGTTTAATAATTTAGGTTACTGACTTAATATAAAAAATAAACGATAGAAGCATTGTAAATAACATCAAATCAAAGATTTATAATCAAACCTTCGTTTGTTGATTCCTCCACAATTTGCTTCTGGATGAACAAAGACAAAGGCAGTGTCACTGCATTTGATGAATTGATTGATTCTTGTTTCTTACTTCCTTGAGCTTTTCTTTTGGCCGATCGAATGGTTGAGTCTCCAATCCAATCAAACAATTTTTTCTCCCCGATCAAAGTCCAAAGTCCCAACCCCTAATTCTGTATTTTAATGTGGTATTTATAGGAAAAATAATAAACCTACTTCTAATTGTTTAAGGAAATTAAAACCAATTAGGAAAAGAAACCAAAACAAAATAGAATTTGGTTTTAGAAAAAACTGCATTGGAAAATTGCGCTAGCGAAAAACTTGCTGGCGAAAACTGCGAGGATTGTGAGCTGGCTGCAGGTGGGCACCAATTCGCAGCAAGAAATTCTTGCGGGTGAATTAGCCTGTGGCAGATTCACCTTCGGCGATGAATTTTTTTGTCGCTGATTTTTTCATCGTCGATTTTATTTATTTATTTTTATTTATTTAACTTTAAAATTTTTATTTTTATTAAAAATTATAAATAATAAATACTAAAATAAATATTATTTAATTAAAATACCACAAAAATTATTTTGGACTATATAAAAAATATCATACTAGACTAGGTCAAAAATTAAGGGTCTACAGTTTGCCCCATGGTTGAACGATCTGATACTACAACAAAAGAGAGTAAAAAGCAATAAGACTTAATTTTTCTGAGATGGTTAAGTTTTTGGGTTCTTGAACCGGTTCGAGTTCTGGACTCAAGGGCAATTTTAGGTTCTAGATCTAAGAGTAATTTGGGTTCTGGACCAGAGCTAAGTTCTGGACTTAAGGGTAATTTGGGTTCTGAAACCGAGCTAAGTTCTGGACTTAAGGGTAATTTGGATTCTGGACTCGAGCTAAGTTATGGACTTAAGAGAGATTTTAGGTTCTGGACTAAGGGTAATTTGTGTTTTGGACCCGAACTAAATTCTGGACTTAAGAGGAATTTGGGTTTTGGACCCAAGCTAAGTTTTGGACTTAAGGGTAATTTGGGTTCTGGACCCGAGATATGTTCTGGATTTAAGAGAGATTTTAAGTTCTGGACCTAAGCTAAGTTCTGGACTTAAGGGTAATTTGGGTTATGGACCCGAGCTAAGTTCTGGGCTTAGGAGGAAATTTAGGTTCTGGACCTAAGCTAAGAGAGATTTAATTGTCTGCAAAAAAAAAAATTAATTGTAGTTAGTAGTATACTAAAGGAATTTGGAAAAAAAAATTAGCTAATTTTTACCATAAACATATTTTCTCCTTGCCCTCTGCGTGTAAAAATATTTTAAAAGTGCAAAAATATTTATATACACGCAAGTATTTGAATGATTAAATTGAATAATTGAGTTTCCTATTTATTTAATGTATAGTCACTATTTATATACTATTTACTACTAATTATTTACTATTTATAAATAGTAACTTACTATTCATAAATAGTAAAATTTACTTTTTCTCTACTGTTTTTTTCCTTTTTCCTTTTTGTCTTTTTTCTTTGCCATTCCTCTATATAAATGTTGCAAGCAGCTCATTTCTTCACTTCATCTCGTATTATTTCTTCATTTACTATATAGCTATATATTTTTTTTATTTTAGAGAGTTCATCATAGAGTTTTGAAAAAAATGCATGCTTCAAGATCAGGAACTCGATCTAATGTTGAGTTATTGGAGTTTATTCGGCGGCATGAAGATGAAAATATAAGTCTACTAGCCGGGATGCCGCTTCATCACAGTTCAAATCAAAAGAGCAAGGTAATTATTTAATTATTTATTTTAACAGCAAATTATTATTTATTTTTGTTTTTTTCTCTTTTTTATATTATATTATATTTTTCTTTTCTTTTCTTCTTATATTTTTTATATTTTTGTTTGTTTTATATTTGTTTTCTTTTTATTTTTATTTTTTTTAGATTTAGAAAAAATAAATTAATTAGATGAATATATTTAAGAATTTAAGTAAATAGATAGACTAAAAATATAATATAAATAAATTAAGCTTAAAAATCGGTGGTATTGATATAATGATATACTTATCTCGTGTTGAATTACCTGGCTCCATATTAGCATGATCGTTATGTTATCTGGGGCGGAGGGTGTGTCTATAAAGCTCGACAATGGTATGATGTAGCGCCTTCTCGGGTAAGGCAGATTATCCGAGATTACGGTTTCGAAAGCTTCATCTTGCAATTACCATCCGAGGAGTATCCGATAGACCGGAGTGTGGTTCAAGCATTGTTAGAACGGTGGATGGACTCAAATCATACTTTTCATTTGCCCATTGGAGAGATGACAATTGGTCCAGTTGACTTTGCTGCTATAACCGGTATCTGGTACTATGGCCTTCCGGTCCCCCTTACCAATGATATTCTGACATTCGAAGAAATCCAACAATTAATTGGTATGGAACCAATATTTAAAGGGCCTTTCAAGTTAAAAATTGAGCCAATTCGTGGACGGGTTCACAGAGATACAGCTAAACAATATGCTCGAGGATTTTTGCTATATTTGCTCAGGTTGACCATTTTAGGCAGAACCGAATCCACCATCCATTTGTCGGTGTTGAGGGCCCTTACTGATATGAGGATGGTACCGCTTTACGGCTGGGGTTAAGCCGGTTTTGCCTGTCTTTACCATGGACTTGACAAAATTTGTAGAAATAAGAAGTCTTTTGTTGGCTTTATGGCTGTTGTCGAGGTACTCTTCTTCCACCAATGTCAATTCCATTCTTATTCTTGCAAGAATTTGATTTTTATTATTGTTGTAGGCATGGGCATATGAGCACAATCTTGTGAGGATGCCTGGTATTTTTTGAGAGAGAGTCGGGTATCCGAGATTAAATTTTTGATTGTCGGATCGTGTAGAAGTTCCCGGCTCTCACCATGTGCATACCCAATGCTTTGTCTTGAGCTGCTTAACCTAGGACCAGGTAAAATAGCATTAGTATACTTTAAAATTTATATAAAGTTCACTTACCTTATGTCATTTTGTAGGTGAATTTGTCTTGGTGGAACACAGAAGAGCGGACAAACTGGACTTTCTCCATGAATGCCACACTGCCTTTTCAACATACCCACCGAGTCATTGCTGGCCCTGTGTCTAGTGGTTGGTTTCTCGAAGAGAGAGTATATGAGTGGTTTCTTGGTCCCGAGTAGCGGAGGATCCCGATGCGTTGCTCGGAGTATACCTTGAATATCACATCAATGCCGGAGAATGCATGGTGGTTGGCTCGGCACGGTTATGATGTTGAAACCTTTCTCTATCCATCAGGTGCATCTTATACCCAGTTTATTCAAATAAGGCTTTTGAACTTTGACGTATCTCCCATTAGTGTACGAGAAATTTCTGAAGAAAATGAGGATAGTGATGAAGAGGAACATCATGGAGAGAGAGGAGAGTTTGTTCCACATCTCGGGGCTAGCACTTCTCAAGTAAACTTTTACTATTTTTCCATTGCAATCTCTTCTTTCTTAACTTATTTTGACTTTTTTTTAAATGATTGTCGCAGGTTGCTAGCTCATTTGATCATGAGGCTGGACCTTCTTTTACTTCTCCTTCATTTGCTCATTCTAGTCCACCGGATATGCTATTTCATCCACAGGACGTTGACATGAATTACCTGGTAGATTTTCTTGTTCTATGATAATTTATGCTATATGTATGCATGATTATGTATGCTCTTACTCTTTTTCTTTCTGGCTCACAGCGGATGCTTGAAGAACAAAATAAGAAACTTCAAGAAGAGTTGGCCGCTAGTCGTCAGCAGGTTTCCCATTTTGAAAATTTGTACCATCAGTCAGAGCAAAATTTTTGAGACTTCCGGTTTTAGGGGATGAGAGATCCTAGTGCTTCTTCATCTAGAGGCCCCCAAACTGATGACCATGAGATCCTTTCGTCTACTTTCGATGAAGACCATTACAAATCAAAACTCCAAGGTAATAGAGATTCTGGTGCTCCTGCGTCGGGCGGACTCGGGACGGATGATTTGCCTCCTCCTCCAATAGGTGACGATTTTTCAGAGCTTTATTTGATGATCTACCACCTCCTTCTTAGTGATTTATGAGTAATGTCTCAATTGAGGAAATATTGTATTAAAAATTCTAATGAAAATATATAATTTTTATCTTTACTGCAACTTTTTTTTCTCTTTTTCCTTTTTTTTATCATTATTGCACTATAATTTTTCTTTTCATATTCACAATCACACCAATTAACTAAACCAAATGCAACACGGCAATTAAAGAACTTTCATTGCCAATTCCCTTTCCTCTTGCATCTCGGTCTCACGCTTTCCTTATCAATTTTTGAATAGCACAATCCTCCTATATAAATCACTTTTCACGCCATAATTTCATACAGAAGCAAAAAAACTCCTTTTAACAATTCTAATTTTCCTTCCGCCTTCCATCAACAATGACCGAACTCCATTTGAAGAAAATAAAAGTTCTATTTAAGAATATGAATGTCATTCATTGGAAACAAATATCTTGGTCAAATATTGATACTTTAAAGTATTTTCAAAATGTTAAATTGGAACATTCTTTTTTACATGCCATGGCTTTTTTTCGGAATGTGAATTCTAGGGCATTTAAAAGTAATGGCTTTGAAATATGTCCCTTGATTGAAGAATTTGAGGCTATCCTTGGATATCCAAATAATCAACAAATGGTGTTACCTATATTGATTTCCAAGACTCAACAAAAGATGCAGATGTTATTTCAACTTTCAAAACCCAAAGTTCTATAGTTGATGAGAGGTGAGAAAATTCTGCTTGCTCTCTTAATTGACTTTTGTCTTTCTCATTTGGCTCCTACTAAGGCATGGGGACGTATACTTTGTCTATGCTTGCTTGGCCAATTCTTGCTTGTTTCTTCTAATGGGGATATTGATCCATGAGTATTGGATATCATGGACCAAATAGAAGGGGGCTTGTCACCGATACCCGTGATCTTAGCCGAGACTTTAGTTGGATTAGACCAACTTAAATTAGGATTGTCAAAGAGACTGATCGAGAGTCCATTGTTGCTTCAGGTAATTACATAAACTGCCCTTTCGGGTTTTTAATTTAGGTTTTCTCTTTCTTCTTCTTCTTTTTTTATATATTGCTCTAACTTTTGCCTAGTTCCCCCATGCGGGTTTTTTGAACTAGCGAGCTATCCTAATTTTTGCCTAAGCCGCCTTGCAAACTCTTTTTTTTTAATTTAATTTTCCCTTTCAAATTTGGCTTTAGGAGTGTCTCTGCTTGCTTGATCCTCCATCCAAGAATTTTACCAGATATCTGCCACGACATCATTCCGCTAGGAAACTACTCCATCCTGCTTCTTCATATGCTGACTGGATCCACTCAATCGCTGAATTCAACATCCGTTGGTTGGTACCTTGGTGGAAGATTTCTCGTATCACCATGTGAACATACTTGATGTATGTTCCTCTTGCTGCTCTTTGTCGAGGTACTTGCTATGATCCTCGCCGACTTAGCTGTCAGTATGGAGCTGTGCCTCGTGATTCTGAATTCACTCTCGATTTAGACATGCCTTGCTTGACTGAAGCCTACTTGGATCAACTGAAGCAAAGCTGGCCTGCACGTTACACTCATTGTCTGCCATAGATTTTACATTTGTCAATTTAGAAAGTGTATTGTTAGGATGAAAAAATAATAATAAAAGTAATAAAAGTTGCTTCTTTTCCTTTTATAATTTGTCATCACCTTTTGCTAATGTGTTTACTCGTTTCATCCATATCTGGTCAAATACTTATAACAGTGTACATAGAAAAATTTTAATATTAATTCTATTTTATTAAATTGGGGAACAACCAAATATAAAGCCAGCATATACAAGATCACTCCTGTTGCCAACTAGCCCTTTCGGGTTTTCTAACTGACAATTTTCTCTCACTTAGCCCTAATGGTTGCCTAGCCCAACCTTTTAGGTTTTTAGAACTAGAGGACTGCTCTAACTTTTTCCTAGGCTACCATTTTTGGGTTTTCAACCTAGCAAGCTCTTTCCCTTTTCTTTTTTCTTTCTTCTTTTTTTATGCATAAAACCTCTTCAACCTGTCAATGTTCACTGTTTCACTAAACTCTTTCCCATCCATGACTGATAACTTCACTAAACCCTTGTTCATGACTTGTTTCACAACATATGGCCCTTCCCAGCTAGGCCTAAACTTTCCTCTTGGATCAGATACATTAGTCTTACATTGTTTCAACACAAAATCCCTGACTCTGAGTTTTTTGATCTTAACCCTTCTATTGTAGGCCCGAGCTATCTTCCTTTGATACAGTTGATGATGATACAGTGCTTTTAACCTTCTCTCCTCTAATAACACTAACTGTGTGTATCTGCTCATTACCCATTCCACTTCAGGCAGTTCAGCTTCCAAGACCACTCTTAATGACTTGATCTTAATTTCAATTGGCAATACTACTTCCATCCCGTAAACCAAGGAGAACGGTGTCATTCCAGTCGGTGTTCGCACACTTGTTCTATATCCCCACAAAGCAAAAGGAAGCATCTTTGACCAGTCCCTGTATGTCTTGGTCATCTTGGACAGGATTTGCTTAATTGTCTCGTTTGTTGCTTCTACCGCACCATTAGCCTTTGGTCTATAAGGAGAAGATTGGTGATGATGGATTTGGTACTTTGAGAATAAGTCCTTAACTGCTCCTTAAAACTATACCCCATTGTCTGATATCACACTGTGCAGGACCCCATACCTACAGATGAGATTCTTTTCAATAAATCTAGCCATTTGGCTTGCCCCCATTTTGTTGAAGGATTCGGCTTTGACCCATTTCAAAAAATAATCTACCATTACTACAATAAAACGGTGACCATTTGAGGCTGTCGGATGTATCTCTCCTATAATGTCGATACCCCAAGTTGCAAAGGGCCAGGGTGAAGACATGGAATGCAATTCTTCAAAAGGAATGTGATTCAAATTACCATACATCTGACATTGTTGGCACTTCTTTACGAACTTAATACAATCTCTCTCCATGGTCAACCAGTAGTAACCTTGTCGAATTATCTTCTTAACTAGGGCCAAACCACTCATGTGCGGACCGCAACTTCCCGCATGTATTTCTGACATGATATGCTCCACTTCATACTTCCTCAAGCATCTAAAATGCACCCCATCAGGCCATCTTTGATATAACTCTCCATGAAAGGTGATGTATTGCAAAGACCACCGTCTTATGGCTCTTCTTTCTTTCTTTGTTGCCCCATACGGGTATTCCCTTTCCTAAAAAAATCATCTTATAGTATCATACCACGCATCATGGTCTGTATCAGTTTCCATGATTTCTCATATTTATAGCAAGGAGTTGATGAACTGGTCAAAATCAGAGGCTTGAGGAATAAGTTGACAGGATTTTCCCATACCGAAGCCAATGTGGCTAGGGTATCAGCCATTTGGTTTTCTTCTCTTGCTAGGTGTATAAACCTACACTCCTTAAAGTTCTTCTTCATCATGGTCAAGTAATGGTGGTATGGTATTAATTTCTCTTCTTTCAACTCCCACTCTCCATTTACTAGGGATACTATTAGCAATGAATCGCCAAAAACTTCCACCTTATCCTCCTTCATAATCATTAGGGTTTCCAAACCAAAGATACATGCTTCGTACTCTACCATATTATTGGTTGCCCTGAATTTCAACTTTTTGGCTAAAGGGATAAGTTCCCCTTTAGGCAATTCTAGTATGATTCCTAAACTTGCTCCTTTCCTAATCACTGCTCTGTCAAAATACATTTTCCATCCTTGTACTTCAATGGCCTCTAAATGTTCATCCAGAAATTCCAAGACTACCTCTTCACTATCCGGTAATGGTTGTTGGGCCAGAAATTCTGCCACTGCTCTACCTTTGATTATTTTTCTAGTTACATACTCAATCTCAAATTCTTCCAATATTATCAACCATCGACCATACTTCCCAATCAAAGAGGGTGTCTCCCTTAAGTACTTCATTGGATCCAACTAGAAATTTGCTTACACACTATAAGATTGAAAGTAATGCCGCAACTTCTTAGAAGACCAAACCACAGCTATACAGGTCTTTTCAATGATACTATACTTAATTTCATAAGGTAGAAGCTTTCTACTCAAATAGTAAACTATATGCTCAATCCCTGACTCATCTGCTTGGGCTAGCATGGCTCCTATTGACTCTTCTTCTACTGCTAAGTATTGTAACAATGGTTTATCGGGTTTGGGTGGTCTCGAAACAAGTGGATTTAGTAGATACTCCTTTATTCGCTCAAAGGCCTTTTGACACTCTTCATTCCACAGGACTGGCTGATTCTTTTTAAGCAATTTGAAGGTAGGCTCACAGATTGTTGTGAGCTTTGCTATAAACCTGCTAATGTATTGTAATTTACCAATGAATCCCCGAACTTCTCTCTCCATCTTAGGGGATGGCATATCCCTGATTGCTTCAACTTTGTCAGGATCAATCTCACTGCCATTCAGACCAATCACATGTCCCAACAATTTGCCTGAGGTAACCCCGAACACACACTTCTTCGGGTTTAATCTTAGCTTATATTTCAATGCTCTATCGAAGAATAATTCTAAGTTTTGGAAGTGTTGTTCCCTTGTATCCGATTTCACCATCATATCATCAACATATGCTTCAACTTCTTTGTGCATCATGTCATGAAATAATGTGGTGGGCATCTGTTGGTATGTCGCTCCAGCATTCTTTAAGCCGAACGACATCACCCTATAACAAAATATACCCCATGTAGTAATGAAAGTAGTTTTGGCTTTATCCTATTGGGCCATTAACACTTGGTTGTATCTGGAAAATCCATCTACAAACGAGTGTAGCACGCTAGAGGTTGCACTATCAATGATAACATCTATATGAGGTAAAGGAAAATCATCTTTGGGGGAAGCCTTATTTAAATTTCTATAGTCCATGCAGACCCTTATTCTTCCATCTTTCTTTGGTAAAGGTACTATGTTGGCTAGCCAATCTGGATATTCTATCACTTCAAGGAACTTCACTTGTATTTGTTTAGTGACTTTTTCTTTAACCAATTCAACCCACTCAGGTCTTAATCGCCTAAGCTTTTGTTTGACAGGTTTCATGTGAGTGTAAGTAGGAATAAGATGTTCGGCTATGTCTCGATCTATTCCAGGCATATCCTTATAAGACCAAGCAAATACTTCATTTTTTTGAATATTTTTTCAAATCTCTCTCTCTCATCAAGAGTAAGGTCGGATGCTATGCTAATGTTTTTAGGATTTTTGATTGTTCCCAAATTTAATGATTGTGTGTCAACATAATTAATATTAAAGATGCTCATGTAACTGCTATTTGAATGTATGCAACCATCAGGAGAAACATCACATAAGTAAGCAAAATTATACTTTACTGCATTCATTTTGGAAAAGAAAACATCATCATCCTCATACAAAGTAGACAAATTAAAATTAAAATCATTGTTCTCAAAATCATAAGGTAGAATGTCTTTAAACTTCTCTACAACCAGGGCAGCAATCTCCTCCGGAGTCTTCTCAGCTTCCAAGACAACTTCCTTCTTCTCTTCCGGATTGGACTCCTTGTTGGCTGGCAGGGTGAGCTCTTTCTTCACTTGCTCCACTAGCTTGACAACATCTGCAAAAATTTCAAAACCAGGGATCAACTTTCCCATGAAAATGATTAGCTCGGGCTTTCTTTGAAGTGGTCCCATGTCTGGAGCTTCGACAAAGATTTTTTCAAGTGGCAGGAAGCTCATCTTCTCATTCTTCTTTGGCTGAACATCTTTGTTGACTTCATCATATCCCAACCCTTTCTTGGAGGTTTAAGTTTTGAAATCTGGAAGCTTTGCCCTTTCCAAGACCAGCTCCGGGAAGGTAGTTCATGCTCTTCATCATGTTTAAGACCTTAGAGTCCACTACTTCATCATCAAAAATTGCAGCTATTTGTAAGCCATTGAGAGACCTCTCAATCATTAGAGCATTAACAACCTAATTATCTTCGGCCTCAATGACCACTGTCTCATCTCTGTTAGGGAACTTGATCTTTCGATGAAGGGTGGAAGGAAATCCACCAAGAGGATGAAACCATGGTCGTCCTAAGAGTAGGGCAAAGGTAACAGGTATGTCAAAAATAATAAATTCAACAATAGATTCAATTGGACCAACCTTGACAGCAGCTTTGAAAGTTCCTTCGGCATGTCTCTTAGTGTTGTCATAAGCCCGAATGGTTACCTCGGTCGGGTTTAGATCCCTTGTTGACATGGCTAGTTTTGACAATATTTTAAGTGGGCAAACATTTATGGCAGACCCATCATCAACCATTACACATGGAGTCCTTTTCCTTTTGATTTCTATCTTGATAAAGAGAGGGCGGATGTGATCTCTCCCCTCTTTCGGTAAATCCGCATCTGAGAAAGATACAACTCCCATATTAACTTCGCTCTTCTCTTGAATATCTTCACATTTCATTACTTCCTCAATTTTTATGAAGTCGATCAGCTCCTCTGGTGTTATGGAGGTGGAAATCGGCATGCTGGCCAAGGCCTTGGCCATAGTTTCTCGGTGCATTTTAGAAGTAGCCAATAAATCCCAAATGCTAACACTTGCTTGGGTTCTTTTCAATTGCTTAACACGAGATCATCTTCCTCTTCTCTATTCCCTACTTCAACTTCCTTTCCTTTATTAGCTTCTATTTCCTTAGGCAGTGGCCTTGCATAAGGCTTATCAGATCTAGTGTTCATTGCTTCATCTTCTTTGGGCTCGGACCAGGTCCATTCCTCCTTCTTGGATACAAGATCGTCATCACTATCACTTGAATCCCAAAACCCATTCACAACACAAATTGCTACTTCTTTACCCACCATAGCTTGTTCAATTTTGCTAAATACCTCTTCTTCTTTGGTTGCTTCTCTACCCACATCTTGGAAAGAAGACATGACAAAACTTTTGTAATATCCCAAAGTGTGCCCTAGAAGTTTGGATATAATTGTTGTTTGTTTGAATTATGTGTATATTGTTATGTTGATAAGAAAAGAAATTGAAAAGAGAATGTTTATGTATTGTTTAAAAAGGAAAGTAATGTGTAGAGAGAAAGTGTATATGTTGGGTATATGGTTATATATATAACATATACATTAGTCAAAATGGATAGTCAAGGGAAGAAGATATTTAATTGTTGTATGTGAAATTACTATAAAGGGGCACTTGATTAAGAAGAAAGCTAGAACAAGTGAGAAGAGGGTATGTTGGTAATTGTCTTGTTGGAACACTTGGTGGAGATTTAAAGAGAAGTTGACTTTGTTTTTTTTTTTTTCATCATCTTTTCTTCTTTTCCATGTGTGTGGCCGGCTCCTCCAAAGACAAGAGAAAGCAAGAGAGCAAGAGAGGATCTTGAAGTTATAAGCTCAAATTGAAGGAAGAATCAAATGATTAAGTTGGAGATTTGTGAAATTTCTTCAATTTTGGTAAGTACTCTCTTGTTTTCCTTTGTTATTTTTGAAGTTGTGTTTGAGGTGAGTTATGATTTTTTGATATTATGATTAGGTGTGTTTGAGATGTGTTTATAAGTGTTGAAATTGATGGTAAGTTAAATTGGTGTTGGTTTTGGTTTGAAGATGGTAAGTTAAGTGGATGTTGATATTGAAAGAATAAGAGTGATGTTGGTTTTAGGGTTTTGAAGTGGTAAGTGATTAAATGTATTGTTGATGTATTGTTAATGTGAATATTGTGATAAACATGTAAAATAAGTGTTAATGACATTGATTACATCCATTTGAATAAGGTTATGTTGTGTACAATGTGATTTAATTCAATCAAAAGAAACTTGGCTATGCTTAGGGTTTTTGTCCAAGAAGAGACACGGCCAAAATATGAGAGACACGGCCAAGTTAAGGAAACTTTGGCCGTGTTGGATGATTTTGGAGAGACACGGCCACTGACTTGGCCGTGTCCCTTGACTGTGCTGCTACTGCCTGATTTCTTCATTCATTTTGGTTTCTTTGGATTTAAGAGAGACACGGCCAAGCAAGGGGAGTCTTGGCTGTGTTGGAGCTTTTGGTTGAGAGACACGGCCACAAGCTTGGCCGTGTCCCTTGAGTGTGTTAGCTACTGTGATTGTTCTTTGCTCTTCTTGCATTGTTTTGATTCTTCATAGGTCTTGTTGCACCTAAACATAAAAATAAACATTTTAAACACACTTAAAACAAAAATGATCCAAACAAATGTATGTGGAAGATTCTAAATCTATGATTAATGTAAATTGTTATGTATATATCAATGATGAAATATGAAAGGTGATTTGAGATATAATGAGAGGTGAAGCCATTGTGATTGGCTATGATGATTCAAATGAGATGTGAAGCCATTGTGATTGGCTATGATACTTCAATTGAGATAAATGAGGCATGTTTGCCTAAATAATGATGAGATTAGAGAATGAAGTTGATAATGAATTGTGTGGCTAATGTGTTATTCCATTTTCAGAGTTTGTTGTTGGTGGCATGCCTATAGTAACAATCTCTTGAAGTTAGGTTGGGCTTGATCCTTGAAGCCAAGTTGGGTTAAAGTTTAACATGTTTTACTCCCCTTGAAGCTTGGTTGGATCTAGTCCTTGAAGCCTAATTGAGATGTTACAACCCTTGAAGCTAGGTTGGATTGGTTCTTGAAGCCAAGTTGGGTTGATACTTAGAATGCTTTGTTCCCCTTGAAGCTTGGTTGAACCTAAATCCTTGAAGCCTAGTTGGGATAATGATAATGATAAATGTGATAATTTAACCAAAACATTAACTCTGAAAGTTGAATGGCATATTAGTGTTCTTGGGCCCATGCTTGTCTTTGTATTTAATGTGATTCTTGAATGGTGAAATTAATGGAATTATGAATGTTGTTATGACATTGATCAAAGTATGATATGGAATTGTGATATTCTTTTAAATGATGTATGAGATTAATTGTGACATTATATCATATTAAAGCATAATGTTAGTATACTTTGTACTACTAAGCCGTTGGCTTAGCGCGATAGTGTTTGATCGCGCAGGTGACAGAGTTGAACCTGAGAGCTCCTCGAGACCAAGTGAGACTAGGCATTGAAGGATTTATTTTTGGAACTTAAAGATCAGAGAAGAGCTGCCAATCATGTATATATTCTATGTTTTGTAAACTTTGATCTACAACATACTTGTATTTGCAAATATTTGTAATAACTTCTGCTGCTAGTTAATAAACGTTTTTATATATGATGTCTTTTGGATTTCTTTTAAATGTTTAAGATTGGTTTCACTTATTTATAAAGATATATGTTGTGTAATTTTTAAACGGTGGCATTTTCTATATTCAGTATACGTATATTACGATAGTATAAGCATGCTTGGTACGTATACGGGATATAGGGGTGTTACAACTTTCATGCAAACCTCCTCCAATCATGAAGGTGGCCGGTGGTGGTGCTCTATTGAATTTTGGTAATGGATT
The DNA here is from genome assembly GCA_947685225.1 of Garcia nutans. Lineage (NCBI taxonomy): Eukaryota > Viridiplantae > Streptophyta > Magnoliopsida > Malpighiales > Euphorbiaceae > Garcia > Garcia nutans. Next base: position 44,982,134 of record CANTUV010000011.1, on the reverse strand, counting down.
GTCTTTTGTGTTCAAATTTTTGGGCTTGGGCAGCTTTCCACTATCAATCAAATGTTGGATCTCATGCCTCAACCTCATACAACTATCCGTGTCATGCCCTTGCATTTGATGAAACTAACAAAATGCTTTAGCGTTGAAATTAGGTGGGAGAGGATTAGGCAAAGGACGAGGATTTAAGGGTTGTAACAATCCCTTCTTTTGAAGCTTATTGAGAACCCAAGACATCGCTTTCCCCAATTCTTAAAACTGTCTTCTTGTTCCTTAGTTAGTAGCATTGACACCAGCTACCTTTTGCATGCCTTGGCTACCAGACTGATAGTTTCCTTTCTCGTTCCTTCTTGTTAAAAAATGATTCTTCTCTATTTCCCATTCTTCAATTTGTAGACCAGCTTGGAGGTGATCTTTGAAATCACGGATGAGTGTATGAGACATCCTTTCATGAAGACTAGGCAGCACCCTCTCACAATCATCCTTATTTGATCGAATTCATCGGGCCTTTTCTTAAGCAAAGCAACCTTATTTCTCCATCTTTTCACATAGTCCACAAAATTCTCATTTGGCCTTTGTCTAAGGGACTCCACTTCCATTAAGGTAACTTCCATTTCAACTTTGTATCCATATTGTTGGATGAAGGCCTTGTATAGCAGATCCCAACTCTTTTGTATTCCATCATCTAAGGTATTGAACCAATTTTGGATAACAGGATCCAATGAGAGCATAAAGTACCTTAGAGTTTGAGCCTTAGCAGCTCGGGCAGACTGCATAGCAGTGATATACTGCTTCACATGGAGGTAAGGATTTCTGGTTCCATTAAACTTTGCAAAAGATGGCATCTTGAATTTGTATGGCACTTCTTCGTCTAGCTCAAACAATTTGTTGACTTTGGACATTTCTTCGGTTTTCAGCTTCTTCTCAAATTTCTTTTCTAAATCCGCAATCATATTTTCGACATCAGAAGTCTCAGTTTTCTCCACGGTTGATCTTTCAACAATCTTCGGTTCTTTCTTCTTGTCTTGAGGATCTTGGAAGTATTGAGCCCAATCATCATCATCATCAATGATCACCTTATCATCATCAAAACCTACTTCACCAACTTTAGCCTTCCCTTTGTCCTTTGGCTTTTTAGTGCTAGCAGATGCTTCGGCATGATTTCCTAAAATTGCAGCCAATTGGTTCTTCATGGTCTCAGCTAGGGCCTCTTTTATTTCTTCCATCTTGGCATTGAGGGCGTCATCCACCATTCTTTGAATTTGTTCTGGCTCCATTGCTTTTGGAGAGCAAGTGATTGAGTTGCTACTAGATTCTTCGTCTCCGGCGTATGTCGGATTGTCGTAAGCTTTTGAACTGTTGTAATCCAGGGCTGTGAGCCAAAAAGGATCAATGATATGATATGCAAATGTATGTATGCATGTATGCACAAACAATCAATAAAGATAAGTAGAACGTCCCTTCCAACCTTATGACTTCCACATACGAATGGCAAGTCTCTTTTCTTAGGTATATGGTTAACAAAATATCAACATGGGGTATCTTATTTTCGAATATTTCCCTCGGACGTTTCAACCAATAGTTATATTTTCAAAAATGAAAATTAGTCCATGATAAAGTAACTAATAATTCAATCCATTAATCAGGTTTTAATCTATTCAACCAACTAATAGTAGCTTTTATGCTATATTGAATTAAAACTAAATTAAGAGGTTTATTATAAATAGATTTCTCACTTGAAAAAAGTAACTAATAATTCATGCCAAAAACAAGCCCATGATTAATAACTCTTAGTATAAACTAGACTCACAATTGATTTTTAGTATTTTGTAATTGACCTAAATAATTTGCAAGCTCTTTGTAAGAAAATGTTGGATAAAAACAATTTTGTTTCTAAGCCCATTGTAAAAAAAATTTAGAAAAAATGGATTTTGGGCTTTGTATTTGGGTCATGAAAGAATTTTTGATTTGGAAAAGTTTTATATCCAAAGACCATTGAAAAATTTTTAAAATTGCTTTGGTCTTTTGGACTTTAAAGAAAAAATTTATTTTGAGCTTACAATGTACTTTAGGTCATATTACAAAAAGAACAAACATAGTCAAACAACAAGCATTTGAGGTAAAAACCTAAGGAAAGTAACTAGGCCAACTACATGAGCTTTAGTCTTTGGGTTAAAAGGCTTAGGTTCCCATAGCAAGTATATACCAAATGGTACAAGGCTATGAGTGGTTATGCCATGCTCGATCTCCATACCTTGAGTGAAAGTATGGTATCCCTTACATAACATAACACGGGTAACACGGGCGTCCTAACTCATGCACACGATGCAATCTAAATGATGCAATGAATAATATCATGATAAGAAAGAATAGAATAATATAAAGACCAACGGAATCAACTTCTCTTGTCCCCAGTGGAGTCGCCACTGTGAGCGGGGATTTTTGCCCCCATTCCCGGTGGAATGGTTTTTGCGATTTCGGCACTGTTTAGGCTTGGGGCCTTAGAGAACACGAACCTAAGCCTAGAGAAAATAGAGTTTCCATCAGGATGGTTTGGGAAAAATAAAGGGGTGGATGACTCGATTCCTAAGGAATCCCCAACCCCCTAATGGGTTTGGAAAGTTGGGTATGTGTAGGGAAGGTGAGAAATGGCCCAGCACCCCCATAACGCCCTATTCATTGGAACCGGCCTCCTTTGCAGGTCTTAATATTATAAAATTATTAAATATAACAATATTATCCTTATTACATGCAATAATTAAAATAAAGCATCATTACATTAAAATCAAAGCAATGTCCAAATAAAGTAAATAAATGGACACCCATCCGAGGAAAGAAACATGTCCTTACATCGTTCATGTCTAAACTAAATAGGACACCCCCCGAAAGGTGGAAACATGTCCTTTACATTGGTCCAAAATATAAAAGCAATTTAAATTACATGAAAATTAATTAATGAGATACCCACAAAGTGGAAACATACCTCTTATAATTTTAATACCAAAACAAACAAATAATAATCATAATAATAAAGAAAATATCCATCCATGATAAATTAAATAAATCAAGCATTGAAATTAAATAAATCAACCATCAAAATATGTAATAAACTACATAATCAAATCTAAAATTAAATAAAGTAAATAAAGAAACAAATTTAGGTTTATGTCTCAATTTAGAATTCTTTAATTAACATTTAGGGTTTTGGGGATTTTGAAATTATTATTATTATTATTTAGGCTACTGTGAAGATTTAGGAAAAATGGAATGGATTAGGGTTTTATAAATTTAAGAAAGTAGTAAGGTTTTTGGTTAATCAAATTAGGGTTTAGGGCTAACATCGTGTGTGAGCGGGATTTTTGCCCCCACTCCTGGTGGAATGGTTCTTGCGACTTCGGCACTGTTTAGGCTTGGGGCCTTAGAGAACACGGACCTAAGTCCGGAGAAAATGGAGTCGCCACCCGGATGGGCCGGGAAAAAAAAAAGAAAGGGGTGGATGACTCGATTCCTAAGGAATCCCCAACCCCCTAATGGGTTCGAAAAGTTAGGTACGTGTGGGGAAGGTGAGAAATGACCCAGCACCCCCACAATTCCCGGTTCATTGGAACCAGCCTCCTTTATAGGTCTTAATACTATAAAATTCTTAAATATAATAATATTATCCATATTACACTCAACAAATTGAAATAAAGCATCGTTATATTATAATCAAAATAATGTCCAAGCAAAGCAAATAAATGGACACCCATCCGAAGATGGAAACATGCCTTTACATCATCAATGTCTAAGCTAAATAGGACACCCACCATAAGATAGAAACATGTCTTTTACATTGGTCTAAAATATAAAAGAAATTTAAATTACATGATATTTAATTAAGGAGATACCCACAAAGTGGAAACATACCTCTTACAACATTTGGAAATCAAAATAAATTGATAGAAATAAATAACCATTCATCATAAATAAATCATTCATTAAAGATATTAAACATCAATCAAAATATAAAGTAAGCATTCATACATGATAAATTAAATAAATCAAGCATTAAAATTAAATAAATCAACCACCAAAGCATATAATAAACTACATAATCAAATAAAGCAAGTAAAGATACAAATTAGGATTACTGTTTCTATTTAAAATTCTTTAATTAATATATTAGGGTTTTGGAATTTTAGTATTTTAGTATTATTATTGTTATTTGTTTAACCTACTGTAAAGGTTTTGGAAAATTGGAATGAATTAGGGTTTCCTGAATCAAATTAGGGTATATGGGTAACATTATGAAATTAGGATTTTAGGATATTAAAACATTAGGTTTATAGTTCTTGGTTACTGGATTGTTGTTTTTAGGCTTAATGTGTTGAGTTTTAATATTTAGGTTTATAAGGTTTTAAGATTTTAAGGATTAGGGTTTAGGAAAAGTAAGGTTTATGGTTTTGAGGGAATTAGGGTTTAAGAAAACTTAGGGTTTAGATTGACTTGTTTATAAGGTTTTAAGATTTTAAGGATTAGGGTTTAGAAAAAGTAGGGTTTACAGTTTTGAAGGAATTAGGGTTTAAGAAAACTTAGGATTTAGATTGACTTGTTTGAGGTTTACTGTTTTGGTTTTGGAGTTGAAGAAAATAGTTTAGTTTTATAAAGTAATTATGATTTTGTAGAAACTGTAAAGTGAGTTTAGAGTTTGGATATTTAACAAAACATTTAGAAATTTTGGAAAAGAATTAGAAGAGAACGGTTTAGGGTTTTTAAGAACTTTTGGAAATAGAAAAAAACGATTTAAGGTTTTAGGAAACAAAAGAGTTTTTTTTTTTAGGGTTTTTGGAACGAGGAAAAATTTAGGATTTTTGAGGTTTAGAAGAAACAGAAAAGTATTTTTAGGGTTCTTAAGGTTTAGAGGAAACAGAAAAGTATTTTTAAGGTTTTTGAGGTTTAGAGGAAACAGAAAAGTAATTTTAGCGTTTTTTGAAACAAAAGAAATGAATTAGGGTTTTTAAGGTATTTAAAAATAGAAGAAATCATTTATGTTATTGAAACGAAGATCAACGTTACCACATATTTATAGATCAAGGTTTTGAGTGTATATTCTTATGAATCAAAGAGACAAAGCTACTATAAGAAAATAAAAAAATAGAAATTAGACGTTCAAACCTTCGTTCGTTGGTTCCACAAAAAATTGCTTCTTGGATGAACAAGGACAAAGGTAAAGTTGCTGCCTTTGATAAATTGTTGATGGCCTTGCTTGTTCCTCTCCAATCTGAAGTCCTAAGTTCAAAGTTCTAATCCTCCAAGTCCAATCTTAGTTCAAAGTTTTCTTTTTTTCACCAAAAGTTTTCCTCCCTTTTTTCTGTGTTTTTTAGTGTTATTTATAGGAAATTTATATGATTAATCCTATTTGTGTAAGAAAACTAAAATTCATTAGGAAACGAAATCAAAACCAAATAGAATTTGGTTTTGGAAAAAATTACGTTGGAAAATTTTGCTGGAGAAAATTGCGACGGGCTACTAGGAATTGCAAGCGAGAATTGGCGCTGGTGGGCTGCCAGGCCATTTCGACCACGACTTTAGGCGATGAAATTTTTCATCGCCGATTTTTCCGTTATCGATTTTTATTTTTATTTATCTATTTATTATTTTTATTTTTTATTATTATAATAATTTTTAAAAATTATAAAAAATAAATACTAAAACAAATATTATTTAATTAAGATAACACAAAAATTATTTTAGACTAAATAAATTGTATTGGACCGGACTAGGTCAAAAATTAAGGGTCTACATTGTGAAATTAGGGTTTTGGAATCTTAAGACATTAGGGTTCATAATTCATATTTACTGGATTATGGCTTTAGGGTTTAGATTTATTTGTCATAAAATTTTGAGATTTTAAGAATTAGAGTTTAGGAAAACTAGGGTTTACTGTATTGGGTTTTGAGAAAATTAGGGGTTTTGATATTTTGGAAAACATATTTAATTTTAGGATTTAAGAAAACAGTTTAGAGTTTTGTAAAAATAATTATGATTTTTAGAAACTGTAAAGAAGATTAGGGTTTGGAGATTTAAGAAGACATTTGGAAACTTTGGATGAAAAGTTAAAGTTTAGATGAAAATAGTTCGAGGAAAATAATTTAGGGTTTTAAAGTTTTGGAAACAGAAGAAACAATTTAGGCTTTTTAAGGTTTTTGAAAGCAAAAGAGTAATTTAGGATTTTTAAGGTTTTTGGAAGCAGAAGAGTAATTTAGGGTTTTTGAAGTTTTGATCACTGATTAAGGCTACTGGATGAATGTACGATTTAATGTAAAACATATTACTATGTTTAATAATTTAGGTTATTGACTTAATATCAAAAATAAATGATAGAAACATTGTAAATAACATCAAATCAAAGATTTATAATCAAACCTCTGTTTGTTGGTTCCTCCACAATTTGCTTCTGGATGAACAAAGACAAAGGCAGTGTCATTGCCTTTGATGGATTGATTGCTTCTTGTTTCTTGCTTGCTTGAGCTTTTCTTTTGGCCAATCGAATTGTTGAGTCTCCAATCCAATCAAACAATTATTTTTCCTGGATCAAAGTCCAAAGTCCCATCCCCTAATTTTGTATTTTAATGTGGTATTTATAGAAAAAATAATAAACCTACTTCTAATTGCTTAAGGAAATTAAAACCAGTTAGGAAAAGAAACCAAAACCAAATAGAATTTGGTTTAAGAAAAAACTGCGTTGGAAAATTGAGCTGGCAAAAAACTTGCTGGCGAAAACTAAGAGGATTGCGAGCTGGCTGCGGGAGAATTGGCTTGTGGCCGATTCACCTTCGGCGATGAATTTTTTCGTCTTCAATTTTTATTTTTTATTTTTTTATTTTTATTTATTTAACTTTACCATTTTTATTTTTATTAAAAATTATAAATAATAAATACTAAAATAAATATTATTTAATTAAAATATCACTAAAACTATTTTGGACTATATAAAAAATATCGGACCAGACTGGGTCAAAAATTAAGGGTCTACACTCCTGTCCTTACCCTGATGTGGAAGGTAAACCTTCTGTGATATATACAGTGATGCTTCATATAGTAGTTTGGGTTGTGGTTCGAAGCAAGAGGGTAGAGTCATTGCTTGTCCATCTCGATAGTTGAAGCCTCATGAGTTGAATTACTCGACTCATGATTTAGAGTTAGCAGCCATAATTTTTGTATTGACGTTTTAGCGACATTACTTGTATAGGGAGAAATGTTTAATTTATACTGATCACAAGAGTTTGAAGTACCTGGGTGTTCAAAGAGAGCTAAATCTTTGATAGAGATGGTGGTTAGAGTTAATTAAAGATTATGATTGTTTGATTGAATATCATCCTAGCAAAGCAAATGTAGTTGTGGATGCCTTGAGTTGAAAGTCCATGGCAGTGTTGACTGCTTATTCGCTCTCATTTCTTATTGAGTTGAGAGCATTGCATGCTAGATTTGAGTCATATAATGATGGTGCATTGATGGCTCAGTTGTAGTTGAGGCCAGTTTTGTTGGATCATATTTAGGTAGCCCAGTTGGCCAATGAGAAAATCCAGAAGATTGTGATGGATTGCCAAAAAGGGGAGAGTCAAGACCCTTATGTGAGAGATGATGGCAGCTTATGGTATAGAGATAGACTGTGTATTCCTGATGATGCAGGATTAAAGAGGAAAATTTTAGAGAAAGCACATCAGTCACTCTATGCTATAAACCCTAGTAGTACTAAGATGCATTAGGATTTGAAGCGACATTATTGTTGGTTAGGTATAAAGAGGGACATAGTAGAATTTGTATCCAGATGTCTCACTTGCCAGAGAGTGAAGGCTTTGTGGTTGTTTCAGCCATTATCAGTGCCAAAATGGAAATGTGAGCGATTGACGATGGATTTTATAACTACACTGCCTTTGACCTAAAAGAAGCATGATGCAATCTGGGTGACAGTTGATCAGATGATGAAGACAAATCATTTCTTCTAGTTCAGATAGATTATTCTCTTGAGAGGTTGGTTGAGTTGTATATTAGTGAGATAGTGAGATTGCATGGAGTCCGAATTTCTTTGGTGTCAGACCGAGAATCCCGTTTTACATCAATGTTTTGGAGGAGTTTCTAGGATGCTTTAGGTTCTCTGTTGCCTTTTAGTACTGCTTTCCATCCTCAGATAGATGGGCAGTCAGAGTGTGATACAGATTCTAAAGGATATGTTGAGGAGCTATCATTGATTTCACTAGGAGCTAGGTCAGATTCTTGCCACTAATTAAATTTTCTCATAACAACAGTCATCTGTCCAGTATTGGGATGGCACCTTATGAGGCCTTGTATGGCAGGAAGTGCAGGACACCTTTATGTTGGGATGAGGTTGAAGAAGGTAAATTGGTTGGTCCCGATTTGATTAAGAAAACAAAAGAGAAAGTGAAGGTGATTCGGGGTCGTCTAAAAGCAGCTTCATACCTATAGAAATCCTATTTAGATTTGAAGAGGAAAGACATAGAGTACTTGAAGGTGTCTTCATGGAAGAGGATTTTGAGATTTGGTCGGAAGAGAAAGTTGAGTCCTTGTTTCATAGGCCTTTTGAGGTATTGGAGAGAGTTGGTCTAGTGGCTTACAGATTGGCTCTGCCATTAGAGTTAGATCGAATACATAATGTCTTCCATGTCTCTATGCTTCGGAGATATAGGTCATACACATCTCATATCTTGTCAGTGGAATCTTTTGAGGTGAGTCTGAATCTGAATTATGAGGAATAACCAGTGGCGATCTTGGCACGAGAAGTGAAAGAGTTGAGGAACAAGAAGGTATCACTTGTTAAAGTTCTTTAGATGAACTATGCCACTGAGGAGGCGACATGAGAGAGTGAGCATACAATGCAGAGTCAGTATCTTCAGTTGTTTCAGAGTTGATAGCAAGTATTTCGCGGACGAAATTTTCTTTAGGGGAGAGAATTGTAACATACCTAATTTTAATAAAATTAAATTAAATTAAATAATTTAAATAGAAAATTGAAGAATTTTAAGTGAAAAAGTAAAATGTATATGTGAAATATATATGAAATATACATCATACAACTCAAAGTCAACTCTTTAATTGAAAAGTCAAAGGTCAAGTGGTAATATTGTAAATATACTTTAGAAAATTAAAATTATTTAAATAAATTAAAAATAAATTCTTTTTTAATGGAAGATGTAATTTATGATTTTTATTAAATAAATAATTAATTAATTAAAAATATAATAAAATAATGTTATATATATGGTTAAATTTCAAAGTGGAAAGAAAGAGAAACAAAAAGTGATCTTCATCTTCTTCTTCTTCATGTTTGGACAAACCTCCATAGCCACTAAGAGAGAGATTCTTCATCTTCCAGGCTTCCATAATATACTACTTCTTATGTTGAGTTTGAAATTTTCTATTAGCATGATTTGATTGCTTAATTGGGTAGGTATGAGGTTATTTTCAGTAGTTATTAAGGATTTTTAAGTTGGATTGAAGAAATGGTTAAGTTTGGGATGAGTTAGTTGAAGAGAAAGAATTTAGGGTTATGGAACACATGAACTTTTAAAATCATGAGTTTTAATTTCCAAATTGATTCCAAATATGTTGCTTTGATGCATAAACAAGGATTTTAAAGTCAAATGATGGATTTGGTTAAGTTTGGTTAGAGATTGGATAAGGTAGTGTTGAATTTAGGGTTTTGGAAAGAGAATTTTCAAAGTATGTTTGGCTATTTGATTTTAATGCTTAAATCATGTTCTTTAATGATATAAGTATTGGATATAAGCTTGGATTAATAATTGGAATGAGTTGGAATAAAGAACCTTCATTGGTGAAGGTTATGACATTTTAGGCTTTCGTAAAAGTATGTGTTTATTGAATGTAATTGGTTAAAACATGCTATAATATATTTTTAAAAATATAAATAAACTTAAAACACCAATTAAAATAGATTAACATGGATTTTTTAAGTTAAAGTAAGGAAAGGCTAAATTTTGGCAATTTGTTGGAGTGATGTTTAATTAGGGTTTATTGTTAAAAATGCCTTAAAATGTGATATTAAATGATTGTATTTGATCCCATTTGGTTTAGGCATTAAGAAGTAGTAGATTTTCCAACCCTAGTTTTGAAGGGCAAATTAGAAGTGAAGGTTGGTGGAAGATTTATAGCTTGCATTTGAGTGCTTAGTGAGGTAAGTACAAACTTTTAATAAATTAGATATGTTAGCATTAAATGGGCTTAACACATTTTGTATGAAAAATTGTGTTAAGCTACTTGATACATTGAATATTCATGAACATTGTGCTATGATATATGAATTCTTATGTATGCATTATATGCATTATGAAAAGCCATTATTAATGGCTAAAATGAATGAAATGTGAATTAATGACCCAAAAATATTTAGGTAATATGATATTTATTTTAAATGAGATACATTGTGATGAAATGATGAAACATGGTGAGATATGATGAATTGACCATGATATGAATGAGGAAAATCAAAAAATAAAGCAATGTGATGAGAAAATTAGAAAGTGAGACAATGTGATGATAAAAAATTGATTATGGAAAATATGAATTATTGTGTGCCTAGTATGTTATTAAATTTTCAGAGTTCTGTGTTTGGTGGCATGCCTATGAGGTTATCATCATTATTTGCCTTCAGAGCTAGATGCTTGGTGTCACTAATATATGATTTGCCTTTGGCGGTTAGACACTTGGTCTCAATTTGGACCAAAATGGTAACTCTGATATTTGAATAATGTATTAGTTTGTTTGGGTCCATGCTTGTGCATGTGGTTATGTGAATTGTAAAAAGATGAAAATTATGTTATAAAATGGAATTGAATGCTATATTGTGACATGGCATACAAAACATTATGCATTGACATTATTTTAAATTTTAAGTGTTATCAAAATTTGTACCGCTAGGCTTTTAGCTTAACGCGATTGCAATTTATCGCACAGGTGACAAGGGTGATCCAGTTGAGCCGGAGAGTTTTTCGAGATCAGGTTGAGTCTAGATTTGAGATTACTTGTTGAGTTGATTTTTGGATACATCAAGATCAGAGCCATTTGCCAGTATGTACCAATTTGATATTATGTATATTATATTATGTTTTTGAAATATATATATATATATTGTAAATTATAAAGAATGTTTTAGATAATTTGTATGAAGTGAAATTTTATGTGTTTTTGATATATATATATGTATAAATATTTTGAGAGAATATGGAGAAATTGAGAAATATTGAAGAAATTTGTTTTGTATTGTTTATTAGGAGTGCTTTTATGCAGATTGTGTAATTACTGAATTTTGGGATTGTCTATATTACAGACAAAATTCTAGTGAATTTTTTCTAGAGAATTTTTATATAAATGTTTATTTTGGAACCTATAATTAATAAAGAATATTTTATTACTATTTAATTATACATTTTAAGTATTTAGAATTTTAAATTTGAATTGTGAAATTTTTATTAAACTGGGTTGTGGCATTTTTATATTTTATATGTGTATTTTACATATGCTAGGTGTATGTATGATACATATATGGAGTATAAGGGTGTTATAATTTATTCATTAAATTCATTTTGAAACCAAAGAGAAAACTAAAATAAAATCAAACAAGGGGTTTTTGTGATTAAGAACTAAATTTAAATTAAAACTAAAAATTAAACTAATAAATTAAATAACAATAAAACTAAATTGGAAAATTCAATGGAAAAAAGACTTAGTTGAAGGAATAATTTTAGTTCAATTTTTGAATTGATCATTGATTCAAAGATTGCTCTTTTTAATTTTTTAATAAATCAGTTATAGTATTAGATAAGCTCTCAATACCAATTCTTCCTTAGATTTTAAATTAATTAGAAAATATTCTCTAATTAACTCTTGTCAATAACCTATATTGTAGGAATGCCCTTAGAATCTAATTATCGGTAGCCTTACGAACTAGAAAAATCTTATTTTAACCAATAAACCTAACTTCGAGAATTATTTAATTAGATTATATAATTTTTTAGGTTACTCATAATTGCTACCTAAATCAAAACGTCAAGAACAATTACAGATTCAAGCACTTCGAACAGTATTATTTTATTTACTAATCAAGCAATGCGCCGTATCGATTAATTAGCAAAACAACAATTAAATAAAACCATAGAGAGTATATTAAATATTGAAGATTAAAGAAGGAAAAAGATAAAGTTCTTTAAATCTCACAATTCGCAAATATGAACTTCAATTACCTTTCAACCAAGTAAGGATCTAGTTGCTTTTTGTTTGAACAAAGAAAAACTTCAATTAATTGAAAATATCTAGTAGCCAATACATTGAACAAAAGTTGCTAGGGTCGCTGGAACCACTAGTTTAAATACCCTTAGGCCTAAAGATTTCCTAAATTAAATCTAGTTAGGAAAACTAATAATAAAAGAAAATACACTACAACAAAAGGAGTCTATACCAACACAATTTTGCCAACGCTTTATTGATTTTATAAGTGAAAAATTTCCTACGCTAAAAAAATGTGTTGATAAAATTATCGACATTTACCCAATAGTGTTAGCAAAGTAATGGATAATAATATATTTTTGACGTTATTTATTAAGCGTCGGCATTTTCAAATAAATTAAAAATATTTTTTTTGTGTTGGCTTTTTAAATAATTTCCTATGCTTTTTAAAATGTATAGTTATATTTTCTCCAATCCCAACATAAAAAAGTGCTGGGAAGATTTTATGTGTCAAAATTTCCTACATTAAAATAAAGTGTTGATAAAATTATCTACGTTTATCGAATAACATTGGCAAAATAATGAACAACAATATATTTCTCAATGTTATTTATATAGCGTTGGCATTCAAAAAAAATTATAGCAATGCTTTTTCTTGTGTTGGCTTTTTTAATAATTTACCTACACTTTTAAAAATGTGTAGTTAAAATTTTTTTTACCATTCCAGCATAATATTACCAACAAGTTTATAAAGTGTTGGGAAGATTTGATTAGTGTCAAAAAATTCCTATGCTAAAATAAATTATTAGAAAAATCACTGACGTTTATCCAATAGTATTGGCAAAATAATGAATAACAATGCGTTTTCCGACATTATTTATTAAGCGCCAATATTATTTCTTTTGTTAGCTTTTTAATAATTTACCAACCTTTTTTAAAATTGTGTAGTTATATTTATTTATTAATACTTTTTGAATTGTTGGAATAGTTTAATAAATTATTAACTATTTAATTATGTGTTAGTAATATTTTTAATATATTATGATATTAATAGAAATAATATTATTAATATATTTTAATTATATATAATATAATATAGAATGTATACATGCATATCAAATAGAAATAAATATTTAAATACATAAGTGTATTTAATTATAGTAATATTAATAGAATATAATATTAATAATAAATAACAATATTAATAGAAATAAATAAAAAATAATATTAATCAATAAAAAATAATTTAAAATTAAATAATATTAATATATATAAATAAATAATCAATACATAGAAACATATAATGAATAAATGTTAATTTTAATTTAGAAAGAACAAGAAAAAGAAACAGAACACGTTCAGAAGGAATCACCTACAACCCATGCGCAGCAAACTCGATCACCATCACCGGCACCAACCTCGTCTCTCCTCACCATTAGCCTAGTTCTCGTTATCAGTCAACCATAAAGGAGGGTCTCTCTCTCTCTCTTCGAAGTTTCAGGTAAGCTTGGTTATTATTTTTAGTTTTTTTTTTGTTTATTTCAGCTTTGAAATTAATGGTTTTGAGATGCTTTTTGATTGATTCACATTCAATTTTATTTATTTTTTTTTGCTTCTTCTTGTCAATTTTGCTTTTTGATGATTAGATTTTGTCATTTGTATTGTTAATTTTGTTTTTTTTTTTAATTAAGCTTTGTTTTTTGTAAACAAATTGTTTCAATCTTGCGATACAAAATTGGGTTAGAAATTGGATATCCAATAGTATTGATTTTATATTATTCGATGGAGTTATAAAATACTCATCAAAATATTTGTTGCCATCAGTTTTAATATGGTTTTCATATTTTGGGTGTTTTCAAGTTGGGGTTTTCGATCTCATATGTATGGGTTGTGGCCTTTTTACACTAATATATTGTGCTGTGAGAAATACTTGGAATAGTTTTAGTTGATTAATATTTGAGAAATGAGAAGCTTATAAAAATAAATTGGGAGAGCAAACAAGTAATGAAGTTAGTATTGCTAAATATTTCAAGAATAGAATGTAAATAAATGTATACAAATGAACTTAAGTGACAACCATTAAGGTAAAATGACAAAAAATCCTGGGAAGTTATGTAAGGACATAAGGTGACAAATCCATCACTCAAGCAGCATTGGAAAAGCCTAGAACTAAGTATATATCACAAGTTGCACTCCAAATAATGAAGAATATTGTGCATAAATCAACTAACATTAGATCTTCATAAGATAAGCAGCAAACAATTATTGCTTACTTACCAGCCAAGAGAAGCTAATTTTGATATCCATGCCCCATAGTGAAGCCATTAATTCAGTCTAATATCCACACCACAAAGAAGTCAATGGTTCAACCTAATATCCACACCACATATTACTCACCGATTCAACCTGATATCCACACCATAGATCAGTCACCAATTCAATCAGAGCTGCCACTTTCTCATTCTAACCTCCAGTCACCAAACTCCAATGAGGAAGGTCTCTATAATGATGAAGAACCCGAAGTCCCAATAGATAACCCCGAAGAAGAAGTATTCCATGGTAATTTGGATGTAATATGTAACTAATGTTCAACTTATCACTATGAGAGACTCTTCTTTTTTTTTTAATTATATATTGTATAAAATTATTGCCTTCATTTTTTGATCTATTTGATGTTTCCTTTAGATAACCAAGGCAATGTATCAAAGAAAAGAGGGTTAACACATGCTAAAGATGTGTGGAGTTTGCCAGAAGGTCATAAAATTATAATCCACTTTAATAAAATGGCTCAACCAATAAAGAAAGAAGGAGGAATATTAGGTGGATTTTTGGGTACACCAGCTAGAAAAGAGAAGTTATGCCCAATCAATTATTTTGATTGAAGGAAAGTACCTGAAATTTTAAAGTTAAGCATTTGGGAAGCAACTTGTATAAGTAAATTTAAGAATTATGACTGAAATAAAATAAGAAAAATATACTTTCTAATTGAGAAACGAATTTTGTAATGTTTATGTAGAGCGAATATGTATTTCCAAATAATCCTAGAATCAAGAATAGGTCATAGATTAAATTTATAAAAAGTGGAAAGAGTACAAGCATAGTCTAAAACACAAATACCTTTTGCTTGGACACACAATGGAAGAGATAATGAAAAATACTCCTCCTAGAATTAGATCAAGTGCACAATGGAAAGCACTTGTGGATTTTTGGTTCACCAATGAGTGTAAGGTATAAAAAATGTTAAATTGTTAAGTTTCTAACTGAAATATTATATTATGTACTATGATTGTCATATATGTAGATTTGTTCTGAACGAGGAAAAGTTGCAAGGTCTCATCAGCATACTCCATATATATCAGGGTCTAAAAGTTTTGCATGAAGATGAATATGTAAGCTAGTATTTTTTTTTTGTTTTTATTTCATGTGATTACTAGTTATGCTTTAAACACACTTCATATAAGGATGATTTATAATTTATAATGATAGAAAGAGGAACGTGGAAAAGAGCCTAGGCTAATCAAGGTTTTTTTTTTCTATTACACACAAGCGCAAGGATGGGACTTTTGTTAAGGATGAGACTTTTGTTAATGATGCCTCACAAAAACATGTGGTTTGAACTTTATTATGTGTTGCAATCACTAGTTTTGTGCATTACATTTATTTTTGAATATTAAATTCTATATTTTGGTATTATATTTGTAGGATTCCGCAATAGCTCATGTTTCTAAATGTAGGGTTACTTTAGAATCTTCAAACACTGCAAAAATTAAGCAAGAAGTGTATGATGAAATTTTAGGATTAGATAAGTATAGTAGATTAAGGCAACTTTCTATAAGTATGATGGACTTGGAGTGACATTAAAGCAACTTTCTAAGTCTCAATCTAATGTTGGATCAAGTGATAGAGAGGAAGTTGAATTATTGAAGGGGAAACTTAATGATATGTAAAAAGAATATGAACGCTTCAAGAAAGATCATAAGGAGAGATATGAACACTTGAGAAACATCATGAGGATATGAAGAAAGATAATGAGGATATGAAGAAAGATAATGATAGGATGGCACAATATATTTCTAATTTGAAAAAAAGTAATATGATTGAAATATTGGAGAGGTTGGTTTCATCTCAAACAGTAGAATGGACAAACATGGGGAATTCTATTTCTTTATAAGATCAATAAAACTCTGGCTTATCTATATCTCAGAGATGCATTTAAATTAATCTCTAGTCTTGTTAATGAAGAAACACATTTTTAATGAAATATGTGAAGTTTGTTATGAATTTTCCCTTGTAAAATATTAAAATTTATGGTCTTGCTTCTTGTATGAAAATGTTTATGTTAGTAAAATTGTTATGGAAAAGTCCATAAAACTTTTAGATTATTACATGGGCATGGCTAAATTAGGTTGTTGTCATTATTTTACAATAGCTTATTAGTCAATCTTTTGTATTATTTTATTATTGATTTTGAATGCAATTTGACTAACTATTATGTTATGTTATTTATTTCACTATTTTTGTATTTGAATAAAATTATGTTCTTTTTACATAATTCTTCATCCTACATCTGCTGATAGATTTTAGACTCGTACTTCTAAAAGAAAAGTATCATCAAATGAGCAAGTCTAGATTCATAACAATAGGTTTACCTTATGAATAAAGCCTACCATATGATGTAAAGTATTATATTACTGTTCTTGTTTGGTTACTTTTATACATTTTTTAGTTTATTTAGCATAAGTTGTTTCTTTTACTTAAATTATGATTTTTTAGGCATGATTTCTTTTAGCTAACATTTTATATTTTTATTTGCTTTTTGTAGGTTGATGGAGCTTCATAGATATTGCATTGGACAATAAAATATGAAATTACTTGGATTAAGTAAAGGAACATAAGACATTTTTTTTAGTTGATGTTTACGTGATATTTTTATTTTTTTTAATTTATTTGTACTATTCAAATGAACTTTATTTGGCAGTGTAAGATAATAAATTTATAATGAATTGATATTATAATTATTATATATTCATAAAATCTTTAATTTTGTTGATTATGATTATGCAGAAGAGAAAAATTACAGTAACATTATGATTTGAAATATGAAGAACATGGTCACCAAAAATAAGTATTGATGGAATTCAAAATATAGCTATGCAATTAATTGTATCAAAAATATGCAATTGCAACGTTTTATTACTTTGACAAGTTTAGATAGAATATTAATATCCTGGCATTTTAAAATGTGTTGCTAATAATTTATCGACGCTTTCATTGCGCCATTAAATCAATAATGCATTTATTTGCATTGTTAAATTATATTTACCAATGTTTTTATTAGCGTTGTTAATAATTTTATTTACCAATGATTTCAATGTATCTAAATACCTACCAACGCTTTAAATTTACATTGCTATATAACAATTCCCAACACTTATAAAAGTGTCGATAGTGTAATTTACTAACGTTTATTTTCCATTGCTAAAAATTCTAGATGCAAACTGAAAGCATTGGTAGGATAATTTTGCCAACACTCTATATACGTCGCAAAATTTACCAATGGTTGAACATTGCATTGCAAAAAATACCTTTCCCGACGCAAAGAAAAGCATCGAGAAAAATTTACACAAGCAATTTTTTGCATTTAAAGATGTTTTTTGCGATGCATATTTTTGTGTGGGTAAATAATTTAGCAACGCTTTTTTGCATCGCTAAATAATTTTTTTTTTTTGCATTGGCATAGACCTTATTTCTTGTAGTTAAATAATAATATCCCAAATTAAATTCCTAACTAATAGGGGGATTACAATATCAGATATATTCTTTAAAAACCCTCCAAAATGGTATCTCCAAATTATCAAAATAAATTAAATGCCAGTTCTCAAGTTAATCACAATTTGTCAGGTCAGATATTGATATCACCCTTTCCCAAGGGTTTCACTCGAGGCTTTAGTATGCACACTCTTGCAATTTTCCAGATTTTAGTTAAACTTTCCCATTTGACTTGAATTCTTCCTTAAACCAATTTTTTTTCTGCAAAAATAATTAAAAATCAGCAGACAAATTTAATAGCAAATCCAAATTACTTCAAAAATATAAATGATATTTGCACGCTATCAAAATGTGAAATATGCATACAAGTTAAGATGACTAAAAAACTATTTCCAACTAATGAAACTCGAGGCTTTAGTATGCACACTCT
Organism: Garcia nutans; assembly: GCA_947685225.1. Lineage (NCBI taxonomy): Eukaryota > Viridiplantae > Streptophyta > Magnoliopsida > Malpighiales > Euphorbiaceae > Garcia > Garcia nutans. The sequence goes on along the minus strand of CANTUV010000011.1, from coordinate 44,963,707 downwards.
TGCAATTTTCCAGATTTTAGTTAAACTTTCCCATTTGACTTGAATTCTTCCTTAAACCAATTTTTTTTTCTGCAAAAATAATTAAAAATCAGCAGACAGATTTAATAGCAAATCCAAATTACTTCAAAAATATAAATGATATTTGCACGCTATCAAAATGTGAAATATGCATACAAGTTAAGATGACTAAAAAACTATTTCCAACTAATGAAAGAATATCTCAGTTGCTAGAACTTGTGCATTCTGAAATTTGAGAATTGAATGGTCATTTAACCAAAGTTGGTAATAGATATTCTATTAAATTTATAGATGATCGTTCTAGATATGCATATGTTTATTTAATGACAAGAAAAGATCAAGCATTTGATATGTTTGAGAGTAACAAAGCATTGGTTGAAAATCAATTAGAAAATAAAATTGAAATCCTACAAAGTGATAGAGGAGGTGAATACTTTTCCTATGAATTTTCTGTATTTTTGTGAAGAAAATGGTTTTATTAACCAAACAAGTGCACTCTATACCCCATAATAAAATGGCCAGTTGAAAAATAAAATAGAGAACATTAGTAGATGTGGTCAATATTATGTTTATGCATGCTAAACTACCAATGTATCTATGGGGAAAGGCTTCATTAATAGCCTATTTTATGCATAATAAAATATCATCTAAGAAGTTTAAGGTCTCACCATATGAAATATGGAAAGGAAGAAAACCTAACTTAAATTTCTTGAGGATATTGGGTTATTTGGCATATTATAAAATTTCAGATTCTAAAAGAACAAAATTAGGACCCAGAGGAATTAAAGGTATTTTGTAGGATATGTTGAGAACCCAAAAACATATAGATTATTAAACATTGAATCTAATGTTATTGTAGAATCTAAAAATGTTGAGTTTTAGGGAAAAAAAGTTTATTGGTGATTCAAACAAGGATGATAATGCCAACAATGATAGAACGGTAACCCAAGATAATCAAGCAATATCTCAACATAATTCTACTAAATCCAAAGTCGATACTACTATAACTAAAGATAATGGTGATATAACTTAAGGTAACTCATAAATGACTTGAGATAATACTAAAGATCCTAGCTCTTATTGAAAAATAAAAAGAAAGGCAAGAGAAACTCCTATTAAACCTCGTAGGAGTGAAAGATCTAGAAGAGAAAAGCATTTGAATTCTAATTTTATTTCTTCTCAAGCATTAGTCTTTCTTGCTGAAGGAAGTAGAGATGAGATATTAAATAAAATACCTATTATTTTGAATTTGGAAGAGGATCCTAAAACTTATAGTGAAGCAATGGCTTCAACGGAGTATGCTTTTTGGAAAGAAGCAATAAATGATGAAATGTATTCTCTTCTAGCAAATGGTATATGGGTATTTGTAGATTTACCCCAAAACTCTAAACCCATCAGATGCAAATGAGTGTTTAGATAGAAATATAATGTCGTTGGGTTGTCTATGAACTTTCAATGCTAAACTAGTTGCTAAAAGTTATAAATAAAAAGTAGGATCGGATTACTTTAATACATATTCTCATATTACCAGGACTAACTTAATAAGAATGTTGTTTGCATTGGCATCAATTTATAAGTTGTACGTCCATCAAATGGATGTTAAAACAACATTCCTAATTGGTGATCTTGATGAAAAAGTTTATATGGAGCAATCGAAAGGGTTTGTGTTGCCTAGAAATGTGAAGAAAGTATGTAAATTGGTTAAATCATTATATGGATTAAAACAAGCTCCTAAACAGTGGCACGAAAAAATTGGTAGTATTATTTCATCAAATGGAGCTAATAATTGTATTTATTCCAAGTTCACAAAGAATTATGGTGTGATAATGTCTTTATGTTGATGACATACTAATTATAAGAACTAACATGCAAAACATTAAGGATACTAAGAAATATTTAACTTCTCGATTTAAAATGAAGGATTTGGGAGAAGTTGATACTATCTTTGGTATTAAAATTAAGAAAGGTAGTGGGGGTTGTGCTTTTTGTCTATCTCACTATATTGACAAGGTTCTTTCCAAATTTAATCATTTGGGCATTAAGGAATTTAACACTTATTTTGATGTTTTTAACAAATTGGTTGAAAATACTAGAAGATCCATGAGTCAACTAGTATACTTTAGTGCAATTGGAAGTTTAGTGTATGCAATGCATTGCACTAAGCCTAATACTGCCTTTGTTGTTTGTAAATTATCAAGATATACACATAATCCTAGTGGTGATCATTGGAGAGCTATAGGAAGAGTCCTTGGTTACTTTAAAAGGACAAAGACCTATGAATTGCTTTATAATAAATATCCTTCGATATTAAGAAAGGTATTGTGATGCTAGTTGGATAACTAGTGTTGGAGATAACAAGTCAATGTCTAGCTGGATATTTACTTTATGTGGAGGTACTATCTCATGGGCATCTAAGAAACAGAGTGTATAACTCACTCTATCATGGAGTCTGAGTTTATAGCCTTAGCGGTTGTGGGCAAAGAGGCGGAATGGTTGAGAAACTTATTGTTATATATAGAGTTGTGGCCACAATTGATGCCAACTATCCGTTTGCATTATAATAGTGAAGCAACTATGTCTAGAGTGTTTAGGAAGGTTTATAATGGTAAATCTAGACATATTGCTTTAAGAAATGATTATGTATGACAACTGATTTCTGAAGGTATTATCATAGTTGTTTATGTAAAATCTAAAGATAACCTAACTGATCCATTAACTAAAGGACACTTGAGAGATATGATAATGAGCACTATAAGTTCTATGTGTCTAAAAGTACTTTGATTTGTCACTAGTAATGGGGAACATACCTTTACATTTGCTTAGAATTCTAAAGGTTTAAAAGGTAACAACAAGTTATAGTTTGTGATATTTTAGCAAGTACTAGTAAATTTATAGTACTTAAGAAACAAAAGGGTAAGTATAAATTAGTCTTAATGAGGAAATAGGTTTGATTAAGAACTAAGTCCAAATTAAGGTCTCAGTTAAATCTTCACCTATATAAACACAAGAAGTGGTGCCACTTCAATTAGATTTTGGAACATAAAAGTTTGCAAGTGTTTATAAATTCAGGAGGCAGCACAAGCCTATATGTGGTATTAAAGATCACAATGAACAATTAAGAATTTGACTTGAATTGTTTAATTTATGTGTATAATTTTTTTTTTCATTTTGTCAATTAAGAAATTGAGGTTTAATAGAGTATAATCTAACAATTAATTTTGACAAAACTTGAAATATTTATACAAGTAATAGGTTTAAGTTGAAAGACATTTGCTATATGTATAAAGCATCAAATCCTATACATTTATCACTACCTAAGTAGGGGATTTTTAGAGATAGTGATTAAATGTATATGAAAGTTGTAATAATTTGAAATAATTGTTGAAGTATCTATTCATAAAAAAGTTGTATTTATTCATGAACAATTGTAACTATCCCAAAATAGTTGTGATTATTCAAGAACAGATGAGTTTATTGATGAAAAGTTATATCTATTCGTGAAAGGAGATGACTGTTCTTAAATAGTTGTGTCTATTTAAGACACCCATTCAACAATTGTAAATATCTAACTCATTTTATAATTAAACACTTTTCACTTTCTCTCTAAATTCTCCAACAATATAAAATTAAATGTGTTCTATTGTGAAATTTAAAAATTATTATCTTAAACTTCTATTTTGGCTTTATAAAATCCTGGATGAATATTGCCATTAAAATTTAGTAGCAACATATAGTAAGGGCAATAATTCATTATGGATAGTGAACACACTATCAAAGCCATTTATTTCTATCCTAAAAACTATTCCTGACAAACCAAACTATCCATTTTGGTTTAGAATTCAAAACTATAACGGATTAACTAATTCTTGATTAACCATATAAAATTAATGGTTAACCGATATTTTTAATTTTTAACCGTTTCACTATACAGATAAAAAACTGATATTTAGCAAATTAAAAAAAAAAAGAAACTATATATTGCTCATTTCTAACCTCAAATAACAATAGAAAGAGAGGAACATATATTTTATTATTGTATTATATATATTACTGTTTATTAATACAATATAAATCACCTATTTTATTACAATATAATCTACATATATTACACACACAAACACATGAAACGAGAAGAGTCACTTGCACATTTAGCTTGTTCAATTTGAACAGATCCTCTAAATCATCTAATTAATTTGTAAGCTTCCAATCACAAAACAATATATATTATCTAAAATAATATAAAAAATATGGTTGGTTAAAATCAAAATTATGTTTTTATATAGATTATTCACATATATAAATTGAATTAGACAAATGACATTTTTAAATTTTTACGATCATGAAGAACAAGAAAATGAAATCAATACTATTTAAAAAAAAAAAGGAAAGTAAAATAAATCTGAGATGTATTTGAATGAAAGAGGGGGAAAACAAATCAAAGCTAGCAAGGGAGGGCAATAATGGAAGGGCTATTGTTGAAGGATTATTTGAATGAAAGAGGAGGAGGCAAATTTGAGTGAAAGAGAAAGATAACTATTGAAGGGTTGTTGCTGTATGAATGTTAAAATTAAAGTTATTTATTGAATAAGGGTAAATGAGTAAAATCAAATGCTACAAAAAATTTAAGAATAGTGCAAAATCCTAGACTCGAACCCTAAACATACGTACCATCCAAGCTATAAAATCTTACTTATAACTATAGTCACTATATATGTATGTATGTGTGTGTGTAAGCAGCATAATTTCAATAATAGAAATCGAAACCAAAAACATAAAAATTAATAAAAATTAAAAAGCTATACCTAAATCATTAGTTTAGTTAACTATAATTTTAAAATTAAAACACTAAACCTAAATCATTAGTTTAGTTAACTATAATTTTTAGTTTGATTGTTTTGGTTTGATTTTCGATTTATTCAGTTTTTTAAATAACTCTAGTTGTCTCTATTATGGCAAAATATTAAAGAAGAGGAGAATAAGATTTTGAATTTTTTTTTAATTTTCCCCTCTCAAAGAAAAAAAATTAAATTAAAAGTAAATAGAACAGGAGTGGAAGGAAATAATAAACAAATTCAAATTTATAGTATTTTGAGCAATTTCCTTCTCCTACAGCCACTCTCCCTAGCCAACACTTGGGGTTCCACTAATAATAATGGGATATCGCTCAATCATGTACAACATTTTGATTCTAATGTTAGCTAGACTCCAAGAATTTCACCCTTGCGATCTTAGACAAGAATATACAAATGAGAGTTAAAGTCTCTTTATACTTTCTACAATCACAAGTTCTCAATATAGAAAACTTAAGCTCATAAACTTTTACAATAACTCTTTTGAGTATAGTATAGATAAATTTCAAGTTGAAACTCATAAAAAAAATCAGTTCTTTAAGGATTTTCAAGGTCTTGCTTGAGCAGTAAAAGTCTTATAAATTTTTTGTCTTCTCCCTTTTATAGGCTTCTGTTGATGTCCTAGTGAAAATCACTTTTTAGATTTCAATAGTGTGCCAAACAACTAGTTTTTGGTAGGTTAGGAATGGTCATTCCATAAATTGGAACTAGCATTACTCATGGACTTCTTATATGAAATGGGCATCCCATATCTTGAAATTGTCGTGAAGTTGCTATTGTCTAAATTTCCTTTTCATTGTCTTGGCATTGCAAGGGTGTTCTCAATAAAGAATGGGTGTGCTTTCCGCTTCTGTTTGAAATTTACTTTCTAGATTGGACTTGGAACAGACATTCTTGCCAAAGAAAAATCGTGCATTTTACTATTGCCTAAATTTCATATTTTTCTTTTGATAGGAATGACCATGCTATAGTAACGTGTATTCCTTGGTCCTTTTTTATAATTGTAATTTTATTTAATGCATTGACTGTTGAAGAATTTGAAAACTTTAAAATTCAATTTTTTATATTCAGGAATGATCATGACATATGGTTAGAATGATTGTCCCATTGTGTCTATAGCATCCTTATTGTGCAAAAAGCCATTGGTTCATCCAGTTGAGAATTCAAAGGATCACTGGTCCCTCCATTTTCACTTTAATGCCTAAAAATATTGTTCCTCATCAGAAATGGTTGTGAGGCTTTTGTCTACTTTGCATATGAGATATTAGAATGGGTGTCTCTTGGCTATAATGGGCATATTGATAGTTACTATCTAAACCTACATTTCCTCAAAGCAACTGGAATGGTCGTTCAACTTAGGAGATAGTTATTTCTCACTTACTAACCTAAAAAACATTAAAGCATCTTTTCAACCTTCAAGTTAGTAGTACAAGTTTTTATACAAATTAGTTTCGGTTATTATTAAAATCATTTCACATGCAAAGAAAACGAGTTAATTGAAAGAAGTTTTAACGTCAAATATTTGTAAATTGCAACTGTTTGTCTATCAAACAGCTATCACTAAAAAAAAATCAAATGGATTTGGTACAACTATTGGAAACCAAAAAGCTAATAGTTGCATTAAAAATTTTTGTTAAATAGCTAGTAACTTCTAATAGTTAGTAATTACATAATTATTGGTAGATAAAAAAATCAAACATTAAAAGTTTACATATTTTAGCTGTAAACATTTTATTAGATGCTCTATTGAGATGATGGTTTAGATGGTTAAGGCACATTCATCCAGTATTTTGCTCACTACTTTGATGTTCCCAAATGCATCCACTTAAGTATAAATTTTGACTCTACTTCTCAGACTTTTTATATAAGGACTAGGATCAATAACCAATGAGTTCATGCAAAAAGAAAATTATATCTTCCACCAATATTTGATAATAGGTGTTCCTTATAAAATTAACCTAAATCAAACTTGGCAATTTGTTTTTGTGTAAATCCAATATTTCAATTAGAACCCGAAACTGAGGGCAAGTGACTAACACTAAAAAATGGAAAGCATATGATTTCAATAATCCATTGTCAATCTGACTAACTGGTGTAACTATATTACGACAGCCATCATTGTCACAAAACTAAGGCTAGTGAATCCACCTATTATGCAAAATTTGAACAAATACCACATCATTACCACTTAGAGTTTTCATTTCAATAATCTTATTGTCATCAACACCAGATTTTGACTTAACAAAATATCGCAATTAGACTAGAAAAAACTCAACGGCCAATAAAAATGAGCATCAAACATAAAACAATACAGAGTTATAGACAGGGACGGGCACATAATTTAAAGTGAGTGGGGGCCTATTTCATGAACTTATTTTCTTAGCCTTTTTTTAATCATAATTCTTACAAAATGTTTTTACATTTTAAAACAATAAATATAATATTTATTAATATGTATTCATTTAACACATCAATAACACAAATTAATAAAAAGTATAAGAACAAATTACAATTTTAAAAATTTTTATCGCCAACATAATTAAGAAAGAGCAAATTGAAATGAGTATTTTATGGATAATACAATTGTAATTCTCCATATAAATTCATGCATATATTATAATTTGTTTTTATTTATAAATTTAATAATAATAAATCTTAGAATAAAAAATAAAATGAGAAATTGACTCAGAGAGCTTTTATATGCTTTTGAAACAAAATAGAAAAGGATAGTTTAAAAAAAGAGAGAAATGGCTAAGAAAAAAATTTTATAATTGTACTCTATATAAAAATAAATATCCAAAAAAAGATAGTATAGAAAATAATTTTTTTAAAAAATAATGATTTGAAACAAATATATTTTTTAATAATAATAGTTAAACTAATTGAGTTGAATTAATTAAAAAAATTAAAAATATAATATAAATATTTGTATTATGTACATATTTTATTAAGTATGCATATATATAATAAATCATATGGGGCTTGAGCCCCATGGACGTAGCTACGTTCATAGTGGAGGGGGCATTGGCCCCTATGTTCATAGTGGAGGGGGCCTTGGCCCCTCACTTTCCTGTAAACATGAGATACATTTGCATGCACAAAGGAGGAAAGAGAGTCCCTTATTTGTCGAACCAAGGCCTGGCAAAGGGCTTCAAGTCCATAGACCGATAATGCCAACTGCTACAAAATTGTCACACGCAATTAGAAGGTGCGAAATCCCCACATCTAAAGCAACCCACACTCCATAAAGGATGGACCAATCTCTGCTTGAAGAATAGGACATCTACCAATATTGGCAACAAATCCTCTAATCCATGACCCATTACCATCTCTGATTAACCCCCCAGCATAATCACAACCAGAATCTCTTCTAAACGAGGCATCTATGCTTAACTTGAAGTTGTCACAGGGAGGACATGACCAGTATACCAAACTTTGATATATAATAGAGTTATAGCCACGGTTAAAGTTAAGATTAGCACCTTCAAAGTATCTCGTGTGGGAAAGCACTTTAGGGATCAATAAGAAACAGAGCCATGCTTATCTCGAAAAATCACCTCATTTCCCCTCTTCCATAAAAGCCAAATACCCACTCTAGACAAAATATCCCATCGGAGATCTCCACACACCTCTAGTCTCATCTTTAAATTATTAATCAACCAGTTTTGGAAAGAAATATTCATATCAAGGAACCATTACTCCGAGTTCAAAGGAAGCAACTGGATCCAAAACTGGGCAGCAGGAAAGCAATCTCTCAACAAATGAAATGCTAATTTAGGGGAAGAGCTGCAAATAAAACACATAGATGATGAAGCGAGATGACGCCTTGACTGCTCCATGTTTATCATGATCCCCCATTCAAACTTTGCCATATAAAAACTCCGATTTTTCGAGGTCCCATCCATTTTCAAACAAGATCCCAAGGAAACAACAATCTATTGTCATTATCACTACAAAGAATGACATGTGTAGAGTTTATAGTAAATTTACCAGATGAAGAGAAAGGCCAGGAAATCCAATCCTCACCCATAGAATCGAATTATACTTTGACTTTGTTTCTTGGTTGCCGTTCAAGGTCTCCTATAGCGTGTTGCTTGGGTATTACATGAAGTATTTAAAGATAGTTGAATGATCAAGAGAAGATTCACCACTCCTAATAAAAGGAGAGTATGCCTAGGACCTATTGTGGGAGAATTACTCATAAATCATTGGCTGAGGTGGATATGTGTTTAAAAGTGTTTTTCAAGTACATATCTTGAAAGAGCAATGACTCAGACAAGAAAGTAATCATTTGGGCTAGGTATGGAGTAGCGAGTTTAGTTGGAGTTGATACATAGATAATGACATAAGAAGGTGAAGGATGACTTGCACAATGCATTACAATGTGAAAGGTTATAAGTCAAAACACTTAACTTTCTAATCATTTGGGTGGTCATGATGTGTGGCTAGACACCGCTTATGATCTATTAGAATGAATGTAAATTGATTTTGGGATATAGGATAGAAATCCTAATTGGATTAGGATTCTCACATAGAATCCTAATTGGACTAGGATTACTAAATCTAGGATTTAGTATGAATCCTAGTTGGAATAGGATTTCTAAATTTATTCTAATTGCCAACATGATTTGAAACCTATTGGGTCACACACGTAAAGAAAGTTAAGAAAATATAAAATAGATTTTAGAATTTGATTCTAATAAAGAGAGATTAATTAATTAATTAATTAATTAAATCTATTATGGTTATGGACTTGGGCTTGGAGAAGTCCATAAGGGATAAATTAATTAATTAAATCAATTAATTAAATATCCATATAGGATATGGATATAGGCATATTTAATTAAGGTCTATATTAGGTATGGATAAGAGCTTAATTAAACTAACTAATTAAGGGCCCATATTAATTATTATTAAGGCCAAATTAATTAATTAATTAAAAAAGCCCACTAGAGTTTTAGTAATCCCATAAGGAGAAAGATAGTGGCTAACATAAATACTTCCTTATAAAGGAAAAATAGACACTCTTGCAATAAGGAGATTTTAGCCACACCACCTTCAAACTCCTCTTTTCATAGTCCAATTCCCTAGTCTAGCACACAAGGGATTTCGACCACCCTATAGCTCTTTCTCTTGAGTTTTTTTTTCTTGTTTTCTTGTGTGGAATATCAATAGAGATAATTCTAATTTGGATTGTTATGGTTTACTACAACCCATCTTGAAGGAAAGTGGCATAAATTCAAGAGAAGTTTTTCAGTAACAAGGTAATATGATTTCCTCCTCTAGCTAGGTAATAATCAAAATTAAATTACATGTGTTGATCCTTTACTTCGATCTTCATTTACTTTTGCTACTTATATATATATGATACATGAGAAAACCCAACACTCTTGAATCAAGACTATCCGAGATGGAATGGGTAAAGGCACAGTATGAACAATGGCTTAACTTGAAGAGAGGAGGTTATAGTTGTTGTATCACAATGAGCTGCACCAAAATCGGATAGCTAGAGCCTATAATAAGAGGTTGATGGGAAAGAAGATAAAAATTAGGGACATGGTGCTGAAATTGTGCAAGCAAATGTTCAAAGCCCTAGGGGCAAGTTCAGGCCTAATTAGGAAGGCCCTTATTTGGTAATGGAGGCTATGAAGGGGTAAGCTGTTAAGATTTCATGCTTGGATGGGAATGGATTCTCAAAGTCAATGAACTTAGACTGTTTAAAGCCTTTTTATGTTTGATTATGATGACTATCTTCTAAACTATTCTAGCATTTAATAATATTAATGTTGCATACGAATTAATTTTATGCTCATTTAAATCATTAGTTATTACGCACTCAATCGCACTCAAACATAAGAAAAAAAAAAGAAAAATGATGACAAATATTACTAAAAGACATCATTCAGTTCATAACAAAAGCAAAACACTTCAACTCTAAGAAATGAGGACAACTGAATAAAGAAGTCATTGACTTGGCAGTTGATTGGTGAACCATTTAGACTAACCCTCATGCAAGTTGTTCAATATCTCTTCTGTTAGCATTGGGAACTCGAAGTCAAAAGTAAGCCAAAGATAATTTGTACACATCCTATATTGGTAAGCAAGACAACAAAGAACATAATAGGTTCCTCTTTGTAATATTGCTAAAGGGATATACGACAAATGTGTGCGATTGGTTACATCAATAATCCTTCACTAGGGAATTAGCCAACAAAAATTGTACAGACACCTTGACAAAAGCCATTCAACAAAATCTTCATGGCAGTTAGCAACTTAAATGATCCGTCGGGATGAGTGATGTCGAGGTTGGTAGCTTGAAGGCTTAACTATTGAAGGGGTTGCCAGGCTTAACCTTTCTTGAAGCCAAATCTAAAGTAGAAGAGGACTGCCTTGAAATATGTGCAAACCAAGGCTAAGTTCATCTAGTTTGATCATGGTCTCTACTAAAATCAAGGGGCATAGACCCTTAATTTTGGACCTAATCCCATTCGTCCCTAGTTAAAAGGGAATTATATTAAGTCTAAAGGTTTAAATCAGTCTAAAATAATTTTAAAAGCCTAAAATAGTCAGGTACAATATTAGAATACCAAAACAAGTCATCCCAGGGGCCTTGAGTCTTGAGTTTATGTGTTAAGCAGTTTTAGTTAACTTCCAATTCAAAATCTGATCGGATTAGCTTCGGGAGTTTTTAAATTCAAGGTAAAAAACCTAATATGTTTGGATATAAATACAGGATTTAAAGAACTTTGAGGGGCTAGTAACAATCATCAATTAGCACAAAGCATTAGCATCCATAGTAGATCAAAAGACAGAGAGTTAGCAACACAAACACTACACCACACACAGGCAGCATCACACTGTCTTTATCTTTGCTAGGCTAGAGTTAACAATTGGTGCAGGTAGTAGCTTAGAATCAACAAATAATTTGGTGGAGCCTTCAACGCAGGTTTTTTTTTTCTGAACTCTTTAAAGCAATAACAAGTTTCGTTTGTTAATATTATGAAATTCATGCTTTATGTGGTTTTGCTTGAATATGTTCAATAAGGTTTTATTTGATAATACAATCAATTGATACTTATTAAACACATCCAGTAGCCATATCCCATGCAATTATTTATCAGGAATCCATGTTAAAGTGGCCTTAAAAGTTTTACAATAATCATATTTTTATAAGACCATAATCTATTTCTTAATTTCCCAAAACCCTAAACTATTTTCTAATCTCCAAACCCTAATTTGTAAACTATTTTCTAATATCCAGGAAACCTAACTTGGTGTCTCCACAAGCTCACATTAAACTTATACAAGGTTTGAGTATCTTCCTCACAACCCCAATAAGAGTTTTTCCAGGCTCACTTTAAAACCTAAGTGTTTCTAAGCTCACACTCAAACATACAATGGTGTTCAAAGCTCACACCCAACACTCAATCAATACAAAATGTAGTTTTTATTATAAAGAATTGAAAGTGGTTTTCCTTAGCTATTCAAATTACAATTACTCTCAAATAAGAGGTTTCTAAAGGTATTTATAGCTATTAGGACTTGAACTAACAATTTGAAATGGTGTCCAACATGTTTGATTCTTATCCTTCACTTAAATTGTTAGCCAGAGCAATTTTATGATTGAAACAAGTATTTCCCGGTCATACCATGAATGGTGTGGTTGGAATAACACTAGTCTGGTTGAAAGATTTCAATTTCTGATAGACGCACCTCCAACAGTTGGTAAATGTTGCTTCCACCAATTGAGTGGGATCATAATGGAGATAAATTCAAAAGGTTTGGCTAGCATTTTGTTTGGTCCAGTCGTAATGTTTGTGGTATGCTCAATTTCTGAGAGAACCATTCACCATGAACCTCATTGGAAAATTTTGCATTTTTGTTCCCTGCAAAGGTCCTATTGGACTATAATGATGGCGGTCGAGATTCTTGCATTCTGGTGAAAAACTAATCATCCTTTTGATCATAAACCTTACTGTGATGAATTTCATCTTCAATAACCCTTTAGTCTCGTAGGTATGATTAATGGTCCAATTAGGCTTTTCAATATTTCTCCAAAAATTAAGTTCTTGCAATATGTAACTTGGTACAAAATTTAGTGTCATTCAATTTAATTGCCTAAGATGAAAAATAGAGCAGTAAGAATCTCCCGCTTTTTGACTTTGGCAATTGAATTGAATTGATAACAAGATTAAAGAATTTTGCATGAAATGTTTTATTAGTTTATGCTCCCTCTTAATGCATGCTATGCTATTTGCTATGATGTTTATTTTGTTTATTTTCTCCCCCTTAATACATGCTTTCAATTAGGTTTAAAGTCATTTTATCAATTCAATATATTCTCCTCCTTTGACAAAGGAAAAGCAAATAACTACGGAAATAAATAACCAAGATAAGTAGGAAATGTATTAACCAAATTTAGACAAATAACAATTAACCAAAGAATTATGATCTTGTTACATAGAGTGCACATAAGCAAACATGTCATATAAGAAAAAAATTAACAAAGTAGGAAAAATTAATCTTCATCAATATCTCCTTCATTCTCTTTATCTCATTCTTCTTCACCTCCTTCTCCTTCTCCACTTTCTTCCATGTAAGTGTTAGCCTCTTCACCTTCACCTTCACCTTCATGAGGAAAATAACCTTGGAGATACATATAAGTCCTATTATCATCTTTAATGCACTTTACATGTTTGAGGTAACCAATATTATATGGATTTTATTGTGGAATAATGGGGGTTGGAAAGTGTGGCTTTGTTGGTTGGTATTAATGCATCAACATATTTGGCAATTTGAATTATTTGTGAGGAAAGAAGGATTGTTCCAGCTTTGGTTTTCCTAATGTAAAGAAAGGTATCAATTAGGAATTTTTCAGTTTGGATGGGTTGACCTCTAAAAAGGCAGAAAAGGAAGAGAAGATCTTTTTATGCAACCTTTTCATTACTCTCTCCCCTTGCACCAATTGCGTAGGTGACTATTCTATGCAACATCTAGTAGGTTAGGGTCCTAAGATTTTTGGCATTGGATTGTTTGTGATGTTCGATTTCAATAGAAATTTTCGTCCAAAATTCTTTTTGAACATTGTTGGTGAAAATTTCATTAGAGATATGTGAAATACCTTCCAATTGGAAACCCCATATGGATGAGAGTTCTTCAAAGGTAAGACCATACTCTTAGTTAAATAATCTAAAGGATATGCCATAGTAGCATAAAGGATTTGTGCTCTTGTTGCTAACAATTAAGGTTGCTAGAAATTCCTTTATCAAGGATTCCCAACCAAGATCATCAAGCTCAAGAAACACAAACTTTTCCCAACCAAAGGTTTGGAGACAACCTCTAACATCATTTTCAATCCTTAAAGATTCAAGGGTCAAGGTAAAGAAGAGATGGTTTGGTTCTACAATTTTGACTTTAATGATGGTATACCTTTGTCTTTTCTTCTTCATCCTTGAATCTTATCTTATGGCTTCTCTTTGGGACTTCTTCTTATTGAGAAGAGGCAACAATTCCCTTACCTTTTTCAGTTCTTGATGCCTTTATTTTGTGTTCTTTGGGAGCCATATGAGTTTAATTGAGAAAGTAAATAAATGAATGAAGAAGTTTTAAGAGTGTTTGTGTGTTTTGAGTGTTTGAGTGTTTAGAATTTGATAAAAAAAATTGCAAACACTGATATTGGGGGGATATATAGTGTTTTGGTTGAAAACTAGCAGTTTATAGATGTTGGAGGGGGGTGAGATGCACTTTTTGAATGAGTTCCAATGGCTAGAAAATTTTGAATTTAGAACAAAGGTCCAATCAGACTCATAAGAATCCGGTGGTGAATTTCAAAAAATGTTAGAAGTCTGGTCATACTTTGTTGATTCCGAACAGTATATAAGAATTAAGCACAATGTTAAAAAAAATTGAATTTTCCCAGTTGGACCAATGAAAGTATGACCATATTTTCATGAAAGGATTAAGAGAAAGGACGTTTACAAAAGCATGGTCAAACTATTTGTGATCTGATCAGGAAATACCAAAAAATTGAGAAATTTGAGGAAATTTTTGTAATTTAATTTGGAACATTAGAGTAATATAAAAAAATGGTTATAATTGAACAAATTTATCAATTACTTGAAGGGTTAATATAAGGTGGAACCATCTATCATACTTATATGTTGTTTGATGAAGTTTAACCATTCCTCATTTAATGATTTAGTAAAGATGTCCGCAAGTTGATTTTAAGTATCAATACATTCTAAAATTACATTTTGGTTTTGAATATTGTCTCTTAGAAAATGATGTCTAATGTCTATATATTTTTATCTAGAGTATTGAATTGGATTTTGGATAAATTAATTGCACTTGCATTATCACATTTTATAGGAATAGGATCAAACACTTATCCATAATCAAGCAATTATTGCTTTATCCAAAAAAATTATGTGGAACAAAAACATGTAACAACATATTCGGCTTCCACTTTAGATAGAGCAACCGACACTTATTTCTTGCTAAAAAAGAAACTAGGCAATCACTAAGAAAATGGCATACTTCGGTCGTGCTTTTTCTATCTAATATGCTATCGGCATAGTCCGCATCTAAAAAACCTAAAATGTCAAATGATGTATTCTTAGGATACCAAAGGCCTAAATGCAATGTTCCACTTAAGCATTTCAAAATTCTTTTAGTGGCATTTAAATATGATTCTCTATGACAATATTGAAATGTAGCACATAAACTTACACTATACATTATATCAGGTCTATAAATGGTTAAGTAAAGAAGTGATCTGATAATACCTCGATATTTCTTCTCATAAAACTTTTTACCACTTTCATCTTTGTCTAACATCAAGGATGAGCTCATTGGAGTTTTGCTAGCTTTGCAACCATCCATGCCAAACTTCTTGAGAAGTTCCTTTATGTACTTGGAATGGTTAATGAAGATAACATCCTTGTATTATTTGACTTGTAAACCAAGGAAGAATTTAAGTTCACCTATCATACTCATTTCAAATTTCCTCGTCATATAAGAAGCAAAGTCTTTGCACAAAGATTCATTAGTCGCACCAAATAAATGTCATCAACATAAATTTGTACAATCAAAATGTTATGTAATTTTCTTTTGACGAATAATGTAGTTTCAACTTTACCTTTTGCAAAACCATTTTCCAAGAAATATTACTAAGTCTATCATACCAAGCTCTTAGAGCTTATTTTAGACCATACAATGCCTTGGTAAACTTAAAGAGATGATTTGGAAATTGATAATCTTCAAAACTAGGAGGTTATTCAACATAGACTTCTTCATTAATAAAAACCATTTTAAAAAATACACTTTTAACATCCGTTTGGAAAAGTTTGAAATTCATATGACATGTAAATGAAAGTGAAATTCTAATAGCTTCTAATATAGCCACGAGAGTGAAAGTCTCATCATAATCAATGCCTTTCCCATGGTTATAGCCTTTGGCCACCAATCTAATTTTGTTTCTAGTAATGAGATTATCCTCATCAATTTTGTTCCTATACACCCAATTACAACTAATAATTGGATGATCCTTGGGTCTAGGGACAAGCTCCTATACTTTGTTTCTCTCAAATTGGTTGAGTTCATCTTACATGGCAATCACCCAACATTCATCACTAAAAGCCTCCTCAATAGTCCTTAGCTCAATTTGAGAAACAAATGCAACATTAGAATCTAAATATTTAAGTTTTGAACTAGTAGATATTCCCTTTGAAGTGTCACCAATGATGAGTTCTTTGGGATGGTCCTTTTGATAATGCCACTCTTTGGGCAGTTATTGAGTCTCTTCATGTTCCACAATATGTTCTAGCTCATCATTGTTCTCCTTTTGATCATTATTTATCTCAAGATCTTCAAGCGTACATATATCATCATCAAGAACAATACCTTTCCCATGACCAAGCTTAAATTATTCATCAAAGATATTATGCATTAATTCTTCAACAACTAAAGTTCTCCTATTAAACACTCTATATATGCTTTACTAAAAGATGAATACCTTAGGAATATTCATTCATCCAATTTGGATGAGAATTTTTCAAGATTATCCTTGGTGTTTAATAAGAAGCATTTGCATCCAAATAATCTAAGGTATAAAATTTTGGGTTTTCTTCCATTCCATAGCTCATAAAAAGTTTTATTTAATAAAGGTCTTTTAAAGACACAATTTGTAATATAACAAGTGATATTAACAGCTTCCATCCAAAAGTAAGAAGATAAATTATACTCATTAAGCATTGTTCTAACCATCTCAGCCAAATTACTATTTTTCCTTTCAACCACACCAGTTTGTTATGGTGTTCTAAGAGCTAAAAATTCTATGAAACTCCAAGTTCATCGCAAAAGTTTTTAAAGTTTTCATTTTCAATTTTTTTTTACCATGATCACTTCTAATAGATGCGATCATATAATCTTTTTCATTTTGAACTCTTTTTGCAAAATTTTTGAAATGATTAAAGGCTTCATTCTTTTAAGCTAAAAAATTAACCCATGTAAACCTTGAGTAATCATCAACAAGCATAAATGCATAGAATTTATCTCCTAGACTAGCAACTCTATTAAGACCGAACAAATCTAAATGAATCAATTCTAAAGGTCTAGAAGTACTTACTACATTCTTGGGTTTGAAAGAGCTCTTGTCTTGTTTTCCAAGTTGACATGGTTCACACACCTTATCTTTGTGGAATATTATTTTAGGAAGACCGTCCATAAGTTCTTGTTTGCAGAAGCATTGGAGTTGGTCCATATTTACATGTCCCAATCTTCTATTCCAAAGCCAAGCATCATTGCTAATAGTGACTAAACATTCAAAAGCATTGTTAGAGTGTAGGTCAATTTTGTAAGTGTTGCTAATTCTAGTTCCATTGAATGCAATTTCACCACTAGAAGAAGTAATTTTGCATCCTTTAGAATTAAAATTGACATTATATCCTTTGGCAAACAATTGACTAATATTGAGTAAGTTATGTTTCAAACCATCAACCAGCCACACATCATCAATCATGTTTTTACCAAGAAAACTAATAGAACCAATGCCTATGATTTTTCCTTTAGTATTATTTCTAATTACCACATTACCTTCTTGCTTGTAAGTACGTCCAACGGTTGGTACAGCAGGCTTCAACCAATTGAGTGGGATCATAATGGATATAAATTCAAAAGGTTTGGTTGGCATTTTGTTTGGGTTGGTTGTAATGTTTGTGGTATGCTAAATTTCTGAGAGTACCATTCACCTTGGACCTCACTAGAAGGTTTTGCATTTTTGTTCCCTGCAAAGGTCCAATCGGGATTCTTGTGTTTTGGAAAAAAATTGAGCATCCTTTTGATTGTGAACCCTACTGTGATGAATTTCATCTTCAACAAGCCTTAGGTCTGGTCGGTATGATCAATGGTCCAATTGGGCTTTTCAATATTTCTTCAAAAATTAAGTTCCTACAAAATGTAACTTGGTACAAAGTTTAATGTCATTCAATTTAATTGCCTAAGATAAAAAATAGAGTAGTTTGTCTAAAATGGATTAAGCACCCAAGCTAGCTAAGGAAGCTAACTTTAGGCAGTTCTTGCTAAGGAAGCTTGAAACTTTTACTTTTAAGAAGAAAAGAGGGAGAAAGAGAAAGACAACTAGTAATTAGGTTTGCTTGGCTGGTCGATCCATGTGTCTTGGAAGCTAGAGGAGGCTCACTATTTATAGTGAAGTCAAGAGGGAGTGAAAATGATCATTTTTTGATGTGGGATTAAGATAGGCTATTTATAGCCAAGCTTTGGAGTACAAAGGTCGTAACTTTTAGATGTGGCATTACAACTTAGATATGGAGACTAGGCCAGCTAGGTGACACTTAAACAGCGCTTGCTGTGTTGGCCAAGCAGCACCAATCATTGGGTAGGTGATGCCAGCCGCTATATGAGCAGCAATGGTCATCGGATGTGCAGTTAGTGCCCAAGGCACGATGGCCTGCAGTGGCCACCTACTGCCTAGCCACCACTTAGGTGTGGTGGCTGTGGGCCTGACTGCCGCCTACGCATTAGTAGCCTCTTATAGCTCCTGACTTTAAATGGTCCTTTGTGAGCCATCAGATGTCTAATTTGAGTGATTCTTATTTTATTGGATTCATTATCACTTGAGCTTGCATTTAGGGGGGAAATTGAGAATTTTTCATCATGTCCAAAATTGAGGGATTTCGAGCCCATTTTGGGCTGGTCTGGGCCCGTTTTGCTCCGTCTGAAATTTGATTTGTGTGATTCTAACTTTTTTGGAACTGTGATCATATGCACATCAATGTAGGTGCAAATATTAGGGGTTCATAGCTGCCCCTATCATGGTTTCTTGGTTTGAAAAGTAACCATGATGTTGTGAACACGACGACTTGGATATAAGATGTCATGTCATGTAATGAGATGATTGTTCACTCTAGGATGCTTAGGATGGTCCATTCTATGGTTGTCTTAGAATGTCTATATAAACCAATCCTAATAGGATAAGGGAAGGCCCATTTAGGTTTGACCAAAGATGTCTATACAATCCTATCTTAAAGTGGTAACAGAAGACCCATTCTCGGTTTGACCTAAAATGTTTATATAAACCTAACATAAAGAGGTAAGGAAATGCCTATTCTAGGTCTTGACCTAAAATATCTATGTATACCTACCTTAATGGGGGTAAGGGAGGCCCATTCTAGGTTTTGACCTAAAATGTCTATGTAAACCTACCTGAGATTGGGTCTTTACCCTTAAAAAGTGGATCTTTATCCTTTAGAGATCGGGTCTTTACCTTTAAAACATGGATCTTTATCCATTGGAGATTTGGTCCTTACCCTTAAAATATGTATCTTTATCCATTGGAGATCGGGATTTTACCCTTAAAAAATAGATGTTTATCCATTGAAAATCATGTCTTTACACTTAAAAATGGATCTTTATCCATTTAAAATTAGGTCATTACCCTTAAAATGTGGATCTTCATCATTTGGACTTCGGGTCTTCACCCTTTAAATTGGATCTTCATCCTTTGGACTTTGGGTCTTCACCCTTTAAAATGAATCTTCATCCTTGGCATCAGGTCTTCACCTTTTAAAATGGATAGTCAACTTGGAGATCAGGTTTTCACCCTTTAAAATGGATCTTCATCCTTTGGACTTCAGGTCTTCACCCTTTAAATTGGATTTTTATCCTTTTGGACATTTGTCCTATATTAGCTTCAGCTCTTCTAGCTAGACTGATCTTTTATCTTTTGCATCATCATTCTTTTGGGTTCTTACTTTCTTCTTATTTTAAATATTGAAAGTGAGTCTGAAAATATTTTGTAAAAGTATAAACTCAAAAATTGAAAGGAGAAACTTTGCCCTCTGTGCAGGCTCAAACAAATGATTTTTTTCCCATTCAGGCTCTAATTGATATTTATATTTTGTTTGGATGCTTTTCACAAGCTTGCATCTCTTCTTTCTTTTCCAAAATGACTGGATCTTTCGCAAGCAATGGGCCTTCCATGCCCCCTGACTCAATATCTGCTTCATCTTTGTTTCATAGAGCTTTTGTTGTTCACTTTGACAAAGAATAGGAACACAAGACAAAAATGTTGTGTGATATGCTTATGTATACATGATATACATGGATGATACTTACAGTGATTCCATCGACTCATAGACTAAGGTGATCAGCCAAAGTGTTTTCATTGGTTCCCTCCAGATACTCGTTCAGGTCTTGTATTGGAATGACAAAGGCTTCGCATTTATGGCTTTTATCTTCAAGATCTTGAAAACATGAGTAGTGGAGGCCCCAACCAGTGGAGATACATCCATTTCAAATTATGATTCAGCACGTCAATTGGTAGCTTCTTCATAACCTTGTCAATAATCATTTACTTTGCCCAATGTGTCCTTTGAGGTTTGACGGTCCAACATACTTCCCTTAACTTGAAGATTTATGCAACGAGAAAATAGTTTCTTTTAAATCAAATATTGACTTTGTTAAATCAATGTCACTATACCTCAGAACTCGATTTTTCAAATTAACATATCTATAATATGACAACCCTAGTTACTGTACTAAACTCAGGAATTATTTCTATTTGAAGAATTGTTGCACTTCAGATAGGCACATACACATCACTTGGCCAAACGTCTCATTGAGTTTAAATATTGTCTATCTCATATGTATGTTTATTCAAACTATCTCCACTAATAGACTCTACCTACCCAGAGAGATCAAGAGGTCTTCAATAAGCTTGAAACAAGGTCTATAAGGTATATGGTTTAAGTGAAGACCATTTTGAGATTGGAGCTGATGTGACACTGCTAACAAATCTTCACACCAAAATCTTCGGTTGGAGCCATAGGCAGCTGGGAGCAATCTTGCTAGACTCCAATTTTCTTCTATCTCCTTGGAAAAATATAGAGCTGATTAAGACGATCTTCATCTTTTTCTTTTGCTTTTGCACAAACTCAAAAACCTTTTTTTTTTTTTACTTTTTTTACTTTTTTTCCCTTTCTTTCTCTTTTTATTTTTCCTTTTTTTTATTTCTCTTTTTTTTTTCCTTTTTGGCTCCAACTCTAAAAGGATTGTTTCGTCTACACCATTCTATGCTTCTGTTTATGGATGAGTGGAGTAGAGTGTGTTTGCTTCAACAAGGATAAATCATGTGTTGCCCTGATATCATCTTAATAAATTGGAGATATTAGGTCCAATATCAGGTGAACTTCAACTACCCATATGGTCTTGAGAACTTCAACTATCCTTATGGTCTTGACTATGCATTCCTTTCTTTGATCTTCTTGCCTCTTCACATTAGTGATCATTAGATTTGTCAAAAGTGTAACAACAGCTCAGGGTAGGTATTTGGACTTATAAGTCAATAAAGAGAAAGTTGAAATTTATGAAAGTTTAAAGGGACAACTAGGTATTGATATTTAATTGGGTGGATACTAGTTGTTGGCCTACAAAACAATGCCTAGATCATCTCTCCCTTAAATAAGCAGAGTTCAATTTCGCCTCAAAAGTTTGTCAAAGCATGTTCTAAGATTGAGTAGGACCTAGACACTCATAATTATATAGGAGCCCTCTCTAAGTAAGCATACACAACTCAATGCTATGGAACAACTCTCTCTCCTAGTAAAGTCATTCAATTCATGATGCATAGATATACTAGTTTATGATTATCTAGCTAGACTCGTCATTGGTTGAGCACCAAAATAAACAAAGACCAATAAAAATAAATTTAATGAAAGTAATTTATTCAAACAATCTTATTTTGAAAAATAAAATTATTCCAGAAAATACCAAAAAAAGAAAATAAAACAAAAACCAAACAAGCCAAGGGAAGTTTGTCGAGTTGGAGTAAAAAAATTCTCCATTTATTTAGACATATCGAGGGCAAGGATTTTTCCATCATCAAAGATTATTGCTTCATCATCCACAGTTAGTTCAAGCTTGCTTAGTAACACATCCTCTTTAGCAGTTTCTCCATCCATATCATGATAAGATGACAAGATAAAACTCTCCTTCAATTCTCCTTCCACCATGAAGGTTTCAAGCGGTGGCGTCCTTCTAAATTTAGGCAGAGGATCATTTTTAGTGTTAGGTTCATCAAGCTCAGGCAGCTTTCCACTGTCAATCAAATCTTGGATCTCATGCCTTAATTGAACACATTTATCTATCTCGTGCCCTTGAGTCTAATGAAATTGATAAAAAGCTTTGGAATAAAAATTTGGAGGTAAAGGATTCGGCAAGGGTCGAGGAGCCAATAGTTGTAGCAAATACATCTTCATTAGATTCTCAAACACCTTTGACAAAGGTTCCCCCAATTCTGACAACTTATGCTTCTTTACTAGTTCAATTGTTGCATTTTTCTCAACACCTCTTCTTTCCCTTTCACTTTGCCTACCGGGGTGGTAGCCACCCTTATTGTTCCACGTAGAAAGCACATGGTTCAACTAGTCTTGTAGAATAGGGATTGACCACTCATTTTTTATTCGATCTCTATTAGTGGATCTGTTCCTTGTAAATGTTGCCTTTCCCTTCTTCTTTACATCAATGGGAGATGCCTCATTAGCATTGTTGATGGTCTCCAAAATTTCAAGCAACTGATCTCGTAGCTTGGCCATCCTAGCTTTGACAACTTCATCGACTATATCCCTCAGCTAGTTTGCATCCATCCTCCCAATGAAGCACTTGAATCAAAATGCTTTTTGAACTGTTGTACTCTAGGTCTATGAGTCAGAAAGGATCAATGCCATGTAATGCAATGCTTGTATGCATGTATGCACACATAACAAACAAACAAAGATAATTAGGACGTCCCTTCCAACCTTATAACTTCCACACACAAATGAGGAGTCTCTTTTACTAGGTATATAGTCAACAAAAAATCAACATGGGATATTTTATTTCTCAAAAAATTTCCTTGAATGATTTTAACGAATAGTTATACTTTCAAACATGGAAATCAGTTCATGATAATTCCCGTTAATTAGGCTTTAATCCATCGGGCCAACTAAAAATAGCTTTTAAGGGATCAAAACTAAATTAAAAGATTTATCATAAATAGATTTCCCATTTTGTAAAAAATAACTAATGGTTCATGCTTCAAACAAGCCCATGATTAATGCATCCTAGTGTAAGCTAGGCCCATAATTGATTTTACGTATTCTATAATTGACCTAAATATTTGTAAGCCCATTGAAAAAGGTTTATTTAAATGATTTTGTTTTAAAACCCATTGTAAAAAGATTTATTTGAAAGTGAATTTGAGGCTTTGAGCTTGGGCCTTGAGGTGAAAAATATTTTTTTATTTCAAAGCCCATTGTGAAAAGATTTGTTTAAAAATAGATTTTGGGCTTTGAACTTGGGCCATGAGGTAAAACGAATTTTTGTTAGAAAAGGTTTTCGTACCAAAGACCATCTTGAAAAATTTTTAAAATAATATTGACCTCTTGGGCTTAACAAATTATTTTGGGTTTACAATAGAATTATGTCATATTAGGAATGCAACAAACCAAATAAGCCATGATTTAGACCAAGATAAATTAACCATAATAAAACAACAAGCATTTGGGGTAAAAAAAACTAAGAAAAACAAGCATTTGGTTAAAATTCTTAGGTTCCCATAGCAAGTATATACCACGTGGCATAAGGCTATGAGTGGTTATACCATGCTCTATCTCCATACCTTGAGTGAAACTATGGAATCCCTTATATAACACAACACGAGTTGCACGAGCGTCCTAACTCACGCACATAATGCAATCTAAATGATGCAATAGACAATATCATAATAAGAAAGAATAAAATAATATAAAGACTAACGGAATCAACTTCTCTTATTCCCTGTGGAGTCATCACTGTGAGCGGGGATTTTAGCCCCCCTCCCATGTGGAATATTTCTTGCGACTTTGGTACTGTTAGGCTCAGGGCCTTAGAGAACACGTGCCTAAACCTAGAGAAAATAGAGTCTCCACCTAGACGGGCCAAAAAAAAAAAGAAAGGAGTGGATAACTGGATTCCTAAGAAATCCCCAACCCCCTAATGGGTTTGAAAAGTTGGGTACGTGTGGGGAAGGTGAGAATGACCCAGCACCCCACAACACCCAGTTCATTGGAATGGCCTCTTTTTTACATCTAAATATTATAGAATTCTTAATTATTATGATAAAATTCATACTACATGTGATAATTAAAATAAAAGTATAATTGTATTAATAATTAAAATAATATTCAAACAAAGCAAATAAATGGACACACATCCGAGTATGGAAACATGTCCTTAAATCATCCAATATCTAAAACTAAATAAGACACCCACCAAAAGGTGGAAACGCATCTTTTACATTGGTCCCAAAACTTGAAATATATTAAATTACATGATTAAAAAAATGAGGCACCCACAAAGTGAAAACGTGCATTTTACAATTCAAGAAATTAAATAAATAATTAAGCGAAATTAAATCATTCAAGTGCAATAATTAAAATAAAATATCCACCATAAGTAAAATAAATCATTCATTATATAACAAATAGCAAACCAAATAAACAATTAAAACTGAAATTTAATTCACTAAGTAAATAAAATTAGGGTTTGAGATTTGGAATTTAAGATTTTAGGTCCTGAGGATTATGGTTACTGAGTTAGGAAATAAATTAAGGTTTTGGAAAAACAATTAGGGTTTTGGGATTTAATGAAATAGTGTAAGGTTTTGGACAAAAAAAGTTTAGGGCTTTGAGTTTTAACAAAATAATTTAGGATTTTTAGGGTTATTTAGCCACTGGATATTAGGGTTTAAGGATTTTAAGACTCCTTAGATAAGAGTTTAAGGATTTAATGAATTAAGCCTTGGTTTATAAAACATATAATTCAGATTTAATAATTTATGCTACTAGAAAAATTAATGTCAAAACACATCAATGAAACATGTAAAAGAAAGCATGTTATGGCTATTGTGAATATAAAAAATTATTGGTAGAGACCAAACCTTCGTTGATGGTTCCACCAAAACTAATAATTGATTATGGCTGAACAAAAGCAAAAGATAGTGTGTCTACCTTTGATGAATTTGATGGTTGATGAACGTTGTTGGTTGCTTACTCCTTGATTGTTAATTGTTGCTCCAATTTTTCTGATCTCTGTTGAAGTATTAAAGCTTATTATTTATAAGCAAAATCAGGCATAACCATAACCTAATCTTCCTAATCTTCCTTGGCTCATGTCAAATTTTGCCCTCCAAGTCAATATGAACCATGGTTCAAGTCGCCTGAGGCCTTGCCGACTTAAAATCGGTTTAAAAATACTTTAATTAGACCAAATAATTAAATTTGAATCCAATAAATTAACCTTGGACATTCAAAATATTAATCTTTTGAATGTATGCCCTTTGAAACTGAATTGAGCCATTTAAAAGTTATAAGTTAGGTTTAAATTTTTTTAAAGTCGGTCTGAATTTAGTTTGGCATCCTTTAATTAAGGTCATAGTGAATTACAGTCAAAATTAAGGGTCTACACTACCCTAATGGGAATAAGGGAAGACCTAAAATGTCTCTGAAAACCTTATTCCTAGATGCTTATACTACCAATTATTTTTTGGTCTTATGTTAATCACTCTACGATGATTTTGCCATCTTGGTTACTTAACCGAGGTTTTAGTTCTAGGGCATTTACCTAGAATATATTTAAACTGGATTATAAGGCTTTTAGCCTTGGATGATAATTTTAGGGTCCTTGCCCAAGATTATTTTGAAAGTTGCATTATAAGGTGTTGGCATTTGTTGTGCTCTAGGGTGCTGACCTAAAATAGGTTGAAAGTTGGTGTAGACTCTTAATTTTTTATCAAGTCAATTCTAATATTTTAAAATAAGTCCGAAATAATTTTTGTAGTATTTATTATTTATTTTAATATAATATTTATTTTAATTATTTATTTATTATTTATTTTATTTATTATTTATTTTTAATAATATAATTAAATATAATATATATATAATAAAAAAAATCAGACGGATCGGCGAGCAATGAGCGGTCGCGCTGCCGCACGACAAGCAATTTGCCGCAAGCCTTGACCTGCGGTGAAATGTGGCACACCCCGCAGCATTCCGTGCTTGCTCAGCCCAGCTCGCATGCCAGCAACCCAATTCCTCGCAACAATTGGCCAGCAGCCCGCGCCTGCTACCAATTTCTCCAAAATCCTTATTTAGCTTGATTTTAATTTATTTTCCTTAACAGTCTATTATTTCCTTAAGCCAATAGTATTAGGTTTTTATTTTCTTATAAATATCATGGTTAAACAATTAAGAGGGGAGGACTTTTGCTTGTGACTTAGACTTTTTCTTTCGGCTTGGACTTTCAATTTTCTTTAGATCAAAGGACTTTTGAATTTTCGGACAGGACTTTTTGATTTTCTTGAGAGGAGCAACAACTATTGGACAATCTTGAGCAAGAGTAGCATACTTTGGATTGAGGCAGAGAATGAAACAACGAATTAATTCTAAATTATTATCAAACAGGGACGAAAGATATCAAACATAGTCAAGGCAGTGGCAAACTCTCACTGTCTTGATTTCCTTCCAACCAAGAAGAACAAATTAGGTGCAAGCAAATACTTTGCATCAACGTTTAATTATTAGTGGAGTCAACAAATGAACATATGTCTATAAATTTAAATTTATTTAAATACATCAAATTAAGTTTTGTTGATTATTCATATCTTTCATGCAAAGCTAATATTATAGTTTCATAAAAATCCCAAAACCTATTTTCTAAATCTTAAACCGTAAAATCTTAATTTTCAACAGAAAAACCTATAATCCTAAAGACCAATTTTCAAAGGAAAAGAGCGGGATCGCCATATGGGCTTATTGAAGGGGTCAATATTTATTTGTGTATTATAAGTCTTTGTGTTTAAATGCTTTTATTTTAAATCCTAATTTAATTATTAAAATTCTATAAACCTTAATTTAAGTTGTAAACCCTAAACTTATACTTTTATTGCTTTATTTAGTTTTAGATTTGATTGTGTAGTTTATTATATATTTTAATGATTGATTTATTTGATTTCAATGTTTGATTTGTTTAATTTATCATGGATGAATATTTTCTTTATTATTAATTATTTACTAAAATTGTAAGAGGCATGTTTCCATAATTAGGTACCTCATTAATTAATTTTCATGTAATTTAAATTATTTTCATATTTTGGGATTAATGTAAAGGATACGTTTCCACCTTTTTGGTGGGTGTCCTATTTAATTTTAGACATTGGACGATGTAAGGACATATTTTCATCCTCGGATGGGTGTCCATTTATTAATTTTATTTGAACATTCCTATGATTTTTAATAAAATATTTATTTATTCTTATGATTGCTTGTAGTATGGATAATATCGTTATATTTAAGAATTTTATAATATTAAGACCTGAAAAGGAGGTCGGTTCCGATGAGCCGAGGGCTGTGGGGGTGCTGGGCCATTTCTCACCTTCCCCACATATACCCAACTTTCCGAACCTATTAGGGGGTTGGGGATTTCTTAGAAATCAAGTCATCCACCCCTTTCTATTTTTCCAAACTCATCCTAGTGGCGACTCTATTTTCTTTGGGTTTAGGCTCGTGTTCTCTATGGCCTCGAGTCTAATAGTGCCGAAGTCTCAAGAACCATTCCACATGGGAGTGGGAGTGAAAATCCCCTCTCACAGTTGGATTCTACAATTTCATTACCAATAATAGATCTTAAAGGATGGATTTACAAGGTGCTAACCTTGAATACATGTGAAGGATGAGCTCTAGGTTTTTTAACTTTGAATTTGTTTGATAACTTGACTCTAGGGCTCGTGCCTAGGATGACGATTAGGGAATGATAAGCGTATAGTTAATAATATTTTTGCCCCTATTTCTTAGTATATTTATTGTCAAATTGAGTTTAATTTGTTTGTTCAAGTATTTATTAGGGTTAATTCCAGGAACCATTTACACATTGGGACCTTATGGTTGTTTAGGCCGAAATCACGAATGAAATATAAGGAAAAGAGCTATTTTGGGAAAATTCTTCAAGTGACATGCACAATGACATGGGCATATCAATGGTCATGTCATTCAACTACTTTACAGAAGCTTTGACACTCCCAGGACATGGGTGTGTCACTTGCCTGCCATTGATCCTGCCATACAGAAGATGTGTAATATCCTAAAGTATACCCTAAAAGTGTTGGGGTTATTGTTGTATTTGAATTCAATGTGTGTATTGAAGGGAAAGAGAAAAGAAGTGAAGAGAAGATTTGGGAAATATAAATGCAATATATATGACATATACATATACTTACATATACATCACATATACATGATATATATAATGGTGTAGGAAAAGTGAGTTATATATATATATATATGTGATTAATAATAATGATAATAAGGACAAAAAGAAAAAGAAGAAGAAAGTCAAAAGAAATGGTGTGTGGTGGAGATTTAATTGTATTAATATTATTAATATTATTATTATTATTGTTATTATTATTATTATTATTATATATATATATGATAAGAATGAAAGAAAGAACGAGATCTTTCTTTCTTCTTCTTCTCCTTCGTCTTCTTTTTCTTAGTGAACAAGAGAGAGAGAGAGAGAGAGAGAGAGAAGCTAGAGATAGAAAGATGAGTTTGCTTCTAATTACACCAAAGATTGAGGATATCAAGAGATTTGCAAGTGGAGTTGAAGATTTGGCAAGCTATTCATGTAAGTACTTACCTTTTTAGTTGATTTTATTGATTATGTATATATAAATCTTTCTCTTCTTGTTTTGGATTTCTTTTGGATTGAGGTTATGATTGGTGTATAAGATGATGGAAATGAAAGATTGAAGTATGTAATTGTGTTAAATTGATAGTTAAGTGATGATATTGGGGTAATTGTGAAGATGGTGATGAATTGTTGAGTTAGAGTTTAGTATGAATAAATTGGTATTTGGAATAATTGATTATAGTGATGTATATATATATATTGATTATTATGATGATATAATGAAGATATATAAATGTTAAAGTGATAGGGAATTGATAAATATGATTAAAGATGATGATTAAAAGGGTTGTGGTATGAATTTTGAAGGGCTTGGTCTTTAAATACTTGAAGGACACGGCCAAGATATGAGAGACACGGCCAAGTTAGGGCAAACTTGGCCGTGTTGGATGATTTTTGGAAAGACACGGCCACTGGCTTGGCCGTGTCCCTTGACTGTGTTTGCCACTGCCTATTTTATGTTGAGAGACACGGCCGTGTCCCTTGCCCGTGTCTGCCTCGGATGATTTGGTGTTGAGTGACACGGCCACAAGCTTGGCCGTGTCCCTTGAGTGTGTTTGCTACTGAATGTTTGTGTTAAGAGACACGGCCACAAGCTTGGCCGTGTCCCATGAGGGTGTTTGATATTGTGCTTGTTATTTGCTCTTACATGGTTGGATCCTCCAAATGTCTTCTTGTATCTATATTTTAAATATACTTAAAACAAAGATGACCTAAACAAATGTGTATTGAGGATTCCAAATCTATGAATAAGGTAAATTATATATGTGTACATCAATGATGATATTATATGAACAATGTTATGTCTTATGCATTGTGAACTTTGAGAATTGTAATGTTTGATATGAATAATGTAGTTGTGGTGTTATATCAATGATATTATATATACAATGTGAAGGATATGATGAAGTATGTGGTTATATACAATTGAATAATGAAATATTATAATATGTTTTGAGACATAATATGAAATGAAGCCATTGTTATTGACTATGAGGATTCAAATGAAATGTGAAGCCATTGTTATTGGCTATGATGTGGATTGAAATATGATGTGAAGCCATTGTGATTGGCTGTAGTGATTCAAATGAGATGTCAAGCCATTGTTATTGGCTACGATAATTCAATTGAGAATGAAATGAAAATGAAAAGATTTTGTGTCTAATATGTTGATTCAATTTTCAGAGTTCTGGATTTGGTGGCATGCCTAGAAAATGTGAAAATGTAACAGTCTTGCCGGGTTGAGGATCTCTTCAATTTGAGTGAATTGAGGTCCAAGAGACTGGGTCTGTTACACTATGTGAATTATTGATACGAAATACATGAAAGGTAACAGTCTTGCCGGGTTGAGGATCTCTTTGCATTGAGATGAATTGAGATCCAAGAGACTGGGTTTGTTACTTGATAAAATATGAAATGTGAATTGTAGTAACAGTCTAGCCGGGTTGAGGATCTCCTCGAGTTTAGCCGGGTTGATGATCCAAGAGACTGGGTCTGTTACGCTATCCATGGATAGAGATATGAGATATATTGCCTACGGGCTTGATCATTGTGATTATGGACCAATGCAGAAACTCTGAACTTTGAATAACATATTAGTGTCTGTTGGGCCCGAGTCTGTCTTTGTTGTCAGTGTGATATTTAAATGTTGAAATAAATTAGAAATGAGATCTATGGTTGCCTTTATTGCAAATGTGATTCATGATTGGTATGATATATAAAATATGTGTGTATTGATATATTGAAAATGAATATGGGTTGAGGAGCCTTGATAAGAAATGAGTTTATGAAAATATAATATGATGTGTAAATGTATATGAATGTGGAACTTGTGAGAATTGTTTTCATGAAGGTTTGGATAAATCATTGAATGGTGACTTGTTGAAATAACGTATATAAATATGTGTATAATTTATGAGATTAGTAGGAATATGTGAAGAATGCATTGAGAAAGGAAAACGGGGTAAGAGAAAGAAAATAAAATATGATGCTAAAAATATGAGGTATGATTCTTTAGTAAGGTATATTTTATTATTATTTGTATTACTAAGCTTTCGGGCTTAGCGCGGTTGTGTAATCGCGCAGGTGGTTGCAGTTGATCTGGAAGTTCAGCTTTTTGCCACGAGAAAGGTATAAGTGTCTCGAGACCAACTAGAAGGTGATGCATACATGTGTGATTTTAAATTATATTGTATTTTTGAGTTAATATATATATTCATATGGATGAATGAAGTTTTGATAAATAAGAATATTGACTTTTGTAAATGTGTTTTAAATTAATGTTCAATTTTATGAATCTGGATAAAGGTTTTCTTTTAATTTGAAACTAAAAGTAACATTCTTATACTTTATATACGTATTGTATGTATACTAGGTATATGTATAGTACTTATATGGAGTATCAGGGTGTTACAAGATGTGATACACCCAGGGACATGGTCGTGTCACTAAACGTGTCCTTAACCCAGCATTGTAGTAGCCATGACACGCCTAAGGACATGGGCATATCACTGCCCATCTCATCAACGTTGAAAAACAACATCATTGGCATGCCTAGAGACATGGCCGTGTCACTAGGCGTGCTAGGCTAAATCTCTGGGCTATAAAAGCTGAACTGAAGTGCGAATTAGGGATTGAGTTTTTATCACTTAGAGTAGACTTTCTTAGAAAGAAAAAGAGTTTTGCAGCTGAGATTGAAGGTGAAGATTCAAGTTAAACAAGATTTAAATAAAGAATCAAAGATTGAAGTGAAGAAACACAAACCATTCATTATGGATTGTTGGAATTCTTTTACTTATTTCTTTTGTTCTGGTTTTCTGGTTATGAATATGAACTAAATCATCTATATCTAGATATTGATGAACTCTAGCTTTATTATATGGATTGAATAGTTCTTATTAAATTAAATCATTTAATTGAGTTGTTTTATCCTTTTGATTCTTAATTTCTTATTTCCAATTGATAATAACATGTTTATTGATTAGTTTCAATTTTCATATTATTGACTTGAGAAAGCTTGATATGAATAAAATTCTCATTAGAATTGAGGGTTGATTGGAGTACTAGAGATAGACTTACAAGATCCTTTGGTTTATAATTCCTTATTCTTATTGCAATATATATTTAATTATGTTTGAGAAGAGATTCCAACATTCTACTTAGTAATTAGGGATTAATTCAATTGAGAGAGGTTTTAGTCTAATTTAGAGGAATGCCAATTCAACTCTATTATTAAATTTAATTGAATTGATATTCATAAATATTTTTATGGCTAGGGTAATTCAATATATGGATAGTATTTTCATTATCAACTCTTTTTGCACAATATTCAATTTTTCTTAACTTTAATTTATTATCTTTTATTTTAATCGTCATAAAAACTATTGATTTGCTAAACAATGGTTGAGATTTGCACTAGTAATTGACTTTGTCCCCAGTGAAATGATATCTTACTTACTACTTTATTACTTGTGCGACCCATGCACTTGCGGTAATATTGCAATAGAATAAATTTGCCACCAAGTTTTTGGCTTCATTGCCGGGGACAATAGTTTTCAATATTAGTAATATAAACAAGACTGTCAATTTAGTTTTTATTTTTATTTGTTTTAACATTGGTTCTTGCTTGTTGACTATCATTTTAGGTACTTCTTCCCATTTATGACCCGAGCTAGCTCCTCCCAATTACTTGAATTAGATCATGAACTAGAGAGAACATTGAGGAGAAAGCGGAAGGAAGAAAGGGAAGCAGTTCTGGTAGAAAAAGAAACAAACTTGGAAGATTCAAGCTTAGAAGAAGAACTTGAAGTGATGGAAGGAGGTGAGCCACGAACGATGCAGGAATATGCTAAGCCCACTCTCAATGGGGCTAATTCTAGCATACGGAGGATGGCAGTTGCTGTGAACAGCTTTGAAATAAAGGCAAATGTAATTCAAATGGTGAGCAGACTTGCCAGTTTGATGGGTTCCCAGATGAAGATCCTAATGCACATCTTGAAAATTTTGTGGAGATATATGACATGTTCAAGATAAATAATGTTTCAGATGATGCAATTAAGCAGAGGTTGTTCCCATTTTCACCTTGAGACAGACCAAAGAAATGACTGAAATCTTTTTCCCCAGGCACTTTTACCATATGGGGTCAGTTGGCATAAAAGTTCTTAGAAAAATACTTTCCCCCATCCAAGACCACCAAGTTGAGGAATGATATGTCATCTTTTCTTCAGCAGGATGGTGAGACCCTTTATGATGCTTGGGAGAGGATTAAAGATGTATTGAGAAGCTTTCTTCATCATGGGCTTACCCCTATGGCTTCAAATTCAAACTTTTTACAATGGATTGAATTATGCAAGCAAGCAATCAATTAATGCATCAGCCAGGGTACCATAAATAACAAGACACCTAAATAAGCAAGGAATGTGATTAAAGATATGGCCCTTAGCAATTATCAGTGGAAAACTCCAAGGGAACAAGGAAAACTGAGAGTCATCGGTTCACATCAATTGGATCCTGTAGTGGCTTTGACAGCACAATTAGAAGCCATGAATAAAAAGATTGATTCTTTAGTCTCATCTTTAGGGAAATCAATGCAGGCGATGTCTTGTGAATGGTGTGGGGGTGGACATCAAGGTCAAGATTGCCATAGTGGCAATATATTTACTAGACAAAAGCAGGTGGATTATATTGGGAATATGCCAAGGCAATAGCAGAACAACACCTACAGCAACATATATAATCTGGGGTGGAGAAATCATCTAAATTTCTCCGGGAGTAATCAGAACAATTCAAGACCTCCCCCTGGATTTCAGCATCCTCAACACCAACAAGCCACCCCTCTAAGGAAGAGCAATTTGGAAGACATGATGGAGAAGTTCATAGCAGCTTTGAAAACCAGATTTTAATTAACTAAAACCACCCTTAGAAATCAGCAAGCTTCTATTCACAATTTGGAAAATCATGTGTGGCAAATTGCTAAGTTACTCAGTGAAAGACTGTAAGGGAGTTTACCTAACAATACTGAGGCAAACCCAAAGGAGAAGCTAAAGGCAATCACTCTAAGGAGTCGAAGGGAACTTAAGGATGGTGTGGTTGAGAGAAGATAAGAAGTGATTGAGGAAGAGGCTGAAGCACAAGAAAAAGAAAAAAAAGATGATCGTACTGTCACTTTGGGAGAGAAGGCTGCAGTAGAAAATGAGAACAGGAACTAACCACAAGAGTCCAGTCCAATAGTAAAGGAATATTGACCTCGAGTGCCATACCCAACAAGATTCAACAAGGACAAGATGAATGCTCAGTTCAGTAAGTTTCTTGAACGCTTTAATCAATTGCAAATTAATATTCCATTCATCGAAGCTTTATTGGAAATTTCCAAATATGCTAAATTTTTGAAAGATCTCCTTTATAACAAAAGGAAAATTAAGGAAGTATCATTAGTGCATTTATTGAAAAAGAGTTCAGCAATTTTGCAAAAGAGGTTACATAAGAAGTTAAAAGATCATGGTAGTTTACTATTCCATGTTTGATAGGTAATCTTGAAGTTAAAACTACATTAGTTGATTTAGGGGCTAGTATAATTGTTATGCCTTACAAGATGTTTAAAGAGTTAGATATCAGAGAACCTAAACTAACAATCATGACCATTCAACTTGTTGATAAGTCAGTAGTCTACCCTCATAGTATTATAGAGGATGTGTTGGTAAAAGTCGGGGATTTAATTTTCCCCAATGACTTTGTTGTCATCGATATAGATGAGGATGCAGATGTTCCGCTTATCCTTGGTAGGCCAGTTTTAAATACAGTCTGTGCCTTTATCAATGTCCATGATGGCACATTGACCTTGAGAGTAGGAAGCGAGAAAGTTATTTTTTATACACATTATTCCATGAAGCACCCACTTACACTCAATGAGGTGGATTCATGCAATGATATCACATTGACCTTGAGAGTAGGAAGTGATAAAGTTATTTTTTATATACATTATTCCATGAAGCACCCACTTACACTCAATGAGGTGGATTCATGCAATGATATCACATTGACCTTGAGAGTAGGAAGCGAGAAAGTTATTTTTTATATACATTATTCCATGAAGCACCCACTTACACTCAATGAGGTGGTTTCATGCAATGATATCATTGAGCATGAAACCTTAAATTATGTTACTAACATTGTTTCCAAGGATCCCCTTGAGTTGTGTTTATTACAGGATAATGTTGAGGATCAAGAAGCAATGGAGCAGCTTGCTTATCTTGAACCAAGAAAATCATGTAAGTGTCAGGCATATGAAACCATTGAGATGCTAAAAGAACTAAAGCCACAATCATTTGTTATTGATCCACCCAATTTGGAACTCAAGACCCTTTAAAATCATCTTGAGTATGGATTCCTGGCAGAGGAAAATAAATTTCCCATCATTCTGAGTTGCCACCTATCTTCTGAGTAAAATGTAAAGCTCATCGAGGTGTTACAAAAGCATAAGAAAGTTATAGCTTGGAAGATAATAGACATCAAGGGTATCAGTCAATCCTATTGCAACCATAATGAAGACTAAACCCAAAGATGAAAGATGTAGTGAAAGCTGAAGTGATCAAACTACTTGATGCAAAAATTATATATCCAATTTTAAATAGCTCTTGGGTGAGCCTGGTTCAAGTAGTACCAAAGAAAGAAGGGATGATGGTAGTTCCTGATGAAAATAATGAGCTAATTCCAATAAGGACAGTTACTGGTTGGAGGGTTTGCATCGACTACCGTAAGTTGAATGATGCAACTAGGAAGGACCATTTTCCTTTGCCCTTCATTGATCAAATGTTAAAGCGATTATCCGGGCATAAATATTACTACTTTTTGGAAGGTCTTTCAGGCTATTTCCAAATTCCCATTTCCCTGAAAGACCAAGAGAAAACTACATTCACCTGTCCATATGGGACATTCGCATATCAAAGAATGCCATTCGGGAACTATATAATGCACCTACAACTTTTCAATGGTGCATAGTGGCAATCTTTGATGAGCTTATTGAGGATATTATAGAGGTCTTCATGGATGATTTCTCAGTTTATGGTAGCTCGTTTGAAGGATGTTTGGAAAACCTTGAGAGGGTCTTGATAAGATGTGAGGAAACAAACCTGGTGCTTAATTGGGAAAAATGTCATTTCATAGTTCAAGAGGGAATCATGTTGGGACACAAGATTTCAAGCAAGGGCATTGAGGTGGATCAGGCTAAGGTGAAAACCATTGAGAAACTACCACCACCCACATCAGTTAAGGACATCATAAGTTTTTTAGGACATTCGAGCTTCTATCGAAGGTTCATATGAGATTTTTCTAAAATAGCTCGCCTTCTAACAAGACTCCTTGAGAAGGATGTTGATTTTGTGTTTGATGAGGCATGTTTAAGAGCTTTCATAACTCTTAAGGAGAAATTGACCCATGCTTCAATTATGGTGGCTCCCGATTGGAATTTACCATTTGAACTAATATGTGATGCGAGTGATTTTGTAGCAGGGGAAATTTTGATTCAACGCAAGGAGAAATATTTTTAGCCCATCTATTATGCAAGCAAGTCTCTAAACATAGCTCAGGCTAATTACACAACTACAGAGAAATAACTTCTAGTTGTGGTTTTTGCTTTTGACAAGTTTAGATCATATTTGATCTTGTCAAAAGTGATTATTGTAGACCCTTAATTTTTTACCTAGTCCGGTCCATTATATTTTAATTAGTCCAAAATAATTTTTGTGTGGTCCAATGTATTTTAATTAGTCCAAAATAATTTTTATGTTATCTTAATTAAATAATAATTTCTTTAGTATTTAATTTTTATTAACAAAAAATAAAAAATAATAATAATAAACAAATAAATAAAATAAAAATCGGCGATGGAAAATTTCGCCGCCGAAAAGGGGGGCGGCGAAATGGCCTTGGACCATTTCGCCTGCCCCAGCTGTGGTAACTTTTTCTCCAACGCAATTTTTCCACAGTAGTTTTTTTTCGCCAGCGAAATTTTTCCGACACAAATTTTTTCGAAACCAAATTCAATTCAGTTTCGGTTTTCTTTTCTTAATTGATGTTAGATTCCGTGAACAAGTGAAATTAATCACCAAAATCTTCTATAAATAAGGACTAAAATAATAAAAAAAAATGGGGATTGAAATTTGTGGGGGAAATTCGGAGGAAAAAAAGATAGAGAAAACACTTTGAATCTATTGGACTAGGAGAAACCTTTGGCAGTGAAATCAATCGGACTTTTGGAGAGAAGAATAAGCAACCAAGTAATCAATCCATCAAAGGCAGCCATCTTGCCTTTGTCCTTGTTCAGCCAAGAAGTAATTTTTGGTAGAACCAACAAACGAATGTATGAATTTCTTTATCTAATTTCTTCACAGTAGCTTGAATCATCCAATTGTCTCTTTTTATTCAAAAAACCCTAGAACCTTAATTTACCTTTTCTAAAGCTTAAAAACCTTAATTCATTTCTTTGTTTTCCAAAAATCTTAAAATTTTTGTTTTTGTTTCTTCAAAATCTTAAAACCCTAATTTGCCTTCCAATTTTCCAAAACACTAAATTGAATCGTTTTCTTTCCAAAAACTCCAAAAAATATCTTTTCTGTTTCTACAAACTTTAAATCATTTTGTTTATTTTCATAAAGCTTCATAAAACTATAAATTGTTTTTCCAAATTCTAAAATCAAATCCATTCTCCGAAACACTAAAAACCTCAATTCAACTTTAGAATCAAGACGGTAACCTCAAGCCAATTATTCTAAACCCTAGTTTCTTAAACCATAATTCTCTTAAAACCTTGAGCCCTAATTTTTCTATATCTTAATCTTTAAAATCTTAAAACCTTATAAATTTAAATATTAAAATTCAATATGTTAAATACAAAATAATGATCCAGTAACCGTAAATCATAAATCTAAATGTTTAAAAGTGTCCAAACCCTAATTTCATGATTTCACTCCTCAAATACTAATTTGGTTAATTAAAGAACCTTATCAATCCCTTAAATCATAAAACCTTAATCCATTTTAATTCCCTTAAAGTTTACAGTAGCTAAGAATTACAAACCCTAAATAATACTAAAATTCTAAAACCCTAAAGTATTAATGAAAGAATTTTAAATAGAAACAGTAGCCCTAACTTGAATCTTTACTTGCTTTATTTAATTTTATATGCTTTGATTTATTTAAGTTTAATGCTTGGTTTATTTAAATCATTATGGATGAATGTTTATATTTTGATTGATGTTTAATATCTTTGATGAATGATTTATTTATTATGAATGGTTATTTACTTTTATCGATTTACTTAGATTTCCAAACATTGTAAAAGGTATGTTTCTTCTTGGTGGGTACCTCATTAGTTAAATATTATGTAATTTAAATTGCTTTTCTATTTTAGAACCAATGTAAAGGACATGTTTCTACCTTTCGGTAGATGTCCTATTTAGGCATGGATTATGTAAGGGCATGTTTCCATCTTCGAATGGGTGTCCATTTATTTGTTTTGCTTGGACATTGTTTTGATTTTCAATATATCGATGCTTTATTTTAATTATTGTGTGTAATATGGATAATGTTATTATATTTAAGAATTTTATAATATTAAGGCCTGTTAAGGAGGCCAGTTCCAATGAACCGGGCATTGTGGGGGTGTTAGGCCATTTCTCACCTTCCCCACTCGTACCCAACTTTCCAAACCCATTATGGGGTTGGGGATTCCTTAGGAATCGATTCATCCACCCCTTTCTTTTTCTCAGCTCGTCCGGGTGGCAACTCCATTTTCTCCAAACTTAGGTCCGTATTCTCTAAGGCCCCGAGCCTAAACAGTGCCGAAGTCGCAAGAATCATTCCACCGGGAGTGGGGGCAAAAATCCCCGCTCACAGTGGTGACTCCACTGGGGATAAGAGAAGTTGATTCCATTGGTCTTTATATTATTCTATTCTTTCTTATAACGATATTATCCATCACATTATCTTAGATTGCATCGTGTGCGTGAGTTAGGACACCCTTGTTACCCGTGTTGTGTTATGTAAGGGATGCCATAATTTCACTCAAGGTATGGAGAACTAGCATGGCATAACCACTCATAGCCTCGTACCATTTGGTATATACTTGCTATGGGAACCTAAGCCTTTTTACCCAAAGACTAAAGCTCATGTAATTGGCCTAGTTACTTTCCTTAGGTTTCTACCCCAAATGCATGTTGTTTGACTATGGATAATTTATCTTGGCTTAAATCATGGCTTATTTGGTTTGTTCTTTTTCTAATATGACTTAAGTACATTATAAGCTCAAAGTAAATTTTTCTTTAAAGTCCAAAAGAACAAAGCTATCTTCAAAACATTTCAAGATGGTCTTTGGACATAAGACTTTTTTAAAAACAAATTAAAAAATTCCTTTTCTCATGGCCCAAATACTAAGCCAAAATCCATTTTTCTAAAATATTTTTACAATGGGCTTAGAAACAAAATTATTTTCATCCAACCATTTCTTACAAAGAGCTTACAAATTATTTAGGTCAATTACGAAATACCAAAAATCAATCGTGAACCTAGTTTATACTAAGAATAATTAATCATGGGCTTATTTTTGGCATGAACCATTAGTTACTCTTTTCAAGTGAGAAATCTATCTATAATAAACCTTTTAATTTAGTTTTAATCCAATTTAGCATAAAAGCTTACTATAGTTGGTTGAATGGATTAAAACCTAATTAATGGGAATTATTATGAATGGATTTCCATTTGCGAAAATATAACTATTAGTTGAAACGTCCGAGGAAAATATTCAAAAATAAGATACCCCATGTTGGTATTTTGTTAACCTTCTATCTAGGAAAAGAGACTCGCCATTCGTGTGTGGATGTTATAAGGTTGGAAGGAATGTCCTAATTATCTTTCTTTGTTGATTGTTTATGCATACATGCATACATTTGCATCTCATATCATTGATCCTCTCTGGCTCACAGCCCTGAATTACGACAGTTCAAAAGCTTACAACAATTCGACCTACGTCGGAGATGAAGAATCTAGCAATGACTCAATCACTTGCTCACCAAAAGCAATGGAGCCTGAACAAATTCAAAGAATGGTGAATGATGCCCTCAATGCCAAGATGGAAGAAATAAAAGAGGCCATGGCTGAGACAGTGAAGAACCAATTGGCTACAATTTTAGAAAATAATGTCGAAGCGTCTGCTAGTTCCAAGAAGCCAAAGGATAAAGAGAAGGCTAAAGTTGGTGAAGTAGCTTTTGATGATGATAAGGTGATCATTGATGATGATGATTGGGCTCAATACTACCAAGACCCTCAAGACAAAAAGGAAGAACCAAAGATTGTTGAGAAGGCAACAATGGAGAAGACCGAAACTTCTAATGTTGAAAAGATATTGCTAATTTAGAAAAGAAATTTGAGAAAAAACTGAAAACCGAGGAAATGTCCGAAGTTGACAAATTATTTGAGCTAGATGAAGAAGTCTCGTACAAGTTTAAGATGTCATCTTTCGCGAAGTTTGATGGAATAAAAAATCCTCATCTCCATGTGAAGCAATATATCACTGCTATGCAATCTGCCTGAGCTACTAAGGGTCAAACTCTAAGGTACTTCATGCTCTCATTAGACCCTGTTGTCCAAAATTGGTTCAACACCTTAGAGGAAAGTACTCAAAAAGATTGGGACACGTTGTACAAGGCTTTCATTCAGTAATATGGATACAATGTTGAAATAAAAGTTACCTTAATGGAAGTTGAGTCCATTAGGCAAAAGCCAAATGAGAATTTTGTGGACTATGTGAAGAGACTGAAAAATAAGGCCGCTTTGCTCAAGAAAAGGCCCGACGAATCTGATCAAATAAGGATGATCGTGAGAGGCGTCCTGCCCAATCTCCGTGAAAGGATGTCTTACACCCTTATAAGAGATTTTAAAGATCTTCTCCAAGCTGGTCTACAAATTGAAGAGTGGGAAAGGGAGAAGAATCACTTTCCAATAAGAAGGAATGAGAAAGGGAATTATCAGCCTAGCAATCAAAGCACGCAAAAAGAAGTTGATGTTAATGTAGCTGGTCAAGGAAATAAAAGACAATTCTCAGAATTAGGGATACCTCTATCTTGGGTTTTTAGCAAGCTGCAAAAGAAAGGGTTGTTGCAACCGTTAGCTCCTCGACCACTACATAATCCACTGCCACTAAACTTCAATGCTGAGGCCTTCAGTCAATTTCATCAAATGTGAGGGCATGAAACAAATAAATGTGGTCGTCTAAGGCATGAGATCCAAGACCTAATCGATAGTGGCAAGCTACCTGAGCCGGATAAGCCCAATACCAAGAATAACCCTTTGCCTAAATTTGGAAGAGTGCCACCACCAGCAACCCTTATGGTGGGAAAAGGATTGGAAGAAGATTTTGTTTTATCCTCTTTTCAAGATGGGAATGTTGAAGATGTGAAAGGAAAAGAAGCTTAAACTCAACAACTTTCCTTAGCTTGAATGTTGCTTTTCAATTTTACTTTCTTTAATATTTAAATTGGAACAATCTTGTTTTTCAAATTTAAAGTTGCTTGAATAAATTATTTTTATCAAAAAATTTGTTGGTCTTTGTTCATTTTGGTGCTCAACCAATGAGGAATCTAGCTTGATCATTCATGAATTAATATATTTATGCATCATGACTCGAATGACTTTACTAGGTGAGGGAAATAGCATTGAGATGTGTATGCTTACTTAGAGAGGGCTCCTGCATAATTATCTTTGTCTAGGTTCTAGTCAGTCTTAGAACATATTTTGACAAACTTTTGAGGTGAAATTGAACTCTGCTTATTTAAGGGAGAGATGATATAGGAATTGTTTGGTTAGCCAACAACTAGTATCCACCTTATTAAATATCAATCCCTAGTTGTCCCTTTGAGCCTTCATAAAATTTTAGCTTTCTTTTCATTGGCATATAACCCCAATAACCTACCCTGAGTTGTTGTGATACTTTTGACAAGTCTTATGATCACTAAGATGAAGAGGCAAGAAGATCAAAAGAAAGCAATGATTAGTCAAGATCATGAAGATAGTTGAAGTTTTCAAGACCATAAGAGTAGTTGATGTTCTCAAACCATAAGGGTAGTTTAAGTTCACTTAATATCTCCAATATATCAAGACAACATCAACATCAGAGTAACAAATGATTTATCCCTGTTAAAGAAGATTTATTTTACTCCACTCATCCATTATTGGAAGCCCAAGTTAGTGCAAACAAGATAACTCTTTTAGAGCTAGAACAAAAAAAAAACAAAACAAAACAAAACAAAAAAAAAAGAAAAAAGAACAAAAATAAAGAAAAGAAAGAAAAGAAAAATAAAACCTAGAAAGGCGGTTCAAAAGCCAACTGAGTTCCCTTCTACCTAAGACAACAAAAGGCTTCCATTTGGTTTATAAGGACATATTGAATTGAATTGGTCCAACCTAACCAAAGATTCAATCAAAATCAAAGGAAAAGGGAGAAAGACTATACAGTTCTTGAAAATTTTGTACTTAACAGTCCTACAAGGAAGAAGGACAAAATAATAAAATGCTCAAAGAAAGGGAAGAGTAAGAAGAATAAAAAAGAAAGAAAAGGAAGAAGAAGAAAAGAAATGAATTTAGTTACCAAACATTATGCAAAGGCAAAGACTATTCCAATCAAGATCTAGATTAATGCTAAGAAGAAAAAATAAATTTGGAGTCAAACAAGATTGCTCCCAGCTGCCTAAAGTTCAAACAAGAAATTTGTAGTGTGAGGGTTTGTCCATTATGTCACATCAGCTCCTATCTCAAAATGGCCTTCATTTAAACCCGTGTCCCTTATAGACCCCATTTCAAGCCTATTAAAGACCTGTTGATCTCTCTTGGTAGGTAGAGTCTATTAGTGGAGATATTTTGAATAAGCATGCATATGAGATAGACAATATTAAAACTCAAATGAGACCTTTGGCCAAGTAATGTGTATGTGCCTATCTGAAGTGCAACAATTCTTTCTTAAATAGAAATGATTCCTGAGTTTAGTACGGTAACTAGGGTTGTCATGTTATAGATATGTTAATTTGGAAAAATCAAGTCCTAAGGTACATTGACATCAATTTGGCAAAACCAACATTTGATTTCAAAATAAAAATTCAAAAAAATCAACAAAAAAATCATCAAAAAAAATATTTTTGTCATACAAAGCCTTCAAGCTAATGGGAGTATGTTGAACT
Source organism: Garcia nutans (assembly GCA_947685225.1). Classification (NCBI taxonomy): domain Eukaryota; kingdom Viridiplantae; phylum Streptophyta; class Magnoliopsida; order Malpighiales; family Euphorbiaceae; genus Garcia; species Garcia nutans. The sequence continues at coordinate 44,920,336 of CANTUV010000011.1, read as the reverse complement.
GTCGAATCTCCAAAGGACACATTGGGTAAAGGAAATGATTACTGGCTAGATCACGAAGAAGCTACCAACTGAAATGCATGTATCTCTACTATTTGGGGCCCCCAATATTCGTGTTTTCAATTTCTTGAAGATAAAAGCCACAAATGCAAAGCTTTTGATCATTCCAATGCAAGACTTGAACGAGCGTCAAAAAGGAACCAATGAGAAAACTTCTGCTGAACACCTCAGTCTGTGAGTCAATGGAACGACTATTAAAATCACCCGCAGGATATTTTGCCCACCCTAGCTGCGGTAACTTTTTCGCCAGCGTAATTTTTCCGCAACAGTTTTTTTTGCCAGCGTAATTTTTCCGCATCAGTTTTTTTTGCCAGCGTAATTTTTCTGAAACCAATTCAATTCGGTTTCGGTTTCCTTTCTTAGGTTCCATGAACAAGTGAAATTAATCATCAAAATCTTCTATAAATAAGGACTAAAAAAATAATAAAAAGGGGGACCAAATTTTATGGGGAAAATTCTGAGGAAAAAAAGATAGAGAGAACACTTTGAATCGATCATACTAGGAGAAACCTTTAGCAGTGAAATCAATCGAACTTTTGGAGAGAAGAATAAGCAACCAAGCAATCAATCCATCAAAGGCAGCCATCTTGCCTTTGTCCTTGTTCATCCAAGAAGTAATTTTTGGTAGAACCAACAAACAAAGGTATGAATTTCTTTATCTAATTTCTTCACAGTAGCTTGGATCATCCAATTGTCTCTTTTTATTCAAAAAACCCTAGAACCTTAATTTACCTTTTCTAAAGCTTAAAAACCTTAATTTGTTTCTTTGTTTTCCAAAAATCTTAAAATTATTATTTTTGTTTCTTCAAAATCTTAAAACCCTAATCTGCCTTCCAAATTTCCAAAACCCTAAATTGAATCATTTTCTTTTCAAAAACTCCAAAAAATATCTTTTTTGTTTCTATAAACTTTAAATCATTTTGTTTATTTTCATAAAGCTTCATAAAACTATAAATTTTTTTTTCAAATTCTAAAATCAAATCCATTCTCCGAAACACTAAAAACCTCAATTCAACTTTAGAATCAAGACGGTAACCTCAAGCCAATTATTCTAAACCCTAGTTTTCTTAAACCCTAATTCCCTTAAAACCTTAAACCCTAATTTTTCTATATTTTAATCTTTAAAATCTTAAAACCTTATAAATTTAAATATTAAAATTCAATATGTTAAATACAAAATAATGATCCAGTAACCGTAAATCATAAATCTAAATATTTACAAGTGTTCAAACCCTAATTTCATGATTTCACTCCTCAAATACTAATTTGGTTAATTAAAGAACCTTATCAATCCCTTAAATCATAAAACCTTAATCCATTTTAATTCCCTTAAAGTTTACAGTAGCTAAGAATTACAAACCCTAAATAATACTAAAATTCCAAAATTAATTAAAGAATTTTAAATAGAAACAGTAGCTCTAACTTGAATCTTTACTTGCTTTATTTAATTTTATATGCTTTGATTTATTTAAGTTCAATGCTTGATTTATTTAAATCATTATGGATGAATGTTTATATTTTGATTGATGTTTAATATCTTTGATGAATGATTTATTTATTATGAATGGTTATTTACTTTTATCGATTTACTTAGATTTCCAAATGTTGTAAGAGGTATGTTTCCCCTTGGTGGGTACCTCATTAGTTAAATATTATGTAATTTAAATTGCTTTTCTATTTTAGAACCAATGTAAAGGAAATGTTTCTACCTTTCGGTGGGTGTCCTATTTAGGCATGGATTATGTAAGGGCATGTTTCCATCTTCGGATGGGTATCCATTTATTTGTTTTTCTTGGACATTGTTTTGATTTTCAATATATTGATGCTTTATTTTAATTATTGTGTGTAATATGGATAATGTTGTTATATTTAAGAATTTTATAATATTAAGACCTGTAAAAGAGGCCGATTCCAATGAACCAGGCGTTGTGCGGGTGCTGGGCCATTTCTCACATTCCCTACACGTACCCAACTTTTCGAACCCATTAAGGGGTTAGGGATTCATTAGGAATCGAGTCATCCACTCCTTTCTTTTTATCAGCCCGTCCGGGTGGCGACTCCATTTTCTCCGGACTTAGGTCCGTGTTCTCTAAGGCCCCGAGCCTAAACAGTGCAGAAGTCACAAAAATCATTCCACCGGGAGTGGGGGCAAAAATCCTCGCTCACAATTATTTATATAGACCACTTAGCTTTGAGGTATTTATTTGCAAAAATTGATGCAAAACCTAGGCTAATTCGTTGGGTTTTGTTATTATAGGAATTTGATTTGAAGATTTAAGACAAAAAGGGAGATAAAAATTTGGCAGCAAATCACCTTTCTCGCTTGGAGAATCCAACCTTGAAGAGATTTGAAGAAGAGGACATTGATGATCATTTCCCCGATGAGTAGCTTTATGCCTTGGTAAGTGAGGTAAGTAGTTCAAATTTTGAAATGCCTTAGTCTGCAGATTTTGCTAGTTACCTGGCTGCTAGGGAACTCCCTAAAGATATGACTTATCAAGAAAAGAATAAATTCTTTTCCGACTTAAAATATTACCTTTCAGAGGATCCATTATTGTTTAGACTATGTAAAGACCACATGTTCAGGTGTTACATGGTGTGGACTGAAATGATGAATATTCTCCATCATTATCACGTTGGACCAGCTGGTGGTCATATGGGAGCCAATAGAAATACTCAAAAGGTACTAGAATCAGGATTTTATTGGCCTACATTGTTTAGGGATAGGTATGACTTTGTGAAATGTTGTGATCATTGTCAAAGAACTGGAAACATCTCATCTCATGATGAGATGCACCAAAATGGAATTCTAGTATGTGATGTCTTTGATGTATGGGGCATTGACTTTATGGGACTATTTCCTAGTTACTTTCATAACAAATATATTCTCATAGCTATAGACTATTTCTCTAAATGACCTAAAGCCCAAGCCTTAGCAATGAATGATGCTAGGGTAGTGATTAAGTTTTAGAAAAAATTGTTTTCTTGATTTGGTACACTAAAAGCAATCATAAGTGATAGGGGTACTCACTTTGGTAATGCTCATCTTGAGAAAGTTTTCAAAAGGCTAGGCATTTACACAGATTTTCTACTCCTTACCATCTTTAAACTAGTGGCCATGTTGAGAACACAAATAGGGAAATAAAAAAGATTTATTGAAAAAACTGTAGAGCGATCTCGAAAGGATTGGTCTGAGAAATTGGACAATGCTCTATGGACTTTTAGGACTGCATTCAAAACTCTTTTAGGTACTACACCATTTAGGCTAGTATATGGAAAGGCTTGTCATCTACCTGTACAAATTGAAAATAATGCTTATTGGGCTATAAAACAAATTAACCTTGATTTAGCTAATATAGTTGAAAGGGGAAAATTGCATATCAATGAGCTGGATGAATGGAGATTGCAAGCTTATGATAATGCAAGGATGTATAAGAAGCGGACTAAAAGATGGCATGATGCTCGCATTAAGGAATGGAAAGAGTTTCAAGCAGGAGATCAGGTATTATTGTACAATTCAAGGCTTTGACTTTTTCTAGATAAGTTAAAATCACGATGGTCTGGTCCGTTTACAGTCAAAAAAAATTTTCCCTATGGGACAATCAAAATTACTCATCCAAAAAAAGGGGATTTTAAGGTAAATGGGCAAAGGCTCAAACTATATTTAGGGGGAGAATTGAAGGAGTTAAATGAGGTTTTATACCTCCAAGACTAGGTGAAATTACCCCTGAATGTCTAACTAATACGACGTTAAAGAAGTATTAAGTGGGAGACAACCCACCATTTTATTTATTTTTAATATTTATTTATTTATTTTTATATTTTTAGTTTGTGTCTTTGATTTTTAATTATTCTATCATTAGTTGGTAGTGTGCTATTTTGAGTTCAGTTAAATATGTAGAGGGAATTTTCTCTTTTGAGGGGGAACTTGAGCTTGATTTAGAGACATGCCCATGTCACTGGGCATGTCATTCTAGAGAATAGTTGTAACATGCCTAGTGACACGTCACTAGACGTGTCATTTAACTTGCACCACAGTAGATGTAACACGCCTAGTGACACTCCCGTGTTACTGGTTGTGTCATTTTGCATAAATTTAAGGAGTCAAAGTGGCAATGGAATGCCCAATGACACACCCATGTTGATGAGTTTGTCATTTTTTTCAATCACAGTAGCAACAACATGCCTAGAGACACGCTCATGTCGTTAGACGTGTTGTATTATTGCAGATGCAGTAACATGGACGCGCCCATTTACACGTGCATGTTTTTGGGTGTGTCAATGGTTTTTTAAAAACATGCCGACTCCCATTTAAATTGATTTTTCACACTTTTCTATCCCTCTTTGTTGATTTTCTCTCAAAATTCTCACACTCTCACACTTGAAATCACACATGTAATCAGTATAGAGGGGATTTTGATTACCATTTCAAGATTTGGAGAGGATTTCATTGCGTTTTGTTTGATTTTCTAACATCCTTCACTCCTAATTTTAGGTATGTATCCTAACTTTTGCATTTTTCGTCTTGTTTACTTGAAATTACTTTGGGATTTCTTGCAAATCTAAGGAATTTCTAGGAATTTTGAGTTAAGACCCTAGTTTTGAGGATGTTTTGTGATTTACTCAATATGCTTTTAGGGATTTGGCTAGGTTTGAGTTGAACATATTTATGCACTGTTTAATAATTGTTTATGCACCCATCTTGAAATTTTTTTGTTTTAATTTGTTGGGCTATGGAGACATATAGAATTGGAGTGATACATGTTATGGAGACACTGTTTAATGTGTGGATTTAAACAATTACTCTTTTTTAGAATTGTTTCATCGCTCTTGTTGGTTTAGTTTCATTCTTTTGTTGTTTAAATGCATTGCTATTGTTGGTTTAATTGTGTTGGTGTATTTGGTATTATTTTCTTGGATTATGTATTGTGCTCTATTGTTATAATGTTGATATTTTGGTAACCCTATCCAATGTCGGTGTTTTAGCATTATTACTATTTTTGAGGATATTCTTGTTTGTTGTGCAGATCATGGGCCCTCGTAAACAACCATCTTCTAATTCACCCACCAAATGAGCAAGAGGGGAAGGCAGTTCAAGCCAACCCGCTACACGACTGACCTCCAAATTCATGGCCAACCACAAGTGCCTTCGATTCTCAAATTTCGAGGAATGAAAGCCATTTGAACTATTAGGAAACAATGATTAGTCTCCACTTAGGGTTTTGGATTGGGAAGCCATGGAACAAGCTAACATTGTGGCTGCAATCTGGGATTTGATAAACCAGCTGAGATGGGAGAAACTATTCTCCATCAATGAGCCATCCCATAGAGAATTTACATTGGAATTTTATTGTACTTTTCAGTTTGATAAGAATAAGATTTCAATTACCCACATGAGTATTAACGACCTTCGCGTGCATCTCAAGTTATTTACTGCGGAGGAGGTATAGACTTTTGATTATCTTAATTCTGAGGTAGATTTTGTAGAATATGAAGTCGTTCCTCTCCAGGTTTGGAGGACATTTGCATCCAATATAGACATGTATCGGCCTAAGGTGTACAAAGCATCCAATTTGGAATCCTTTCCTTTTCGAGTGATGCATAAGTTATTGGTTCACACTATTTCAGTTCGATAGAGTAGTACAAGGGCAGTTAGCTTGCGAGATTTATTCTTCTTGAACTACATGGTTCAAAAGATTTGATACAATATAGCTCATGCCATTACACATCTCTCAATCCATCATCTAATACCTTAAAACACATAATTGGTTGTCAATCAATTATATATTAACAATGTTTCATTCAATCAAGGCTAAAGAAATTATTAGCTAAGAGAAAAACCAATTCATACAATCATAGCAGATCCATACAAACCCTAGACTAGATCAAATTAGTTCATAATGCAATCAAACATATTCATCTCATTAATGTTCAAAGAAATCAAAATAGACATGATAATATCCATTCAATGAAAATAAAGAGAATAAGTTTGAGAACAAAACCAAGTGACAACTCCTTGAAGCTTCTGAAGAATCTCTTGTTCAAATCTTGCAAGAAGGATGAAACAATGGTATGAACAATCTAATCTAAAACTAGTTTTGATCCAAAGTTTAATCAAAATCAAGAAAACTAATGTTAAACCCTAAAACTTTTCTCTGACGGCTCAAAACTTTGCTCCAAATTGTCAACAGCCCAAACCCTCGCTTTTTCTTTTCCTTTTATACAAAACGTTCGCTTTAAAATCTGGTACGCGCTTGGTTCATGAGGGACACGGCCAAGTCAGAAGTGACTTGGCCGTGTGAGTGCCTTTTGGAGGGACACGGCCACAAGACTTGGCCGTGTCCCTTGCATGTGTCCACTTCTGTTTGACCCTTCTTTCTTCTTCTTTGGTTGAGTGACACGGCCAAGTCAGAGGTGACTTGGATGTGTTGCACCATATTGGAGGGACACGGCCACAAGACATGGCCGTGTCCCTTGCCTGTGTCTGCATCTGTGAAGATTTAGTCTTCTTTGCCTTTGGAATTGGTGAGACACGGCCAAGTGGAGATGACTTGGCCGTGTGGGTCTTCTTTGGAGGGACACGGCCACAAGACTTGGCCGTGTCCCTTGAGTGTGTCTCTCTCTGTGCTTGATTTCCATCTTTAGCTGGATATGAGACACGGCCAGTGACTTGGCCGTGTCCTCTGCCTGTGTCAGCTACTGTTCCTTCTTGTCTTCAATTTGGTTCCTTGGCTTTTTTAACCTAAAATAAAACTTGAACAAACTTTAAACAAGACTTAAATAAACAATAACCAAAAAAATATAAACACACACTAACAACTAGGACAAAAATGATAAAAACACAGAAATATACTAAAACTACCACAATTAATGAAAACACTAAACAAACCGATTAAAACTAACAAAATACCTAAATAAAACAATAATTATTATAATAAACAAGACACAAATCTATAACAAAAACTAATAAAACAACTACCCACACTTACAACTTTGCTTGTCCTCAAGCAAATTCACATGGCATAAATTAAAAACTCAAACAACCTTAACTATAATTCCAACATGCAAGATAAAATCCTTTAAGACATCAGACATAAATAATTGCAAGTTCCTTCAATCAAGATTTTCTTAACTCATTCATTAATTCAGACATACAAATCTCATCTCTCTTCTAAGTGTTTCACTCGATTTCAAAGGTTAATTCACTCATACCACTCATGACTGCATACTACCATAAACTTGCTTAATTATCCAATCTCCCTCACTGATTTTCTCAAGAAATAATCCGAAGGTCTTTTATTTGGATGTACCGGGGCTAAGGTAAGGTGTGAGAAAAGACATTTAAGCAGGAGCATCAAGAAATGGAGTATTTTAATTAGACAATACTCTTGCAAAGAAATGCATAACTCCCTCAAATGGCATACTCACAATCTATTGATAATCTTTCATACTTGCATAAAATACATGAGTCAACATTCCTCTTTTGATAATCAATGCTAGAACATATATGAATTTTGTATATATATATATATATTTTATTTCTATCATTTTTTTTAATATATATATATACAAAATATAGACTTGCATGGAACATCTAGCTTAAAATGTAGAGGAAAAGAATAATCAACTCTTAATCACATACAATATACAAAGTATGCATTTCGACCCCCAAATAGCAATACCATTTTTTTTTACTTGCTTACCCCACACTTTGAAATAAACCACCCTATTGTCATATCATAAAACTCCATTCCTTAATGCAGATATGATGATAATAAGAGAAAGTTGAGCTGTGAATTGTGTTGATCAATCAAGAAAAGGTCAAAGGCTCAACTTGGCTCACTAAGGAATTCAATATTAAGGGAGGTCTTTTTAAGCTAAAGGGCTAACCTAATTTGCCTTCATCATTTTAAAACTTGAGATTAAATCATAATGTGAGTTCAATTAGTATGCAAAAGCAAACTCTAGAGATGCAAAATCATGAAGGTGCACACTTAAGAAAAGAAAATCAACTGAAAATAATATCAAATTATGAGGCTCAAAACTCACAAAGGTGGGTTCTCAAAGATTTATATGTCATGAACCGCAGAATGTGAAAATTAATCCTGAATGAATTCAAATGCTAATCTCTATGTTGATATTAAAGTCTCAACTATAATGCTAGAATCACATAAAAGATCACTAAATTTTCAACAATTATACCATGCACAACAAAAACGATAAACAAAACAAGACAAACAAAACACAAATTAAAGAAAAGCCAAAAGATTACCCCACACTTTAGAATTTACATTGTCCTCAATGGAAAACAAGAATAATAAAGAAAAAGGGTTTAAGGACAACCTGCTTTCCATCGTACCCTGGTGAGGCAAAATCTAACTTTCAAACACAGATGTTCAAAAACAAAATGCAAGAGAGCTTTAGGGTTTCTATTTATTTAAACTAAACATAAAATCAAAATTGCAAAATATAAAATTACAACTACGAAAAAGAAATGCAAACCGATGGGTTGCCTCCCATTTAGCGCTTCTTTAATGTCATAAAGCTAGACATCATGCAAGACTAGGAATCATGGATCAAAGTGTTGTCACTGATCCTCACTTCTTGAAATCCTTCTTTAAATGGTTTAACTCTATGGCAATTTACTTTAAAAGTCTTATTGGTTCTAGAGTTAAGTAATTCAATGGCACCAGAAGGACATACCTTAGTTACCTCAAAAGGACCACTCCATCTTGACTTAAATTTACCTGGAAACAGACAGAGTCGATAATTAAAAAGTAAAACTTTCATACCTGGACTCAATGTCTTTTGCATAATAAATCTGTCATGAAGTGCTTTTGTGCGATCATTAAAGTTCCTCGAGCTCTCAAATGCTTTTGGGTTAAAGCACCTTTGGATCTCCCTCACTGATTTAGCCCCCTCTTCTAAAGTCAGTGTCAACTCCAATTTATCTGGGGATCCTGTCTGCAAGAAAGCATCTAAAACAACTGCTTCAATACAATTAATTAAAGAACATTCCTCATATAAAGCAGTTGTAGGAATGGGAGAAGTGTTAAAAATAGAAAAATCCACAGTTTGTCCTAAGACATTCATTGACAACTTACCATTTTTAACATCTATCAAGGTGTTGGTAGTCGCCATAAAAGGCCTACCCAGCAGAATAGTGTGTGCAGATGGTGCAGGGTTACTACCTTCCATGTCAAGTACTATGAAATCCACAGGTACTATCAACACTCCAACCTTAACTAACACATCTTCTATAACCCCTTTCGGGAATCTAAAAGACCTATCAGCTAATTGCAACACCATTTTTATCGGTTTAAGCTCCCCTAGTTCTAATTCTTGGAACACAGAATAAGGCATCAAATTCACACTAGCTCCAAAATCACACATGCCCTCAGTTCCTTTCCCATTCCCCACAGAAATTTGAATTATAAAGCTTCCAGGATCCTTTAGTTTGGGAGGTAGTTTATGCTGCAGAACAGCACTAGCTACCTCTGAAACTATCACCTTTTCATTCATCTCATACCTCTTTTTCTTGGTGATTAGGTCTTTGAAGAACTTGGCATAAGCCGGTATGTTTTTTATTGCATCCAGTAAGGGTAAGTTAATACTTACCTTAGACAGCATGTTGAAGATGTTAGAAAATTGCTTATCTGCTTTATCATCCTTCAACCTGCTGGGGAATGGTATAGGTGGCCGGTATGGATTGCTTGTCTTATGTAGATCTGCTGTAGGGGACTTCTCCACTGATCTTTCTCCAGCACCTTTGTTCTTTGATTCTCCTCCCCCCTTATTCTCTTTGTTTCCTGCATTCACAGAATCATTTTCAACATTATTATAAATTTCCTTACCACTTCTAAGAACAGTCACAGATTGCGCCTGCTCAGGTTGACTTGGGAATTTCCCCTTTTGTTGAATCTTCATCTATTGTGCAAGTTGTCCAACTTGAGTCTCCACTTTTTTAAAAGATGCTTCTAAGGAATCCAGCCTCTTGTTGGTCACCTCTTGATTTTTAGCACTGACTTGGATAAAAGCTTGTAAACTTTCCTCCAAACTCTCTATCCTAGACTTCCCTTGATTTGAGGATTGGCCTTGCTCTTGGTTCTGTCTTTGAAGAAAATGGAAAGGCTGCTGAGAATTATTTGTTCCCCAAGAAAAATTTGGGTGATTCTTCCAACCAGGGTTGTATGTATTTGAATAAGGATCATTCCTGGCCCTTGGTTGAAATCCTCCCATAGCATTGACTTTCTCAGCTTCATTCCCATATGATTCATATGCAGAGGGACAAATGTTTGCTCCATGCCCGACAGTTCCACAGATTCCACATGCTTCTTGAGTAGATGAAGAAATATTGTTCTTCATGTTCAGCATCTGCACTTGCCTTGTTAACTCAGCTATCTGATTTACCATATCACTATTGGCTTCCAATTGGTTCACCCCTTTGCTTCTTCCTCTTACACTCTTTGAATTTCTGGAATGAATGGATATAGCTCTCCTTCGAGTGATCTCCTGCCTTGCATAAACAAAAATTTCTAGAAAAAGAAATTATTAGAAGCAAAAGACAAAATAAAATAAAAAATAAACAATGAAAAATATTTTAAAATATATTTTTTTTCTAATAAACAATTTTGCCAATTAGCCTCCCCGGCAATGGCGCCAAAAACTTGTTGCGCTCAAATTAACTCTACCACAAAGCGTCACTCGCAAGTATACGAGGTAGCTGTAGTAAAGGTGATCGCCCCAAGGTCGTTCTCTCAAGGAAGCTAAAGTGGTTAATTGCTTATCAGATTTTGTTTAACATGTAATAAAGAGATTTATAAATTGCTAAATAATGAAGAAGATTGATTAAAGTTTAAAACAATAAAAGTAAATTGAGCTGAGTTTTGATTCACTTGATAGAATGGTCTAGGGTTTGCACTTCTCTACTACTTATATGTATGAACGGTTATTCCTCTTAACTAATTCAATTTCAAAGATTAAATCTCAAACAACTCAACTAATCGAGTCAAGGAAATAAGCTCTCGCATTCAAACCTCTTTCAACTAATCTTGTTATAAGTGAAATAATCTTTTTAATAGGTTATATCTCTAATTCACCTAAGTCCCTAATTGAATTGCTCAAGTATTAAACTTCATCTCTCAATCCATCATCTAATACCTTAAAACACATAATTGGTTGTCAATCAATTATATATTAACAATGTTTCATTCAATCAAGGCTAAAGAAATTATTAGCTAAGAGAAAAACCAATTCATACAATCATAGCAGATCCATACAAACCCTAGACTAGATCAAATTAGTTCATAATGCAATCAAACATATTCATCTCATTAATGTTCAACGAAATCAAAATAGACATGATAATATCCATTCAATGAAAATAAAGAGAATAAGTTCGAGAACAAAACCAAGTTACAACTCCTTGAAGCTTCTGAAGAATCTCTTGTTCAAATCTTGCAAGAAGGATGAAACAATGGTATGAACAATCTAATCTAAAACTAGTTTTGATCCAAAGTTTAATCAAAATCAAGAAAACTAATGTTAAACCCTAAAACTTTTCTCTGACGGCTCAAAACTTTGCTCCAAATCGTCAACAGCCCAAACCCTCGCTTTTTCTTTTCCTTTTATACAAAACGTTCGCTTTAAAATCCGGTACGCGCTTGGTTCATGAGGGACACGGCCAAGTCAGAAGTGACTTGGCCGTGTGAGTGCCTTTTGGAGGGACACGGCCACAAGACTTGGCCGTGTCCCTTGCATGTGTCCACTTCTGTTTGACCCTTCTTTCTTCTTCTTTGGTTGAGTGACACGGCCAAGTCAGAGGTGACTTGGCCGTGTTGCACCATATTGGAGGGACACGGCCACAAGACTTAGCCGTGTCCCTTGCCTGTGTCTGCATCTGTGAAGATTTAGTCTTCTTTGCCTTTGGAATTGGTGAGACACGGCCAAGTGGAGGTGACTTGGCCGTGTGGGTCTTCTTTGGAGGGACACGGCCACAAGACTTGGCCGTGTCCCTTAAGTGTGTCTCTCTCTGTGCTTGATTTCCATCTTTAGCTGGATATGAGACATGGCCAGTGACTTGGCCGTGTCCTCTGCCTGTGTCAGCTACTGTTCTTTCTTGTCTTCAATTTGGTTCCTTGGCTTTTTTAACCTAAAATAAAACTTGAACAAACTTTAAACAAGACTTAAATAAACAATAACCAACAAAATATAAACACACACTAACAACTAGGACAAAAATGATAAAAACACTAAAATAAACTAAAACTACCACAATTAATGAAAACACTAAACAAACCGATTAAAACTAACAAAATACCTAAATAAAAAAATAATTATTATAATAAACAAGACACAAATCTATAACAAAAACTAATAAAACAGATATGTAGGATAGAGGGCAAATTAGGAAATGTCAAGTTGAATCAAAACAAGTTATTATCTCAGCAGGACCATATCTAACATTACATGAAGCAACGTGCTTCTTCCTTTCAAGCGCAGTTGGACCATGAGATTTTGTGAAGGCAATGCTTGGAGCAATCCATGCTTATTCGCAGCCACTGCCTCCACCATATCAGCCCTCGGTGCCTCATGTCGATGTTTCAAATAGTAATGCCAGTGAGGATACCAGTGGTGATGATACCAGTGTTGCACCCATGTCTTACTAGCCCACCTTTCCTCTCTCATCTAGTGGATTGTTTATTTTCTTTTATTTCCTTATTTAATTAATTTCTTGGATGACTGTACTTTTAACCCATTTATATTTTTTTCTTTTCTTTTCTTTTTTTCTTTTCTTTTTTATTTTAATTATGTATTTCTTTCTTTCAATTCTTTTATATATACATGAATCTTCACAATTTTACATTTTAGTTTTTTTCCTGTAGTTAATTTGACTTTGCAATGCTTTTGGAACCATATTCATATATGTCGATTCATGGACATGGCATGGCGGTTCTCTCTCTTTTGTTCTTTTTCTTATTTTGCACACATTAGAGACAATATGTGTCTTAAGTGTGGGGAAGAGGTATATTTTCTAGATTGAGCTTTTGTTATTTCAATCTTGCCATTTGATTCATTTGTCTCATTTAGTATCTTCAAATTTTTTTGGGTTCAAGTAAATTAGATTGCCATAATAGTATGAATTGAAATGGTTCCTCTTTATATTAAATTAATGGTAGATTTAATGAACAACAATATCTTGTTTAGGTTGACTCGACTTTCTTAATCAATTTCTAAGGACTGAATGTGATAGTTCAAAGTAGGTAGTTGATTGATGAGAATTTCACATCTAATGTTTAAAACCTTAGTTACATCTTTGAGCATGTTCAAATTCCTTAGATACTTGAGTCGAACTTAGTAGGATATACTTAATATCTTAAGTTCTTGACCACTTGAATATTATTGATAAAAATATAAAAAATATAATAAGGAGCTTTGAAAATTAATCCATATTCCACTGATTTTAACTCTTGAATTGAAACAATGAAGTTGGGATCATGAATAGTGCTAATAGCCATTTGGATAGTGATTCTAACTGAGTAACCGGGGTCGACATCACAAATGTTTACCTTTGCATTAAAAAGTTATTATCATTTCAAACAAGTCGGGCTTCTTTAAAAATATATATATAACAAAATAAATGAAAAAAGTCAAAAAACTTAAGAGAAAATCTAATGCTCAATCTTTTAACTCTAGATTTTTAAGTTTTAGGTCTGTGAAATTTTTATTTTGAAACTTCTTGATTCAGCTGTCATGTTTGAGAATTAGTTTTTGGTTGAGAATGTTGGATTTTCTTATTCGAGTATTGTAAAACTTTTCTTTTCTTTTTGGATATAGACGGGTCCTTCATTTATGCTTATTATAGTGATTTAGTTTGCTTGAGGACAAGCAAAAACTCAAGTGTGGGGGAATTTGATAAGTGTATAGTTAATGATATTTTTGCCCATATTTCTTAGTATATTTGTTGTCAAATTGAGTTTAATTTCTTTGTTCAAGTGTTTATTAGGGTTGATTCTAGGAACCTTTTACACATTGGGACCTTATGGTTATTTAGGCTGGAATCACGGATGAAAGGCAAGGAAAAGAGCTATTTTAGGCAAATTCTTCAAGTGACATGCCCAATGACATGGGCATGTCAATGGCCGTGTCATTCAACTACTTTGCAGAAGCTTTGACACGCCCAGGGACATGGGCATGTCACTTGCCGTGCCATTGATCCTACCTTATAGAAGCAGTGACACGCCCAGGGACATGGGCATGTCACCGATGGCATCCTTAACCCAGCATTGCAGCAGCTATGACATGCCCAAAGACATGGGCTTGTCACTACCCATGTCATCAATGGAGAAAAACAACATCATTGACACTCCTAGAGACATGGATGTGTCACTAGGCTTGTCAGGCTAAATCTCTGGGTTATAAAAGCTGAACTAAAGTGCGAATTAGGGGTCCAATTTTTATCACTTAGAGCCGACTTCCTTTGAAAGAAAAAGAGTTTAACAGCTAAGATTGAAGGTGAAGATTCAAGTAAACAAGATTTAAATCAGGAATCAAAGATTGAAGTGAAGAAACACAAATCGGTCATTATGGATTGTTTGAATTCATTTACTTATTTCTTTTGTTTTGGTTTTTTGGTTATGAATATGAATTAAATCATCTCTATCTAGATATTGATGAACTCTAGCTTTATTGTATGGATTGAATAGTTCTTATTAAATTAAATCATTTAATTGAGTTATTTTATCCTTTTAATTCTTAATTTCTTGTTTCCAATTGATAATAACATGCTTATTGATTGGCTGCAATTTTCATATTATTGACTTGAGAAAGCTTGATATGAATAGAATTCTCATTAGGATTGAGGGTTGATTGGAGTGTTAGAGATAGACTTACAAGATTCTTTGATTTATAACTCCTTGTTCTTATTGCAAGATCTATTTAATTATGTTTGAAAAGAGATTCCAGCATTCTACTTATTGTTTAGGGATTAATTAACTTGAAAGAGGTTTTAGTATGATTTAAAGGAATGCCAATTGAGCTCTATTATTTGATTTAATTGAATTGATATTCATAAATATTTTATGGCTAGGGTGATTCAATATCTAGATAGTATTTTCATCATCAACTTTTTTTGCACAATATTCAATTTTTCTGTACTTTAATTTATTAACTTGTCTTTTATTTTGATCATCACAAAATCTATTGATTTGCTAAACAACAGTTGAGATTTGTACTAGTATTTGACCTTGTCCCCAGTAGAACAATATCTTACTTACTACTTTATTACTTTTGTGACCCGTGCACTTGCAATAATATTGCAATAGCACAAATTTGCCACCAGGGAAAATCCTCAGTTTGGCCTAGGAATAAAAATGAAGACTTTAGGTACCTTGAAACCTAAACTTTCAGTTGATAGTAAACATGATCTAGAGGAATTCCCCCTCAAATTAAGGGATAGCCATTTGGCTTATCTATGTGGTTAATTAGAGGTCCTTTTAGTGAAGCTTTAGCAACTATGGCTAGGTTTAATCTTTCCATGAGGGATTTGACCATGGTTGGGTCAATTTAGGGTTGAATTACTTTAGAGGGCTTGTCCTTTAGTAGGTTGGAATTATCTTAATGGGCCCTAGCCTTAAGATTTCTTTGGAGGGGCTTGGCTTTAGATGTGTGAGTAGGGATTTTTGCCCCCATTCCCATATAGAATGGTTCTTACGACTTCGGCGCTGTTAGGCTCATAGCCTTAGAGAACACCGGCCTAAATTAGGAGAAAATGGAGACGCCATCTGGATGGGCTGAAAAAAAGAAAGGGGTGGATGACTTGATTCCTAAGAAATTTCTGACCCCCTAATGGGTTTGAAAAGTTAGGTATGTATGGGGAAGGTGAGAATGACCCAGCACCTCTATAATGCTCGGTTCATTGAAACCAGCCTTCTTTTCAAGACTAGATATTATAGAATTCTTAAATATTATGATATTATCCATATTACTTGTGAACATTAAAATAAGAATTATTGCATTAAAATTAAAATAAGTCCAGACAAGATAATAAGTAGGCACCCATCCATGGATGGAAATATGCCTTTACAAGTGTCCAATGTCCAAAAAAACAAGATAAATAAATAAAATGGGACACCTACCATAGGTGAAAATGTGTTCCTTACAATAGTCCTAAAATCCTCAATTGACAAATTAAATTACATAATAGAAACCAAGGTATCCACAAAGTGGAGACATACCTCTTACAATTCTTGAAAATAAAAATAAAAAAAATATTCAACAATTCATCATAAAATTAAACCATTCGTAATAAAATCGAATAGAAATAAATCATCCATCATAATAAATAAACATGCATGAATAATCAATTCTACATTTAAATACCATATTAAACAATAGATATACAGACTAGGGTTTTTAAAAATTAGGGTTTTAAGATTTTTTTAGAAAATGGAATTAGGGTTTAGAAAACAAAGCTAGGGTTTTTGGTTTTTTAGAACATGGAATTAGGGTTTCTAGTTTTATAAAATAGGTTGCTGGATATTAGGATATTAGGGCTTGTGGTTTTGGGAAACAAGTTACTGGATTAGGGTTTTTTGGTTTTGAACTTGATTACTGAATTAGGATTTAAGTGATTTGGGTTTGGAATTAAGGCTTTTATAAATTAGGGTTACGAAAATTAGGGTTTAAGATTTTGGATTGTGGTTTGGGAAATTTAGGGTCTTTGGGTACTTGGTTTAGGAGTTAGGGTTTTGGATATTAGGTTTAGGAGTTTGGGTATTTTGAAATTAAGGTTTTAGGTTTACTGGATATTAGAAAATAGTTTACAAATTAGGGTTTGGAGATTAGAAAACCATTTAGGGTTTTAGGAAATTATGAAACATATGAGGGTTTTATAAAAATATGATTATTATAAAAACTTTTAAGGCCACTTTAACATGGATTCTTTATAAATAATTGCATGGAATATGGCTACTGGACATGTTTAATAAGTATCAATTGATTGCATTATCAAATAAAACCTTATTTAGCATATTCAAGCAAAACCACATAAAGCATGAATTTCATAATATTAACAAAAAGAACTTTCTATTACTTTAAAGAGTTTAGAAAACAAAACCTACATTGAAGGCTCCACCATATTATTTATTGATTTCAAGCTACTGTGTAACACCCCGATACCCTATATAAGTACTATTCGTATACCTAGTATACATACAGTAAATATATAAAGTATAAGGATGTCACTTTTCGTTACCTTTTAAAAACCTGTAACAGAGTTCAAACCATAATACATTAATTTAAATAACATTTACAAAATCATTATCTTTATCAAAACTTCATTTATACATATAAATACTCTCTCGTCAGAAATACATCATAATTAAAGTTTATACATGTATGCATTACCCTCTAGTTGGTCTCGACAAACTTTACTCTTCTTGTGGCATAACAAAAGACTTCATATCTTCCATCTATATACCTGCGCGAATAAACACCCGCGCTAAGCCCGAGAGCTTAGTAGTCCAACTATAAAATATAAACATATAGTATAGAAGTATTGACATATAATGATACATCAATTCAATATATAATTAGTTCTTATCATATCTTCTTTTCTTTTTAATTTCATCTTTAATATATCCTAGCTAATTTGAAATATGATGTACATATATACATAATATTATCACCAACCCCAATGCATCACCAATACTCAAAACCAATATATTAATACCCCTACATTATATATACCATACCAATCATTATTGCAATACACAAATTACATATCATACAAATCATAAATCACATTTACAATAAAGACAACCTTTATCATCAACCACAATTCATTTACATATTACACTTAATAACATTATATTATTCACAATTCACCAAGCATAATTCATTATTAATACTCACAATCAATATTTCAATACTTGCAATTCACATTGACAATAAAGACAGACTCGGGCCCAAAACACTAATATGTTATTCAAAGTTCAGAGTTACTGCTTTGGTTCATAGTCACAATCATCACGCCCGTAGGCAATGTATATACATGTATCTCTATCCATGGATAGTGTAACAGACCCAGTCTCTTGGACCATCAACTCAACACATATGAGGAGATCCTCAACCCGCAAGACTGTTACAAATCATATATCTCATATTCACAATTCTCATAGTGTAACAGACCCAGTCTCTTGGACCATCAACTCAACACATATGAGGAGATCCTCAACCCGGCAAGACTGTTACCTTTCATCATTTCTTAGGCATGCCACCCAAATCCAGAACTCTGAAACTGAATAACATATTAAACAAACAATTCATATATTATTTCATTATCAATCTCATCATCAATTAGGCCAACATGCCTTATCTCTTTCAATTGAATTATCATAGCCAATCACAATGGCTTCATATCATATCATATCTCAATCCATATGATACATATAGCATCATTGATATCACATTTCAAAGTATATTATTCATATAATACATTGCCATACACAAGATTCACAATGCATATAACATAACATTTTCTCACTTCTCAAAACACATTAACATCATTCATTACTAGAGCATTTATCATAACAAATTGCACATACCTTAAGAATGATCCTCATTTCTTCCTACCTTTCCCATTTCATATTTCATCCTTTATATATATTCTTCATTTACATTCACAATATAATAGCTTATTTAACACTTTCATCCCAATGTGTTAATGTTCAAAGACATATAAGGATATACAATCAAATAGGGTTTATGCTTACCTGGTTAATGATCTTCACATCCTTCACATCATTCAATCATCACCTTAGTCCAATTATGTTAACAATATAATAGATCACTTAACACATTTGCAAACAAATGTGTTAAGCCCCAAATTATGTAATTAAATACAATCATATGTATTGGTACTTACCTCAAGAACTAGTCCCATCAATCTATACATTTCTTTTCTTTCCAAGAATTCTCCACATTTAAGTTAATGCAACCCAATCTCTTCAAAACCTAATCCAAAGGAATATTAGCAAAATGACCATATGAATAGTACATTATGGTTTAAGACTCCATTTTATCCTTATTTTGAAAAATTGTATAAAATAATCTACTTGACTAAAAATTCTAAAATTTTTACAGAATTTATTTTTGTATCTTAAAATCATTCCTTTAAAATTTCAGATCAAACTGAACACAAAATCTTGGTCAAATAGTTCACCTAACCAGACTGCCCCAATTGCCCTGCATCCTGGCAGCAGTTCTGAACTTTGTGAATTCCATAAATCAAATTCAATCAACGTGGTTCCAAATTATTTTTCTCAAATACTAAACTCACTAAGCAACAACATATCCAAAATTCAATTGGATATGATTTTTCTACATTTTATTAAAAATCCCGAAATATAGCTGTCTCAGTTAAGGTACCTGCTGGAACAGGTCTAATAAAAATAATCTTTCTAAACTCATAACCATTCCAAAATCGAATCAACATATTTTTAAGTCATTCTAGACTCATAGAGGCACAACATATCAAAAATTCACTTCAAGAACATTTTTCTATAATTAATTAAAAATCATACAAGTCACAGCCTTTACTAATTGTAAAACAGAAAAAAATTCACTAAACACAACTCTTACTCTTCCATCACCAACACCAACCTAGCTTCTTATCTTTAATTCCATTTCAAAACTTTTACACACACCATACACAAACACACTCCATCAACCATCCATATCAACTCACCAATCCCAAACACAATTTCAAAAGAACAAAGGAAAATCAAGAGAAAGAACTTACCTAAGTTGTTGAATTCCACAAATCTTCAATTAAATCCTTTGATTCTCCCTTCAATTTGATGTTAGAATTAAACAAATCTCACTTTGCTCTCTCTTGTCTAAGGAGGAGCCAACCAACGTGGAGAAGAGAAGAAGAAGAAGAAGGAAATGAAGAAAAGACAAAATATCACCTCTTTAAATCTCCACCAAGTGATTCAACAAGAGTAATTACCTAAACACCCTTATACCATTTGTCTTGATTACCATTCATTACATGCCCTTTATAGTAACTTCACACTTAACAAAAATAAATATCTTCTTTCCTTGACTCTTCATTTTAACCAACTTATATGTTATATATATCATCATATACACAACATATACCATTCTCTCTAAACCCTAAATTCTTTCCCAAATCACATATACATAAACATTCTTTTCTCTATTTCTTTTCTCTTGTAATTTAACACATATATTCAATCCAATTATATAACAACAACAACAACATAATCACAACTTCTAGGGCATATATGAGGATATTACATACTGCATGTACCAATTGTTAACTTTGGCCGAGTAAAGATGAAGAAAGCGTGTTACTCCCTTTGGGTGGTGCAGTATTTGTGTGGCTAACTCTCTATCTTTTGATCCACTATGGCTATTAGGGTTTTTCTGTTTAATGCTTTGTGTTAATTGTTGATTGTTGTTACCCTCTCAAAGTTCTTTAAATCCTATATTTATATCCAAACATATTAGGTTTTTCACCTTGAATTTAAAAACTCCCGAAGCTAATCTGATTAGAATTCAAATTGGAAGTTAACTAAAACTGCTTAACACCTAAACTAAAGAATCAAGGCCGTTGTGGCGAATTGGCATTGCCAATTTGACTGGGTGGGCCTGTAGAAAATCGGGCATGCCAATACAGCAAAATTGGGCCTGGGTCGAGTTGTTTTGGTATTCTAATATTGTAATCGATCATTTTAGGCTTTTAAAATCATTTTAGACTTGTTTAAACCTTTAGAATTTATCTAATTCCCTTTTAACTAGGGTCGAGCTAGATTAGATCCAAAATTAAGGGTCTATAGTTTACCCTCTGCTTGAGCAATTTGGGACTTCAAAAAAAGAGAGCTAAAAGCAACATGATTTTTGAATGGGTTCTGACTCGAGTTGGTTTGGGTTCTGGACCCAGATTGAGTTCTAGACTCGAAAATGATTTGGCTTCTGGACCCTAGTTGGTTTGGGTTCTGTACCTGAATCTAGTTCTGGAATCGAAAATGATTTGGGTTCTGGACCCGAATTGATTTAGGTTATGGGCCCAAATTGAGTTCTGGACTCGAAAATAATTTGAGTTCTAGACCCAGATTGAGTTCTGGACTCAAAAATAATTTAGGTTTGAACCGAGTTGGTTTGGGTTCTGGATTCGGATTGAGTTCTGGACTCGAAAATAATTTGGATTCTAGACCTGAGTTGGTTTGGGTTATAGTCCCGGATTGAGTTCTAGACTAAAAAATGATTTGGGTTCTAGACCCAAGTTGGTTTGGGTTCTAGACCCAGATTGAGTTTTAGACTCGAAAAATGATTTGGGTTCTAGACCAGAGTTGGTTTGGGCTTCGGACTCGGATTGGTTTGGACTCGAAAATAATTTGGGTTTTAGACCAGAGTTGATTTAGGTTCTGTATCCAGATTGGTTTAGTTTATGGACCAGAGATATCTATAATTAATTATAATTAGTAAAGTATTTGCAAAAAGGTGCAAAACAATTTGGCTATCTTTTACCATATATGGATATCTTTGTACTCTTACCCCTGCATGGAAAAAATATTTTAGAATCACAAAAAATATTTTTAAACATGTAAATATTTATTATATGTATGTGACAGAGTAATAATAATTGACATGAACTATTGATGTCAGTTGCAATGTCAAAAAGTAAAAATAAGTGGCATGAACTATTGATGAACATTACTTTTCTTTACTTTCCTGTGTTTTATTGACTTTGAATGTTTCTTAACCCTTTTTTGTCTACTTTTTTCTTTTCTTTTTGTCTATTTAAACAATTCTAACATCCCTTTTCTTGTTCATTTAAACTTTGAGACACTGTTTATATTTCAAGATGGAGAGGATATAACATGCTTCAAGATCGGGGCCTTGATTCAATGTTGAATTGCTAGATCACATCCGAAAGCATGAGCATGGAAATGTCGATCTTCTAGCTGGGATGTAGCTTCATCACAGTTCAAGCAAAAAAAAAACTGAGGTAAGGCTTCACTATACTGCAATTTAATGTTTTAGTAGCACAAAATTGTTTATATATGAGAAAAAAATTATAAAGAAAAGAAAGAAAGTATGAAAAGGAGATTATCATTCCAGAAGACTAATTTCTTAAGCTATGATTTAGTACTAAAAGTAGATAATCCAATGGGTTGGAGCAAAAATTTAGTAACTAACTTAGTATCAATAAATTGGAACATAAATTAATCAGTAACTTATGACAAGAGTAGACTTTGTGCAAAGAGAAAAGAAAAATAAATTTATTATTTGTAAAGTGATTTACCTACTAGGTTTTAACTTACCTAGTTTAATATTAGCACAATCGATGCATTGTCTGGGGTGGACAGTGTGTTTACAAAGCCCGACAATGGTACAATGTAGCGCCTTCTCGGGTAAAATAGATCATCCAAAAGTGTGGTTTTCAAAACTTTATTTTGGAGCTACCATCTGAAGAATGCTAGATAGATAGGAGTGTGGCTCAAGTGATATTGGAACAATGGATGGACACGACCTGTACTTTCCACCACCCTATGGGGGAAATGACCATCGGCCCAGTTGATTTTAGAGTTTACCCATGTCACCATTCGAACATAACTGATGTATGTTCCTCTTGCTTCTCTTCGTTGTGGTACTTACTATGATCATGATCACTTGACCGCCAATATGGAGCTGAGCCTCGAGGTTCTGAGTTCACTCCTGATTTTTACATGCCTCGACTGACTGCAGGCTTCTTGGACCAACTAAAGCAAAGCTGGCCTACACGCTACACTTATCGTATGCCAGAGATTCTACACTTGCCAACTCTTTAGAAAGAATAATTTTAGGATGAACAATAATGATAATTAAAAGATGTTTTCTTTCCTTTTATAATTTGTCATCAAATTTTGCTATTATATTATTTATTTTACCCAAATGGTCAAATAATTCGAAATAGCGCATATAGAACAACTTTAATTATTAACTATGTCTATTAAATTGGGGAACTACCAAAAACATAAAGTCTATATACACAATATCGCTCTTGTCGCCAATAAACTCTTTTGGGTTTTCTAATTGATAATTTTCTTTCATTTAGCCCTAGTTATTACCTAACCCGCCTTTTCAAATTTTTAAAACTAGCAGACTGCTCTAACTTTTGCATAGGCCTCCCTTTTGTGTTTTCAACCTAGCGAGCTTTTTTTTAAACATAAAACTTCTTTAACCTATCAATGTTCACCGGCTCACTAAACTCATTCTCGTCCATGTCTGACAGCTTGACTGCATTGTTGCTCATTACTTGTTTCACAATATACGGCCATTCCTAACCAGGTCTAAACTTCTCCCTTAGATCGGAGACATTTGGCTTGCACTGCTTTAAAACTAGATCTCCGACTTTATGCTTCCTAATCTTAACTCTTCTATTGTAGGTCTGAGCTATTTTTCTTTGATGCAGCCGGTGATGATATAATGTCTTTAGCCTTCTTTCTTCTAACAAGGTCAGCTCTGTATATCTACTTGCTACCCATTCTGTCTCAGGCAATTCAGCTTCAATGACCACCCTTAGCGATTTGATCTCAATCTCAATTGGCAACACTACTTTCATCCCATAAACCAAAGAAAATAGCGTCATTTCAGTTGGGGTTTGCACACTTTCATGTATCCCCATAAAGCAAAAGGAAGCATTTCGAACTAGTCTATATACGTCTTGGTCATCTTGTACAGAATCTGCTTAATTATCATGTTCGTTACTTTTACTGCACCATTAGCCTTTGGTCTATAAGGGAAAGATTGGTGATGATGGATCTTATACTTCAAAAACAAATCCTTACACTACAAAAAAAAAATGAGAATTAGAGATGAACAAATCTGTTGCTAATTCTCAAAATCCGTCGCTAACAAGCATTAGCGACGGATTTGATTCTATCGCTATTCACGTAGTCACTGAAAAAATAGCGACGGAATTTTCACTATGTTGATATTTAGCGACGAATTTTTTTGTCACTACTTAATCTTGTCTTTCTTTTAATTAAGACAAACATAGCGACGGAAAATCCATCGCTAAATTATTAATTTATTTAAAAATAAATTATTTTTAAAGAATAAAATAAATTATTTTTCTGTCGCTAAATTATTAATCTATTTTTTTAAAATAATTTATTTTTGAAATAATTTATTTTATTTTTAAAAAAATAATTTATTTTATTTTTAATTTTGAAAGTAATTTATTTCCAAAAATATTTATTCTATTAAATAATTTATTCTAACAAATATTTTATTTAAATAAAAATTAAATTATTTTTCAAATAATATCTAAGAAATAATTTTTTAACTAATTTCTCTAAAAAATAATTTATTCTAATATTTATCTAAAACATAAAAATAAATTATTCCACTAAATAAATACTCAAAAAAATTTATTCTAACATTTATCTAAAATATAAATCAATATATTAATTAATTTAAAAAACTTTATTCTAAGAATTATTTATTCAATCAAATAATTAATTCAATTTAAAAATAAATTATCCAACCTAATAATTTCTAAAAACATTTCTACCAAATAATTTTTAAATTTTTTTCTAAATATTATTTATTCAATAAATATAATATTTATTCTAAATTTATTACTAATTATAAAAATATAAATAAATAAATAATTTAAAAAATACATACTTTCGATCAATTTGCAAAATCATAAAAAAAGAGAGAGAGGAGAAAGAAGAAAGAAAAAAAAAAGAAAGAGAAAGAAAGAAAGAAAGAAAAGAAGAAAAAAAAAGAGAAGAAAGAAGAAGGAGAAGAACAGAAAGAAGAAAGAGACAAAAAAAAAAGAAAGAAAGAAGGAAGGAAGGAAGAAGAAAAAATGAAGGAAAAAAGTTAGAAATAATAAATATTTAGGGTTTAGCGACGGAATTAAGTTTCGTCGCTAAAAAGACGCATCATATTTTAAAAATTTTTTCTTAGCGACAAAATTAGCAGCGAAAATCAATTTTATGGCTAAAATTTCATACAAAAATCCTACCTAAAATTTAAAATAATTAAAATTAGCGATGGACAATAATTTGATAAATAATTAGTGATGGCAATAAATTTCGTCGCTAATAAGCTCAAAAAATTTTAATTAATATTTTTAAATAATCAAGAATTAACGATGGAATAGTTTCGTCGCTAATTCAGATAAAATTAGTGACATATGTTATGTTTCATCACTAATTAGCAATGAAAATTAATTCTGTCGCTATTTTTCTTTATTAGCGAAGAGATTTAGTGATAGATATTTAATATCGTCGCTAAATACCAGGCGCCAATAGTTGGCACTAGATTTAGTGACAGATTTGGCGACAGATTTATTCGGTCACTTAATCATCGCTAATTTGTTGCTTAACCATCGCTAACAAATTTTTATCGCTAATCAGGGCAGCAATCTCCTCTGGAGTCTTTTGGATCTTTAAGACAACTTCCTTCTTAGGCTAGGCTTTTATTCAGCTGGTAGGTCAAGTTTCTTCTTTATCTGTTGGACCGATTCAGCAACATCAAAAAAAATCTCAAAGCCCGAAATCATCTTCCCCATGAACATTATTGGCTCCAGCTTTCCTTAGAGTGGTCCCATATCTGGAGCTTTGACAAAATCCTCTTCAAGTGGTGGGAAACTTATCTTCTCATTCTTCTTTGGCTGAACACCTTCATTGGCTTCATTGTGTCCCAACCATTTCTTAGAAGTCTGAATTTTGAAATTTGGAAGCTTTGTCACACCTGTCTTTCCTTTCCCAAGGCCAATACCTGGCATATAGTTCATGTTCTTCATCATATCCAGAACTTTAAAGTCCACCATCTCATCATCAAAAACAATAGCTACTTGGAATCCATTGAGAGGCCTCTTGATCATCAGATCGTTTACCACTTCATTGTCTTTAGGCTCGATAACCATTGTTTCATCTCCATTTGGGAACTTAATCATTTTATGGATTATAGAAGGAACTCCACTAAGAGGAGGAAACCATTGTCATCCCAATAGTAATGCAAAGGTAATAGAGATATCCAAGACTACGAACTCTACCATGGATTCAATGGGGCCAGCGTTCACAATAACTTTAAAGGTTCCTTTGGTATGCCTTTTAATATTAATTGTCACCACGGTCGGGCTTAGATCCTTATTGACATAGCAAGCTTTGGCAAGATTTTGAGTCGACAGACATTTATGGTAGATCCATCATCAACCATCACATATGAAGTTCTTTTCCCTTTGACCTCAACCTTGATGAAAAGTGGGCGGATGTGATCTCTTCCCTCTTTTGGCAAATTGACATCTGAAAATGACACCATTCCCACATCAATCTTATTCTTCTTCTGATCATTCTCACATTTCATCACTCCTTCAACTTTCAAAAAATTAAATAGCTACTCTAATGTTATAAAAGTGGAAATCGACATGCTAGCCATAGATTTGGCTATAGTTTCTCGATGCTTCTTAGATGTAGCTAACAGATCCCATATGATGATGCTAGCTTGAGTTCTTTTCAATTGTTTAAGAATATCATCATCATCTTCTTCTTTATCCCCTATTTTAACATTCTTTCCTTTATTGGCTTCCACTTCCTTTTGTGGTGGCCTTGCATAAGGCTTACCAGAGCGAATATTCATTACTTCATCCTCTTCAGGCTTAGACCAGGTCCACTCCTCCTTCTTTGGCTCAAAATCTTCATCACTATCAATTGAATCCCAAAATTTGCTTACAACACAGATGGCCACTTCCTTCTCAATCACAACTTGCTCCATCTTTCTAATCACCACTTCTTCTTTAGTTGCCTTACCATCCACATCTTGGAAATAAGATAGAAAAAACTTCTCATTTAAACTGACTCCGATCATGAAAGTTGCCGATGGTGGCACCCTGTTGAACCTTGGTAATTGGTTGTCCTTCATGATCGGCTTGTGAGGTTTTGGCAACTTTCCACTATCCACCAAATTTATATCTCATGCCTCGATCTCAAACATTTATCTATCTCATGCCCTTGCATCTGGTGGAATTGGTAAAATGCTTTGGCATCAAAATTAGGTGGTATAGGATTTGGCAATGGGTGAGGGCTCAGTGGCTGTAATAGCCCTCTCTTCTCTAGCTTATGGAAAACCCAGGATAATGGTTTTCTCAACTCCAAAAATTACCTTCTGCCTTCTTAGTCTACTGCATTTACATCGACTGCATTTTACGTGTCTTGATTGACAGATTAGTAGCTCCTTTTCTCATTCCTTATGCCCGAAAAATGATTATTCTCCCTTTCCCATTCTTCAATTTGCAAGCCAACTTGGAGAAGATCTTTGAAATACCAAATAAAAGCATGGGACATCCTCTCATGAAGACTCTCACAATCATCCTAATCTAATCTGACTTATCAGGCCTCTTCTTGAGCAATGCAGCCTTATTTTTCCATCTTTTCATATAATTAACAAAATTCTCATTTTCCTTTTGTCTTATTGACTCAACCTCCATCAGAGTGACCTCCAACTCAGCATTGTACCCATATTGTTGGATGAAGGCTTTGTACAAAGAATCCCAACTCCTCTGTGCACTATCCTCTAAAGTGTTGAACAAATTTTGCACTACAAGATCCAATGAAAGCATAAAGTACCTTAGAGTTTGAGTCTTAGTGGCTTGAACAGACTGTATAGCAGTGATGTATTGCTTCACAAAGAGATGAGGATTTCCAGTTCCATCAAACTTGGCAAAGGAAGGCATCTTGAACTTGTACGGGACTTCCTCATCTTACTTAAATAGTTTGTCCATCTCTGACATCTCTTCAGTTTTCAGCTTCTTTTCAAACTTCTTCTTTAAATAAGCAATCATTTTCTCCACATTAGAAGCTTCAGTCTTCTCAACAGTTAATTTTTTCACAACCTTTGGCTCCTTTTCATCTTGAGATTATTAAAAATACTAAGCCCAGTCATCATCATCATCAACTGTTGCCCTATCATCATCAAAGACTACCTCACCAACCTTAGCCTTTCCCTTATCTTTCAGCTTCTTGGCACTAGTAGATGCTTCAGCAGTGTTTTCTAATAGTGTAGCCAATTGTCTTTTCATGGTCTTAGCTATGGCCCCCTTTAGTTCTTCTATTTTGGAGTTGATTGCATCATCTACCATCTTCCAAACTTGCTCAAGATCCATTGCTTTTGGTGAGAAGCTGACTGCATCATTGTTGGATTCCACGTCATCGATGTAGGTCGGATTATTATAGGCTCTTAAACTGTTGTACTTCAGGGCTGTGAGCCATAAAGGATCAATGATATGAAATGCAATGTATGCATGTATACATGGATGTATAAGTAATAAATAAACAAACCAAACCAAATCAACACAACAGGAATGAACCTTCCAACCTTATAACTTTCACACACGAATGGCAAGTATCTTTTCCTAGGTATATGGTTAACAAAATATCTAATTAGTATCTCTTATTTTCAAACAATTCTCTCAGATGGTTTAACCAATCAGTGTATTTTCAAACTTAGAAGTCAGTCCATGATAATTTTTTCATCCCCCAGCTCTACCTTTTAAATCATATATTTATAGGCACATCCTTACTTAACCCTAAACCTAATCCGAGGTTTAAACGGATTCAAGTTTGATTTGGAAATTAAAATTCTTGGCAAACCTCCTTCTAAACTAGGGTCCATGTCGACTTGGGGTGTCCAAGTCGACATGAGCTAAGCTCATATCGATTTGGACACCCTAAATCGACATGCTCATGTCGATTAAGATGTCCAAGTCGACATGAGCATTAAGCTCCTGTTGACTTGGACCCATCTTGAGTCAAACTGAACCCTAATTTCCAGTTTTTCGGCCCAAACCCTCCATAAATTAAATTCAGGCTTTTATGAATTGGATTAATTAAATTTTAAGCTTTTAAATTAGGTTTAGACTCTTTTAAAAAAATAATGGATCACATTAAGCTTTTTAATTTTAATCCATGCCAAATTTAAGGGTCTACAAATGGATATTTTGTGGCATGTATGTTTATTTTATTTGACTCTACTATTTTTTTATTTCATTTTATAAAATATTATAAGGTTCAATGTATTAGGCATTTACATTGTAATTTTTAGGTTCAATGTAGTAGGGTGTATCTAATGTAATTTTCCTTTTTAGATCAATTGTAATAGGTCTTTTAAATGCAATTTTTTTTTTATTTTCTAGTATGTAAAGGCATGTTTCCACGTTAGTGGATGTCCATTTATATTTGTTAGCTTATTTGGACATTATTCATATACATTAAACATCATCATATTTATTTGATTGAATGAATAAATACTTCCATTGTTTTCCTTTTGCATATTATAATTGGATATCTAGATGCATAATATGCTAATAATCTAAAATGAAATATTATTGAGACTTGAAATGAGGCTTGTTCCAAATGAACCAGGGGTATAAGAATGCTAGGATTATAACATTCACATTTTAATATACATAAAAATAATTAATATGATGGAATAACTAAATGTGTTGAAAGGGAGATATATAATATATACATTTGATATACATAATATATACATTAGATACGTAATGTATACATAAGATATACATAATGTATACATACATATATATATATACTTACTTATGCTAGAAAAGTAAAATAAATAAATAAATAAAAGTCAAAATAAGATGGAAATTATTTTTTATGGTGGGAAATTAAAGAGAAAATATATAGTATAATAATTAATTAATTAATTAATTAAGAGTATTTAAAGGGATAAAGATGAAAAATTAATAAATAAAAAAGTCTTCTTCTTCTTCCCACCATTACCATGGCTGAATTTAGAGAGAGAAAGGGTGAGACTTTATTCATCCAATACATCAAATTTCACTAGGAATCCAAAGGTTTTAAGCTAGTTTTGAAGATTAAGCAAGGTTTAAGTAAGTATTCATCATCTTTAAGCTTAGTTTTCTTGATTTTTAGAATATGTGATATTTGAGTTAATGACAAAAATGGTTTTAATTGTTAAAGTGGATAGTTATGAAGTTATTATGATGAGTATATGTTAGTTTAGTGGTTAGATGATGAAAGTAAGCTTGTTGGAAGAAGTTTGGAATATGAAAGTTTAGTAAAGTTAAGAGTTTTATTGGATTTTGGTTAAATTTAGAATGATTAATGGTTGTTTTGTATAAATTGTGTATGAGAATGATTTTAATTAAAGGATTGGACCTTTGTTTGGTTTAGGAGTAGATAAGCATAATTGAAGCAAAAGGGCAAAGTTCTGAGCTTTTCCATTTTGAAGCTTAGAAAGTGCTTTTGGTTGGATTTTGAAGCTAAATGAGGTTTATACATACTTTGACAACATATACTTTAAATGTTCATGTTTGGCATAACCATATTGGTACTTTCAAAGTTTTTTTGTTTTACTTTAAAATGAGATTATTCATATATCTTATGTAATTTAACAAAAATATGACTTGAGAATTGTTTTGAGTTTAAAACTATTATGATATGTTAATTTTAGACATTTTAAATGAGGCACATTATTGTTATGGAGTATAATGTATATTGTGAAAAATGCGGAAAAATGTTGATATGAAATTAGAATGTGAAAATGTGATGTGATGTTGTGTGATTGGTTGCCCTACACAATTACTTATTTCACAATATTGAATTTGGTACTGTTGAGTTAGCATGCCAATGATCCATCATGACGTTTTATATGCCTTCGGGTGAGATACATTAGTATCAATATTATTATTATGCCTTTGGCCAAAGCACACTACTGTTGGAGACTTCAGTGTTGGGGATATGACCTTCAGGTGAGATGCACTGGTATCACATCATACATAGTCTCCAATTTCGAACTTTGAGGTTGCGTAGGCCAAATCAATCTTTTTTGGAGATTGAATATTGTGTAGGGATGTATTGGACCCAATATGTATTGATGTGATGTGTTTATATTATTTTTAAGATAATAAATTATTTAATTGAGCATTATATTTTAAGTTGAGGAAAATATATATTATGCCATAAAGAAAATACTTTGCATTTAAATTATTTTATGTTATCAAAGTACGTACCACTAAGCTTTTTAACATAGCACATTTGCATAGTATCACACAGGTGATAGAATTGTGGAATAGGGAAGTCCTAATAGATCTTAGCCGGTTTAAATTTGTGGTTGATATTGAATTTAGAGAGGCTTGCCATGAGACCCATCTTGTCGGTGCTGCATTGCATTACATGTATACTTTAGCACTAATGTATTTTGGTTATGCAAAATTATAAACATTTTATAAATATGTTTTAGTAAACAATGTTCTATAATGTTTTAAAAAATACTCAAAACGTACATTATTTGTGTGTGTTATAAGTTTGGAAGAGAATTGGAGAAATGGTGGATTTTGAGTAATTATGATTTTAGGAGTGTATTTTTTAATGTAGGTTGAGTATTTTGTAATTTAGAATTTTATAAAATTACACACAGAACTCTTGCAAAATTTTTCTAGTAGTTTTCTTTTATAAATTAATTAAACTATATATCAAATTGATTTGTGTAATTGTTAGATAAACTTACACTAGTATTCTTCTCTTATTTAAAATCTTTGAAAAGCTTTAATTTTTGGCATTAAATATGAGGGTTCCTATAGTTAATTCTATAGTACTCTTTTATCATATATATGTATTTTATATATATGTAGTATATATATTGGGCGTATATATGGTATAAGGGTATTATAAGGATACTTCCTAACATCCCCATGCATACCTAATTTTTTGAACCTAATAGGAGATTGGGGATATTGAGGAATTGAGTAATGAAACCTTTCTATTTTCCTTGTTTAACTAGGTGGTAACTCCCTTTTTTTTAAGCTTAAACTCATGTTTCCTAATGATTTGATCCTAAATAATACCATCATCACAAGAGCAGCTCCATTAGGAGCTAGGGGCAAAAATCCCTGACTTAGAATTAGCACATGTTATACTTCTTGACTGAGTCAAACAGTAGTTCTCATAAGCTATAGGCATATTTGTTGTATGAACAAGTTCATTGATTACCTGGCAATGAGATAATCACATGGATATCTATTTAATGTCAATGATTATATCTCATCATAGCGGTCATGCAAATACCTTTAAACTTGAGGTATCTATGGCATCATGGGTGTTAAGTATAATGTTTTGATTCCATTACTTGTTGTCTCTTTGAGATCACTCACATGGTGGATGTTGGGAATCGCATGAGGTATTTCAAGGTATTTGAAAGACCAATAGAGAATACATCACCCTTAATAGAGGAAGAGTATATCTCATGACCTCTTGTAAGAAGCCATTTCTTTGAAAGTCTTATTGTGAATTCAAACATATTATGGTAGCCGACGCATAATAGAATAATTAAAATTTTCCCAAACCAAGGATCATTTCAAAACAACTAAACATGAAACTAAAGAGAAAAACACAAAAAAGAGAGATTACACCTTTGATTTCTTCTCAAATCACCTCTTTTATATTGTTGGGTTGTAGCAAACTACAACAACCAAACTAACATATCTCTAAGGCACACATGGGGAAAAAATCTCCAATATTATTGGAGTGGCTTGGTAAGTGGCTTTATGCTTGAAAAATTCAAATTGCATAAGAGAGGAGTAAGAAGATGAAAGGTGGCTAGCTTTTTAAGAGAACTCTGCTCTTTTTTCTTTGTTTTTCTTCTCACATGCATGGGAGTAATTTTTCCATCCTATGACTTACTAGATTTTTAATTAATTCCTTAATTAATTAAAATAGCAATTGGTCTTTTAATTTTACTAGGTTTTAAGCCCTAATTAAATTAAGAAGGTACATAATTGCTCAAACAAAAAATTGAAATAATGTTCTTAGAAAGATTTGGTACATAATAACAATTATTAAGTTGTAAAATTAAATAAGAAGGTAAAGATAAAATATGTCCCTATAGCTAATGCAGCAAGTCTTACTCCATTTCCCAGTCATATGCCCATCTCTCCCTTCTTTAGCCCCCTATTGCTCTTTAGATCCTGAATATCAATACATATGTGAGATACACATTTGGAATCAAATGCCCATTGTGTTATTTGTAATAGTATAAATGTTAATCATAAACCTACATGAAGGTAAAGCATTTGTAGGCTTGTTTTTCTTTTGAGACTCTAAGAAGGCTTTGTAGTTCATCTTCCAGTGGCCATCCTTCCTATAATGGAAGCAAGTTCCTTTTGGAACAAACTCTTTGCTTTTCTTCTTAACCCCAACTAAACCTATGGTTTAAGTCTTCTTCTTCTTTTGATTAGAACTTTTCTATTTCTTAGAAAAAGTGTAATATTTAACCATCATAATTTTTGGTCCTTATTGAGAGAGCGCCTAACAATCTTGAGCATATTGATCAATTCAGGGTATGGAAGCATCCAACTTGTTCATTTGAAAGTTAAGCACAAAGGGTGCATAACTATCAGGCAAGGATTATAAAATTAAGTAAATACTTAATTTTAGGTATATTGCAAACCTAAGAGATCCTAACCTCTTAATAAAGCACGTTGTCCCTTGCACCAAGAGGAAGGGTTGAATTGGGGCAACTATAAGCTTTTTTTTAAATAAAAAACAAAAGAAAGGTAGAAGAAAGAACACAAGATTTATAGTAATGAGTCATATGTACACTCCCCAATCAAGATGATTAAGTATTTCAAGTATCAATAGAGCCTCAACACTTACTTCAAACTTCTTAAAAAAAGATTTACAAAGGATCACTCTTCTAACCCTTAGAATTGTTTTTCCTAAAGGCTCACACTCAAACTTCACTTAGGGTTATAAGGGTCACACCCTAATCTAGTGTTTAAAACTCACACCAAACTATCTAAAGTGTTTGTGGCTCATGATTAAACCTTCACAAGAGCATCAAATGATCTAACAACCAAAAATAAAGAATAAATACTTAAAAATAAAATTGCAAGAGTTTTGTTATGATAAGTGCATTAACATCTCATAAATGATGGTAGGGGAAGGCTACTTATACCTCTCAAAGACATTTACTCACTACAAGAAAGATTGGGTAGATTTGCCTTCTCCTAGCAAAACTAGTGCATTATATGCATTGTCATAATTTGGTTATGGTTGAAAGCTTCTTATCACAAGGAAGGCTAGCATGTTACAGTTGTGAGGATATGTTGTGTTTAACAAATACTCAAAAACTAGTCCATGTGTCATGCTCTCATTGATTTTGCAAGGATCCTAAGTCACTGTCGTTTGAACATTGTGATTGCCACATAATCAATTACAATCATAATTTTCTTTATGCTTCAATGGTTAGTCCAAATGGATGCTAGGTGTTTTCTTTCCATTAGGTCTTTAAGAGAGCTCCAATTATATTTAGCACCATATGAACTTCAGGCTGTGAGGTTCTTATCATTATATGATCAACCTCTCACGAGCAATATAGTAATGATACTTTTAACGTGGCCTCTACTACTTGTTGTAGTTAATATTTTCTAAACTTAAGCCTATCGTCCTCATGATCTCCTTGTCATAGTTGCGCATTGACTGTCACATCTAGAATAAACAACATAAAGATAAATGCAAACTTCTCTTTGTCTCAAGTGATTTTGTCTTTTTTAGATTGCCTATGCAATACTCCCATCATAGTCATGAGGTTCCTATTTTCTTCCTTGGCCCCTTGTAATCCTCAACATGATCTCTACCGTGCTTTTTAATTCAAAGGATCAAGGGACCATCACAAGCATGACATTCCTATTGTTAGCGAGAATAATTAGGACATCTTGTTTAATTTGTATTCTCTTGTAATCTATGTCCTTTGCTAAGCCTAGGTAGTACCATATAATAACTTGATAAATAATCAATCATATTTAATTTGATTTCCAAGATTAAAATAGAATATTGACCATACTTTTAGTCAAAAATCTCCCTTGTTTTGACTTTGTCAATTGAATTAAATTTAATTGTGAAATTAAACTAGTTTTGAATTCTTTTAAGTTAAAATGAGTTGAAGAATTATGCTCCCCCTTAAATTATGCTTTATATGTAAGTATAAGAATAAAATAAATTCAAAATTTCAAGATCAAATCAATTCAAGTTTATCTCCACCTTTGATAAATTAAAAAAGGGTAATTGCATATCCATTAAGATCATTATCAATTAAGAAGAATATCAAATAAAAATCAAACATAAATGAACAATAATCAATGGGGACCAAATGAATTAAGAATGATATTCAATTCATTCATCAAAAGAAAAGGATACAATAAAATTGCTCAAACCAAATGTGTGATCTTGCTAATTGGCCATAAACAAAAAGTTTAAAAGAATGCACATTCAAAAGAAAAAATAGAAAAGAAAAAGAAAAGGAACAATTGGAAGTTTAAAAATCAATTGAGTCTTTGGAGTCTCCAACTTTAAAATATTCATCATTTTGGCCCTCTTCTTCATTATTCTCTTCCTACATAATGTAGGCACCATGTTTTTTCCCCTGCCTAAATAAACCATACAAAATAACAAAATGGCCTATTTTGATAAGCTTGCCTTAAAAGACTCGGCCTAAGAAGAGAAGTGAGCTTGGCATAAGCTAGGAGGGCCTACGGTAATCCTTATGGTGTGTCAGCCACTCTATGTTGTGTGGTAGCTAGAGGTATTAGCACACATCGCTTTTTGAGGCATGCCTTCAAAAGGGTGTCAAAAGAAGTATTATCACATCTTTTTCACATCTTCATGCTACACAGTTTCTAGCAACATGCCAATCACTTTTACTTGCTTCTTAAAGAAGCTCCACCAGCAGCCCTCTATAAATAAGACTATAGTGCATTAAAGAAGGGACTTTTTACAGAAAGGGAAAAAGACACAAAATTAAACTTTGAGAGAATATTGAAAGCTTAAGATTTATGTGTGAGTTCTCTATAGTAGCATACTACTATAGTTGGTATAAAAAAATATAAAAACTAGAAGAAGAAGAATGGCGTAAGCCATCTTCTCCCATGCACATGCTCTATTTGTAATATGAAGACCGAAGAAAACTTGGACTCTAGACATATGGAATTTTAAAGACTAAAATATGGTTAAAATAAATATATTTAAGCTTCATAAAAACATTTAATGATAAAAAGGTTATATAGTTTGTATTTTCGTTTTAGTTAACTATACATACTGGTATCTTAAAGGTTATTTTCATTATTGTTATTTTTATGCATGTTGTTGCCTTAATTATTTTACTCTTATTATCCTTGTGTTCATCTTTATTATTATTATCACATTATCATGGCATAATCATGCATACATATCTTTTCTTTGCTTTCCCAGATCGATTGTAGTAGGATTTATTAATGTAAATTTCAAATTTTTAGAAAAAAAAATGTAGTAGGTCATTGATATGTTAATTTTGATGTATTCTTCCTTCTCAATCTATTTCTAAAGTTGTTCTTGTTGTTATAAAGGTATGCTGGGTACCCCTTTTCATCCATATGTACATATATTCATACATTTATCATGATGCATATTATTCATATTTTACTTTATTGTGTGTTCATTGTGTTCGTTTCAAATAAGATGTCGAATAATCAATTATGAAATAGTACTAGAACCTAAAAAGAGGCCGGTTCCAATGAAATAATTACATCATGTGCTAGGGAATTTCCTACCTTCCTTATACGTATCCAATTTTCTAAATCCAGCAGGGGGTTAGGGATTTAAAGATATGAGTCTTCACCCCCTTTCTTTCCCTGTCTTCTGGGTAGTGACTCCTTTCTTCTAATTTAGGCCTATGATCTCTAAGGGTTTGACCCTAATTAGTGCTAAGGTTGCTAAAAGTTGGAGTCATATCCTTGGTTCACATAGAGGATCTTTGGATGGTTGTGATTGTGGAGGAGTTATTGTTTGTTCTTCTTTATCTTCACTTTCATTTGGAGTGGTTTCCTACTATGGTAAGTGGCAAGGAGGTTTGCCCATCTCTCTTGAAGTTGGATGATGTATCCACGAAGATGAAAGAGAAGGTTGAGTTTCTTGATGACGATGTCCATTTTCTTATTTTGATCTTACACATGAGTGAGATAATCTTGAGAAAGAGAAGACGCTTAGGAAGCTCTAGATCTTGATGCCTCAACTTAAAATTGTCCTTCTCTAGGCTCAACCACTCTAGATCTTTTCCTAGATGCCTCTACAACCCCAAACTCTGTAACACCCTTGTACCGTATATACGTACAATACATATTTTCAGCATATGTAAAATACACATATACGGTACAAAAATGTCACCAACCGGTTTAATAAATTTTTTTTTACATTTTCAATTTAAAATTTCAAATTCTAAATATATAAAAATTAAATAGAATACAAATATTTTTTACTTGTTATAAGGACCCAAAATAAATAATATATATATAAATCTTTGGGAAAAATTCACCAGAGTTTTGTCTGTATTTTGGACATCCCAAAATTTAGCAATTACTCAACCTGCAAAAAGAAAACACTCCCAAATAATTTCCAACCACCATCTCAACCATACTTCTCAATTTCACCAAGTTTCTTAAACATTTATACATATAGATATATATAAATTAAAACACACTTACTCTCCAATTTCAAATACATTGACCTAAACATTCTTTATGATATACAATATGTAAAATTCAAAACATAATATATTATGCATAATACTCAAAATGTACAATAGCATAAAAATATATACATGTTGCTGGCAGTGTTTCTGATCTCGTTAGCAACTCAACAAGCTCAACTACAAGTCTAGACTCGATCTGGTCTAGAAGAACTCTCTGGCTCAACTGGGTCTACCCTGTCACCTGCGCGATGGAAACAATCGCGCTAAGCCGAAACTTAGTGGTACAAACTTTGATAATAACAATATAACTCAATGCAATAGCAAATGCACAATACATATGGATGTCACATCAATCCACTTTCTTATATTTTTCAAATATTTCATAAGCACAACTCATAACATTATATTACTCAATTGTATCATAATTCATAATTCACAGTAAAATAAAGACAAGCATGGGCCCAAAAAGGATCTAATATTCTATTCAAATTTCAGAGTTACTGCTTTGGTCCATAATGACACTGTGTCTAGCCCCGTAGGCAATATATCCATGGAAAATGTAATAGCCCCAGTCTCTTGGACCTCAACTTGGCTAGACCCTTAGGCCCCAATATCTTGGTCCTTAACCCGGCTAGACTGCTACAATTTTTGAGGCTTATGACCCAGTCTTTTCACCCCAAAAACATCATATTTATCAGCTAGCCTGGCTTATGACCCAGTCTTTTCACCATTCCAGCGTATAGCCCTTAGGCAATCATAGGCATGCAGCCAAACCCAGAACTCTGAAAATTGAATAACATACTAGGCACACAATTTATTCATATTTCTCATTATTAATCTCCTTCTCATTTTTACATATTCAATCTAGGCACATTGCCTTATTTTCACTTTTTTTTCTCACCTTTCTCATTTTTATCAATATCAATTCATTTCATTATTACACATATCTCATTTTTGCATTCGCAACACATTACCCAATTACTTTGGGTATTTTCACATAATATGGATATTTCACATGTTACAAAAATTAGCTATTATCAAAGGCTTTTCACAATGCATTTAACACATATATGACATTACAAATGTCATAGCATATTATTCATACACAATCAATGAACCAAGTAACTTAACACATTTTTCAACCAAAATGTGTTAAGTCCAAATGTTATGTAAATATAGACATTATATTCAAAGTTTGTACATACCTCCACTAGCAACCCAAAGCAAACTAAAAACAACCTTCAATCCAATCTTTTCAACTTGCCCTTCACCACTTGGATGAAACAAATCAACCTCCCTTAATGCTTAAACCAAATGTGATAGCAAATAATCATTTAGTATCACATTTAATGGCATTTCCAACATTAAACCATAATTACACATCACTCCCACAAATTTTTAAAAATTTAACCTTTCCTTACTTCAACATTAGAATTCCATTCTACTACAATTAAATTAGTATTTTAAGTTTATTTATATTATTAAAAACATATTTTAATACATTAAAATCATTTACAT
Organism: Garcia nutans; assembly: GCA_947685225.1. Taxonomy (NCBI): domain Eukaryota; kingdom Viridiplantae; phylum Streptophyta; class Magnoliopsida; order Malpighiales; family Euphorbiaceae; genus Garcia; species Garcia nutans. The sequence continues at coordinate 44,881,192 of CANTUV010000011.1, read as the reverse complement.
TATAAAAATACACTCTTATACACAAAATCTCAAAAATGGCATAACCTTCCCCCATTGAAGGTTTTCCATTCCAACACAATCCATTACTCATTCCAAGCTTATATTCATCACTTTTAACACTAAACAACATGCTTAAACAAATAAAATCACACAATTCAACCACTTTGGAAAATCACTTTTCCAAAACCCTAAATCTGCACTTCCATTCTCAAACTCCAAACCAACACCACCAAATCCAATATTTGACTTTAAAATACTTGTTTATGAATCAAAACAACTCATTTGGAAACAATTTGCACAATTAAAATTCATGTTTTCAAAACCCCAAAAATCCATAACCCTAAATTCTCTCTCTTCACCATTCTTTAACCAAACTCCATCATCTCTTCAATCAAACCTTAGAATCATTGTTAACTACCCAAAATAATATCATACACACCAATTCCAACAATTATAACATACTACATCAAAATCTCAAAACTCACATAATCTCATCTTCCATGGAATTTAAAGAAAAGAGATGGAAACTTACTAATTTTGGTGAAAATCACCAAAAATCCACTTGAAACTTGTTAATTCCTTCAATTTATGGAGTATGGAAGAAGCAAAATCCTTGGTCTTCAAACTCCCATGGAAGCCACGTCCTTGAAGAAGAAGAAGAAGAAAAAGACTTTTAATATTCTTTTCCTTTCATCTTTTTTTTAACCACATATATATATATATTAAAATAATTTAATATTTAATTATTTAATTATTTTTTTAATAAATTAAAAGTCCTAATTTCCCTCTTCCATTCAAAAATAATTTATTTTTGAATTATTTTATTAATTTTGAATTTATAAGATTTAATTACCAAAATACCCTTTTCTTTTAAAAAGTGTTGACTTTTATATGTTATATATATTTTGCATATATGTCACAAATATATTCCACTTTTTCATTTAAAATCCTTTCATTTTTCATTTAAAACCATTAATTTAATTTATCTTTTTAAATTATAATTTATTTTATCCAATTTTCCAAAAATTAGAAATTTTTAAAAATTTTAGGATGTTACAATTCTCTCCCCCTAAAACAAATTTCATCCTCGAAATTACCTGTCCTCAAGTTTGGAACAATTGGGGAAACTGACTTTGTATTACCTGCTCACTTTCCCATGTCACCTCCTCAACGGCATGATTCCTCCAAAGGACTTTCACAAGTGGCACCCTCTTATTCCTCAATTCTTTAATCTCTCATGCCAAAATCGCCACTGGTTCTTCCTCGTAAGTCAGATCTGGACTCACCTCAATGGACTCCATTGACAAGATATGAGATGGGTCAGACCTGTATCTCCGAAGCATCGAGACATGGAAAACATTATGTATTCGATCCAATTCAAGCAGCAAAGCTAGTCTATAAGCCTCTAGACCAACTCTCTCCAACACCTCATATGGTCCTATGAAACGAGGACTCAACTTTCCTTTGCGGCCAAATCTCAAAATCTTCTTCCATAGAGACACCTTCAGAAACACTTTATCTCTCACACTAAACTCTATGTCTCTTCTCTTTAAATCTGAATAGGATTTCTATCGGTCTGAAGCTGCTTTCAAACGACCCCGAATCACATTCATTTTTTCCTCTGTTTCCTTAATCAAATCGAGACCAACCAGTTTACCTTCTCCAACTTCATCCCAACACAAAGGTGTCCTCCATCTCTTGCCATATAAAGCCTTATAAGGAGTCATCCCAATACTCGACTGATGACTGTTGTTATAAGCAAATTCAATTAATGGCAAAAATCTACCCCAATTCCAGATAAAATCAATGATACAGCTCCTCAACATATCCTCCAGAATCTGTATCACTCTCTCTGACTGTCCATCTGTCTAAGGATGGAAAGTAGTACTAAAATGCAATTGAGAACCCAAAGCATTATGCAAACTCTTCTAAAACCTTGAAGTAAACCGGGGATCTCGATCCGACACTAAAGAAACTGGGACTCCATGCAACCTGACTATCTCATTGATATACAGCTCAGCCAACCTCTCAAGAGAAAAATCCATCCGAACTGGAAGAAAATGAGCTGTCTTCGTCATCTAATCAACTATCATCCAGATTGCATCATGCTTCTTTTAGGTCAAAGGCAGTCCAGTCACAAAATCCATTGTCACTCACTCCCATTTCCACTCTGGCACTGATAAAGGTTGGAGCAATCCTGAAGGAACTTGGTGCTCAGCCTTCACTTTCTGGCAAGTGAGACATCTGGATACAAACTCTGCTATGTCCCTCTTCATACCTGACCACCAATAATGTCACTTCAAGTCCTGATACATCTTGGTACTCCCATGGTGCATAGCAAAAAGTGACTGATGTGCTTCCTCTAATATCATTCTTTTCAATTCTACATCATTAGGAATACACAATCTATCTTTATAACATAAACTGCAATCATCCCTCACATAAAAGTCTTGACTCTCCCCCTTCTGACAAACCAACACAATTTCCTGAATTCTCTCATCTGTCAACTAAGCCTCCCTAATATGATCCAACAAGACTGGCCTCAACTGCAACTGAGCCATCAAAGCACCATCATCAGAAGATTCAAATCTAGCATGCAAAGCTCTCAATTCAACAAGTAATGAGAGTGAATAAGCAGTCAAACATGCCAAAGACTTTCGACTCAAGGCATCAGCAACAACATTTGCCTTACTAGGATGATAATCAATCAAACAGTCGTAGTCTTTAATCAACTCTAACCACCGTCTCTGCCAAAGATTCAGCTCTCTCTGAACACCCAGGTATTTCAAACTCTTGTGATCCGTATAAATGACACTTTCCCCATAAAGATAATGTCGCCAAATCTTCAAAGCAAAAACTATGGCTGCCAACTCCAAATCATGCGTCAGATAATTCAGCTCGTGCGGTTTCAACTATCGAGAGGCATAAGCAATGACTCTACCCTCCTGCATCAGAACACAACCTAAACTACTGTGTGAAGCATCACTGTATATCACATATGATTTACCTTCCACAGGCAGGGTAAGGACAGAAGCCTGAGTCAACATCTCCCTCAGCTGCTCAAAACTCGCCTGACACCAATCAGTCCACACAAATTTAACTCCTTTCCGAAGTAATATGGTGAGTGGTGTAGCTATTATAGAAAAACCCTTTACAAATCGACGATAATAGCTTGCCAATCCCAGAAAACTTCTAACCTCTGTCACAGTCTTCAGTGGACTCCAATTCAAGATAGCCTCAACTTTACTCGGATCAACTCTAATACCATCTGCTAAAACCACATGACCAAGAAAAGCTACTTGATCAAGCCAGAACTCACACTTAGACAGCTTAGCATACAACTGCTTTTCTCTCAGAGTCTGCAATACGATCTGCAAATGCCTATCATGATCCTCCTCATTACACGAATACACCAAAATGTCATCAATGAAGACCACCACAAACTGATCTAAAAATGGTTTGAATACCCTGTTCATCAAATCCATAAAACCTGTTGGTGCATTCGTCAATCCAAAGGGCATCACCAGAAACTCATAATGCCCATACCTTGTACAAAATGTTGTCTTGGGTACATCCACATCTCTGACTCTCAACTAATGGTACCCTGATCTCAGATCAATCTTAGAGAATATTGCTGCTCCCTTCAACTGATCAAAGAGAGCATCTATCCAAGGCAAAGGATACTTGTTCTTGATGGTCACCTTATTCAACTGCCTATAATCAATACAAAATCTCATGGTGCCATCCTTCTTCTTCACAAACAACACAGGTGCTCCCCACGGGGACACACTAGGGCAGACGAACCCTTTATCCAATAACTCCTGCAACTGCACCTTCAACTCTCTCAACTCAGCAGGTTCCATCCGATAAGGGATAATAGAGATAGGAGTGGTACCAAGCAACAAATTGATACCAAACTCCACTTCTCTCTCAAGAGGTACCCCTGGCAACTCATCAAGGAAAACATCTAGAAACTCGGCAACTGTGGGTATATTTTCAAGCAGGGATCCCACTACTTTAGTAACTACAACATGAGCAAGATAAGCCTCACATCCCTTCCAAATCATCCTCCCAGCTGAAACAGCTGAAACAAACATAGATGAAAGATACCTTTGCTCACTAGTTACCATCACATCCCTACCATCACGTATTCTCAAAGTAACATATTTCTTCTGACAGTCTACCACAGCCCCATGCTTAGATAACCAATCCATTCCCAAAATTAGATCATATTCCCTGAAAGGCATCTCAATCAGCTCATCGAGAAACTCCTCATCCTGAACAACTGGTCTATCTCGGTGCACCCTGCTCACCACAACACTATGCCCTAAGGATTTGTCACCAAGACATCAAATCCTAGGGACTCAGAATGAAATTCATACACTGGCAAGATGGATGCACTTATGTATGAATGCTTAGATCCAAGATCTAAAAGAGCAAGGACTGAAATACCAAAAAAAGAAAATGTACCCGCAATGACGACTGAAGCATCCGGCTACCTCTGCATCACATAAACCCATTGAGATGGCCCAACCTCATACTGTCACATCCGCCTACTGCATTTATGCAATGTAGACACGTGCATAGCGAGAGTAGGGAAAAGGAGAAGATAATTCTTGATAACAGCCCTAGATAAGGTTGTATGACAAAAGGGACATAATTGTAATTTTTAATAAAGTTGGGGACGTAGATGTAATTTCAAAGAAAGTTGCACCGAATGTTCTTAATAGTGCATATAATAGATTTCAAAAATGGAATGTAGAGAAAAACCGGATCGCAACGACGTGTAACGGTTTTTCCAGGAAATGTCCCGTTAAAGAAAAATGAAGAAATGTTGACTAAGGACATTTTGGTCATTATCAATTAAAGTTATACATGAATTTAGGGTAGGAAATAAAGACGTGAGTACGTAGAGAATGGCGAGAGGTTAAATATGAAACGATCGTCAGTGGAAACGAAGCCGGAGAAAACCCGAGCAAAAATAGGACCTAAAGGGAATTTTGTAAAAAGTTGAGGGCTTATCGGTAATTTTTCAAAATGACTTGGAAACCTAAAATAGACCTTATAAATAGAAAGTAGAGGTCGAGAGGATCAAAACTATATATAGTTTGACTCATGGAACTATACGGTTTAAAAGATATGATCGATTAATCGCCGGAACGTAATGTGGCTCGGTTTCGTGTCGGGACCGGATGGGTAACCCGGGACAACTTTATGAGATCCAATGGGAAGAAAGACAAGTGAAAAGAAGTAAAGGAAAAAGGAAGTTATAAAAATCAAAGGTTGGCCAATCAAAAGAAAACATTTAGCATGTGTAATAAATGTGTAATAAATGAAGAAAGAGAAAAAGTGGACAAGTGGGCAAGGTGATCATCATTTCCTTTGTCTATAAATATATGTGATATGAAGAGCAAATTCTCTCTTTTTCCACTCACCAAATTCGGCCAACAAAAGAAAATACCAAGGGACTTCCAAGTTTCTTCAAACTTTGATTTTTAAGGTAAGTTCTAAGGTTTTTAAGTGTGTAGACTTTAATTTTAGTATTAGTTTTAGGTAGTTATATATTTATTGGAAGATTGGGAATTAGAGTCTTATATGGAATTGAAAAACATAATAATAATATTAAGTAAGTGATGAGATTAATTGATTAAATGGAAGAATCAAGATGTAGAAAGATTAATAAGGTTGGATTAGGGGTTTCGGTTGGAAAAGAAATAGAGGATAATTTATTATTTTGAAATTCTAAGGTTTATGTTGTATCTTGAATTGATTGAAGGAGAAATAAAGAATTAAAGAAGGAGAAGAAGGAAAAGCCAAGAGGAGTTAAAGAAATAAGGTTTGGTACTTTACTTTTGAATAATAAATTTTGGTTTGATGCTTTACAAACTTTGGTTTATGAAAGTTTTGTTGTTGATGCTTAAATATATTGATTTGAGTTAAACATGTAAAAGTTGTCAAAGGGAAGTGTTTGAATCTTCACTTTACCATTAAAGAAGCCTTAATATTGATTTGCAAAAGAAAAATAAACTATCCTATGCATTTCATGTGTTTGGGCCTAAATGGTCCCTAAAAGACAGCTTTCTGGACCTTTTTGTGGAAATTGTTTGAGGCAGCAAACGAAGGAATTTTTCAACGAAATTTTACATGCAATTAGTCAACATATGAAATAAGTTTTCTGTAAAATTTCAGCCAAAAATAAGATCATTTACTTGGTCAAATGCATGATTGAAGTGGACTGAAATTTTGACGAAAATCCAGATTTTACTATTCATTTGGTCATGCCATTTTGCGTTGCCGATTTTTCTCGCCGCAACACTATTCATTTGGTCAATTTGGGATATTTTGAGGAATGCTTTGAAATGTTTAATATGTTTATTGTGGATATTAAATATGCGAAAAAGGGGAATGGTTTGAATGAAGAATGTGTTGCGCGGCATAAATGGCAAAGTGTGATGGGAATTTAAAATGATTTCGCGAGTCATTCTAAAATGAGGTTTGAGACTTAAATTGAATCATTTTAACCTTTTTGCTCTACTGGATAGTGGGAGTGGTAGATAAGGGTATGGTGCACTATACTAACGCATGCAGTACTGCTCATTATTGTGATATGATATGTTATTCAGTGGTGAGGCCACTGAAGCCAATGGGGAGGCCCATTGGTTATAACCAGGATGGTGAGGGCCATTCCTGTGATCTGATATCGGTGGTGAGGGCCACCTATGTTACAGTGGTGAGGGCCACTGCCTTATCACTATGGTTCCCTATATACCAGTAGAGCCTGGATCAAAGACATATTATTTTTCGTTGAACTATATAATGCAAATGAATTTGAATTATGATTTTACATTATTGAAAACATATCATACTGAATGTATCACGATTTCTAGTGGTATAATGTTGGTTGATTGTTGATTTTATTATTTCCTTTTTACTTCGAATACTTTCATGTACTACTTTTATTTTTATTGGTAAAGTACCCACTGAGCGACAACGCTCAGCGAGTTAAGTTTTCCTTGACTCGTAGGTTCGGAGCAGTAGTGAATTTTTGGAAAGCGACGACCAGACCCACAGCATATCTCAGGGTAGATCTTTTAGATTCCATTATGAGTTAGCTAGTTGTGGCATGTATATGTATATAAGATTGAGAATCAGTATATGATATTGTATGTTATTGGTATGTAATAATAATAGATCTCTACTTTATTTTGGATTAGAAGTGTGAATTTTCTTGCAGGATGTAGTTGAGGGTATAAGGTGGAATCATTGAGAATGTATTGAATTTGTTTGTATTCGCATTGGTTTGTGTAAAAAAAAATATATGTTTTCAAAAATCATAAAAACCATTTTTGTCGACACTTGGGACCCAAATTTCTAGGCGAAACTCTGGCAAAATTTCTGTAAAAATCGGAACTAAAATTTGACTAAGTAAAATTGGTAGCAACATTAGGATAGTGTGGCGCCTCTACTCGGCTTACACATGTAGGCCGGGAAGGGGTGTTACAATTAGTGGTATCAGAGCTAAGGTTTAGCCGCTTCTGGGTAATCCAACATAGGAGGATGTACGTTTTATGTCGGGAGTGGCCATTACCGACGTAAAACGAGATATCCTGTAGTAAATAAGAGATTGCACGATTTCATGGAGTCCTAAATTTTGCAATGTATATAAGGGCTTCTTAATATTGTAAAACTTTGTGTTTGAAAATAAATAAAAGTTGTGTTGTATATGTGTTAATTAAGAATTTTATATTTATATACATGCCACCTAGGGTAAGATAATGCTGTTGGTCTGGGTCGTTAATAATGATGGGATGGTATATGTTTACTCTTTAGATGTCGCAAGCAGCGCAGCGTGATATAGAGGAGGAGGTCGAATCTCAGGCCTCCCGAATTGTAGAAATGCGTGTATCTGAGACATCAGCGTCGGAGCAACCACCCACTGATGCTCCTATTCCCAATGAAATGTTGCAACAAATGGCTGCCGTATTTCGGCAGATAGCCGGCGTTGCCCCAACCCCACCCCCAGCGCCAGCACCCATACCAGTACCTGCTGTAGGAGGGGAAAAGAAACCCCCAATAGAAAAGATAAGAAAGTATGGTGCGAAGGAGTTTAAGGCTCGAAGGGACGATGATTCTTCAACAGCCGAGTATTGGCTGGAAGGAACAATACGAGCCTTAGATCAGTTACAGTGTACGCCAGAAGAGCGAGTGATATGTGCTACTTCCTTATTAGTGGAAGAAGCATATATATGGTGGGACACAGTTCACCAACGAGTTTCACCGGAACAGAGAACATGGGATTTCTTTGTGAATGAGTTCAAGAGGAAGTTTATATTGGAGGCATACCTAGATGCCAAGAAAAAGGAGTTTCTACACTTAAAGCAAGGTCGACTGACCGTTGCTGAGTACGAGAGGGAATTTACTAGGCTGAGTAGGTATGCCAAGAAGACAATTGAAGATGAACATGATAGATGTAAGCAGTTCCAGGATGGATTGAATAATGAGATTAGGATGCAGCTAATTGCTGCTAATATCAAAGAATTTTCCGAGTTGGTCAATAGGGCTCTAGAAGTAGAGCAATGTCAGTCTGATGAGCAGAATAGACGACAGAAGATGAAACAGAAGAGAGGTACCCAGAACTATTCGGGAAACTACCAATCATCAAGGAAACGATTCCGCGGCAGTGGTTCCACGGGAGGCGGTCAACGTCGAGGTTACAGTCAGGGATCAATTCGCGGTGGCTTAAGTCAAACTACCTCAGTCGCTAGTACGGGACGATCCGGAAGAGGACAAGGAAGAGGATTCAGCCGAAGCGGAGGTAACTTCTTTATCGGTCCGAGAGGTAATGAAGGCGAAAATAATAATCCACGCTGTGATCAATGCGGACGCCGTCACACGGGAGAATGTTGGGGTCGGACATTTGCATGTTATATATGTGGATCTTTAGACCACCTTATGCGAGAGTGTCCCCAGCGAATACAGAATCTACCTAGGGATACTGAGAGATCGCAAGCGGCAGCAGGTCGAGGCCGAGGCAGAGGAAGGAGCGAAAATCCGTCGCGTGTGCAATCTGAAACAGTGAATCGACCAGAAGCAAGGGCTCCTGCTAGAATGTATGCTATGAGGGGGCGAGAAGACGAAGAAGTGCTAGACGTGATTGCAGGTCAGTTGTCTATGTTTGGGGTTCCGCTTTACGTTTTAATAGATCCAGGTTCTTCACACTCATATATATGCACGAAAAATGAAAAATTTGAGGACCTAAAGGTAGAACTAGAGAAAGAGGGAATATTAGTTACTAACCCATTAGGAAATGAGGTGATTACTAGGAAGGTAGTGAAGGATTGCCCCGTAGAGATACACGGACATATCTTTTGGGGAGATTTATTTGAACTACCATTTCAAGAATTCGATGCTATTCTTGGGATGGATTGGTTGGCCAAGCACGATGCACTAGTTGACTGTAAACGGAAGAGAGTTACCTTGTATACTGCAGACGGTGACGAAGTGACCTTAGTAGGAAAAAGGAAGGACTATCTAACTAACATCATTTCTGCCATGACGGCTAAGAGGTTAGTGCAAAAAGGCTGCGAGGCATACCTGGTATGTGCATTAGTAGCAAAAGAAGAGGCACCAAAGTTACAAGATATACCTACTGTATGCGATTTTCCCGACGTATTTCCTGACGATTTACCTGGACTACCACCTAAACGAGAGGTGAAATTCACCATAGATGTGTACCCGGGAGCTGCACCAGTATCTATCGCACCTTACCGAATGGCGCCAGCGGAGCTAAAAGAATTAAAGGTACAGCTACAAGAACTTTTAGACAAGGGGTTCATAAGGCCAAGTGTGTCACCATGGGGAGCACCAGTATTGTTCGTGAAAAAGAAAGACGGATCCTTAAGGTTGTGTGTAGATTACCGTCAACTTAATAAGCTGACCATCAAAAACAAGTATCCGTTACCTCGCATAGATGATCTGTTTGATCAACTCAAAGGTGCTGGAGTCTTTTCAAAAATTGATCTACGATCGGGTTATCATCAATTGAGAATTAAAGATGAAGACATATCAAAAACCGCATTCAGAACTCGCTATGGACATTATGAATTCATTGTTATGCCTTTCGGATTAACGAACGCACCTGCAGTATTCATGGATCTGATGAATAGAATCTTCCACCCGTATTTGGATCAGTTCGTGGTGGTATTTATTGACGACATATTGGTGTATTCAAAGAATCGAGAGGATCATGATCGTCACCTTAGAATTGTTTTGCAAACCCTGCGTGAGAAGCAGTTATACGCTAAGTTCAGCAAATGCGAATTTTGGTTGGAAGAAGTAGCTTTCTTGGGACATATTGTATCGGCAGAAGGAATAAGGGTCGATCCCAAGAAAATAGAAGCAGTATTGGAATGGAAGTCACCTAAGACAGTAACGGAAGTCCGTAGTTTCTTGGGATTAGCAGGATATTATCGGAGATTCGTTAAAAGGTTTTCCATGATCGCCGTACCTATGACCAAGCTACTTCAGAAGAATGCCAAATTCCAGTGGACCGACGCTTGTCAACGGAGCTTTGAAAAGCTGAAACAAAAACTTACTGAAGCACCTATTCTTACACAACCAGAATCAGGAAAAGATTTTGTGATTTATAGCGATGCATCCCATATCGGGTTAGGTTGTGTATTGATGCAGGAAGGCAAAGTCATTGCGTATGTCTCTCGACAGCTCAAGCCACATGAAAAGAATTATCCTACGCATGACTTAGAGCTAGCAGCGATTGTTTTGGCTTTCAAGACGTGGAGGCATTACTTATACGGGGAAAAATGTTACATCTTTACGGATCATCAAAGCCTGAAATATTTGCCCACGCAGAAAGATTTAAACCTGCGACAGCGAAAATGGATGCAATGGTTAGCCAACTACGACTATATGATTAATTATCATCCGGGCAAAGCGAATGTCGTAGCAGATGCACTTAGTAGGAAGTCAATGCAAGCGCTAAGTGCTATGAGGGTAACGTTAAAACCTACAGAAGATGGAGCTATCTTTGCAGAAATGCACGTGCGACCTAATTTACATCAACAAATAGGTGAGGCTCAGAAGGAAGATGAACAAGTGAAGAAGTGGAGTCAACAGGCGCAGGAGAACTGTTCAGGAGACTATCAAATTCGTCCTGATGGTATTCTCTACTACAAGAAGAGAATGGTGATACCTAAGTCCAAGGAGCTGAAGAAACAGATTTTGCAAGAAGCTCATAACAGTCCTTATACAATGCATCCAGGAGTAACGAAAATGTATCGGGACTTGAAGGAATATTATTGGTGGCCAGGAATGAAAAAGGATATCGTTGATTACGTAACGAAGTGTCTAACCTGTCAGCAAGTGAAGGCGGAACATCAACTACCCTCAGGGCTACTACAACCTATTACGATTCCAACCTGGAAATAGGATCGTATTACTATGGATTTTGTCACAGGATTGCCTATGACAAGGGACAAACATGACGCGATTTGGGTAATCGTAGACCGGCTTACTAAGTCCGCTCATTTCATACCAGTACGTGTGGATTACTCGCTAGACAAGTTGGCAGACTTGTATATCAAAGAGATTATACGTCTCCACGGAGTTCCAACTTCGATCATATCCGATCGAGACCCACGTTTTACGTCAAATTTTTGGCAGAAGTTACAAACAGCCCTTGGAACTCGAACTTACCACAGCACAGCATTTCATCCCCAGACAGACGGAGAGTCGGAAAGAGTGATTCAAATTTTAGAAGATATGTTGAGGGCGTGCGTTTTAGAATTTAAAGGTAGTTGGGACAAACACCTAAGCTTAATGGAATTCGCGTACAACAACAGTTATCAATCCAGCATACAAATGGCACCTTACGAAGCACTGTATGGTCAAAAAATGCAGAACTCCAGTTTACTGGACAGAATTGAGTGAGGAAAAGATGTTGGGGCCAGACATAGTTAAGGAAACTGAAGAGAAGGTAGAAATCATTCGAGACCGATTAAAAGCAGCAGCGGACCGGCAAAAATCATACGCGGATCTAAAAAGGAAAGACATACAGTTTGAGGTAGGTGACAGAGTGTTCCTCAAAGTCTCTCCTTGGAAGAAAGTGTTACGATTTAAACAAAAAGGCAAGCTAAGCCCTAGATTCATCGGACCATATGAAATTATTAAACGGGTAGGTCCGGTAGCTTACCAGTTGGCGTTACCACCTGAATTAAATAAAATACATGATGTATTCCATGTTTCGATGCTAAGGAGGTATCATTCAGATCCAACCCACGTCATACAAGTTCAAGATATTGAGATTCAGCCTGAAATGACATATGAGGAAGAGCCGGTAGAGATCCTAGCACGTGAAATCAAAGAGTTGCGAAATAAGAAGATTCCATTGGTCAAAGTGCTTTGGAGGAATCACAAAGTAGAAGAAGCTACATGGGAACGCGAAGAAACTATGAAGAAGCAATACCCATATTTGTTTTCACTTGATGAGCTTCGGGACGAAGCTTAAATTAACGAGGAAGGAACTGTCACATCCGCCTACTGCATTTATGCAATGTAGACACGTGCATAGCGAGAGTAGGGAAAAGGAGAAGATAATTCTTGATAACAGCCCTAGATAAGGTTGTATGACAAAAGGGACATAATTGTAATTTTTAATAAAGTTGGGGACGTAGATGTAATTTCAAAGAAAGTTGCACCGGATGTTCTTAATAGTGCATATAATAGATTTCAAAAATGGAATGTAGAGAAAAACCGGATCGCAACGACATGTAACGGTTTTTCCAGGAAATGTCCCGTTAAAGAAAAATGAAGAAATGTTGACTAAGGGCATTTTGGTCATTATCAATTAAAGTTATACATGAATTTAGGGTAGGAAATAAAGACGTGAGTACGTAGAGAATGGCGAGAGGTTAAATATGAAACGATCGTCAGTGGAAACGAAGCCGGAGAAAACCCGAGCAAAAATAGGACCTAAAGGGAATTTTGTAAAAAGTTGAGGGCTTATCGGTAATTTTTCAAAATGACTTGGAAACCTAAAATAGACCTTATAAATAGAAAGTAGAGGTCGAGAGGATCAAAACTATATATAGTTTGACTCATGGAACTATACGGTTTAAAAGATATGATCGATTAATCGCCGGAACGTAATATGGCTCGGTTTCGTGTCGGGACCGGATGGGTAACCCGGGACAACTTTATGAGATCTAATGGGAAGAGAGACAAGTGGAAAGAAGTAAAGGAAAAAAGAAGTTATAAAAATCAAAGGTTGGCCAATCAAAAGAAAACATTTAGCATGTGTAATAAATGTGTAATAAATGAAGAAAGAGAAAAAGTGGACAAGTGGGCAAGGTGATCATCATTTCCTTTGTCTATAAATATATGTGATATGAAGAGCAAATTCTCTCTTTTTCCACTCACCAAATTCGGCCAACAAAAGAAAATACCAAGGGACTTCCAAGTTTCTTCAAACTTTGATTTTTAAGGTAAGTTCTAAGGTTTTTAAGTGTGTAGACTTTAATTTTAGTATTAGTTTTAGGTAGTTATATATTTATTGGAAGATTGGGAATTAGAGTCTTATATGGAATTGAAAAACATAATAATAATATTAAGTAAGTGATGAGATTAATTGATTAAATGGAAGAATCAAGATGTAGAAAGATTAATAAGGTTGGATTAGGGGTTTCGGTTGGAAAAGAAATAGAGGATAATTTATTATTTTGAAATTCTAAGGTTTATGTTGTATCTTGAATTGATTGAAGGAGAAATAAAGAATTAAAGAAGGAGAAGAAGGAAAAGCCAAGAGGAGTTAAAGAAATAAGGTTTGGTACTTTACTTTTGAATAATAAATTTTGGTTTGATGCTTTACAAACTTTGGTTTATGAAAGTTTTGTTGTTGATGCTTAAATATATTGATTTGAGTTAAACATGTAAAAGTTGTCAAAGGGAAGTGTTTGAATCTTCACTTTACCATTAAAGAAGCCTTAATATTGATTTGCAAAAGAAAAATAAACTATCCTATGCATTTCATGTGTTTGGGCCTAAATGGTCCCTAAAAGACAGCTTTCTGGACCTTTTTGTGGAAATTGTTTGAGGCAGCAAACGAAGGAATTTTTCAACGAAATTTTACATGCAATTAGTCAACATATGAAATAAGTTTTCTGTAAAATTTCAGCCAAAAATAAGATCATTTACTTGGTCAAATGCATGATTGAAGTGGACTGAAATTTTGACGAAAATCCAGATTTTACTATTCATTTGGTCATGCCATTTTGCGTTGCCGATTTTTCTCGCCGCAACACTATTCATTTGGTCAATTTGGGATATTTTGAGGAATGCTTTGAAATGTTTAATATGTTTATTGTGGATATTAAATATGCGAAAAAGGGGAATAGTTTGAATGAAGAATGTGTTGCGCGGCATAAATGGCAAAGTGTGATGGGAATTTAAAATGATTTCGCGAGTCATTCTAAAATGAGGTTTGAGACTTAAATTGAATCATTTTAACCTTTTTGCTCTACTGGATAGTGGGAGTGGTAGATAAGGGTATGGTGCACTATACTAACGCATGCAGTACTGCTCATTATTGTGATATGATATGTTATTCAGTGGTGAGGCCACTGAAGCCAATGGGGAGGCCCATTGGTTATAACCAGGATGGTGAGGGCCATTCCTGTGATCTGATATCGGTGGTGAGGGCCACCTATGTTACAGTGGTGAGGGCCACTGCCTTATCACTATGGTTCCCTATATACCAGTAGAGCCTGGATCAAAGACATATTATTTTTCGTTGAACTATATAATGCAAATGAATTTGAATTATGATTTTACATTATTGAAAACATATCATACTGAATGTATCACGATTTCTAGTGGTATAATGTTGGTTGATTGTTGATTTTATTATTTCCTTTTTACTTCGAATACTTTCATGTACTACTTTTATTTTTATTGGTAAAGTACCCACTGAGCGACAACGCTCAGCGAGTTAAGTTTTCCTTGACTCGTAGGTTCGGAGCAGTAGTGAATTTTTGGAAAGCGACGACCAGACCCACAGCATATCTCAGGGTAGATCTTTTAGATTCCATTATGAGTTAGCTAGTTGTGGCATGTAGATGTATATAAGATTGAGAATCAGTATATGATATTGTATGTTATTGGTATGTAATAATAATAGATCTCTACTTTATTTTGGATTAGAAGTGTGAATTTTCTTGCAGGATGTAGTTGAGGGTATAAGGTGGAATCATTGGGAGTGTATTGAATTTGTTTGTATTCGCATTGGTTTGTGTAAAAAAAATATATGTTTTCAAAAATCATAAAAACCATTTTTGTCGACACTTGGGACCCAAATTTCTAGGCGAAACTCTGGCAAAATTTCTATAAAAATCGGAACTAAAATTTGACTAAGTAAAATTGGTAGCAACATTAGGATAGTGTGGCGCCTCTACTCGGCTTACACATGTAGGCCGGGAAGGGGTGTTACACATATGGCCTACTACCTCCTGATGTAGAGCCTCCTCTCTGACTAAACCCTGGTCGACCACCTCTACTAAAACCTCTGCCACCACGACCCCCTCTGACACTGGGTCGAGAAGCTGCAGTATCTGCCTACCTAACCTCTGGTGGCTCAGGACAATCTTTGATAAAATGGTCTGACGACCCACATCTAAAACACACTCCCAAAGCACCTCTCCACCAGCAGACACCCCCGTGTACTCTACCATAATGGACGCAAGTAGGTGGAGTAGGTCTCTGAGCCACTGGAGTCGAAGCACTAGCAACTGAAACTACAGGTCTCTGTCTCTGTCTCTGCTGCTGTACTGACCGACCAAACTACCCCTAACTCCTTCTAAACCTCTGAAAATGTCCCCCTCAGGCTCTCTTCACTAATGAAGACCCTGCCTCACTCTGGGGTCTCCCAACTCTGGTCTCCTCAACCCTGGCAGCTGCTGCAAGACTCTGCGCCCTCTCAACACTCCTGGCAACTGCAATTAACTGGGAGAAATTCTGATACCGATAGCCTGCGATGATGCACATGATAAAGGGTCTCAATCCCTCCTCAAACCTCCTACACCTGTCAAACTCGTCAGAAATGATCCCACCAGCATAGTGACTCAACCGAATAAACTCGATCTCATACTCGGTCACTGTCCTGGTATCCTATCTCAGACTCAAGAATTCCATCTTCTTTGCATCTTTATACTCTCTCGGAGTATACTTCTGCTCAAATTCCTGCAGGAAATCATCATAGGTCAGGACTGGTGGATTATCCAGATCATGTGAAACCGTCTTCCATCAATCATATGCATCTCTGTGCAGAAGAGATCTGGCATAATCAAACTTCTCTTCTGGACTAGCCTGTAACTGAATAAATATCCTCTGAACCCGGTCTAGCCACTGCTCTGCTATAGAAAGATCTGTAGTACCAACAAAGTCCTTAGCCCCATACTTTCTCAGTTTATCATACTGCCTCACTGGCAACTGTGGCTGCAGATGCGAAACTAGAGCCTGCCTCAACAACTCTACCATATGCCATACCCAGCCAGACGGAATCTCATCAGCTGTTGGTCTCATAGGTACAGAAACAGATGCCTCATCAGCAGATACAACTCTAGCTCCATCTCTACCCTCATCTGGAGCCACACTCTCTGCACTACCCTAAGTAGCCTTATGCGACCGAGACGCCATAACTACCTATATCTGCAAACAAAGTAGAAAATACTATATCAGAGATCAGAAACTGCCAATGCATGTATTACAATTAAAAATTATTTTCAAATCTCCCATTTTCTCTCTCTATCATCCCACCTAGGTCGAGAACCTCAAGCCTAGGCTCTGATACCAAAACAAATGTAACACCCTTGTACCATATATACGTACAATACATATTTTCAGCATATGTAAAATACACATATACGGTACAAAAATGTTACCAACCGGTTTAATAAATTTTTTTTCACATTTTCAATTTAAAATTTCAAATTCTAAATATATAAAAATTAAATAGAATACAAATATTCTTTACTTGTTATAAGAACCCAAAATAAATAATATATATATAAATCTCTAGAAAAAATTCGCCAGAGTTTTGTCTATATTTTGGACATCCCAAAATTTAGCAATTACTCAACCTCCAAAAAGAAAACACTCCCAAATAATTTCTAACCGCCATCTCAACCATACTTCTAAATTTCACCAAGTTTCTCAAACATTTATACATATAGATATATATAATTTAAAACACACTTACTCTCTCATTTCAAATACATTGACCCAAACATTCTTTGTAATATACAATATGTAAAATTCAAAACATAATACATTATGCATAATACTCAAAATGTACAATAACATAAAAATATATACATGTTGCTGGCAGTGTTTCTGATCTCGTTAGCAACTCAACAAGCTCAACTACAAGTCTAGACTCAATCTGGTCTAGAAGAACTCTCTGACTCAACTGGGTCTACCCTGTCACCTGCGCGATGAAAACAATCGTTCTAAGCCGAAACCTAGTGGTATAAACTTTAATAATAACAATATAACTCAATGCAATACCAAATGCACAATGCATATAGATGTTACATCAATCCACTTTCTTATATTTTTCAAATATTTCATAAGCACAACTCATAACATTATATTACTCAATTGTATCATAATTTATAATTCACAGTAAAACAAAGACAAGCATGGGCCCAAAAAGGATCTAATATGTTATTCAAATTTTAGAATTACTGCTTTAGTCCATAATGACGCCATGTGTCTAGCCCCATAGGCAATATATTCATGGATAATGTAACAGCCTAAGTCTCTTAGACCTCAACCCAGCTAGACCCTTAGGCCCCAGTATCTTGGTCCTCAACCCGGCTATACTGCTATAGTTTTTGAGGCTTATGACCTAGTCTTTTCACCCCAAAAACATCATATTTATCAGCTGACCTGGCTTACCACCCAGTCTTTTCACCATTCCAGTGTATAGCCTGTAGGCAATCATAGGCATGCCGCCAAACCTAGAACTCTAAAAATTGAATAACATACTAGGCACACAATTTATTCATATTTCTCATTATTAATCTCTTTCTCATTTTTACATATTCAATCTAGGTACATTGCCTTATTTTCACCTTTTTTTTCTCACTTTTCTCATTTTTATCAATATCAATTCATTCATTATTACACATATCTCATTTTTGCATTCGCAACACATTACCCAATTACTTTGGGTATTTTCACATAATATGGATATTTCACATGTTACACAAATTAGCCATTATCAATGGCTTTTCACAATGCATTTAACACATATATGACATTACAAATGTCATAGCATATTATTCATACACAATCAATGAACCAAGTAACTTAACACATTTTCAACTAAAATGTGTTAAGTCCAAATGTTATGCAAATATAGACATTATATTCAAAGTTTGTACATACCTCTACTAGCAACCCAAAGCAAGCTAAAAACAACCTTCAATCCAATCTTTCCAACTTGCCCTTCACCACTTGGATGAAGCAAATCAACCTCCCTCAATGCCTAAACCAAATGTGATAGCAAATAATCATTTAGTATCACATTTAATGGCATTTCCAACATTAAACCATAATTACTCATCACTCCTACAAATTTTTAAAAATTTACCCTTTCCTTTCTTCAACATTAGAATTCCATTCTACTACAATTAAATTAGTGTTTTAAGTTTATTTATATTATTAAAAACATATTTTAATACATTAAAATCATTTACATTATAAAAATACACTCTTATACACAAAATCTCAAAAATGGCATAACCTTCCCCCATTGAAGGTTTTCCATTCCAACACAATCCATTACTCATTCCAAGCTTATATTCATCACTTGTAACACTAAACAACATGCTTAAACAAAAAAAAATCACACAATTCAACCACTTTGGAAAATCACTTTTCCAAAACCCTAAATCTGCACTTCCATTCTCAAACTACAACCCAACACTACCAAATCCAATATTTGACTTTAAAATACTTGTTTATGAATCAAAACAACTCATTTGGAAACAATTTGCACAATTAAAATTCATGTTTTCAAAACCCCAAAAATCCATAACCCTAAATTCTCTCTCTTCACCATTCTTTAACCAAACTCCATCATCTCTTCAATCAAACCTTAGAATCATTGTTAACTACCCAAAATAATATCATACACACCAATTCCAACAATTATAACATACTACATCAAAATCTCAAAACTCACATAATCTCATCTTCCATGGAATTTAAAGAAAAGAGATGGAAACTTACTAATTTTGGTGAAAATCACCAAAAATCCACTTGAAACTTGTTAATTCCTTCAATTTATGGAGTATGGAAGAAGCAAAATCCTTGGTTTTCAAACTCCCATGGAAGCCACGTCCTTGAAGAAGAAGAAGAAGAAAAAGACTTTTAATATTCTTTTCCTTTCATCTTTTTTTTAACCACATATATATATATATTAAAATAATTTAATTATTTAATTTTTTTTAATAAATTAAAAATCCTAATTTCTCTCTTCCATTCAAAAATAATTTGTTTTTGAATTATTTTATTAATTTTGAATTTATAAGATTTAATTACCAAAATACTATTTTCTTTTAAAAAGTGTTGACTTTTATATGTTATAAATATTTTGCATATATATCACATATATATTTCACTTTTTCATTTAAAATCCCTTAATTTTTCATTTAAAACCATTAATTTAATTTATCCTTTTAAATTATAATTTATTTAATCCAATTTTTCAAAAATTAGAAATTTTCAAAAATTTTAGGATGTTACAAACTCACCCAATATGTATTCACACTTCCCTTTGGTCATCCTTTTGCACTTAGAAGGGATGAGATAATCTAAGTTTATAAAGTTCTTTGATGGGTCAAGAGGCTCCTTTTGATGTGGGATGTTGGCTTCATCGAGAGCATTGATATGTTTTGTTATGAGAGTGATTTGTGGGGTAAAATGGGACCCCTGGAGTCCTTTGCTAAATGAGCAAATTGGTCAATTAAAATTTTAATTGTTTCAATGGGCCCATTCCATACATGAAAAAAATAAATTTGTTTGGCTTACTTTTTCATTTCCATCTCCTTTAGCATGAATTGAGAAAGCAATTTCCTATGTAAAAGCCAAAAATGATAAGGTTTTGAAATGTCTAGTAAGGAAGGATTATATAGGTTATACAAATTGAAATCTCTCTCAAAAATATTAAAGATATATTCAAAGCATTATAATTAAAAGCCCCCTCAATTTGAAACCCATAAATAGAAGCTAACTCATCTAAAGTCATTCCATACCAACTCTCAAATAATTTAAACCTAATTTCATATTGTCCATAGGGATTGTCCTCCTGTTTTCTCAATAACTAGAGTGGTGAGGAAACTTTTTGGTTAATCCCTCATACCCAATTTCATCAATTAAAATACATTTTCTAACCTCCAAATTGCTAAGATAACCCCTAATATCTGCAACTAAATCTAATTTTTCTAAATTAAAGTTATTGGCATACCTATTCGATTGGATGTTCTTCTTCTTTACGAGGGCCAAACTCTTCTCTTCTTTGGGATTCTCCCACTTTGCTTCTTGATTCTAAGTCTTGGTGAAGGTGAGATTGGAGGTGCTTGTGCTTAAGAGGTCATGGTTACTTTCCCTTTTGCTTGCCTTGACTTTGAGGCATCTTGATGGAGAGACTCAATGAAGAGCAGGGAAGGAGGATGGAGAAAGTATCGATAATGATGGAGAATCAATCTGCATATTATATTTATTATTTTGCTCATTAACTTCAATTAGCACTTTGTAACTATAATTGAAAGTCACGTAAAATTTAGTAAATTCTTTGATATATTTATGGTGGTAAGTCCATAACAAATAATGGTAATGCCTCATGCAAATGTATTGACATGTTTCAAGAAAATAAATTTGAACAAGTTATTCAAAAAATTCATGATAGTGAAGTTTTGACTAGGAGGGTAGTAAATCAAAAAGTGTTAATGAATCAAGCAGGAACAACACATTATAGAATATTGATGAGTTTGTGTAATACCTTGCTACAATTTAATAATCATTGATCAATAAAATAGTGAATTTGGAAGAATTATAGCTTGGAAAAGAAAATCTAAAGTCGTGTAGGAATTATTCTTAATAATAATTAATGGAATAAAGGAAATATAATTATATGTATATACTTTTAGAAATAAAATATGGTAATAATAAACTATAAAAATCCTAGAATAGTATATAGTATGTAAAGTTGTGTGTGTCTATAGAAATGTAAAGAATTAAGCAAATAGTAAATTAGAAATATACACATATACCCTTGGTCAACCTAGAAAATATATGAATATGATTGGGTTGGCGAGTCAATTTTCATGACTTTTGTGGGAGGATTAGGAAGTTAATATAAATATATATCACCCAAAATATAGTTAAAGGAAATGTAAATGATAAATATAGTGTATATCATATGTATAAAATAATTAAAAGACGCCTTAAATATGGTTATTAGGCTTGATTAAAGAGACATGCAAAGAAATATATGGGGCTAAATTAACTAATTAACTCAATAAATTGATTAAAATAGGATTGGATGGGAATGTAAGTGAATGCAAGTATATGTACATAAAACATACAAAATAAAGTAGTACATTAAATAATGAACAATAATTAAACATGTAATAAACTAAGTACTGAAACACTAATTAGATCAAGTTTGATCTGGGAATGAGTAATTGGGGAAGCAAATGCGAATATCATACACAAAAATATATAAAATAGTAAGTGATTAAATGAGATTAAATTATAAATTAAATAACCATCATATGTATAAAGACTTGAAGTGGCACTAGAAACCCTAAATGAATAAGTAGTGAATTTAATTGCAAAATTAATTATAAAGCCATGGGTTAGAGTTCAAAATTCTAAATTAGTAAGGGGATTCAATTGCTACCACTATTGGACCAAGTTTAATCTAGGAATGAGTAATTAGGGAAGGGAATGTGAATATCATAAACTAAAATATATAAAATAGTAAGTGAATAAATGAGATTAAATTATAAATTAAATAACCATCATATGCATAATGACTTGAAGTAGCACTAGAAACCCTAAATGAATAAGTAGTGAATTTAATTGCAAAATTAATTATAAAGCCATGGGTTAGAGTTCAAAATTCTAAATTAGTAAGGAAATTTAATCAAAAATGGATTAAAAGAAATGTGGGGAAAATAAAAATAAGGAAAACATTAGGGATTAAAATGGAGTTTAAAAAATTAATTAATATAGCCAACTCAAATGTTGAAGAATTGATTCAAAGTTGATTTAGTGTGATTTATTTTGATATTATAATATTTGTTGATTAAGATTTAATTAAATAAAATTGGTTTTTAGAAAATATTCATAGTTATTAAAATATTTGATCTATTTTTCAATATTTTTTTAGTTTAATTTTATATTGGATGTAGCCCCGTAAAAAGGCATGTTTCTTTGTTAGTTTTATAAGTTAATAAAAAGCATTCATCAAAATTTACAATAGTGGTATCAGACTTGGTCATGGGTTTATGAGAAAAATCAAAGGAAAAACTATGGGTTGTCACCCCCATTTTCACAAGGGAAAATTATCAATTATGGATCCCTTAAATTAAGATGGCTTCCAACACTTTTCCTTTAGCTCCACCCCCCATTTTCAGAAGGGAAAGTTAATAATTATGGGTTGTGCAAATGCAAGCATATTTATAATCTTTTGATATATGGGATATGGTTGAAAATGATACCAAAGTCCCACTATTACTAGCTCATCATACTTCAGCTCAACTAAAGAGTCACGATGAAGAGAGGGCCAAGAAGTTCAAAGCAAAAACTTGTCTATACTCTTCAATTTCTGAAGTGATTTTCAAAAATATCAAGGCATGTGAGACTCAAAAAGAGAAAAAGGATTTTCCTAATATTTAGACAATGAATAGATAAGATTGATGCAAGTTTTAAATCTTAAAAGAGAATTTGATATTCAATAAATGAAGGAATTAGAATGAATTAAGAAGTGTGTTAAAAACTCATGATAATTGTTAACAATATCATATTATTTGGTGAAAAATAAAATAATAGAATTTTTGAAAAAATTTATGTAAGTATGGCTAAGAAGTTTGAATAAAAAAATTTCTCACTAGAGGATTCTAAAAATCTCTCTAAAATTATAGTGGTAAAATTGATCAATTATTTGTAAGCTATGGAGCAAAGAAGAGCAATTGGAGATGGAAAACAATAAAGGGAGCCTTCATTGCGAAATATCGAACAAGTCTTCATCAGCATCAAAGGGGAAATTTCCACCATGTAGAATATAAAAAAACAACCATAATGAAAAGGATTGTTAGCATAAAGGTAAAATGCAATGATTTAATGGTAAAAAACTTAGGCATATGAAAAAAAAATTGTAGATTTAAAATTGAGCAAACAAATTTTGCTCAAAAAGAAGAATGTCTTGTTTAATAAGTTAGAGAAGTGCTCCAAAACAATTGAAGGTAAATTTTGATGAGAAGTGCATCAATGGAGGTTGGTGAGAAGTGCATCAACAATTGAAGAGAAGTGCTTCAAATTATGAAAAATTGGAGAGAGGTGCTCCAATAAGACAATTTGGTAGTGTTTCCAACTTTGAATCAAGGGAGAGTATTGAAGAATTTATTCAAAGTTGATTTAGTTTAATTTATTTTGATATTATAATATTTGTTGTGATCATTTTTTATATGAGTCTTTAGATTAATTTTGTTTACTTTTTAGTTATTTTCTAAATGGTTTATTCAAGTTTGTTGCTAGATTTTATGTTGTAGGTTAAACCAAGGGGATTCATGAGAAAAGAGAAATAAAATGTGCTTAAGTCCATGATTAAAAAAAGTTTAAGAAAAGAAAGAAAGGAAGGCAGAAGTAGACACATGCATGAAACACGACCAAGTCACTAGCTGTATCATATGACACACCCACTGACTTGGCTGTGTTCCACCTGAAGAGAAAGATCACCAAAGAAAGGCAGAAGATAACACACCTACTGACTTGGCAATGTCACTGGGTGTGTCACATGACACACCCACTGACTTAGTCGTGTCTCTTGGTGTGTCACACGGCAACCCACTATCTTGGCCGTGTCACTGGATGTGTCACCCCCCACAAGAAGCATACATTGAAAGGGCAGTAAAGGACACATGCAAATGACTTAGCTGTGTCCAAGGAAAAATTGATAGACATGACCAAGTCACCCATGTCTTGGTCGTGTCCTTGCTTGATTGCCTTTAATTATTTACACGGGTTGAGGGACAAGATGGGAGATAGCATAAATTTTCTTTTAAAAAGAAATAATAAAAGAAGTAAAAGGTGATCTAATTTATGGCATGAAAGATTTAAAAAGGAAAAAGGAGGGAACAAATGGGAGTGAGGTGAGTTGGAAAAACAATTCTTTTTGTCTTGGCAACTAAAAAAATAATTAGAGGGGAGAGGGAGATGATATACACGTTGGAACCTATTCAAATGGACTATGCTCCATATTTTTCAACTTGTTCTTGGTTTTTGGAGAAGACACGATTCTTATCACCTTCATCTTCATCTTCCATTTCATCTTTCATTCCATTTTCCATAAACAAGACTTTAACTTGGTTCTTTGGGATTGTGTAGGGTTCGAAGAAAGTTTTGATTGAAGAATTGGAGGCTTGAGAGAGACTTCACTCATTCTTTCAGGGGGTAGAACAATTGATTAAAGGTTTGAAGAGGGCTTGGGAGTTCTTCATCACATTCAAGTGGAAGCTAGGAGGAAGAACAAGAAGTTTAACTCTTGGCATCTTCAAGGGATTTTTCATATTCTCTCGTTTAATTCATTTCTAGATTGTTGTTGTTTTATTATGAACATTAATATTTTAATGGATAATTTTAATTTGGTTTATATTGAGATGAATGTTTATTTTGAAATGATGATGAACTAAATTATCCATGCCTTGGGTTATAGTAGATTTGGTTAAATGACTTGATTTGATAATTCTATTAATATACCTTATTTTTGGAAGATTGGATTGGATTGAAAGTTAGGTTGATAGATTAGCCATCTATTAATTTCTTAATATTGAACAATGGATCGAGAGGTGAAATTCGATATCGGAACTATGAAATCAACTACCCTAAGAATGAATTAGAAATATAAGTTTTAGAGTTCTATTAATTTGTAAATTCAAAATAATTGGTCATTTTTAATTCATGAATGTGAAAACTAATGATTTGGTAATTACTAATTAAACTCAAGGAACAAATTAAATTACAATGTTATATTAATGGATAAATTGAGAATCAAGCTTTGATTAAATTGATGTACAACCCTATGCATTATTCCAAGAATTGAATTAATCTTGCATAACCATCATTCGTTTACTTTTAAATTTCAGTTACTTTCCACCATTTCAACAACATACACTCAAACTTTAATATTTTTCTTTAATCAAATTATTGCATACAAAGACCTTCCTTGTGAGATGACCTTAGGGCGATTACTGTTGTTATAATAACCTTGTATACTTGTGAGTGTTGCTTTGTAGTAGTATTAAAAAGGGCGCAATAAGTTTTTAGCGATGTTGCTGGGGAAGGCTATTTTTAGTAGTAGTTTGATTCTATTATTTTAATTATTTAAAGTGTTTCTTTTTGAATTACTTAGGTCATTTATGCAAGGACAAAGGTCCCAAGGCAACAAACTTGTTTCGTTTCTTAACGATATTCTTAGACTTCCTAAAACGAAAAGAATAAACCCTTTAGGACAATAAGAGGAAGAAATTGAAGAGCAATTCAAAGAAGAAATTAAAATAGAGATGGGTGATGTAGAAGAACCACCCATGAATGAGTTTGCCCTACCAATTATTGGGGTAACCACATCATTTATACGGTTGAGCAATGCAGCAAGAAATTATGAACTCAAAAATACTTATTTTAGCATGTTGCCTTCTTTCCATGGAATGCAAAATGAAGACCCCCTCAATTTCATTAGAGATCTTTATTCAACCTTGAACACATTCCCATTGCAAGGGTTAACAAAAGATGAGCTTAAAATGAGATGTTTCCCTTACACTTTAAAGGATAAGGCAAAGACATGTTTGATGACCCTAGCAGAGAATTCATTAACTACATGGACTGAAGTTATAATAAGTTCATGACCAAGTTCTATTCATATCAGAAGATAAAGGAGCTTCGAAGAAACATTAAAACATTTAGTCAACTGGATGGTGAGCCATTTCATGAGGCATGGGATCACTTCAAATCCTTATTATTCTAATGCCCTTATCATTATTATCCACAACAGTTGCTTAATCAATTCTTCTATGGTGGGCTCACACAACAAAGTTAGAATTTAGTAGACAATGCAGCTGGAGGTGCAATGGGTGAAAAAATAGCTACTGAAGTTGAACGGTTGTTTGAGATGCTAGGAGAAAATTCACAACAAAAGAGTATAGGAAAAAGGCACGAGGGAGTTTATGAGGTAAACTCAAATTCTGAAATGGCAAAGCAAATATCAAAATTAACAAGGCAGGTTAAGATGTTAAATTCAAGGGGAAGCCTACCAATGCCAAGCCAAGAGAAATGTGGAGAATGTGGTATTATAGGACATAGTACAAATATGTGTTCTATAAGCTTTGAACAATATCAAGAGGGGCAAGAGTAAGTGAATGTCTTAGAGGGTTTCCAACAAAGAGTAAGACATGATCCATTTTTTAACTCTTTTGATCTAGGTTGGAGAAGCTATCCAAACTTTTCATGGAAATGCAACATCAAATTCAATATCTCTAATCCTTTCAACCTTATCAAAGAGGCTCTCAATTTCAATAACAATCTTCAAATCAAGACCAGTTGAAGATAACCACACTAGAAAATAATTTGAATTCTTTTATTTAAATTAGCACTCAAAATTAGGAGGTGAACTATAAGAGATCTAATTCTTTGGAGGCATCATTAATGAAGGTGGAAACTCAAGTTGGACAATTGACAAATCAACGCCAAGCACACCAAAAAGTGAAATTTCCTAACCAACTAGAGCAAGCCAATGCGATCACAATTTTGAGGAGTGGAAAGGTAATAGAAAACAAAGTTGGTGATTCCTTTGATATAGTTACTAATCAAGGAGAGAATGACAAGGAGATACAACCCAACATAGAGAAACCAAGTCAATTAAAGGAGGAGGAGAATTTGAAGGCATCAACCTCACCAAAATTGCATAAGCCTCCCAATCCTTATAGGACACCAATTCTGTTATTAAGTAGATTGAAAGATGAGAAGTGAGATAAGTAACTTTCTGAAATCTATGACTTGCTCTCCAAATAAGGTAGTGAAGATAAGCTTGAGATGGCCTTGACCTTGAAAGAAGAGGTTGAAATGTCCAATTTAGAAATTGAGAAGTGCAAGTTAATTTTAGATAGTGAGGTTGATGAGAGGGGACTTGAGATTGTTAAAGTGGATGAAGGAGAGATTCAACCAAACTTAGTTCAACTTAAAGAGTTCCCAAAGCATTTGAAATATATTTTTCTTGGGGAAATCAATACACAACCAATGATCATCTTTTATACTCTCGATGGTGAGGAAGAGCAGAAAATGGATATAACCATGTTGCAGAATGAAAAAGGTTTTTACCAAGTTTCTATAGCACTGGAGGATCACCCCAAGATGACCTTCACATGTCCCTTCAGGTCAAAGAATGCTATTTAGGCTTTGCAATACACCGGGTACCTTTCAGAGTTGTATGTTATCCATCTTTTCAGACATAGGTGACAAATTCATTAAGGATGAAAATAGCACCTTATATAGCATGTGGGAACGAAGGAAATCAGGATTCATATGAACTTCTTCTCTTTAAATTTATGCATGTTCACATTGGGGACAATATGAATCTTTAAGTGTGGGGTACTAAGTTTTTACTTTTAACTTATTCTTGGTTTAAGTTTTAGTAATGTAATATGTTTCTTTAAATAAATAAATTTTGAAAAGCTCAATAGTTATAAGATTGTTGATAAAATAACCTTTGAAATTTTTGAAGCATGAATTTGATAATTGAATAGAATTGGTGCTTATTGTCAACTTTAATGGTCATTCCGGGCATTAGCTTTAACTTGTGCAAATTTGAGCCTTTAAGTTGGATACCAAGTTATTATTCTTTGTGTGAGCATTATTGATTGATATATTGCTAGAACTTGCTTAGATATGCATTTTAAGATCACATAGAAATTTCAATTGTGCGTCAATATGATTAAGGCATCTAGGTGTACCCATTTAGCTTAAAAAGCCAACTTTTTATATGTCTTTAGTATGCCAACTTTGAGCCTATTTCATTTATTTCCATTTCTTTCTTTTACCCAATAACATTAGCCTTGAACTGTTTCATTCCATTTCTTATCCTTTCATTGGGAGCAAGAGCATTTGAAGAATTTAGTAATTGAAGTTGTTGTGCCAATTAAAGTGTGGGGTTAATTTTTGTAGGTTGAAAGTTGCAAATAAACACTTTGTAATTATTGTATTTCTTTATTATATCTTCTTCTTCCTTATGTTATTGCTATAATAAGTCTAAAAATAGGAATCAATTCAAATTCTATTTTTTTTTAATTCTAAAAAAATAAAAAAAATAAAAAAAGAAGAAAAACATTATTAATTATTGTTCTTATGGCTAAAGTTGGAATAAGCTTGGGTATGATCTTTACAATAAATAAGACGATTCTAATAATGGGTATTTTAGAGTCAAGTGCTAAGTGAGTAGAGGTTGTGTTGAGATAGTTGAGTTATACATATGATTGATTACTTCATTCTTGAAGTGCTTTTGAACTTAATGAATAAGATCACATTTCCTAAATGTCATACCTTTACCTAGCCCCATTACAATCAAATGAAAGACCTTATGATTGATGCTTGATTGTAATTAGGTGGTGGAGATCTGATTGATAAACAAGCCTATAGAGATATTCGTTCATTGAATGTTGAGAGCGCAAAAACTATCCTGATCAAACACTGGAGTGATTTTGTGAGAGAGTGAAGTTTTGGGATGCATTGGAAGGCCAGTGAATTGCTTGAGTATTGATTTTATTTGGTTTGACAATGAGTGTGAACATTGCAAAAAGATAATTTTTGATGTTACCTTATAACTCTTGAGTTTGATAAATTCTTTCATGTAGTTTAGATTAATCTAACTTTGCTTGGGGACAAGCAAAGAATTAAGTGTGGGGTAATTATTGTGATCATTTTTAATATGAGTTTTTAGATTAATTTTGTATACTTTTTAGTTATTTTCTAAATGGTTTGTTCACGTTGTTAGATTTTATGTTTTCAGTTAAAGCAAGGGGATTCATGAGAAAAGAAAAATAAAATGTGCTTAAGTCCATGATTGAAGAAAATTTAAGAAAAGAAAGGAAGGAAGGCAAAAGCAGACACATGCAGGAGACACGGCCAAGGCATTGGTCATGTCACTTTGATAAGAAAAGAAAGAAAGGAAGGCAAAAGCAAACACATGCAGGAGACACGGCCAAGTCACTGGCCGTGTCACATAACACACCCACTGACTTGGTCGTGTTTCACCTGAAGAGAAAGATGAAAAAAGAAAGGCTGAAGATGACACACCTAATGACTTGGCCATGTCACTAGGTGTGTCACACAACACACCCACTGACTTGGCCATATGTCTAGGTGTGTCACATGATACACTCACTGTCTTGGTTGTGTTATTAGCCATGTCACCCCCCACAAGAAGCATACATTGAAAGGGCAATGAAGGACATATGCAAATGAATTGGTCGTGTCCAAGGAAAAATTGATAGACATGGCTAAGTCACCCATGTCTTTGACGTGTCCTTACTTAATTGCCTTTAATTATTTACACGAGTTGAGGGACAAGATGGGAGACAACATGAATTTTCTTTTAAAATGAAATAATAAAAGAATTAAAAGGTGATCTAATTTAAGGGATGAAAGATTTAAAAAGGAAAAAGGAGGGGACAAATGGGAGTGAGGTGAGTTGAAAAAGCAATTCTTTTTGTCTTGGCAATTAAAAAAATAATTAGAGAGGAGAGGGAGATGATATACACGTTAGAACCTATTCAAATGGACCATACTCCATATTTTTCATCTTGTTCTTGGTTTTTGGAGAAGACACCATTCTTATTACCTTCATCTTCATCTTACATTTCATCTTTCATTCCATTTTCCATAAATAATACTTTAACTTGGTTCTTTGTGATTGTGTGTGGGTGAACAAGCTCTAGTAGATTAGGATTTGAAGAAAGTTTTGATTGAAGGATTGGAGGCTTGAGAGAGACTTCACTCATTCTTTCAAGGGTAGAACAATTGATTGAAGATTTGAAGAGGGCTTGGGAGTTCTTCATCGCATTCAAGTGGAAGCTAGGAGGAAGAATAAGAAGTTCAACTCTTGGCATCTTCAAGGGATTTTTCATATATTCTCATTTAATTTATTTCTAGATTATTGTAGTTTTATTATGAACATTAATATTTCAATGGATAATTTTGATTTGATTTATATTGAGATGAATGTTTATTTTGAAATGATGATGAGCTAAATTATACATGCCTTGGATTGTAGTAGATTTTATTAAGTGACTTGATTTGATAATTCCATTAATATACCTTGTTATTGGTTGGTTGGATTGGATTGGATTGAAAGTTCGGTTGATAGATTGGCCACCTATTAATCTCTTAATATTGAACGATGAACCGAGAGGTGAAATTCAATATCGAAAATATGCAATCAACTACCCTAAGAATGAATTAGAAATATAAGTTTTAGGGTTCTATTAATTTATAAATTCAAAATAATTGGTCGTTGTTAATTCATGAATGTAAAAATTAATGAATTGGTAATTGCTAATTAAACTCAAGGAACAAATTAAATTACAAAGTTACATTAATGGATAAATTGAGAATAAATCTTTGATTAAATTGATCTATAACCCTAGGCATTATTCCAAGAATTAAATTAATCTTGCATAACCATCATCCGTTTACTTTTAAATTTCAATCACTTTTCATCATTTCAATAACATACACTCAAACTTTAATATTTTGCTTTAATCAAATTATTATGCACAAGCACCTTTCTTGTGAGATGACCTTGGGGCGATCACTGTTGCTACAATAACCTCGTATACTTGCTAGTATCGTTGTAGTAATATTAAAAAGAGAGCAACAATATTTTTTAGTTAAGACTTAATTAAATCAAATTAGTTTTCAGAAAATATTCATATTTGTTATTAAAATATTTCATAGATTATTTCAATTTTTTAGTTTAATTTATTATTTGATGTAGCCTATAAAAAGCATGTTTCCTTGTTAATTCTATGAGTTGATAAAAAATTTGACTCTTCATCAAAATTTCCAACACAAAACTTGACAAGTGGCAAGTGAGGGCCACTATCCAAGATTTCCCATCCTTCATAAGGTAGGAAATTTCCAGCAAAGCTAAACTAAATGAAATGTTCAAGATTAGCCACCTATATACGATCCAATACTTACTCAACTCTTCCTCATATCACCTAAGCCTAACACTTGCTATTCTATTGTTTTCCAGTGAATTAGTAATATGATAAGCTATTTTTCATCCATTAGACCTCCAAAAACATAGAAACAAAAACAAAAAAAAAAGGAAAAAAAAAAAAGACAGAAAAAAGATAAAACGAGAAGAGAGATGAGAAGACAGAAAAAGAATTTCATGCAAGAAGTGGAGATGGACTTGAAGAACAAAGTTAGAAGCGACAAATAGATGAGTCTTCTAAACTTAATTTTAATTAGAGTTAAATATTATTTAAATTTAATGAAGTTTGAATGATTAATATGAAGCAATTGGTTGGTTAAATGAAAAAGAAATATACAACCATGTATAATGCTGGAAATGGTAGATTAATTCTTGAAAAACCTTAAGTTGTTTTGATTTAATTAATATAGTTAGACATGTTCAATGAATCTGAAATTTTTACTTGAAGTCCAAGAATATAACTATGTTATAAGTATAAAATTTCAAAAGTTTTAGAGTTCATTTGATATTTTAAAAAAATAGAGAAGTAAGGACTGCCAGAATAGGTACTATGTGGACATAAACTTAAGGTTATTGGAAACTTGAACTAAATGTATAGTAAATTATCATGAATTGGCACGAAATTTTAAATATAAGTTAATATACATGGCTATGTCAGATTTTAAATTTTTCACATTTTTTTTCTGATGAATTGATAATTAAAAAAAAATTGGTGAATTAGGGCTGCCAGAAAAATCTTTATGCTGGTAGAACAGATGGGTTTGGTAAACTTTAGAAGAATTTAACATTAAATGATTTTGAATAATTTGGAAATTTACATGAAAAATCATAAACATGTTAATATTATTTTTGGAGGTTTTTATAATTTTTGGAATTGAATTCATATGTTAAATAATTAGTGAAACCTGCCTTGCTCAATTAGGACTATCTTAGACGAAATTGCTAATTCATGTATGTTTAAATAATTAAAATAGTAAATGAGTTCTAACGGTCATAAAAATTTTCATAGTCATTTATATCTTTTTTTAAATGTTTCTACGAAATTTCATAATTTTTGGAATTGATTTAATGAATTAAATAATTCAAAGAAATTGAATGGTTTAGTAAAGAATGTTTAGACAGAATTAAGGAAGTGAGTAAATTGTGTTAATTAAAATAGTTAGACATATGCAAATAATATAAAATTTTAACACATGGTATTTATATTTGTCTAATAAAAATCTGCAAAATTTTGTAATTTTTGGAGGAGTTAATTTGCTAATTTAAATAAATTGGAGAATTTGCACTACTCAGTAATGAGTAGATTAGACAGTGATTATAAGTTCTAAAATTGATTATAATTAAGATAGTAAATGATTTTAAAAATAATATATATATATATATATATAGAACAAATGATTTATATGAATAAATATATATCATCTTCAAATTTTGGAGCAAATGATGGGAATTACCATAATGAAAAGAAAAAGATATGATATTATATATATATATATATATATATATGCAATGTCCAATATAGTCGGTAAGGTAGTTTTGCATGGAAAGCCATGCAAAAATAGGATTAAAAAGATATACATATATAATGGTATGTGGCACCGTGGCTATTTTTCTTGCGTATGTAAAGAGAATATAAAGAGAATATATAAAATAAATCACATAAGAGTGATGAGTGATGAATTCAATTGAATGTATGAATTTTAAATAAAAGACAAAAAAAAAATAAGCTAATTAATGAGATAATATGGAATAGTTAAATATACATAAAATAGGATTGGGAAAGATACCTTATCTCCCATTTGAACAATGGATTTATCGTCATTAGGGCAGTAGGTAAGGCATAGATTAGCCTTATAATTTAACCACTAGTAATTAGCAACCCTAATTGTAACACCCCTTCCCGACCTACGTGTGTAAGCTGAGTAGAGGCGCCACACTATCCTAATGTTGCTACCACTTTTACTTAGTCAAATTTTTGTTCCGATTTTTACAGAAATTTTGCCATAGTTTCGCCTAAAAATTCAATCCCAAGTGTCGACAAAACTGGTTTTTTTCTGATTTTTGAAAATATTTTTACACAAACCAATGCAAACAAAATCATTCTCAGTACACTTCCAATAAATCCCCCTTATAACCTCAACTACAACCTGCAAAAAGGATTTACACTTCTAGTAGAAAATAAAGTAAAGGTTTATTATGAAATACAGTAGATAAAATATTTGTTCACTATGTAATGGAAAGTAACAATATTTACAAATTCATATACATCAAAACTCAAGTTTTACAACACATAAAATTTATACATGTTTGGCAATCAGTCTTCGATCTTAAAGCCCACTATTCACTCTTCAAAATCTAGGCTCGACTCGGCCTAGAGGAACTCTCTGGTTCTTCCCTGTCACCTGCGCGAAGAATCATATTCGCGCTAAGCCAACGGCTTAGTGGTACAAACTACAGTGCTATGATGCTTTAATACCATGCTAATGTCACACAATCAAGATTCAAGATCAATTCAAGAGAATATTATATTTCACAATCTTACATTATTTAATAATTAATCAAAACATTCATGATTCAGATTGAAAACAAAGACAAGCATGGGCCCACAAGACACTAATATGTTATTCAAAGTTCAGAGTTACTGCTTTGGTCTATAATCACAATCATTAAGCCCGTAGGCGATATATATATATCTCTATCCATGGATAGGGTAACAGACCCAGTCTCTTGGACCTCAACTCGGCTAAACTCGAGGAAATCCTCAACCTGGCAAGACTGTTACCTGTAACAGACCCAGTCTCTTGGACCTCAACCCAGATAAACCAAGGAGATCCTCAACCCGGCAAGACTGTTACTATAATTCACATTTCACATTTATCAACTGGAATCAGCTTACGACCCGATCTTTTCACCTATCCAGTACTTTATAGGCATGCCACCAAACCCAGAACTCTGAAGGTTGAATAACAAATTAAACACAAAATTCTTTTTATTTATATCTTTATACATTTCTTTCTCAATTCATTTCATTCTCATAAGCAAATTAGGCAACCATGCCTCAATCATCTCATTTGCATCATCACATCTTGCACATTTCACATTTCGTTATATTTCAAATCACATTAATCAATTCATTATTCAAATGGATATAATCAATGGCATTAACACATATTTTACATGCTCATCACAACATTCACATTATACCAAACATAACATTATTAATATACATCCACAATGCATTAGATTCCTTATCACATTTATAATCAAATATGTCTCAAGTCTCAATATCATATGAATGTATGCAATAATGTAGTTTGTACTTACCTTAAAACTAACTCACACCAATCTATACACTTACTCTTCCAAGAATCCTCAACACTTAGGTTAGGGCAATTCAACCTCTTCACAACCTAATCCAAAAGGAATATTAGCAAAATGACCATATGAATAGTAAATTCTGGTTTTAGACTCCACTTTATCCTTATTTTAAAAAATTGTATAAAATAATCTACTTGACTAAAAACTCTAAAATTTTTACAGAAATAAATTTTACATCTTAAAATCATTCCTTTAAAATTTCAGATCAAACTGAACACAAAATCTTGGTCAAATAGTTCACCCAACCAGACTGCTCCAATTGCCCTGCATCCTGGCAGCAGTTCTGAACTTTATGAATTCCATGAATTAAATTCAATCAACGTGGTTCCAAATTATTTTTATCAAATACTAGACTCACTAAAAAACAACATATCCAAAATTCAATTGGATATTATTTTTCTACATTTTATTAAAAATCCCGAAAGATAGCTGTCTCAGTTAAGGTACCTGCTGGAACAAGTCTAATAAAAATAATCTTTCCAAAGTCATAACCATTCCAAAATCGAATCAACATATTTTTCAGTCATTCTAGACTCATAGAGGCACAACATATCAAAAATTCACTTCAAGAACTTTTTTCTATATTTAATTAGAAATCATAAAAGTCACAGCCTTTACTAATTGTAAAACAGAAAAAATTTCACTAAACACAACTCTTACTCTTCCATCACCAACACCAACCTAACTTCTTATCTTTAATTCCATTTCCATCACATACAAACACACCACAAGCAATCCTAACCATATTATTGACAACACTTCATCAAACTAAAAAATAACTTCAATAGCAACAAGAGCAATCAAGAGATAACTTACCAAAATAATGAAATTTCTTGAAATTCCAACTTGTTTATTTGAAATCTCCTTTGAATTTGATCTTAGAAAATCAAACTCTATCTTGCTCTCTTAACTTTGGAGTACCCGGCCAAGAAAAGAAAAAGAAGAAAAATGAAAAGGAAATTAAAGACAAAGTCAAAGTTCTCATCTCTTTAAACCTCCACCAAGCAATCTAAAAAGAAAATTACTAAAATACCCTCTTCTATATATCTTAACTCCCTTTTACTTATTTGTCCTTTTTAGTAATTTCATAAATAACCAAAATAAATATCTTCTTCCTTTGACCATCCATTTGACTTGTATATATGTTATATATATATCCATATATACAACATATACACTCCTTTTTAAATTATTTTCTCTTTCCAATAACATATACATTTTAATTCAAATAAAACAACAATTATACTAAAACTTCTAGGGCACATTTTGGGATATTATAATTCTCCCCCTCTAAAAAGAAATTTCGTCCTCGGAATTACCTGATATTATGTCTGAAACAGTTGAGGATACTGATCTTGCATTGCTTGCTCGCTCTCCCAAGTTGCCTCTTCTCTCCCATGATTCTTCCATAGAACTTTCACCAATAGCACTTTCTTATTTCTCAATTCTTTCACTTCATGTGCCAAAATAGCAACTGGTTCTTCTTCAAATGTTAGATCCGAACTCACTTCAATGGATTCAATTGGCAAGATATGAGATGGATCCGATCTATACCTCCGCAACATAGAAACATGGAATACATTATGGATTCTATCCAACTCAGGTGGCAAAGCAAGACAATAAGCAACTGGCCCAACTCTTTCTAGAATTTCATATGGTCCAATAAAATGAGGACTCAGCTTCCCTCTACGACCAAATCTCAATATCTTTTTCCAAGGAGACACTTTCAAAAATACTTTATCTCCAACATCAAATTCTATGTCTCTTCTCTTCAAATCTGAATAAGATTTCTGTCGATCTGAAGCTGTCTTTAACCGATCCCAAATTATCTTCACTTTCTCTTCATTTCTTTAACCAAATCAGGACCAATTAATTTGCCCTCTCCAATTTCATTCCAACATAGAGGCGTTCTACATCTTCTTCCATACAATGCCTCAAATGGTGCCATGCCAATACTGGTTTGATGACTATTGTTGTAAGCAAATTCTACAAGTGGCAAAAATCTGTCCCAACTTCCAGAGAAATCAATGACACAGCTTCTCAACATATCCTCAATAATCTGTATCACTCTCTCTGACTGCCCATCTGTTTGCGGATGAAAAGCGGTGCTAAAGTGCAATCGAGAACCCAAAGCACCATGTAAACTCTTCCAAAATCTTGAAGTAAATCTAGGATCTCGATCAGACACTAAAGAAATTGGAACTCCATGCAACTTCACTATCTCACTAATATACAGCTCAGCCAACTTCTCAAGTGAATAGTCCATCCGAACCGAAAGAAAATGAGCTGTCTTTGTCAACCTATCAACAATCACCCAAATAGCATCATGCTTCCTCTGTGTCAAAGGTAAACCAGACACAAAATCCATTGTCACTCTCTCCCATTTCCATTCAGGCACTGATAAAGGTTAAAGCAACCCTGTTGGAACTTGATGCTCAGCTTTCACCCTCTGATAAGTGAGACACTTGGATACAAACTCTGCTATGTCTCTTTTCATACCTGACCACCAATAATGCTGTTTCAAATCATGGTACATCTTTGTATTTCCTGGATGTATAGCAAAAACCGACTGATGTGCTTCTTCTAAAATAATCTTTCTCAATTTAGCATCATCAGGAACACACAATCTATCCTTAAACCAAAGGCTACCATCACTTCTCACAAAGAAATCTCGGCTCTCCCCGTTTTGGCAATCTGAAACAATCTTCTGAATTTTCTCATCTGTCAATTGAGCCTCCTTAATCTGATCCAACAATACTGGTCTCAATTGCAACTGAGCCAACAATGCACCATCATCACATGCTTCAAAACTAGCATGTAACGCTCTCAACTCAACAAGCAACGAGAGCGAATAAATAGCCAAACCTGCTAGAGACTTCCGACTCAAGGCATCAGCAACTACATTTGCCTTACCAGGATGGTAATCAATCAAACAATCATAGTCTTTAATCAGTTCTAACAATCGCCTTTGCCGAAGATTCAGCTCCTTCTGAACACCCAAATATTTCATGTAATATCCCAATGCATGCCCTAAAAGTTTTTATTATGTTGTTGTTGTATATTGGATTGAATGTATATGTTATGTTGATAAGAAAAGAAATTGAAAGAGAATGTATATGTGTTGTTTGAATGGGAAGTATTGTGTAGAGAGAAATGTATATGTTGTTTATATGATTATATATACATAACATATAAGTTGGTCAAATATGTGGTCAAGGGAAGAAGATATTTTTAGTTGGGATTTGTGAAATGACTTAAAAGGACAAGTGGTTGTAAGGAAATCAAAACATGTGGTTAAAGGGTGTTTTGGTAATTGCTTTAATTGAAATACTTGGTGGAGATTTAAAGATGAGTTGACTTTGGGCTTCTTGATTGTTCTTTGTGTTTTCTTCTTCTTTCTCCTTCATCTTGGCCGGCTCTTCCATAGACAAAGGAAAGCAAAAGACAAAGTGAAGATCTTGAGGTGTTTAACTCAAATTGAAGGAAGATTGAAGTGATCTAGTGGATGATACAAGAAGTATTATAACTTTGGTAAGTTCTCTTGTGATCTTTGTGCATATTTGAAATGATATTTGAGTTTGATAGATTTTTAAGAGTGTGTTGGTTGATTTTGAGATGTGAGAAGTGTTTGAGTGATTTGATGATGGATTTTGAGTATGGATTGAAGAAAAGAGTAAGTGGTTGGAAGAGATGATGTTGTATATGTGGTGAGGGTTTTGAGATGATTTTGTGTTTTGTGTTTGATGTGTGTTTTGGCTTGTTTTGGTGTGTTGCAAGTTTGAGATGAGTTTTGAGTATGTTTTTTTAAGATTGTTTGAAGAGGATGTTAATGAATAGAAGTGTGTTGTTGAGTGTTTGGTTGTTTTGATCGGAGTCTTGATTTGTGGCCGGACACGCCCATGAGCACGTCCAGGGTTTTTAGGCGTGTCAATTGTGTTGGAGGCAGTAGGTTTAACGCGACCAGTAACACGCCCGTGTTATTGAGCATGTCATAGCTACTGTAAGATTTGAGAATTTACACGCCCAGGAACACGCCCATGTTATTGAGTGTGTAAATGCTTCTATGTTGTGGAGTTAGGGCACGGTCATGGACACGCCCGTGTGGGTGAGCGTGTCAGGGTTAGGGTTTGCCCTAATTAATTTCTAATTGGATTATCTCTTGTGTATCCCTAAGCAAGTATATGCTATTACTTTTGATTTAGGTCTTGAAGATAGTGATTGATCATTGATCTAAGAGGTAGAAGGATCTTGAACAAGGAAGTGTTAAGAGTGGTGTGATTTGTTTTTGAGGTAAGTACAAAACCTATATGATTGTATGTAAGTACAAATGTGGCATTACTACATTGTTAATTTATATGAGCAATGTGTGTTGTTATGTTTATATCAATGATGATATATATATATATGAATAATGTGAATGACATGATGATGCAAATGATTGTGTATATGAAAGATTGAAATGCTATGATGTGAATTGAGATGAAATGGAATATAAAGCCATTGTGATTGGCTATGATAATTCAAATAAAATGTAGAGCCATTGTGATTGGCTATGTTGATTCATTTGAGAATAAAATTGATAACAAATTAATAAATGAGTTGTGTGGCTAATGTGTTATTCCATTTTCAGAGTTTGTTGTTGGTGGCATGCCTAATGATAGTAACAATCTCTTGAAGTTAGGTTGGGTTTGATCCTTGAAGCCAAGTTGGGTTGAAGTTTAACATGTTTTACTCCCCTTGAAGCTTGGTTGGGTCTAGTCCTTGAAGCCTAATTGAGATGTTACAACCCTTGAAGCTAGGTTGGGTTTGGTTCTTGAAGCCAAGTTGGGTTGAGACTTAGCATGCTTTGTTCCCCTTGAAGCTTGGTTGAACCTAATCCTTGAAGCCTAGTTGGGTATATGTGATAATGATAAATGTGACAAAACCAAAGCATTAACTCTGAAAATTGAATGGCATATTAGTGTGTTTTGGGCCCATGCTTGTCTTTGTTTCTATGTGATTCATTGATGGTAAAATAATTGAATAATGAAATTTATGAAAGAACTTTGAGATGTGATATGCTTATATGATCATGATTTGTGAAAGGCAAAGGTTTGATATTAGCTCTTCACTTATGATGTTGATATTAATGGAATGTGTGACATTGCATAGCATACAAGCATAATGTTAGCATGTTTTGTACTACTAAGCCGTTGGCTTAGCGCGATAGTGTTGATCGCGCAGGTGATCAGGTTGAACCTGAGAGTTCTTCGAGACCGAGTGAGAGTAGACATTGAAAAGATTACTTTGGAACTTAAAGATCAGAGAAGAACTGCCAATCATGTATAATTTATTTATATTTTGTAAATTATTGTTTATAGTGTAAATTATGAATTTAAATGCTTTTATATATATGTAACAAATCTTTAAATTCCGCTGTGTATTAAGTATATGTATATATATATATATCTACTTTTTTTTATATTACAGGTTAATCACTTATTTTTCTATTATGTATAATGAGAAAGATTATAGTATCATTGGAAATGTTTTGAATGTTAAGAAAATTCGTAGCATTCCTAT
Organism: Garcia nutans; assembly: GCA_947685225.1. Lineage (NCBI taxonomy): Eukaryota > Viridiplantae > Streptophyta > Magnoliopsida > Malpighiales > Euphorbiaceae > Garcia > Garcia nutans. The sequence continues at coordinate 44,840,685 of CANTUV010000011.1, read as the reverse complement.
ATTCAATGCATGTATACTACATTGTGGTGTATGTAGTATGCATGTATTGGATGTGGGGGTGTTACATTTCAAACTTTTATGATCCGTATAAATAAAACATTTCTCTCCATACAAGTAGTGTCGCCAAATCTTCAAAGCAAATACTATAGCTGCCAATTCCAGATCATGTGTTGGATAATTGAGCTCATGCGACTTCAATTGCCGAGAAGCATAAGCTACAACTTTACCCTCTTGCATCAAGACACATACTAAACCATTATGTGAAGCATCACTATAAATTACATAAGGTTTATCTTCCACGGGTAAAGTAAGAACAGGTGCTTGAGTCAACATTTCTTTCAACTGATCAAAACTAGCTTGACACTGATCTGTCCACACAAATCTAATTCCCTTTCGAAGCAATATGGTGAGTGGAGTAGCTATCGAAGAAAAACCTTTCACAAACCTTCGATAATAGCCTGCCAAACCCAGAAAACTTCTAACTTCAGTCACTGACTTTGGTGGACTCCAATTCAAAATGGCCTCGACTTTACTCGGATCAACTCTTATACCATCTGCTGAAACTATATGACCGAGAAAAGTTACTTGGTCAAGCCAAAACTCACACTTTGACAGCTTAGCATACAACTGCTTCTCTCTCAAGATCTGTAATACCATTCGCAGATGCTTATCATGCTCCTCCTCATTACGCGAATACACCAAAATATCATCGATGAAAACCACCACAAACTGATCCAGATAGGGCCTAAACACCCTATTCATTAAATCCATGAAAGCTGCAGGTGCATTCGTCAACCCAAAAGGCATCACTAAAAACTCATAATGCCCATACCTGGTGCGGAAAGCTGTCTTAGAAACATCTTCAGCTTTAACCCTCAAATGATGGTACCCGGATCTCAAATCAATCTTGGAAAACACTGCTACTCTCTTTAATTGATCAAAGAGATCATCAATCCTAGGCAAAGGATATTTATTCTTAATAGTCACTTTGTTCAATTGCCTATAATCGATGCACAATCTCAAAGTACCATCCTTTTTCTTCACAAACAACACAGGAGCTCCCCACGGAAAAATACTAGGGCTAATAAACCCTTTATCCAACAACTCCTGCAACTACACCTTCAACTCTCTCAATTCAGTAGGTGCCATTCGATATGGAGTGATAGAGATGGGAGTGGTACCAGGCAACAAATCGATACCAAACTCAACCTCTCTCTCAGGGGGTAACCCTAGCAACTCCTCAGGAAACACATCCGGAAAATCTACAACTGTGGTTATATTATTAAGTTGAGAACCCGCTACTCTAGTATCCACCACATGAGCAAGATAAGCATCACACCCTTTTCTAATCAACTTTCTAACTGTTACAGCTGATACAAACAAGGATGCAAGTTGTCTCTGCTCACTAGATACCATCACACTCCTACCATCACTGGTTCTCAAGGTAACACACTTCTTTTGACAGTCTACCACAGCTCCATGCTTTGACAGCCAATCCATGCCTAAAATCAAATCGTATTCTTTAAAAGGCATTTCAATCAGATCACCAAGAAACTTCTCACCTTGCACCCCAACTGCACTATCACGGTGCACCTTACTAACAACCACACTATGTCCTAAAGGATTTGTCACCAAGACATCAAATCCTAAGGACTCAGAATGCAATTCAGACACAGGCAAGATAGATGCACTAATATATGAATGAGTAGAACCTGGATCAATCAAAGCAAGTACTGAAATGTCAAATAAAGAAAATGTACCCGCTATAACTACTGAAGCATCTGGCTGCCTCTGCATCACATACACCCTCTGAGAAGATCCGGCTTCATCTGGCCTACTGCCTCCGGATGATGATCCTCCTCTCTAACTATACCCGGATCGACCACCCCTACTGAAACCTCTGCCTCCTCGACCACCTCTGCTGACACTGGGTCGAGAGGCTGCATACTCAGCCTGCCTGTGCTCCTGCATCTCAGGACACTCCCTAATAAAATGATCAAGCGATCCACATAGAAAACACACAGCTGATCCACTATATTTCCAATAAACACCCCCATGTCTTCCACCACACTGAACACATATAGGGGGAATGGATCTCTAGACCATCGAAGTTGGAGCACTAGCTATAGAAGGTGTAGGTCTCGATCTCTGTCTCTGATACTGCACTGACCTACCCGGCTGTCTCTGACTTCTACTAATTCTCGGAACAAAACTTCCTCTCCCCCTCTTCACAGATGAAGACCCTGCCTCAAACTGGGGTCTCCTAACCCTGGTCTCCTTCTCAGAAGCAGCTGTTGCAATGCTCTGCGCTCTCTCAACGCTCCTAGCTGCTGCAATAAGCTGAGAGAAATCCTGGTAACGAGAACCAGCCATGATACACATAATAGAGGGCCTCAATCCCTCCTCAAACCTTCTGCACCTATCTATTTCATCAGAAATAATTCCCCCGGCATAAAGACTCAACCGGATGTATTCAATCTCATATTCCGTCACAGTCCGATTGTCTTGCCTCAAACTCAGGAATTCCATCTTCTTTAAATCTTTATACTCCCTCAGAGTATATTTCTGTTCGAACCCCCTCAGAAAATCACTATAAGATAGTGTAGCTGGATCATCCATAGCATGAGGGACAGTCTTCCACCAATCATAGGCATCTTTCTGAAGGAGGGATCTGGCATAGTCAAACTTCTCATCCGAAGTCGCTTGCAACTGAATGAATATCCTCTGTAACTTATCTAACCATTGCTCAGCCACTGCAGGGTCGGTAGTGCCTAAGAAATCTTCAGCCCTATATTTTCTCAACTTGTCATAATGTCTTACCGGCATCTGAGGCTGTGGTGGTGGTTGCTCTGGAACTTGTCTAAATAGTTCTACCACATGCCTCAACCAACTCGGCGGACCCTCCTCTGCAGCTGGTCTCTCTGGCATAGAAACAGGTGCCTCACTAACTCTGTCAACTCTAGCTCCATCTCTACTCTCTCCTTGAGCTACACTCTCAGCACTTCCTTCTACAGTCTGACGTGAATGGGAATCCATTACTACCTATATCTGCAAACACAGCAGAATATTCCTCATTAAAGATCAAATACTGCCATACCAAAACATGTATTTTATTCAAAAACCAACTTTTAAAATCAAAATATTCTTTTTCTTACAATTCACCTAGGTTGAGAATCTTAAACCTAGGCTTTGATACCAAAAATTGTATCACCCCTTCCCGACCTACGTGTGTAAGCTGAGTAGAGGCGCCACACTATCCTAATGTTGCTACCACTTTTACTTAGTCAAATTTTTGTTCCGATTTTTACAGAAATTTTGCCATAGTTTCGCCTAAAAATTCAATCCCAAGTGTCGACAAAACTGGTTTTTTTCTGATTTTTGAAAACATTTTTACACAAACCAATGCAAACAAAATCATTCTCAATACACTTCCAATAAATCCCCCTTATAACCTCAACTACAACCTGCAAAAAGGATTTACACTTCTAGTAGAAAATAAAGTAAAGGTTTATTATGAAATACAGTAGATAAAATATTTGTTCACTATACAATGGAAAGTAAAATATTTACAAATTCATATACATCAAAACTCAAGTTTTACAACACATAAAATTTATACATGTTTGGCAGTCAGTCTTCGATCTTAAAGCCCACTATTCACTCTTCAAAATCTAGGCTCGACTCGGCCTAGAGGAACTCTCTGGTTCTTCCCTATCACCTGCGCGAAGAATCACATTCGCGCTAAGCCAACGGCTAAGTGGTACAAACTACAGTGCTATGATGCTTTAATGCCATGCTAATGTCACACAATCAAGATTCAAGATCAATTCAAGAGAATATTATATTTCACAATCTTACATTATTTAATAATTAATCAAAACATTCATGATTCACATTGAAAACAAAGACAAGCATGGGCCCACAAGACACTAATATGTTATTCAAAGTTCAGAGTTACTGCTTTGTTCTATAATCACAATCATTAAGCCCGTAGACGATATATATATCTCTATCCATGGATAGGGTAACAGACCCAGTCTCTTGGACCTCAACTCGGCTAAACTCGAGGAAATCCTCAACCTGGCAAGACAGTTACCTGTAACAGACCCAGTCTCTTGGACCTCAACCCGGATAAACCAAGGAGATCCTCAACCCGGCAAGACTGTTACTATAATTCACATTTCACATTTATCAACTGGAATCGGCTTACGACCCGGTCTTTTCACCTATCCAGTACTTTATAGGCATGCCACCAAACCCAGAACTCTGAAGGTTGAATAACAAATTAAACACAAAATTCTTTTCATTTATATCTTTATACATTTCTTTCTCAATTCATTTCATTCTCATAAGCAAATTAGGCAACCATGCCTCAATCATCTCATTTGCATCATCACATCTTGCACATTTCACATTTCGTTATATTTCAAATCACATTAATCAATTCATTATTCAAATGGATATAATCAATGGCATTAACACATATTTTACATGCTCATCACAACATTCACATTATACCAAACATAACATTATTAATATACATCCACAATGCATTAGATTCCTTATCACATTTATAATCAAATATGTCTCAAGTCTCAATATCATATGAATGTATACAATAATGTAGTTTGTACTTACCTTAAAACCAACTCACACCAATCTATACACTTACTCTTCCAAGAATCCTCAACACTTAGGTTAGGACAATTCAACCTCTTCACAACCTAATCCAAAAGGAATATTAGCAAAATGACCATATGAATAGTAAATTCTGGTTTTAGACTCCACTTTATCCTTATTTTGAAAAATTGTATAAAATAATCTACTTGACTAAAAACTCTAAAATTTTTACAAAACTAAATTTTACATCTTAAAATCATTCTTTTAAAATTTCAGATCAAACTGAACACAAAATCTTGGTCAAATAGTTCACCCAACCAGACTGCTCCAATTGCCCTGCATCCTGGCAGCAGTTCTGAACTTTGTGAATTCCATGAATTAAATTCAATCAACGTGGTTCCAAATTATTTTTCTCAAATACTAGACTCACTAAGAAACAACATATCCAAAATTAAATTGGATATTATTTTTCTACATTTTATTAAAAATTCCGAAAGATAGCTGTCTCAGTTAAGGTACCTGCTGGAACAGGTCTAATAAAAATAATCTTTCCAAAGTCATAACCATTCCAAAATCGAATCAACATATTTTTCAGTCATTCTGGACTCATAGAGGCACAACATATCAAAAATTAACTTCAAGAACATTTTTCTATATTTAATTAAAAATCATAAAAGTCACAGCCTTTACTAATTGTAAAACAGAAAAAATTTCACTAAACACAACTCTTACTCTTCCATCACCAACACCAACCTAACGTCTTATCTTTAATTCCATTTCCATCACATACAAACACACCACAAGCAATCCTAACCATATTATCAACAACACTTCATCAAACTAAAAAATAACTTCAAAAACAACAAGAGCAATCAAGAGAGAACTTACCAAAATAATGAAATTTCTTGAAATTCCAACTTGTTTATTTGAAATCTCCTTTGAATTTGATCTTAGAAAATCAAACTCTATCTTGCTCTCTTAACTTTGGAGTACCCGGCCAAGAAAATAAAAAGAAGAAACATGAAAAGGAAATTAAAGACAAAGTCAAAGTTCTCATCCCTTTAAACCTCCACCAAGCAATCTAAAAAGAAAATTACTAAAATACCCTCTTCTATATATCTTAACTCCCTTTTACTTATTTGTCCTTTTTAGTAATTTCATAAATAACCAAAATAAATATCTTCTTCCTTTGAACATCCATTTGACTTGTATATATGTTATATATATATATCCATATATGCAACATATACACTCCTTTTTAAATTATTTTCTCTTTCCAATAACATATACATTTTAATTCAAATAAAACAACAATTATACTAAAACTTCTAGGGCACATTTTGGGATATTACACTAATAGGAAAATTGTAATAGACGCGAAGAGTATTAGGGAATTAACGAAAATGTGAAAATATATATGTATCACTATAACTATATTGCATAATCTGATAAACTTTAGTATCATAGAAAATAGTCTGTGATTTGGAAACCTCATATGCTTATCATGATTTGGCATAGCTCAAGGGATGATGTATAAAAATAATTTAAATAAACTGAGATGAAATAATTGCATGGGGACAATGTGACACCCATGTATCCTATATACGTATAATATATATAATACAAGAGTGTCGCAATAATTATCTATAGAACCACTCTCATTTATATCAAAAATAAATATAATTTTAAAAATGTAATATAGCAAGTATATAAATATATGTATATAGCAACTAAATAAAAATAATTAATATATAATTTTGATCAATTATATAAAAATATCTGAAAAAAAATTTACCAAAGTTTTATCTGTAACACTAAATTCCAAAATTAAAATAACTCAACCTACATAAAAATACGCTTCCAAAATTTCATTTTTTACAAATCCACCATTTCTCCAATACATATCCAAACATTTGGCAAACATAAATAATGTACAACTTTATATATTTACAAACCATTACAAACTTTGTAATTTAAATATATTTTGTAAAGGTTTTAGAATGTAGATCTCCAAAAACATTAGAACAAAAGTATATCAATGTAATGCATAGTAGCACTGGTGATTGTTTTGATCATTTATGTGTTTATTTTTAGTGTGATTTTATTGGCTTTTGATTGATTTTTCTTTTAATTTGTGTTTAAAGTTTGTTTGAAGTATTTGATTCAGGTTGAAGAACAAAACAATGGAGCTTTAATTCAATTTTATGTATTATTAAGGTGAAAAAACATGAGACACGACCAAGACACTTCATGGCTTGGCCGTGTCCCTCATCCAAGGAAAGAGGCAGAAAAATTTGACAGAGACTGACACACTCTAGAGACACGGCCAAGCCACTAGCCGTGTCACAAGACATGGCCAAGGCCTTGGCCTTGTCTTACCAATTGAAGCCAAAGAACAAAACAGGAAGAAGAAAAGGCAGAAGTGGACACACCCAAGAGACACTGCCAAGCCACTGGCCATATCACATGACAGCCTTGGCCATGTCTCGCAAATTGAACAAAGCAAAGAAGAAACAAAGAGGAAATACAATGGAGAACACACTCGAGAGACACGACCAAGCCATTGGCCGTGTCATGACCTTGGCCGTGTCCCATTTGGAAAATGAAGGAGGTATTGAGGCAGCCATGGACACGGGGACATGGTCACATGGCTTGGCCGTGTCCATAAGAAATTGATCACATGGCTTGGCCGTGTCCATAAGAAATTGAGTGACACGGCTAAGTCACTCATGAATTGGCAGTGTCTTGTGAGAATTCTTTCAATTATTTACATAAAATGGGGGACAAAGTGGGAGACAACAAGTGCCATCTTTTAAAAAGAAATATTAAAAGAAGAAAAAGGTTACCTAATTCATGGGATGAAGACTTAAATAATGAAAAAGTGGGAGACAAAGTGGAGTGTGTGAGTTGGAAAGCATGCTTTGTGTCTTAAGAAATTAAAAAAGAATGGAAGGAAGAGGGATGGAGATACACGTTTTGGAGCTAGGAAGGGGAGTTCTCTCATCATCTTGTTCTTGGTCTTGAGAGAGACCATGAACATTACCTTTATCTTCATCTTCCATAAATAAGATTCTTGACATTTTTGGAAAAAAATTGGGTGAGCAAGCTCTTGTAAAGTTTAGGGTTTGAAGAAAGCTTGATTGAGGAATTGTGGGCTTGAGAGAGTTACCATTCCATCTTTCAAGAGGAAAGCCATTGATTGAAGAAGGCTTGTTAGTTCTTCCTCACATTCAAAGTGGAGCTAGGAGGAAGACTAGAAGGTCAACTCTTAGTATCTTCAAAGGGGTTTTTATATTCTCTCTTTTAATTCATTTCTAGAGTGTTATTATTTGTTAAGAATATTAATATTTCAAATGACAATTGTGATTTGATTTATATTGAGATGAATATTTGTTTTAAATTGATGTTGATGAGCTAAATTACTCATGCCTAGGGTTTGTAGTAGATTTGATTGAATTACTTGATTTGATATTTCCATTAATATACCTTGTTGTTGGTTGATTGAATTAGATTGAATGTTAGGTTGATAAATTAGCCACCTATTGATCTCTAGATATTGTATGAAGGACCGAGAGGTGAAATTTGATATTGAAATTATGCAATCAACTACCCTAAAAATGAATTAGAAATATAAGTTCTAGGGTTTATTAATTTGGAATTTTAAAACAATTGGTTGTTGTTAATTCATGAATGTGAAAACTAATGAATTAGTAATTACTAATTAAACACAAGGAACAAATTAAATATAAGGTCATGTTAATGGATAATTTGAGAATTAAGCTTTTATTAAATTGATCTACACCCTAAGCACCATTTCTAGAATTGAAATAATCTTGTACAACCATTACACACATTCATTTTAATTTTAATTGCTTTTCACCACTACTTCAAACATCACATTCTTATTTTTAAATTTACTTGTCAATCAAACTATTGCAAAATAATTCCTTCCATGTGAGATGACCTTGGGGTGATTACATTTGCTATAACTACCTCGTATACTTGTGAGTGTCGCTTGTAGTAGTAATAAGTTGAGCGCAATAAGTTTTTGGTGCCGTTGTTGGGGAAGGCAATTGTTGTTAGTAGTTTGATTTTTTTTTTTAATTGTTTAATTATTTTAAGTGTTTCATTTTAAATTACTAAGTGTTTATTGTAAGAATGCATATTTCAAGGCACGAGGGAGTTTATAATGAGAATGCTTGTTCTGAAATGGCATGGCAATTAGCAGAATTAACAAGTCAACTTAAGATGCTAAATGCAAGAGGAAGAGCACCTATGCCTACTCGTGAAGTATGTCCAGCATGTGGCATTGTAGGACATAGTGCAAATATGTGTTCATTTGGTTTTGAACAATACCAAGAGAGGCAAGAGGCAGAATATGCCTTTGAAAGTTTCCAGCCAAGGGGTAGATATGACCCATATTCCAATCCTTATAATCCAAGTTGGAGAAACTACCCAAATTTTTCTTAGGAAAACCAGCAACAAATTCCACCTCAATAATTTTTTCAACCTTATCAAAGAAGTTCTTACTTTAAAGGAGAATTTTCAAATTATGATCAATTCAAGAGACCCACTTTGGAAGATAATTTGAATGCCTTTATTCAAATTAGCACACAAAATTGAGATCAATTCAAGAAATCCTCAGTGGAAGATAATTTGAATGCTTTTCTTCAAATTAGCACACAAAATCGGGAAGGGAGCAATAAGAGGTTTGATTCTTTGGATGTATCATTGAAGAAGGTGGAAACTCAAGTTAGGCAACTAGCAAATCAACTCCAAGCACACCAAAAAGTGGAATCTCCTAGCCAAATAGAGCAAGCCAATGCAATCACAATTTTGAGGAGTGAAAAGGTAATACATAACAAAGTTTGTGATTCCTTTGATGCAGATACTAATCAAGAAGAACATGGAGAGGAGATACAACCCAACATAGAGGAACCAAGTCAATCAAAGGAGGAGGAGAATTTGGAATCATCAACTTCATCACAATTGCATAAGCATCCAAATCCTTATATGCCACCAATTGCATTCCCAAGTAGATTGAAGAATGAGAAACAAGGTAAGCAACTTTTTGAACTCTGCAACATGCCCTCCAAAGAAGTTAGTGAAGATAATGAAGATGAGTCTGAGATGGCTATGACCTTGGAAGTAGAGCCTAAAATTTTCAATTCAGAAATTGAGGAGAGCAAATTAATCTTAAATGATGTGGTTGTTGAGAGGGGACTTCAAATTGCTAAAGTGGATGAGAAAGAGATTCAACTAAACTTGGTTGAGCCTACAAAGATCCCAAAACTTTTGACATATATTTTGGTTGGGGAGAACAATATGCAACCAATGATCATCTCTTCCACTCTCGGTGGTGAGGAGGAGTAAAAAATGAATATAACTATCTTGCAAACTGAAAAATATTATTACCAAGTTCTTATAGTATTGGAGGATCACCCTAAGACAACCTTCACATGTTTTCTTTGGACATGTGCTCTTCAAAGGATGCTACTTAGGCTTTGCAATACATTGGGTACCTTTCGGAGTTGCATGCTATTCAATTTTTCAAACATGGGCGACAATTGCCTTAAGGATGAAAGGAGCACTTCATATTGAATATGGATGATGGAAATTAGGTTTCATTTAAACTCTCTCTTTTAATTTATGCATGCTAACATTGGGGACAATGTGAATCTTTAAGTATAGGGTGTAGTTTGTGTTTTTACTTTTAACTTGTCTTTGTTTAATAGTTAATGTTTTTCTTTGAATAAATGAATTTTGAAAAGTTCAATTGTTATAAGATTGTTGACAGATGACCTTTGAATTTTTGAAGCATGAATTTGAGAATTGATTATAATTGGTACTTATTGTCAATTTTGATGGTTATTCTTGCATCACCTTTGAACTAGTGAGGAATTAAGCCTATTAAGTTGGATATCAACTTATTATTCTTTATTGTGTGTAAATATGTTTGATTGATGAATTGCTAGAACTTGCTTTGAAAAGCATTTTGAGACTACAAAAAAATTTCAATTAAGTATCAATATGATTAAGGCAATTAGGTGAACCCATTTTGGCTTAAAAAGACCAACCTTATATCCGACCTTAGTTAGCCAATTTTGAGTTTATTTCATTTTTCCTTTTTTTTCTTTTTCACAACACCATTAGCTTGAACCTTGCTATTTTAACTATTACCCATGCATTAGGTCAAGAGCATTTTAAGAGCATTTATGATTGAGTGTTGTGTTAAATAAAGTGTGAGGTTAAATTTAGTGGGTTCAAAATTACAAATTATTTTCTTCTTTAGTTGCAAAACCTATTAAAAAATAAAAAATGAAAAAATGAAAAAATGAAAAAAAAAATCAAAATAATAGAAGAAGTTATTCTTTTTCTTAGGGTTGGAATAAGTTTAGGAATGATCATTGCAAATTTTAAAAGTGAGTTCCCTTAAAAATCTCTTTAATGTTAAGTGGTAGGTAAGAGGAAGGTGTTTTGGGGATTGTTGGGTTATACATATGACCGGTTACCTCATTCTTGAAGTGCTGTTAAACTTAATGAATAAGCTCACATTTCCTAAATGCCATGCCTTTACCTTAGCCCCATTACAACCCAACGAAAGACCTTATGATTGATGCTTGATTGTAGTTAGGTGGTGGAGATTTGACTGATAAGCAAGCCTATAGAGATAATCTTTCATTGAATGTTGAGAGCTTAAACACTACCTAATTAAACACTTAAGAGGTTTTGTAAGGGAGTGACAATTTTTGGTATGCATGGATTGACCATTAAATTGCTTGAGTACTGATTGTTCTTGATTTGATAATGATTGTGGTTTTAATAAAATGGGAGTCGTGATACATACTTATAACTCTTGAACTTAACTAAATTTATCTTGTTTAGTTTGTTTTGATTTTGACTTTGCTTGGGGACAAGCAAAGAATTAAGTGTGGGATAGTTGTTTTGATCATTTATGTGTTTATTTTAGTGTGATTTTATTGGCTTTTGATTGATTTTTCTTTTAATTTGTGTTTTAAGTTTTTTTGAAGTATTTGATTCAGGTTGAAGAACAAAACAATGGAGCTTTAATTCAATTTGATGGATTATTAAGGTGAAAAAACATGAGACATAGCCGAGACACTTCATGGCTTGGCCGTGTTCCTCATCCAAGGAAAGAGGCAGAAAATTTTGGCAAAGACAGACATACTCTAGAGACATGGCCAAGCCACTGGCCGTGTCACAAGACATGGCCAAGGCCTTGGCCATGTCTTACCAATTGAAGCCAAAGAACAAAACAGGAAGAAGCAAAGGCAGAAGTGGACACACCCAAGAGACACGACCAAGCCACTGGCTGTGTCACATGACATGGCCAAGGCCTTGGCCGTGTCTCTCCAATTGAATAAAGCAAAGAAGAAGCAAGGAGGAAGTGCAGTGGAGAACACACTCAAGAGACAAGGCCAAGCCATTGGCCGTGTCACATGACATGGCCAAGGCCTTGGCCGTGTCCCACTTGGAAAATGAAGGAGGTATTGAGGCTGCCATGGGCACGGTCACATGGTTCGGCCGTGTCCATAAGAAATTGAGTGACACGGCCAAGTCACTAATGACTTGGCCGTGTCTTGCGAGAATTCTTTCAATTATTTACATAAAATGGGGGATAAAGTGGGAGACAACAAGTGCCATCTTTTAAAAAGAAATATTAAAAGAAGAAAAAGGTTGCCTAATTCATGGGATGAACACTTAAATAATGAGAAAATGGGAGACAAAGTGGAGTGTGTGAGTTGGAAAGCATGCTTTGTGTCTTAAGAAATTAAAAAAGAATGTGTAGACCCTTAATTTTTTACCCAGTCCGGTCCAATATATTTTAATTAGTCCAAAATAATTTTGTGTTGTCCAATATATTTTAATTAGTCCAAAATAATTTTATTAGTCCAAAATAATTTTTGTTATCTTAATTAAATAATATTTACTTTAATATTTAATTTTTATAATTAATAAAAAAAATAAACAAATAAATAAAAAAATCGGCGAAGAAAAATCGGAGACGAAAAATTTATTCGCCGAAAAGGGTTGCGGCGAAATGGCCCGCAGGCCAATTTTCACCCGCAGCCAGCTGCGGCAACTTTTTCGCCAATGCAATTTTTCAGCAACAATTTTTTTTTTCTCCAGCTAAGTTTTTTCGATGCAAATTTTTTTAAAAATAAATACAATTATGTTTCGGTTTTCTTTTCTTAATTAATGTTAGATTTCGTGAATAACTAAAATTAATCATAAAAATCTTCTATAAATAAGGACTAAAACAACACAAAAAGAGGAGGTGAAATCTGGGATCAAAATTCAGGAAAAAAGGGACAATCGAGTGAATTGAAAAACTTTGAATCAATCGGACTTTTTGAGAGAAGCAAACAAGCAAATTCAATCCATCAAAGGCAACCATCTTGCCTTTGTTCTTGTTCATCCAAGAAATAATTTTTGGTAGAACCAACGAACGAAGGTTTGAATCTCTAATTTCTTTTTATTTTCTTACAGTAGCTTTGTTTTTTTGATTCTTAAGATTATGCACACAAAACCTTGATTTATAAACACATAGTAACATTGATCTTCATTTCAATAACATAAACACTTTTCTGTTTCTAAATACCTTCAAAACCCTAATTCGTTTCCTTTGTTTTCCAAAAAAATCTTAAATCGTTCATTCTGTTTCTTCTAGAACTTAAGAACCCTAACTTATTCTTCAAAACCTTAAAACCCTAAATTGTTACTGCAATTTCCAAAAACTCTAAAAAAATACTCTTTTATTTCTAAAAACCTTAAATCGTTTTTCCAATTTCCAAAAGCTCTTAAAAACCCTAAACTATTTTCTTTTAATTCTTTTCCAAAATTTCCAAATGCTTTGTTAAATATCCAAACTCTATTGACAAACTCTAAACTTACCTTACAGCTTCTAAAAATCACATAAAGCTTTATAAAACTATAAATTATTTTTCCACATTCTAAAATCAAATACATTCTCCGAAACACTAAAAACCCTAATTCAACTTCCAAAATCACACAGTAAGCATTATTCTTTTAAAAATAATACTAGTTTCTTCCAATTTCAAAACCCTATTTTTTTTAAATCTTAAACCCTCAAATCTTAATTTTCAACACCGAAACCTATAATCCTAGAAGCCAATTTTCAAAATCTTCTGGGTACAGACCCAAACCCGGCAAGGGGTGCTACCCCCTTGACCCCAGCCCGCTAACTGGCTAGCGAGACAGCCGTATGGGTTCGGGTCATTATTTATTTATGCATTATAAATCTTTATGTTTTACTTCCATTACTATGATTATTCAAAATACAAACAGTAAACCCAAAACCAATTAATCTAAAACTTAAATTTTCCTAAATTTCATAATTTTACCCCTCAACCCTAATTTGATCAATCAAAGAACCTTATAAACCTCTTAAATTATAAAACTTTACTCCATTTCAATTCCTTTAAAACTTACAGTAGCTTAAACTCATAAATTCCAAAACCCTAAACACATTAAATAAAGAATCTTAAATAGAAACAGTAGCCATAATTTGAATCTTTATTTGCCTTATTCAATTTTATATTTGATTATGCTTTGATTTATTTTATATGCTTTAATTTATTTAAGTTCAATGCTTGGTTTATTTGATTTATCATGGATGGATGTTTACTTTCTATTTATGTTTAATACCTTTGATGAATGATTTATTTATGATGAATGGTTATTTACTTTTATCGATTTATTTAGATTTCCAAATGTTGTAAGAGATATGTTTCCACTTGGTGGATACCTCATTAGTTAAATATCATGTAATTTAAATTGCTTTTATATTTTTAGAACCAATATAAAGGACATGTTTCTACCTTTCAGTGGGTGTCCTATTTAGGCTTAGATTATGTAAGGGCATGTTTCCATCTTCGGATGGGTGTCCATTTAATTGTTTTGCTTGGACATTGTTTTGATCTTCAATATATCAATGCTTTATTTTAATTATTGTATATAATATGGATAATATTTTAAGAATTTTATAATATTAAGACTTGTAAAGGAGGCCGATTCCAATGAACCGGGCGTTGTGGGGGTGCTGGGCCATTTCTTACCTTCCCCACACGTACCCAACTTTTCAAACCCATTAGGGGGTTAGGGATTCTTTAGGAATTGAGTCATCCACCCCTTTTTTTTTTCAGCCCGTCCGGGTGGCGACTCCATTTTCTCCAGACTTAGGTTTGTGTTCTCTAAGGACCCGAGCCTAAACAGTGCCGAAGTCGCAAGAACCATTCCACCAAGAGTGGGGGCGAAAATCCCTGCTCACAGAATGGAAGGAAGAGGGATGGAGATACACGTTTTGGAGCTAGGAAGGGGAGTTCTCTCATCATCTTGTTCTTGGTCTTGAGAGAGACCATGAACATCACATTCATCTTCATCTTCCATAAATAAGATTCTTGACATTTTTGGGAAAAAATTGGGTGAGCAAGCTCTTGTGAAGTTTAGGATTTGAAGAAAGCTTGATTAAGGAATTGTGGGCTTGAGAGAGTTACCATTCCATCTTTCAAGAGGAGAGCCATTGATTGAAGAAGGCTTGTTAGTTCTTCATCACATTCAAAGTGGAGCTAGGAGGAAGACTAGAAGTTCAACTCTTAGTATCTTCAAAGGGGTTTTTATATTATCTCTTTTAATTCATTTCTAGAGTGTTATTATTTGTTAAGAATATTAATATTTCAATGGACAATTGTGATTTGATTTATATTGAGATAAATATTTATTTTAAATTGATGATGATGAGCTAAATTACTCATGCCTAGGGTTTGTAGTAGATTTGATTGAATGACTGGATTTGATATTTCCATTAATATACCTTGTTGTTGGTTGATTGAATTGGATTGAATGTTAGGTTGATAGATTAGCTACCTATTGATCTCTAGATATTGTATGAAGGACCGAGAGGGAAAATTTGATATTGGAATTATGCAATCAACTACCCTAAGAATGAATTAGAAATATAAGTTCTAGGGTTTATTAATTTGCAATTTCAAAATAATTGGTTGTTGTTAATTCATGAATGTGAAAACTAATAAATTACTAATTACTAATTAAACTCAAGGAACAAATTAAATACAAGGTCATGTTAATGGATAATTTAAGAATTAAGCTTTTATTAAATTGATCTACAATCCTAGGCACCATTCCTAGAATTGAAATAATCTTATACAACCATTACACACATTCCTTTTAATTTTAATTCCTTTTCACCACTACTTCAAACATCACACTCTTATTTTTAAATTTACTTGTCAATCAAACTATTGCAAAATAATTCCTTCCTTGTGAGACGACCTTGGGGCGATCACCGTTACTACAACTACCTCGTATACTTGCAAGTGTCGCTTGTAGTAGTAATAAATCGAGCGCAACAGTGATATGGGTTGAGTAGCAAGTGACTCACACTTCAATAACAACCTCATTCCTATATCTACTCAGATTCTTCAAGGCTTCATTTCTCCGCCCTGTCACATACGCGATACAAACTAATTGTGTTAAGCTAAAAAGCTTAGTAGTACATACTTTGATAATATAAAAAATTAATTTAAAAATGAAGTATTATCTTTATGGCATAATATATATTTTCCTCAACTTAAAATGCAATGCTCTATTAAATAATTTATTATCTCATAAATCATATAAACACATCACATCAACACACATTAGACCCAACAAATCCCTACACAATATTAAGGTTCCAAAAAGATTGACTTGGCCTATCGCAACCCAAAAGTTTGACATTAGAGACTAAGTGTTATATGATACCAGTGTATCTCACCCAAAGGCCATCTCCTCAATCGACACTAAAGTTCAAGTGTCATGCAATACCAGTGTATCACTCTCACCTGAAGGTCGTCTCCTCAATATCGAAGTATCTAACACTAGTGTGCCTCACCAAAAGGCATACAAAACGTCATGACATATTATTAGCATGCCAACTCGAGAGCACCAATCTCAATATTCTGGAACAAGTAATTATGCAGGGCTAACAATTACACAATGTCATATCTCATTTTCATATTCTCATCTCATTTCATCAATTTATGTATTTCTCACGTAATAGTTATACAACATTTCCATAATCTCATCCAGTTTGAACATAACTTTCATCATCATAATCACATTATGCCTTATTTTCAAATTTCAAAGGCACTTTATAAAATATTATAACTCATCATATAATAATAGTTGTTATGTTCAAACCAATGCTCAAATCATATTCTTGTTAATAATGCATAAATTTCATAATTAACCTTATTAAAAATAAAGCAACAACTTTTAAAAAGGTTCAAAGTGGTTTATGCCAAAATATAAACACTTTAAGTAAATGTTAACAAGGTATGTACAAACCTTAATTTGCTTCAAAACCACTCCAATTTCTCCTTTCAAACTCTAATTCCAATTAACCCTAAACTTTATCTCTTGAACTAATTTGGGCTAACCTCTCATAAATTAAATAAAAAATTCAATTCTTTAATTAAAACATATTTATAATTAAATTATTCAAATTAATCATTAATTATACTAAACTTAACCAATTCCTACCAAAACCAAAAATTCCGAAACTTTCATAAACCCTAGTTTTACACTTTAAGTTCACTTCAACTATTTTAACCTCAAATACAACGTAAATACATCATATTAACTTCATAATCATCTTCCATTTCAAGTAAAACCAATTCGTCCCTCTACCCATACTATTACATAATCTAATAATTCAAGAAAATAAGCTTAAAGATGAAGAATACTTTCTTAAAATCTTTGTTAATCTTTAAAACCAACTTGAAACCTTGGATTTCAAGTGAAATTTTGTGTGTTGGATGAAGAAAATCTCTCCCTTCTCTCTTTAAAATTCAGCCAAAATTGTGAAAGGAAGAAGAATATGAGGATATTTTATTTTTTTTTTCATCTTTATCCCTCTTTTATACTTAAATAGTTAGCGATCAAATAAAATGTAATATTATATATTTTCTCTTTAATTTCCCACCATAAAATATTTTCATCTTGCTTTGACTTTTTAATTAATTAATTATTTATTTATTTATTTTAACTCTTCCAACTTAAATATGTATTTATGCATATGTGTATACATTATGTATTCAATGTGTATATTATGTATATCTAGTTTATATATTATATATCTCTTAAGTATATTTTATGTATACCTCTTTTTCAACATACCCAGTGATCCCTCCATATTAATTATTCTTATGTATATTAAAACTATGGATGTTACAGACAAGTCCCATGCACAATGATTGTTTTCAAATAAAATAAACTATGTTAACATACAAAATGTAGAGGGTTATAAGTGACAATTATTAATTAGGGAATCATATAAAAATATTGCTTAGAGAATATGGTAGGTAAGAGAGACAAAGATAGCAAGATGATTGTTAGCAGTAAAATCATAATCCTATTACAATATTAGTAAACAATAACTTACCCAAACTAATATCATGAATATGTATCAAAATATATAGCAAGGCTAATCGAATTAGTTGCCCTTCTTTGAGTAACTACTTAGATAAGAAGGACTACCACAGATAAATATTGAACATATATGTGTGAGGCCCCCAGCTTAGCCCAAGCACGCCTGGTTCACGCCTAACTAGCAAAGGATGTAAAACCAGAGTGCTGGAAATTTAGGCAAAGCTTCACAAAAAAGTGTCGAGGTCACTCTTCCTTCATTGGCTATGCTTGATTGATAGCAAAATGATTTTTAAAAATGAGTCACCACTCAAATTTATTTTGAAAAAGGAAAATTTAAGAAAAACTCTAAATATGACTTCAACATTATCCCATGAAAAAATCACTAGTCTCGAACCAAAGGATGGATTTGGGGGCTAGTTTTGGACTTTTTAAGTAAAATGAGTTGGCCTTGGATTAAAAAAATAACTTACAAAATAAATTTCATGTTATGACATATATGAAATGACAAATTAAACATGATTCATACATATAAAGCAAAAGAAAACAATAAATTTAAGTTACATTTCAAAACCAAAATAAGAGGATCTCAACTCTAGCCTTATATATTCTAGATTGAGCACACATTTCCCAACTATCGTTGCCGACTATTGCTTTAACTGGCTCTTTAAGTGTGTTCCAGCCATAAGAAAATTTTAGGTGACTTAGGTTTTCTCAAAAGATAGTTTTGGTAATAAAAGAACTAAAGGGGAACGTTTATTTTAGAAAATGGACATGGGACTTGGATTGAAATTTCAAATAAGCTTGCATATCCATTTGAAATGGAATTAAAATCCATACAATTCAAATGATTATGAGATGGTTGGGTCAGGACTCAAAAAATGGGATTTTTAACCAAAGCAAGGTGAGCCTAAGTATATATTGATTTTAGATTTGGGAACTTAATTCTAAGACCAACTGGATGAAACCTAGTTCAGAAAATGAAACCTTAGGCTTAGCTGGATAGAACCTAATTTAGAAAAAATGGGCATAGGACTAACTGGATAGAATCTAATTTAAAAAAATGGGCTTAGGTCTAACTAGATAGAATCTAATTTTAAAAAATGGGCTTAGGTCTAACTAGATAGAATCTAATTTGGAAAATGGGCTTAGGTCTTACTAGATAAAACCTAATTTAGAATATTATTTTAGGTGAAACCTTAATTTTGAAAAATAATTTTGTGAGACAATTGGATGAAGCCCTAATTTGAAAAATAATTTTGGGAGACAAATGGATGAAGCCCTAATTTGAAAAGTAATTTTGGGAGACAACTGGATAATACCCTAATTTGAAAATTAATTCTGGGAGACAACTGGATGATATCCTAATTTGGAAAATAATTTTGAGAGACAGCTGGATAAAACCCTAATTTGAAAAAAAAAAATTTTGGGAGACAATTGGATGAAACCCAAATTTGAAAAAAACATTTTGGGAAAGCTTGACTTGACTTTAGGTTAATTTTGAAGATCAAATGACGATCTTTGAAATTGGGTCAAAAATGATGGATATAGGTTAATTTCGAAGATCAAATGATAATCTTTGAAATTAGGGCAGAATGACCGATTAAGACTTAAATTCTTAAATTTTAAAAATCAAAGGATGATCCTCAGAATTGGGAGCAAAACAATGAACTTACATTAAGTTTTGGAAATTCTTACCTTGTTCCTTAGCAGTTTGCTTGATGAAGGCTTGAGAGTATGGCCGGATCTTAGTTTCACCTTGACTCAAATTTTATTTAGGTAAGGAAGCAAAATAAAATAAAAATTAAGTCTAGCGTTTTGCTAATAAAGCAATTTGATTTTATTTAGTTTAAGAAAAATTAAATCAAAAGAGACCAAGCACCCAAGTTAGCTAAGGAAGCTAGCTTTAAGCGGTTCATTCTAAGAAAGAGAGAACATTTTTCTTTAAAAGAAGAAAAGAGAGAGAGGAGAGAGCCAACTAGCAAATAGGTATTGTTTGGTTGGTAGATGTGTGTAAAATAGGGGGTTTTGTGGCATATTTATAAAGTTTTTAGAGGCTAATATGGGTAAAATTTAAAAAAAAATTGAAAAATCCTAGATTAAGCTTCTACGACACAAAATTGGCCTATCATAGCACATTTTTGGCTCCCTGCGAGACATGTGGTAGTTGTAGTGTTGTCACACAGTATACAGCCCAGCGGGCCCTTTGTGCTAATGTAACATGCTCGTTGTTGCACAGCAAACTTCCGGAGGCCCATTCACCCTCGTCCAACATCCTTTTTGGGTTATTCAAGTTGCATTGTGACCATAATAGAATGAATTTTAATTTTAGGATGAAAAATTTCAGGTTCACAATATGTGGTATGTTATATGGCTAAAAGGAAAAAAAAATCAAATATTATGGAAATTTTGCAACAGCAAAAAACACATATAAATGATAATAATGAGTCATAGTATGACAGAGCAATAAAATTTGTTAAAAGTATTAAAGATTCACAACAACTTTTTTTAAATGGCTACTTGGAATGTGTGTACAAATATTGGATTAAAGTAAAAATAAATAGTGAAGCACAATATGAGCATTAAACATAAATTGGAAATCTTAGATGCGTAAGCAATAAATTTAGCTCCAAAAGATATATGCATGGAGTTAATTTCCATGCATGAAGGCTTGCTCAAATAAATGTGAACATACATAGAACTAAAGCATATATATAGAAATGAATCACATCATGGTAGTACAAATGCAATCTTTATATATAGCAAATAGAAAAAAAAAATTGGAATTTATAACAGACTTTATCATGAATGTTCAATAGAGAACCAACAGAATGAAAATACTTAAAGTTACTATGCTACATGAAATTTATTAGGGTTGAATACCCTACTAAAATAAAATTTAAATTTAAAAAAAAAACCACATGGATAAGGAAGGTCACCACAAAAAATGATTAGATAATAAATGGTGCGCCGTGAGGTTATAAAGGAATAATTAAATTAAATTAAATTAATACTATAGTGAGTCTCTTATCATATGACAAAAACCCAATCAGGGTGGGGGATAAACTACCCGGCTATGCTTATAGAGTATAGACAAGCTTGATGGAAGAAGTTACTTTGATGATAACTTTGTGGCCACCTACTAATAAAAAGGGAGAAGTTATTTCCTTATATTTCTTTGACTGTAGGTCACCTACTAACTGGAGTACTGTTTAATGAAATACCACCAGTGTAAAGGAACAATGCGACTGATTTGTACTCTGTCATAATCGATAATGGAGCTAATAGAAAAAAATTAATAAATGAAAGATAATGTAAGGATAATACTACATATGATCACAGAAGACAATATTATTTATGGGAAGAGGAAACAACAACAATAATCATAAATGATATATAGGTATATGGTATATATATATATATATATATATATATACAACAAATGAGAAACATAAAAAGTAGATTAGGGAAACCTTAGAAATTAAACAATTAGATGCTAATTGAGGAAATTAGCAATACATATGTGCAACAATGATTGTAAAACTTATAATGCTTAAGTCCTCGAATGATGAGAAGGGTAAACATATTGAATCCTAGAAAACTTTTAATAAGATGTTTGGGTAGGCGTATCGAAAGAAAAAATAATAATAATAGGAAAGAGATTAAATTATGTTTAAGAGCAACTGGGCACGTTAGAAAAAGAAATTGATAATAAAATTTGATAAACCATTTAAAAAAATTGAGATGTCAGAATTTAAATCACACTGAAAACTTGAATATTCACTAAGTTGGCAGCTCATTCACTCGCCTCTGTGGTTTAGTATTTTGTAGGCACTGCAACTTTTGAAATGGTGACTTTATGGTATCTAATAGAGGGGAGCATCTTGACATGGAAAAAAAAAATACTATGGTATCCATAAAGTTCACTAAAAAATGTGTGTATAAATTGTTAGGTTAAAGTAAAATAAGTACTGAAGTACAATATGAGCATTAAACATAAATTGGAAATCTTAGACGCGTAAGTAATAATTTAGCTCCAAAAGATATATGCATTAAGTTAATTTCCATGCATGAAGGTTTGCTCAAGTAAATGTAAACATACATAGAAGTAAAGCATATACTTAGAAATGAATCACATCGAGGTAGTACAAATGCAACCTTTATTTATATCAAATAGAAAAAATAGATTGGAATAATTTATAACAGACTTTATCATGAATGCTAAATAGAGAACCAATGGAATGAAAATACTTAAAGTATAAGTTACTATGCTATATGAAATTTATTAGGGTCGATGACCCTACTACAATAAGCAACCTAATGGAAAAGAAAGGCCGCCTTAAAAAATGATTGGATGATAAATGGTGAACCATGAGGTTAAAAAGGAAGAATTAAATTAAATTAAAGGAACACTATAATGAGTCTCTTATCTTGTGACAAAAACCCAACATGGGAAGTGGATAAACTACCTGGCTATGCGTATGGAGTATAGATGAGCTTGATAGAAGACGTAACTGTGATGATAACTCCATGGCCATCTACTCATAAAAAGGGAGAAGTTACTATCATGTATTTCTGTAACCGCAGGTCACTTACTAATTGGAGTATTGTTTAATAAAACACTGCTAGCGTAAAGGAAATGTGTGACTGATATGCACTACCTATCATAATCGATAATGGAACTAATAGAAAAATAAATAAATAGAAGATAATGTGAGGATAGTACTATATATGATCATAGAAGACAATATTATTTGTGGGAAGAGGGAAACAACAATAATCATAAATGATAAACAGAGGTTATTGGTATATGTTATAAAGGTAGATTAGGGAAACCTTAGAAATAAAATCATTAGATGCTAATTGAGGAAATTAACAATACACAGCTGCAAAATGGATTGTAAAACATATAAGGCTTAAGTCATCTAATGATGAAGAATGTAACAGATTGAATCCTAGAAAACTTAATAAGCTAATTGGATGGTCGTATCTAATGAAAACAAAATAATAATAATAATAATAATAATAATAATAATAATAATAATAAAAGGAAAGAGATTAAATTGTACTTAAGAGCAACTGGGAACGTTAGAAAAAAAAATAAATAATAAAATTTGATAAACCATTTAACAAACCTTGAGAGGTTAGAATTTAAATCACACTGAAAACTTGAATATTCACCGAGTTGGTAGCTCACACACACGCCTATGTGGTTTAGCATTTTGTAGGTACTGCGACGTTGAAGATAGCAACTTTGTGGTATCTAATAAAGAAGAGCATAGTAACATGGAAAAAAATAATGTGGTATCCATAAAGTCTACTCGAAAATGTGTGCATAAGTGTGGGATCAAAGTAAAATAAGTACTGACATACAATATGAGCATTAAACATAAATTGGAAATCTTTGATGCGTAAGTAATAAATTTATCTCCAAAAGGTATATGCATGGAGTTAATTTCCATGCACGAAGGCTTACTCAAATAAAAATGAGCATACATAGTAGTAAAGCATATACATAGAACTGAATCGCATCGAGGTAGTACAAATGCAACATTTATATATAGCAAATAGAAAAAGAAAAAAACAAAGATTGGAATCTATAACAGACCTTCTCATAAATGTTATATAGAGAACCAACAAAATAAAAATACTTAAAAGTACAAGTTACTATGCTACATGAAATTTACTAGGGTTGATGACCCTACTACAATAAACAACCACGTGGATAAGGAAGGTTGCCATAGAAAATGATTGGATGATAAATAGTGAACTATGAGGTTATAAAGGAATAATTTAATCAAATTAAGTAACACTATAATGAATCTCTTATCTTATGACAGAAATCCAACTTAAGTGGGGGATAACCTACCCAGCTATGCGCATAGAGTATAGACCTTGATGGAAGAAGTTACTATGACAACAACTCAGTGGCCCCCTACTAATGGAAAGGAAGAAGTTATTGCCCTGTAATAAAACGCCGCCGATGTAAAAGAATTATGCAACTGATATGTACCGTCTACCATAATTGATAATGGAGCTAATAGAAAAAAATAATGAATAAATGAACAAAAATAATGTAAGGATAGTACTACATATATTCATTGAAAACAATATTATTTGTGGGAAGAGGAAATAACAAAACAATAATCATAAATGATAAACAGAGGATATATATACATGTATACACACACACACACACACACACAACAAATGAGAAATATAAAGGTAAATTAGGGAGACCTTAGAAATAAAATAATTAGATGCTAATTGAGGAAATTAACAATACACATACGCAACAATGGTTATAAAACTTATAAGGCTTAAGTCCTCTAATGATGAGAAGGGTAACAGTTTAATCCTAGAAAACTTAATAAGCTATTTAGACAGTCATATCTAATGAAAAAAAAGAAGAAGAAGAAGAGTAAAGAGATTAAATTTGATTCAAGAGCAACTGGGCACATTAGAAAAAGAAACTGATAATTTGATAAACCATTTGACAAATGTTAAGAGGTCAGAATTTAAATCATATTGAAAACTTGAATATTCAATAAGTTGGTGTCTCACGCACTCGCCTCTGTGGTTTGGTATTTTGCAGGTATTGTGGCTATGGAGATAGTGACTCTGTGGTATATAATAGAGGGAGCGTAATGACATGGAAAAAAAAGTAATGTAAATGTGTAATGCATTTCCATCGGTTGTGCAAAGTGTAATATATATATATATATATATATATATATAACTTTGTGAATTTTCAATTGAATTACTATATCGCTGGGTTCTACTGGTAGCCTTAAGTTGACCTAAACCTTAGGATCATCGTACAAACGGATTCGGGGTGCGACAGTTTTGATATGTTTGTCTAGCCCAATAATTGAAGTACTTATGACCATTGAAAATGAGTCAAAAATTTCAAGCAAATAGCTCAAGTATATTCTATTAAGGAATACTTTCGATATTTCTTGAATTTATATTTTGCTTATTCTGTTGAATGTTTTTTAGGAATTTCAAGTATTTTTTCACAATCACTGCAAAAGAAAGACCAAGATCTTGCCAATGCTATGAATCTCACAAAAGTAACTAAGTAATTATTTCAATAAATAAGAGAGAAGAATATGATCCATTATTAGTAGAAATGAATTTATTTTGCATTAAGCATAATATTTCAAAATATGGAAAACATGTATAGTTTTAGGAAGATCTTGTTGAAATGTTGAAGAAGCTAATGATCTTCATTTTTATCATGTTGAATTGTTTTTAACATTGTGATAGATATGCCATATCAAGAGTTGAGTAACTGCTTCGATGAAACCAATATTGAGTTGTTGTGTATATCATGTGATTCGAGTTATTCATTTTCATCGTTTAATAACATAAACTTGATCTAATTTGTTAAATTTTATACAAATAATTTTTCATTACTGGAATTAATGGCGTTTGGACATCAACTTTTAGTAGTATGCGATCAAATGATTTGTTTTATGTTAAAAGTATTAATGAGCTCGTTAAGAAATTATTTTAATTGAAGAAACATTGTCGTTTATTCATTAGTGTATTTAGTAATGAGATAGGTTTTGATTTTATTACGGATCGTGACATTAATTATTGAAAAAGTATACAACGAAGTTTGTAAAGAATTCATCATATGCAATCGAGTTGAAGATGAGTTGACAATATTTTTTTGTTACATATATTGAGGAAAAACTAATATTAGATTTTATTGAAATTAAATATATCATTCAAATGTTTTAGAATATGATATTTTAAAATATTAATGCAACAAAAAATTATTCCAACATTTTATTATTTTTTATATATTTTAAATATTAAATAAATATTATTAATTTTATTGCCCAAAAATCCGAACTGATTTCCAATAATCATACATTTGATCCTCTATTATTTTATATAATATTAATTGGCATGTCCTATCATCTCAGGGGTAGACACAATTTAACCAAAATTTTAATTCGATTAGCCGTTTAAATTTTTAATTAATCAATTAAAATTTTAATTTGATTAAATAATTATAGATTAATTTAATTAGTTTGATTAAAAAATTTAGATTAATTTAATTTTTGATTCGATTAATAATTAATCAGTTCAGTTTAATCGGTTAACCATTTAATAAAAAATTTAAAAAATAATTTTTATTTAATTATTTATTAATCTTTTATTTAATTTTTTAATTATATAAATATTTATTATAAATATAATATTTTTATTATAAAATAATAAAAAAATAATCAATTTAAGTAATTAATTAAAATAATTAATTTAATTCGATTAATTAATTAAATTAACTAAAATTAAAAATCAATTCACCCAATAAATTTATTATTCGAAACATTGAATTAAAGTTGAATTTAACCGACCGAATGTCCCCACCCCAGCATCATCTACTTTATATATATATATATATATATATGTATATGTATGTATATGTATGTATATATATATATATGGTTCTGAGTTCTAAACTGCTGGAAGCTCCATGAGGAGCCGAATGAACTTCACTGTGGCCGATTAAAACAAATAGCTGTCGTTTTCATCATCTATTTCTGTATATAGTATAACACTATATGGAAACAAAGATTCTTTCCTCAGGAATCCGGTACTCAAACGTACCGGAAAGTTATATCCGACCGGAATCTGAACGTCCTAGGCTATCGGAAGTTTTAGACTGCCTGGACGTTCCGGTTATCGACATGGGTTCTGGGGATAACGCCCAAATTGTCAAACAAATTGGTGACGCCTGCAGGGACTTTGGTTTCTTCCAGGTAATAAATATATTGTCTAGACATTTATTATGGTCATTTATTATTTTAATAAATCTGTTATTGGTTGTTAGTCTTGTGACTCGAATTCAATTTTTTTTTTAAGTAATATGTAGCTGATTGAAACTTTATTAATTTATAACATGCATTTAATCAATTACTGAAGTATTATGGATAGTTTTCGGGCATGGATTTAATTGAATGGTTGAAGCATGCAGGTGACAAATCATGGAGTTTCCATTGAAGGAGTGGAGAAGATGTTTGAGGTGGCAAATGACTTCTTTAGACTACCAGTGGAGGAGAAACTGAAGCTTTATTCAGATGACCCATCAAAGACAATGAGACTTTCTACAAGTTTTAATATTAAAAAAGAAAAAATTCATAATTGGAGAGATTATCTCAGACTCCATTGCTATCCTCTTCCTAAGTATGTACCTGAGTGGCCATCTAATCCTTCTCCGTTCAAGTAAGTTTCTCTCTCTCTCTCTCTCTCTGAGATTTGCTTTAATCACCGAGGGTTACATAAACATAGGGTTGAAAACATGCCACATGCTTCTTGTTTCATTCATTAATTTTAAATATTTGCATTTGTACAAAATAGGAAAATGAATATATATTGACTTGGGAAACCTCACATGAATGTTCCATTCTTTGGAAGTCTTTTAAAAAAACAACAAAAAAAATTACGATTACATCATAAGAACAAAAAAAAAAAAAATAACACGCTTGCATCATAAATTGTGTTTTTTGTTAATATTTTACATTTTATGAAGATTCATCGTAGCTAAAAACATTATTATGAAGATTTCCTATTATGTTTTAAGGACATTCGTTTTTTTAAGGGGACACTCTCAAAAACTAAATCAATTATAGCAAATAATTTGCTTGGTTTAATATAACACTATTATTTAATTTTAAAACTTATTATATTATTCTAATATAGTTTTCAATGATTCTGTTTGATGTATAAAAATCGTGAGTCAGTTATTTTATATTTCATTCATTTGTATATTCTTAAATTATTTTTGTATATATTCAAAACAATGAAAATTATATATTTAGGATTTAATGGAAGTCATCATGAGACTATATAAAAAACACTAAATTTATGTATGAAACTTTGCAGAACTATATATTATATTTAATTTGATGATAAAGAAAGATCCCATTTTCAATAAATAAATAAGAAGCATCAAGCATGCAGTCTCAACTTGAGACTCTATGTTTAATTTTTATTTTCTAGCTTCAATTTATAAAACATCAACATCCTATCTAAAGCTAAAAGGTATTGATATCAGTTAAAAATGGGTGCATAGCATCATATGATAAATTTTTAATCTCCGTTAATTAAGCTTATTTAAACATAGAATAAAATAAACGACAAATGAAATAGCCCTTTCATTAGTTATTTCTTTTTTTATATATAATTTGTATTTTATAAATTTAAAATATTTTTATCATATAGTGAATTTTTTACAAAAGTGTAACTTCCATAAATTAACCCTTTCCTATAATTAAGTATATACTTCCAAGCATTATATTAACAAAAAAAAAAAAAGTAAATATCTTATACAAAATGAGGTGAGTAGTAGACAAAATTGTTCTCTGTAGTGGACAAAATTGTCTCTGACTCTATTACCAAAGATAAATATTAATTCACATTAAAGTTACTTTCTTTATTCTTAAATAATTATCACTTTAAAATTTTTTATAAAAATTAAAAAATTATTTAATAATATATTTTATATAACTATTTTACTAAATTATTATTTTTTTAATTTATTACTTATTTTATTATATATTAATTATGTAAAGATAAATTTAAAATAAATATATACAATAATTTTATTTTTATAAAGTGATAATTATTTATAAATAAAATTTATAACTCTAAATGATAATTATATGTGAAGTGAGGAAGTAAATTGTAGATGAGAGTCACTTACAGGGGCGGAACTACATCCCCTGCAAATTTTTTTTAAGGTATATATATGTGTATGTATATATATATATATATTTATTTATATATAATTTATTTTTTAACCATTAGTCCCCCTCACTTTTCATCAACACTAATGTGGCCCGTTCACTTTCTTGTTCTGGGTCCGCCCTGGTCACTTATTCATATCAATTACTCAAACAAATAGCCACGTAAATATTTTAAAAATTTGTGATGATTATGCATTATCTTTTTCGGAGTGAAAAAATATTTATAATCATGTCTTATTCCTCATTAAATGACTTTTTTAATAAAATAATGAGAAAAATTCAAAATAAATAAAATTAACTAAAGTGATTTTTTATAAACCTTATTTTAAAAAAAAAAAACCTAAATCCAATAATAAATTTTTGCTTCCTAATAACTTCCCCATGTGCTCCCTCACGTAAAAAAAGGCTGTAATTAAGGACAACTCCTTTTCTCTTGTGGGACCACTTCACTTGTTCAACCACAAATTTTTTATTTTTACTTCCTTTTCAAACGTAGTAGAAAATCACATTACTTTGTTGGGTTTTAAACTTTAGTTTTCATTGCAAAAGCTTCGCACTAATATTCTTTTTATATATAAATTAATTTTTTTTAGCAGAGCACGATACAATTATAAAAATAATAATAATAAATTATTAAATTTTAATATAGATATATATTTAAAATTTAAATTTAAAATTTTTAATAGAACTAAAATAATTTTTTATCAACTCATTTATATGTTGAGTGACTCTACACTTATAATTTGATAAAATGATAAATACACATTTCAATTCAATTTAAGTAAAATTTTTATAAAAGTAATGGTAAACTAATTCTTACTATTTGATTGTGCTTGTAATGGTAAACTAATTTTTATATAGAGAGAGAGTTGACTTGACTTGGAAAAAATATATGTATAGAAAGTCACCGGCTTTTGTCCTTTTATCCTTAGTTTCCCATATGAATACAAAAATAATTATTTTATTTCTTATATTTTTTTTTCATTTCTATTTAATAAAAATACAATTTTTTAAAAATATTATCATTAATTTTTTAATAATCTTAGTGTGTGTTCACTTATAAAAAATTGAGCTTGTTTTTCAAAAAAAATTTCTATGAAAAACAGAAAATAAAAGATAATATTTACACAGTCTAATATTCTAAAATTTAAAATAGAAAATAAGTTTTTATTTTTGTATAATTGAAGTTATTTTTGAAAAATTGCAGAAGAGACAGAACAAATTTTCTATGTTTTCCAAATTTTCCCTTTGTGGTTAGAAATCAGTTTTATAAAGTGAAAACACGGGCCAAGCAAATCTGCTTCAAAACAAAATTTTTAGATAGAAATTTTCCCTTTGCTTTTCTTTTAAACTTTAGATAGGTGCTTGTGTTATAACTGGGAAAACAAATTTTTTTATTGAATTTTTCTCCTTTTGTTTTTTTTCATTTTTTTATTTTATTTTCATATTTATATATCGACATAATATTATATATATTAATTTTAAAATTTGAAAAATAATTTCTTATTTTTTCATAATAAATTTATGTTATAATTTATATAAAAAAGTTATTTATATTTTTTAAATAAACATATTTTCTAATTTTTTAATACAGTAAAATAATTTTCATCTTTAACAAAAAAGAATTACGTATTTTTTTAGTTTTTCTTAAAATAAAAAATAGTTTTTTGTACATTTTCTATATTTTCTATACAAAATAAATACTTTAATTTTCGTAGAAAACTGAAAATAAAAAATTATTCTCTATAGGTAAACTATTTCTGTTAATAAATACTCTAATTTCTTTGCATTAAGAAAATTAAATTGAAAATTCATCTTATTTCACTAATAAAAATTCACAGCTATGTCCACCACGGACACTAAAAATAACCAATGTGTCAAAATTATTTATTAAAATTATTTTTATGTTTTCTTTTGGTAATGTTTTTTTTTTCTTGGTAGAAAGACTAATTCTTAAAATATATATATACATAGTATGTATGCATAATATTTTAATATGTACATGTATAGTATATACACATAATATGCTTTTAGAAGTAATTAAATCGTGTTATGTATGATAACCCAATTAATATTTGGTTTAATTAATTAATCATATTAAATTATAGTCGGTTTGATTAATAAAATTAAACTAATTTAATTTTTAATTTAGCCCATGGTTAAATGTTTTAATTCAGAAAGTTAACCATTAACCAGAAATTTTAAAAGAAAATTAAATTTTATTTTGTTTTTTTATTAATGTTTGCTTAGTTTTAAAATTATATTAATTTTTCATTATAAATATAATTTTTTTTATAGTTAAATAAAGTTTTTTTGTTTAATTTTTTAATTAATTAATTAATTATTTATTTAATTATAGTAATTTTTTTATTATAAATAATTAACCTAACTGATCGATTTAATTAATTAATCAAATCAATTAAAATTAAAAATCAGTCGATTCAATAAAAAAATACTTTTAAAAAAATTAATTAAAATTTAATTTAATTAATTAATTAATCGACTAACCGAATTTCTTTTTTTTTTTTTTGGAAGGCCTAATCATGTCATTTAAGGAAAAACAAAAGGTAGTTAGAAAGTTTTTAATCATTTTTAACACATTACACAAGTTGTTATTCTTTTAATCATTTTTAACACATTAACACACGCTGTTGTTCCACTTTTTGTTTTTTATACAATGGAACCACATTTTGTAATTTTTATTCTCTTATTTATTTATTTATTTCATTTTAATATGTATATTTTTATGCACTAAAAATAGTAATAAATAAATTTAAATTAAATAAAAGGAAATAGTAATATTTGGTGAGTCTATATGATATTTAAGTACTTATAAAAATGTTGGTGTAATTACAAATTTAAAAATAACTACACAATATTTTTTTTTAATAAACTACACAATATATTTAATTAACTGTTACATAATTAAATTGACCGTTATTTTTTTTTGAGTCAGATTATATTTTGACTTGTTTCTTATCAGATCAATTCAAAAATTGCCACTTATGAAAATAGACTAATAATAAATAATAAATAAATTTCAATCAAATTTAAAATGAATTTTGACAATAAAAATGCTAAATGAATTATTGCAGTGGTAGAAAAATTATGTTGTGTCCTTTTTTCTCACTATTTTTTACGGATAATATTATCTGAACTGCATAAAAAAAATTGAAGAAATTATATTATATAGTATATTTTTTAATTTTTTTAAATACTCTATTTTTTAATATATTTTTAATATATATTTTTAAAAATGGAATATATCTTTATTATAATAATTATATATTAAAAATATATTTCTGAAAAATATATTTTTAAAATTAAAAATTAAAAATATGGTTTTGAAATTGAAAAGAAGAGTATATTTTTGAAAATATTTTTACTTTTAGAGTATTTTTCAAAAAACTCCTAAAATATTAAATAAGCTTGACCAATGATATTTTACCATATGTGTATATAAGATAAATTTTTTTACTGGGTTACTTGAACGCACTGCACCAATTAATTAAAAGTATTATTAAAGTATTATGTTACGTTGTTGAATTATAAACATTAAATTAAATTAGTCAATATCTCTAACTAATTCTGAGAATTTTAGATTAACAGTGCTAATATTTCCATCTAATATTTGAAAATAGTGCTAAGATCACCATCCAATATTTTTTTCTTTCAATTTTTTTTTGGATTTTAATAATTTTTCAAATTGTTATTTTAAATAGTTACAATTTTTAATTTCAGATAAATTTACAATATTGGAACTTTTCTTTCTTTTCTAAATTAATTAATTTTATATTCTGGAAAGAAAATTTTTTACTATTTTAGGTAGCTATCCTAATTTTAATTTTTGACAGCAGAATATAACTAAAATAAAAAACAGAAAAAAAAAATTATTCTTAATCAATATGAGTCCCACATAAGTATATTAATTTAAAAGAACAAAAAACCATTTTGGACCTACCTGATGAATATATGACATCTACCAATAATTTTTTTTTACCAGATAAAATTTATATTATCACACTTATATTTATATACAACGAACATGACCAAAAGACATTTGCAATCATAAAATTAAATTATTATTATTGTACCAATAAATTCAAATATTAACAAGCTTCCACCAAAACCGGAGAGCTGATTGTATCAGAACTCCGTGATTACTGAGTACTGATCCAATTGCGGTGTTTGGACCCGGATCTACCCATAAACCGGATCTATTAATAATTTGACCAAACCGGATCTACTCATTAGCCGGATCTATTAATAACTTGACTTAATTCCTAATATAATATATGTTGTTTCCGCTTTCCTAAAAAAAATTATTATTTTTTATATTTTTAATTAATTATTCTGGCCTTCTTAGAGTTGCAAAATTGAGTATAAGATAGTGGGTTTGAATTTTAAATTTATTGAGTATTATTGAACGTATATAAACTTTGTCAGCTTATGTATCAAATTGAATTTAATTAAATATTTTTAATAAATTTAAGGTTTTAAATAAAATATTCATATAATTTTTAAAAGAATTAAAATATATATTTAAAAATTTTAATAATTTTTATAATTGTCATACTATCAAAACATTATATTATTAAATCATAATTCTAAATAAGCATATTTATGAATAAAAAAAATACATTTATGATATGATTTAATCATAAACGAGTTAAATAACAAATCTATAACAGACCCTTAAAAATTTACACAAATCAAATTTACTTTCAAGCTGGACTCAATTATTAAATGAGCAAAATAAAGAGATAATTGAGTTTTTACCAAGTCAAATTCAAGGAAGCTTACAAACAGTTTAATTCATTATATATATATATATTTTAAATTTATCAAAAATTATTTTTTAGAAAATTTAATCTCTAATTTTTTTATAGAGAGTAATATTAGATGATGGCCACTGAATTAATTTTGATGGTTTTAATTCATTATATATATATATATATATTATATACATACGCGTGTGTGTGGAAAAGAAACGTTCTTGGGATAAGTATATCTTTGCTGCCGCCATAATCATGATTTGATAATCAAAATCAAAAGAGTAATGTATACTTATAAGATTTATGTTAAAAAAATACTTATAAGATAAATTTCTAACAAAATGAATAGGCTCATTATGAGCTTTTAGATTTTTCAAACGTTTGATTGAAAAATTTTTCTCGGTTTTATTTTGGAATTTAGAAATTAAAAAAATAATTAATTTTTTGACTTTAATTAATGAGTATTCTCCAACTCTCAAATTGATAAGGATAAGTTTTAATCAACTATTACTTTATTAAGAATTTAATACAATTAAATAATAAGATTAAAAAAATAAATAAATTTATAAATCTAAATTTAGTTCAATTTCAATTAATTCATTGCATTAAATTAGTAATTTGAGAAAATATTACTCCATAATACTTAAAATAATTACATTTTGGCTTTGTTTGGCTTTAGTAGGACGACATTATTGTTGACGTGATTGGTTTTTGGTGTGGTTAGAGTACTTTGAGATTGGAAATTTATTCGGTACACATGTTTTTTATAAACTATACGGGAACGTCAGGTTCGGTTCACATCTCTTGACCTGGTCCACCAACAACTTGTCACTGTACTTACGAAAATGTCATATCCACTGAAATTATCGAAAATGTCATTTCTGCGCTGGCATTTCTTTAAGCTCATGGCAATAGTTTTTTTTTTAATGGCTAATATAATTTTTATATGTTAAAATTAATTTTTAATAAAAATATTAAATCTATTTATCAGGAGAGTGGTTTCTGTAAATTGTAATATTGATATTTTAATATTATTTTTCTCAATTGATTTCTTACTTTGAGAAGGTTGAAAATTAATTTAACCATGAAATATTAATTTTTCACCTGAAATGTTTAAAAAATGTATTTTTTTTCAGTCAATCGAAATTAAATGAATTGAACTTAATAAACTTACATAATTATCTAACATATCAGTTGAATTTCTATGATAATGAAATACATAAAGAAGTTAATTAGCAACTGAAGTGCAACAAATACCTCAAATATTGCTTAGTCAAGTTGAATTTTATAATTTGCATATTAGTATTTTAATTATAAAATTAGTGTATTCATCTCGTTTGAATTGTTATTTTTATAAAAAAATTATTTTATATATATTATTATTTTATAAAATTAATAAAAATTAATTAATATTTTTTAATTATATATTTATTATTAATAAGTTAATTAATAAAGTGGTAGAAAATTTTTTATATTAATAAGTTAAATAATTTTTTAGTTTATTTAAAAAAAATTTATATAAATATAGATAAACTGAAGGCTGTAATTTAAAGACGTCGTTTAATTATCGTAGCAGGGTTCTCTTCTTCTTTCATCTTTGAGTAGAGCTTAACTACGTCCTACTTTGCCGTCTAATAACTCTGGTGGGTAGTGACGTCAGAGAACGAAATCCGTGTTGACGTAAGCAAATTGAATCATGAGATCTGTAGTTGATAGCCAGTGACGTGTCGTCGATGAGGCAACTGACCTTGTGCCCCACGAAACAATTTAATACGGTGGCTGGCATCTATAAGGCAACTACTAGTACTATTATTATTATTATTATTATTAAATATCTACTCTATATTTTGCAAATGATTTAAATTCATAATAAAAATTTAAATATCTACTCCATATTTTGCAAATGATTTAAAATAATAATAAAAATTTCAACTAATTGCCCTTATAAAATAATAATAATAATAAGAAAAATACAAAAATTAAGTTTTTAATAATTTTTAAGAATTATATTTTAATTATTAAAAAAATAGGTGTTAATAAATTTAGATTTTAAAATTATTTAAGAGCCTATAACATATTATATTTAATGTAAATTTCAAACCTTTCCCTCAAAAAAAAAAATTCAAACCTCAAATGTTTTATTTTTAAATAAATTTTAATTAAATAAAAAAATTAGAATGATTATTAAAATCTTAAAAATAAAAGTGTTAAAATTTTTATTTTTTCTTAGTATTATAATTTAAAAAGAGAGAATCCATCTTGGGTTTACTCGGAGAAAAAAACTTAAGAACTTTAAAAATACAACTCATCAACTCATGCTTTATCTGAAATAGGTATTTGTATCATAATGTAAGGGGAAGAATGTATCTGCATATTTTTATGATTCATATAGCTAAGGTTGAATAAGCTACTCAAATACTCTTAAAGATCTTAGTTTAAAATAAGTGATTTATCTGTATTTTATTGTCAACTTCATAAAAGTTTGGTATTATCAAAAAGTTAAGAAGTCGTAAATGTGATTGGAAGATATAATCCAAAATTAATAACAATAATGTTTATGCATAGGTACATGTATACATATAGACACACACAAACACATGTATACATATATATATATATATATAAAGATATATGTATATAACTTTTTATTATTTGACATGGGTTATAAAAAGAAAATCAATGTTTACATTATATATAACTTGATGATGAAACATTTGAAAAATCAAATGTTAGGTGGTGGTGCATATTTTTTTTAATTAATGAATTATATATAAATTTCCTTTTTTTAGGAGAATTAGAATGGCTCTACAGCTTCAATATTTGATTTTTTGGGAGCTGATCATGACTAGTTTCAATAAACCTGAATAAATAAGTACAACTAAAGAGTCGGAAATTGATTTAAGATATTTTTTTTTTCAAATTGGTGGGGGCAGAATAAGAGAATAAATCTCAATTTAATAGCATTAAATTTAAAAGGCCATCTAGAAGGAGCTTATGATGTGGTTGGATGATTTTAGGAAACCTTTTTTTATTTTTAACAGAGATGATTTTAGGAAACTTAGAACAGCACTTCGTTATCAGTGTTCTTTGAGGGCCGTACTCGGGCCGGATGGGTCAGATTTAGTCCTAGCCTGAAGTCCATGACAAGAATGATTTGTGGCCTTTTAGCAAATAATAATAATAATAATAATAATTTTAAATATATCATATTTATAAAATATTTATCAAAATACTAAAATTTATAAAATATTTAGCAAAATAACAGATTTTTATTAGTTTATAGAAAATTTACAATGAATTTATAATTAGTTTATAATAGGTTTATAAATTTCATACAGTATATAATAAATTTATTATAAATTTATAATAAGATGATTAAAATATTTTTAATAAAAAAAATAAAAATTTTAAAAAATATGGTGTATGATGTCATTTTATCAATAATTTGGGCAGGCTGTATCAATTTTATTGAGAAAATTACACCAAACACTTCTTTCTCAGATTTTGATTTTTAATTTAATGGGCCACTTTTTTTTTTAAAAAAAAAATTTCAATGCAACTTAAATAATAAATATATAATGTGCATATATTATAAATCAAACATCTATAACATTAACTATATATATGCAGAATATCTATTAAAAATCTATATAATATTTACATAACAAAATTAATATTTTTTTAATTTTATTTTTTATGTATATAATATGTAAAATTTGTTTAAAAATAAAATTATTAGTTTTTATTTTTATATTTTTATATTATATATTTTTTGTGAGTGTTTATTGGTTATTTTTAATCAAAATAAAAAAATTTTCTTTATAAAAATTAATAAATTTTACATGGTAGAAAAATAATTCAAAATATTGATTTAATAAATTAAAATATTAATTTTTTTATTTTTAAAATTAACGTATTCCTATTAGTTTTACTTAATTCTAATTTTTTACTTTGAATATTTAATTTTAAATAATAATTATTTTAAATGATATCATAAAAACTTGTAAATTTATTTAAGAATGATTTAAGAAAATGAAAATATATATAATTTAAAGTTTTTATATTCGACTTTTTTTTTTTCATCCCTTAATTCAAAAGAGAAAATGCTGAGTGTTTTAAATTTCAAAAATAATATATTAACTTTAAACCAAATAAATAGGTAATTCATTTGATTTGTAAATATTTTCTTAAAGAATCATTTCATATATAAATTCTCATATTCGGTACATCTGAATACATATTAAATGTGAAATTTCTTTAAAAATTTATAATTTAATTCAATTTATATTGTATTTATAAATTTACAACAATTTTCTCTAAATTCATAAAATTATGGAATTCTAAGTAAAATTTTGTTTATACTGAGCATATTATGGTGTGAATTGTATTTCATTTTTAATTGATTTATAGAAGAAATCAATGGTATTTTCTAGACTAGCTTGATCAAAACTTGGGACTTTTCATAGAATATTATTGGATATATCACTAATTTTAGGTTTATAAGCAATCCCAATATTAAAAGTTGAATTTGAATGCTAAACTTAAACAATGTTTAACTAAATTTGAGGTAAGAGAGTGAGGCAATTAATTAATTTTACAACTCTTTGAGCGTGCAAGTATATATATTTATAAAATCTAATTTGAAACTTGCATTGTATAGGGAAATTGTGAGTAATTACTGCACAGAAGTTCGAGAGCTAGGGTTTCGATTACAAGAACTAATTTCAGAGAGCTTAGGCCTTGAAAAAGATCATATAAAGAAGGTATTAGGTGAACAAGGACAGCATATGGCTGTAAACTATTATCCACCTTGCCCTGAGCCAGAATTGACTTATGGTTTACGTGGACATACTGACCCAAATGCTCTTACAATTCTACTTCAAGATCCACATGTTTCTGGCCTTCAAGTCCTCAGAGATGACAAGTGGGTTGCTGTTAATCCTCACCCAAATGCTTTTGTCATTAACATTGGTGATCAATTACAGGTAACCATTCGTTTAATTTTAAATTTTGAATTGTTATATTTTGAAATGGTTTATTATTTAAAACAAATGAGTGATTGCAGGCACTAAGCAATGGGAGGTATAAGAGTGTGTGGCACAGAGCCATTGTTAATGCTGATAAAGCCAGGATGTCAATTGCTTCATTTCTTTGCCCGCAAGATGATGCATTAATTAGCCCTGCTAAACCCCTCACTGAGGATGGATGTGGAGCTATTTATAGGGATTTCACATATGCTGAATATTACAGTAAGTTCTGGAGTAGGGACTTGGACCAAGAACATTGTTTGGAACTTTTCAAGAGCAATAACTCCACCCTTTCTTGAGTCTAAATTGCCAATTGATGAATAAAATACCTCATGCTCTGGCATTGGGCTGTTTATGAAATGTTCCGTCCTAGTAGTGGAGTCAATATTTATATATTACTAAGCAGATCTGCGCAATAGGCGAATTTATTTTTTTTAGTGTTATATTTTATTTTGTATTTTTTATACTTTAACTATTTATTATGATCATTATATATCATATGATGTTATTTGTTTTAAAAATATTTTTAAAGAATTTATTAATATCTTATACTATAAATTTTTGCTTAATTTAATTTATAAAAATTAATGAATATAAATTTATGTTGGGTGGCGTAATTTTTTAAAAAATTATTAAATATAATTTCATGATAATATTTTCATAGTTTTCTTATTGTATTTTAAATTTCATGCAAACATTTTATACGCAACGTTAAATTTTACCGTTAGATTATCAAATAAATTAATATATTTTTATTATTTAAAAATTATAATAGCATAATTATATGATGCTATCATTAATTTGATGTTAGCATTAAAATAGCAAATACAAATTTATAATAAATAAAAACTTGAGAGATTATCATGTGATTTGCAGGCTTGACCATATGAAAAAAAATTGAAGTGAGAGCGAAAGGTCAAATATTTATTTATAAAGAAAGTGAAGGAGAAGGAAGTTATAATCCCACATTGATTAAAAATAAAAAAATTGAAAGGCTTATAATAAAGAGGAGATCCCTACAAATTGGCTTAAATCAATTTGATTATAAGGTAAACCCAACTTATTATAAGCCCTATTAATAATAAATAAATTTGACTAATTGATGAATTAACTAATAGCTCCTAGGGCCCAAATTCTCAACAAGGTATCAGAGCATGTCGAGCTGAAATCCAAACCCGAAGTATAAGGATCAAGTTACTGTACCCTGACGGACCCGGATTGGGCCGTCGATACTTGTCAAGTGGTCGAATTACCACTTGAGGGGGGAGTGTAAAAGATTGGGGGGTAATCCCACATTGATTAAAAATAAAAAAAATTAAAAGGCTTATAATAAGGAGGGGATCCCTACAAATTGGCTTAAGTCAATTTGATTATAAGGTGAGCCTATCTTATTATAAGCCCAATTAATAATAAATAAATTTGACTAATGGATGAATTAACTAATGATTTCTAGGGCCTAAATTCTCAACGGTTACATCTATCAATAACATTTCTTGTCGTATTCTTTTTTTCTTTTATTAGTTTCAGTTATTAAATATTCAGTAGGAGCTTCTTTAAGTACTCTTCTTTCACTCTCTCTCTCTCTCCTTTAATCATCCACACACACACACACACAATGAGTATGTACGAATATATGATTAAGAATCCATAGAAAATTCAATTAATGATATTTTTAGAAGATCACACCTCAAAGTGTTAATGGAAGAAGAAAAGAAACCTAAATTAACCTCACAAAAAACTTCATAAATTTTAGTTTAATGTTACCAAAGTTACAAGTACTAAAACTATAAATTTTACAAATTGGAAATTTATTCGGAGTCCAATTAACAAAAAGAAAAGAAAAAGAAATTAGTAAATTAGATTTATACGTACCTTGATACATGCTCCCAATTAGTGAATTCAGGGAACCAATTCTCCATGCTCTAGATATGATCCTTAGTAATACGGAAAGAACTTCATCGTTAGACCAAATATCGATGTTGTTCCAATCTCCAAATTCATAGTAGCTACCATGTTGTTCTCTTCCTTGACGTGATCATTCTTGGTAGTTGATGGTGAACTTTGGTGCAATGGGTGCAAGAAATTGGGCTGAAATGGTGCTTGTCGATGATGAGTAGTTGTAGTAGCAGCGGTAATAATTGTAATAATTACAGTTACATTAAAAAGTATTTCCCTTTCCTCTGCTAAAATATTTGATGAATGTTTCAAAAAATTGAGCTTCTGAATAGAGCCCATAAATTGAGAAGTAAACATTCATTGTGACTTCTAAAATATAAATGCACAATCAAGCATAAAAAAGAACAAACATTAGTTATAGAATAGTGCAAGTCCTCAATAACAATAAAATTATCAAGTTTCTGATTAATAAAAATGCATAAGTGTTCTGATTATGATTAGTTCTGAATTTTGCATTTTCTTTTGGACTTATTTGTGGTTGCTGGTGTTGTTTTTGTGAATATCAACAAATCAAAATTGGCAGTATATCACGGCTATTAGCATCAAATCAAAATGGCATCAATTGGCATTTCCATGCGAACATAATAAAATTCTATCCATCAGAGAATGAATTTGGAATATAGAATTTATTTGTAACTGATAAATTTTAGTTTAATTGTACTTAAATTCATAAAATTCAATGTTTAAAAGTGGAGTGAACATTTCCACTCACACCAAACATGAAAGAACTGATTCATTTATACCAATAATAGGCTTTAGCAATAAATCGGTCACAAAAAGCAGGTGAAGGAAGTCTCTATTGATGCATTCAACTTCTCCAATCAAATCCAAATTAGAACAATAAATATTAGGAAAAAACCAGCTTTCATATGAGAAGCTACAAGTCATTAACTACTACTATCAACATTAGTACTAAGACCAAGTTGAATGCATAAGCAACTGAGATGAAGAAAACACTATTTTCAAGTTGAATCCAAATTGAAAACTATTTAGAATAGCAAATCATATTAACACCAACAACTACAACATGGGTTAATGTTGTTATTTATCACACCAATACTACCCAAGAATTTCAGTAACGTATCATTCATCGTCTCATCATGCAACATCAATCCTTGAAAGCCAATGCAAGAAAGGAAAACATATCCAGCTACTTTAAATTATTAAGGTTGTATGCAGCCAAATAAATTTTCTTGTATGGCCGCAAAATTTCATATCAAAATACAATCCAATTATTAAGCTTGTACATAAACATGGTGTAAATCCCTCAATCATATGGACACAATATCATATCCCAATATAACATAAGTGGGAAACAGGTAGGTAGCATCAGGTTGAATTCATTGAAATTTTATGATATTCATTTAGTAGACTGCAACTGCATTTTTGGTAGAAGTTGCTTTCTGAAATGAAAAGATTAACTTGCTTGAGAAATTTTGTCATAGAACATAGCAACAAGCAAGTGAATCAACTTTCCTAACCTGTTATCTAAATAATGCATTGAATTTAATCAATTAGTTGGTTAGATTTTAGAAAAAACACACAAAGTTTCCCTTCTTAACACCTTTTGATACCCTATTTTCTGACGAACAAAACAGAGCAAACACACTAAAAGTACAAAAAATTATCATTCAATGAATTAAAACCAAATATCAAATCTGACGAATTTAATCCCCAATGATAAACAATTACCTTGTTGACATTGAGATTGGGAGGCCAGTAATGGAGGAAATTGTAGAAATAATCAAACATCTCCACAAAAGAGCTGAAACTTTTAGGACACAAACTGACTGGACTAGAGTCCTCTGTCCTCTTGCCTTCATTATCCTCAATATTCTTCAACCTCTCTTCCTCCACTGACTTATTGAGCTTCTGCTTCTTAGAAGTCTCATCGTTCACATCTTCCACTTCCTCTTCTCTCGTTCGCTTGGCTCCATTAGCGGCTGATTCCTTAAAAACATCCATGTCTTCAGTGGCCGCTGAATGAGCTGGATCCATGTCTTGTCTCAGCTCAATCTCAGTTGTAAATTATTCTTACTTCATCCTGTAACCCACTTGAACACATCAACAAAATAGAAATATTATTCAAGGTACCAATGCAAAAAAATTATTCTTTTATGTATTCATGTCATATTAATTCTCCAAAATTCCACCTTCATTAACCCATATGTAAATATAAATATAAAATACATTATTTTTATATGCATAGAATGGATTTCTCAACATAAATACCTAAACTATTTAATCAAACATAAGTAAATATCATCAACTGAAAGAAGCAATACAAGCTATCTTAAAAAGCATTGGGGAATCAGAGAAAGCACAAAGAGGAAAATAAAAACACAACCTTTGACCAAATAATTTTTTCCCACAAACAACAAACAGCCATGAAAAATACAATTTAAGGCCTACCAAAACAAAAGCCTCAATGCACGGCTTTTCTGCAACAACACAATAACATGGCTGAGGCATAATAAGCCCTCAAGCCACCAATCCCACACATGCGCATACAGTTTTGCTGAATCAGGATGAAGTAAGGTTAACGACTATTATCAATATTAGTACTAAGTTTTATTGGATTCATAAGCATTTTCAAAGACAAAGTTGAAAAACTGGTTGAAAATATTCAAGATCTATGTGATGAAATACATGGGAATGCCATTATATTCCTTGCCGTTATATTTTCTGGGATTGATAATTTTCTTTAATAGGGATTTTCTAAACTGAAAGAAGATCTTGAATATGTCAGGTAATTTTGCTTGCTAAATAACTCAAAGTAATCCTTTATGTATCCAACACAGCCAAGTTGAAATTTGTTGATGTAACTGA
This sequence comes from Garcia nutans, assembly GCA_947685225.1. NCBI lineage: Eukaryota > Viridiplantae > Streptophyta > Magnoliopsida > Malpighiales > Euphorbiaceae > Garcia > Garcia nutans. The sequence goes on along the minus strand of CANTUV010000011.1, from coordinate 44,797,245 downwards.
TACATGTTACTCATCATTTTTCAATAAGGTTTATGCCAGTCTATCATTCATGGGTTTTATTAATATTATCATATCATATTTACAATTAATTTTTGTTAATTTTTCATTATAGTGCCACCTGAGTCGCACTATTGATAGAACTTCTCAACATCTGCAACAATCAAAAAAAGAAAAATGAAAGAAAAACCCATTAAAGATACATGAAAATTAAACAAACCCAATTGAGCATATATAAAACTAATCCATAATAAGCTAAAAAAAATATCGAAAATCAACCAGTGGTAAGAGGTTTGTTCAAGCCAGCACGCCTTTCTCAAGTGAATTTTTCATATGTACTCCTATAGAACGTCACATAGCTAACATTCAAAAAACAAAGTGAAACTAAAGCCCCAAATCAAAACTGTTTTTACATAAGCTCTGTGAATAGAAAAAGAAGAAGCAAAACCTGGCAGAGAGAAGGGAGAGGACATGAAGAGGAGAGAGGAGCAAGAAGAGAGGATTTGCTGGAGAAATTGCATATCGTCAGACGTTTCTTTTAGCAAATACCAACAGGCAAAACAAAACTTTTTAGAAAAAGATGCAGAGAAAATGAAATTTTGAGAAATTAAGAGATGTTGTGAGATTGCATTATTCTTCCAATATACATACGTGGCAGCTTCAAAAGTGGCTCTCATTCCTCGGCTTTTATATAATTGTATATTAAGCTGATGGGTACCATTAAGTAATCATCTTAAACGATAGTATTTATGTTCGGGCTGCTATCATTGGTGTCCTAAAAGTTATTTTGGATCTAATAATTTGTTTAATGCTTATTCTGTTGGATGTTTCATTCAAACCTTCTTGTATGACATTTTATTGCTAATTAATATGCCTATTCTTATTTCAATATATATATATATATATTCAAATTATAATTAATTTTATGATAAAAAAATTTCTCATATTTTTTTAATCTATTTTATTTATATTTATAACACATTACTAGCATGGAACTCTATTAATCTATTCATTCTAAGTATTCAAGAAAAATAGAAAATTCTTCTCCTAAAAATTCATACTGTAACACTCATATATCCTTCATACGTGTAATATATATATTTCATATATATAAAATACATATATAAAAAATAAAAATATCACAATAAATTTCATATTAAAAATTCTCTTTTTAATTAATAAAAATAATTACTAATAAATAATATATACTTAAGTTGTAAATTGTGAAAATGCAAATTTATAAAAAAAAATTTAGAAAAAATTTCATCAGAGTTTTATCTGTAATTTCATAAAATTTCAAATAACAAATTTACTCAACCTATAAGAAAATTAACACTCCCAAATTATATATTATTTCAAAACCATCATCTCTTCATTTCATATTCAAATATTACAAATATGGTTAATATACATTATATAGATATATAAAATTATACAACACATCATATGTTTAAAACATGTTTGCATTTCTATGATAAACAACACTAAAATGCCTTATTAAAAATAATACATGTATGCAGCACAATCGACTTGGTCTTGTGGCAAAATCCTATCTTTAAGGTATATTCCAATACATAGACTTGCACTTTTCTGCTCTGCACTTCTATCAGTTGCGCGATTCAAAAAATCACGCTAAGCCATATGACATAGTGGTAAATATATAATATAACATTGACGTAATAGCTTTTATTAATACAACATACACCATACTTAAGTAATGTATACATTAATTTTATTTTTCTTCAAAACATAAACAACAATATACATTGGGTCTAACCTTCTTATATAATTATCTAGTTTCAGGCTCGTTGTCTTGGCTTATTTCATCTCGCTAGTGGATGTAGCTATCATCTGTGACACTCAGTGTCTCATCCACAATATATGATATTGCCAACATCCAAATGCAATCTTCTGACAACTAGATAATGTATAAGGTACACATAATATACATTCATATTTCAACATATTTTCATATCTCAACTCATATCATGGTTTCCAAAAACCATCATATATAATGCAAATGTGGCTCACTTTCATATTTTAGTGCACAACTTGCACTTTTTACATTTTACACAACATCGCATTTAGCCATTTTTAATGGCTTATCAAGCCATAATTAATACAAATCATGCATTTTATACAATTTTACTCATAACACCTTGATAGTCATTCTACAATGGCCCATTATTCACATCACATGCATTAAATACTCTTTTTCTTATAGACTACACGTGCCCTTTATCAACTCCAATAACGTAAGTAATATAACACATTCTCCAATTCATAATGTGTTATGCCAAATACATTATTGTTCTCATAATAATGATTATAATAACATTTACTAACCTTGTTTCCCCTTTTCAAGCCTTAACTTGATAAAACTCAATACTCTTCCACTTCTTTCAATATAGCCTACACACATATAATCCAACATTAATTGCATTACTCATTTAAATTCACATTATAACCCATTGTATATCAAATCATTATTATTCAACACATTCTCATTAAAATTCCATTGAAAGTATAAATTCACCACTTACTACTTTATCCAAATTTTAACTAATTGAACTCATATCCAATATTTAGCCCAAAAATCATAATTTATATATCAAAATAACATTAAAACAACTCATTACAACAATTCCAATCACCATTTCCAAAAATTCTAATTTCACATAATATGGCTATAAATACTAACCTTCCCAAAACTTACTCATATCACACTTTCAACCATAAATTTATAGTATTTACATTAAAACAACATCAATTCATCTCATTTCAACAAATTAGAACAACCCTTAGATGAAACCATAATTGCCCATAATCTTCCATAACTCTAAACTCGTCACTTTTGTTCATTTCAACCAACTGTTGCGCTCGACTAATTACTACTACAAGCGACACTTGCAAGTATACGAGGTAATTGTAGCAATGATGATCGCCCCAAGGTCGTCTCACAAGGAAGGAATTGCTTTGTAATAGTTTGATTAGCAAAAAATTTAAAAGAAATGAGAGTGTGACGTGTTGGAATGGTGAAAGAACAATTTAAATCTAAAAATAACGTGCGTAATGGTTGTTCAAGATCAATACAATTCTAGGAATGGTGCTGTTGCGCTTAAATTAACACTATCACAAAGCGGCACTCGCAAGTATATGAGGCTATTGCAGTGACGGTGATCGCCCCAAGGTCGTCTCACAAGGAAGGAATTGCATGCAATAGTTCGATTAACATGAAATAATAAACTTGAGTGTGTGATTGGATTGGTGAATTGTAATTAACCTTAGAAATGAAAATGAGTGATTTTATGCAAGATAAATTCAATTATGGAATTGATGCCTAGGGTTGTAGGTCCATTTAGTCAAATGTTTAATTATCAAATTATCCATTAATATAACCTTGTACCTTAATTTGTTTCTTAAGATTAATTAGTCAATTATCAATTCACTAGTTTTCACATTTATGAATTAACAACAACCAATTATTTTACATTAGCAAATTAATAAACCCTAGAACTTATATTTCTAATTCATTCTTAGGATAGTCAATTGCATAGTTCCGATATTAAACTTCTCCTCTCGGTCCGTCATTCAATATTAAGTAATCAATAGGTGGCCAATCTATCAATTTACCTTTAATTTCAATGCAATCAACCAATAACAAGGTATATCAATGGAATCATCAAATCAAATCATTTAATCAATTATACTACAACCCAAAGCATGAGTAAATTAGCTCATCATATTCTTTAAACAAATGCTCATTTCAATATAAACCAAGTCAAAGTTATTCATTGCAATATTAATGTTCTTAATACAACAACAACAAATAAGAAATGGATTAAAAGAAAGAGTTGGAAAAACCCCTTTTGGAGATGCTAAAAATCGGACTCCTTGTCTCTTTCGTAGCTCCCTCTTTGATGTGTGATGATGAACTTCCAAGCTCTCTTGAACCAATGGATCTCTTCTTGAAGGATGAATGATAGCTCTCTCAAGTTCTCAACTCTCCAATCAAGCCTTTTAAAACCCTAATCCTCAAGAACTAGCAACTCACTTCAAATCCAACGATTGTCTTTGCTCTTGATGTGTGAAAGGAAATGGTGAATGAAGGTGGAGAGAATGGTGTCTTACTCTCTCAAGCAAGAACCAAGGAAGAAGATGATAATGGTGTAGAGAATCTCCACTCAATATTTTCAAAATATTTTATATTCCCTCCATGCTCTTCCACTTTGAATTTTTAAGACACCCATCACTCTTTGTCTCCCACTTTCCAATTTCTTTATATATTTCTTCCACAATTCCTTCCACCTTTCACTCCCTTTTATCTTTTTGTTCCCCACTAATTCACATTAATCCATACCTCGTGCAAGCATATCAATTGATCCAGGGTGACACGGCCAAGCTTGTTGGCCGTGTCTCTTGGATTTTCTTTTCTTTCTTGGGACACGGCCAAGCTTCTGGTCGTGTCCCTTGCTGCTTGATCTTCTCTTTGTGTCCAAGGGATGACACGACCAAGCTCCTGGCCGTGTCTCTTGATAGTGTCAGTCTCTGCTTCTTTCTTTTCTTTCTTTACCTTTTGTTCCTTTGGTGAGACACGGCCAGTGGCTTGGCTGTGTCTCATGGCCGTGTGATGGCCGTGTCTGCTTTTGGACACGGCCAAGCTTGGTTAATCCTGGCCGTGTCCTGCCTTGTCTTTGATTTCTTCTTCTTTTGATGAGAGACACGGCCAAGCCATGTCTAGCTTGGCCGTGTCACATGCCTTTTCTTCAACAAGTCCACCAAATTTTAGTTAAAAGCTCCATCAAATGTACTTCAACCTAAATCAACAACTTCAAACAAACTTAGGTACAAATTAACAAGAAAATTAACTTAAAATCAACAAAAACATCCTAAAAAATATATACAAAATTGATCTAAATAGGTACCTAGGATTATAAATCAATTTAATCAAAGCTTAATTCTCAAATTATCCATTAACATGATCTTGTATTTTAATTTGTTCCTTGAGTTTAATTAGTAATTACCAATTCATTAGTTTTCACATTCATGAATTAACAACAACCAATTATTTTGAAATTGCAAATTAATAAAACCCTAGAACATATATTTCTAATTCATTCTTAGGGTAGTTGAATACATAATTCTAATATCAAATTTCACCTCTCGGTCCTTCATTCAATATCTAGAGATCAATAAGTAGCTAATCTATCAACCTAATATTCAATCCAATACAATCAACCAACAACAAAGTATATTAATGAAAATATCAAATCAAGTCATTTAATCAAATCTACTACAAACACGAGGCATGAGTAATTTAACTCAACATCATCAATTTAAAGCAAATATTCATCTCAATATAAATCAAATTACAATTGTACATTGAAATATTAATGTTCTTAATAAACAATAACAATCTAGAAATGAATTAAAAGAGAGAATATAAAAACCCTTTTGAAGATGCTATGAGTTGGACTTCTAGTCTTCCTCCTAGCTCCACCTTGAATTTGATGAACAACTAACAAGACTTCTTCAATCAATGGCTCTCCTCTTGAAAGATGGAATAGTCACTCTCTCAAGCCCCCAACTCCTCAATCAAGCTTTCTTCAAACCCTAACCTTCACAAGAGCTTGCTCACCCAATTTATCCCCAAAAATGTTAAGAATCTTGTTTATGGAAGAAATGGAAGATGAAGATGAAGGTGATGTTCATGGTCTCTCTCAAGATCAAGAACAAGAAGATGAACTAAGAGAGAACTCCCATCTCTTCCTCCAAAACGTGTATATGTATCTATCTTCCTTCCATTCTTTTTAATTTCTTAAGACACAAAGCATACTTTCCAACTCACACACTCCACTTTGTCTTCCACTTTCTCATTATTTAAGTCTTCATTCCATGAATTAGGCACCCTTTTTCTTCTTTTAATATTTTTTTAAAAGATGACACTTGTTGTCTCCCACTTTGTCCCCCATTTCATGTAAAATAATTGAAAGAATTTTCACAAGACACGGCCAAGTCATGAGTGACTTGGCCGTGTCACTCATTTTCTTGTGGACACGGCCAAGTCATGTGACCGTGTCCATGGCTGCCAAATTTTCCTTCTTTTCCAAGTGGGACAAGGCTAAGGCCTTGGTCGTGTCATGTGACACGACTAGTGGCTTGGCCGTGTCTCCTGAGTGTGTTCTCCACCGTTTTAAAAACTTTGCTTTAATCTTTAGATGGGACACGAATAAGGCCTTGGCAGTGTCTCTTGGGTGTGTCCATTTCTGCATTTCCTCATTGACTCTTCTTTGCTTTGTTCAATTGGTGAGACACGGCCGGTGGCTTGGCCATGTCTCTTGGGTGTGTCTGTTCCTACCTCTTTCCTTAGATGAGGGACACAGCCAAGCCATGAAGTGTCTTGGCCGTGTCTCATGTTTTTCCACTTAATAATCCATCAATTTGAATTAAAGCTCCATTGTTTTGTTCTTCAACCTGAATCAAATACTTTAAACAAACTTTAAACTCAAATTAAAAGAAAAATCATTCAAAAGCCAATAAAATCACACTAAACATAAACACATAAATGATCCAAATAACTACCTCACATTTAATTCTTTGCTTATCTCCAAGCAAAGTCAAAATAAAAAAAAACTAAACAAGATAAATTTAGTCAAGTTCAAGAGTTATAAGGATGTATCAAGACTCCCATTTTATTAAATCCATAATTATTATCAAATCAAGAACAATCAGTACTCAAGCAATTTAATGGTCAATTCATGCATACCAAAAATTGTCACTCTCTCACAAAACACTACAAAAAAACACGCTATCTGCGACGGACAGAATCCGTCGCAGATCCGTCGCAAATCAAGTTTTGCGACCTATCTGCGACCGATCTACGACGGATACGATCCATTAATAAAAAAGGCGTCGCAATTTTCAATTTGCGACAGGCCGTCGCAGATTGCGACGGATTTGCAACAACTCGGCGGTTGCAAATCTCGCGCTTAAATTTTCGCGGGTAAAGGGCAGCCGTCGCAGATTCCGTCGCAGATTCCGTCATAGATTTTCGTCGCAAATTCGTTGCAGATTCCGTCACAGATTGCCGTCACATATTCCGTCGCAGATTGTCGTCGCAGTATCTGTCGCAGATTCCGTCATAGATTTCAAATATCCGTCGCAGATTCGTAGCAAATCCGTAGTAATTTAATATTGATTTTTATTGGAACTATTTGTATTATCAATTAATTTTATGAGAACTTTATAAATACATTTGGAACATTTAAACACAATATAAAAAAAACACTAATTACATTGATAAAAATAATTCTTTTATTAATCTTCAATAGAATAAAATATTTTACAATTTAACTATACAAGTGTTAAGAACACTACTATAAATAATCTATCTTGAAAATAACAATATAGATCTTCAATTATCATTTTCCATTGAATCATGACTTGCATCATCATTATTAACCTGCAAATAATATTAAAAAGAGTAAATGAAAAGAATAATATGATACACGTTAACAAAGTAATACTAACCGTGGTGTGTAGGCTTTTTCATTCAACTCGTGTAGCTGCTCAGGAATTTTGTATATACACAAGTTGTTTGTCGTCGGGTGCAGGTTTTCCAGCTCTCTTTGCATTGACTTTGCTAATTTATTCACATCAACTATTGTCTGAATCGCTGGCGCCGTTGCCTGCAACCAGAAGAAATAGAAATTTTATTTTATTTTATTACTGATTATGCATCAATATACATTTTTGAAAACTGACTTTGTATCTTATATCAAATGCATTTGAGAAATGCCATTTACATGATGAGTCAATTTGTCAATACTGCGAGCATTTTTAAACATGCTTGTATCACATTCACTATGGTTCACACACGAACCAAGTTTTGTTATATGTGTCTGAAATGGACACTTATCCAAGATTTGGTCTAAATTGAAGTGTCCAAGGAAAGTACCCCTGTTTGAGTGTCAAGTATCAAGAGTAGGAACTGCAAAAAAAAAAAAAAAAGAAAAGCCAAGAAAAAATTTCAATACCCTATGATTACTGGTTCCAGGATTACCTCCAGGCTGCAAAACAAAATTCCAGACAAAGCAAAATACGCTAGAGTTAGCTTCTGTATAAACAGTTAATTGAAAATTACAATAAATATGATTGATAGACTCAAAACTAAAAACCATGATGCAATGGAAAATTTATCATAAAATATTAGATATCATTGAAAGCATTTTACTCATTATGAAATAAAGTAGGTCCATCATAGAAAAATTCAAGATTCAGACTACTCCATATATATGTGTAGTAAGTTACTTCACTGTTGCCGGATTAAAGTATAGCTGCAGCAGAAAAGTGGTATAATTACAAGTATGAACTGCCAAAAAATGAAAAATAACAGTGACTGATAACAACTTCAAAATTTTGGTTCAACAGAAAGGAAAAATAATCATTCAGATCTTTTCAAAGGAAGTGAATTGCATAATATCATGTGAAAAAAATGCCTGTCAACTTATATATGAAGTGTAGTACCTGCATAATAAACTTTAAATAATTATTAATAGCATAGAGGAGAGCTGGAACAGCAAGAAGGGCATTATTTCGAGCAGCCTGTAACAGGAGAAAAAGAAAGACAAGCATAGAAAATATTATTCTACTAAACATGGCACTGAATACATGCAATATATAAATACAACCAGCATAATGGTACATGCCAAAGAGAAAAAAGAACCAGAGAACTTCAATGTTGCAAGTCAACATGATTGGTATTAGACAGCATGAGAATGCCCTGAAAGCTGACTTGAATACAACAAACATTGACCGACTCAACATTATATATTGGAGTAAGAATTCCAGAAGATGCAAAAAAGTTACTCGTATATCAGTTAAGTTAAGATAAGCTACGCAAGGCAAGTCTTCTCCACATATCTTCATCATTATTTCCAACAATATATGCATGAATCCACTCAATTTTGTCTCCTCGCCTCTATGCTCCATGAGAAAATTAGAAAACTCATATCTTAATTGTAGTCTTCATGGCAAACTATATTGGCCATAGAGGGATTAATAGTTAACCTCCTTAGAGACTAAGAAACACCATTTATGAATGAATATGAATCAACAAAAGAAGCAACGACCAGTTCACAGCTTCTGAATTCAATGTGTATTGCAGAGTGCACCGAAGCCATAAAAGTCTTTTAGATATTGAATGAAAGAACGATTTAACAGTTTTAAATGGTAGATTATAATTCAAGCATCTTAATTTATATTTTCAGCAACAATTTACATCATTATAATTAACTACATTCACAAAGCTCATAACAGCAATTCAGGCATTCAAAGCAAGAGAGAGCAATACAGAGTTGTGAGAGAGTAATTGAGCATTGGTTATTCATATATGAACAATTCTGAATGAAGCACATGCAATAGCACCTATCAAGCACCCTGCTGCAACAATTTGAGGCTGCCTCAGGTGACTTTATTTCCTCAGTCCCTGGAGGAATGTTTGCTGCTGTTGCAGCCAAGTTGCCAAAGCCGACACCTAGACTCCCCAGGAAAATGATCTTCTGTGCTTCTGAGTTCACTTGCTTAAGTGGATTGATTTTGTTGAATACCTGGTTTAATAGATTCTTTAAGGAAACTAAATAACTGAGCTCCATCACATGTAGATATTTTTCATCACTTGAAAATTAATAACTTCTAGGATAGATGGTGATCTGGAAATAAATAAGAGGTGTTCTAGAACCATTACGTATTTCTTATATATATTATCACCTTTGTGGATTTGCAATGTGAAACGAACTCTGGAGAAAGATGAGGAAATTTTAAATTCTTGATACAAATTGTGTAAAGTTAGAAGTTAGGCAGAAGCATACCTCCTGCATCAGAATTGTTTCTGGTGCTTTCTCCACTCTATCAGTTCGATGCAAAATCATACGGGTATATTCAGATGGGACCCCAGTTTGAATGCTCAATCTCACAATCTGCAACAGAACATATAATGCACATAACACTTCTGAAAGAGAAAAATAATTATTTTCATGCATATGTACTACCACAAGATGTCAGACATCAATTTACAAATAAATGAACAAAATCAACAAGCTGATAAATATCAGTTTCTTACCTGTACAAAGATAGAAAAAGAAAGAAAAGGTTTCTCCCCAACCTTTTTATGCCGAGCCTGAGGGGGGGAAAGTAGAACAATATGAATTAAATTAAAAGGAATAACAGTAGAATTTGTGAAGAATGACTATATGTAAAGAAAAAAGTTCTTCAATCACAACTCATAAGGAAGTCAAGGAGGATCACAGTAACAAGTTTCTTGCTCTCTGGGTACCTTAATCAAGATTCTAAGTAAAACCAGTCTTCGTGAGCTAAATTATAGAAAAATAAACTGAAATTCCTTTACTGAGTCCATAACATTGAAAGGGTGAAACTTCTACCGGTACTAGCAAGCATTTAAGGTGGTTCCTATTACATAATACAAACAAGAACAAGAAAGGTCTATGTTTACTAGAGATTTTTCTTCTTCTTCTTCTTTATTTTATTTTATTTGGAAGGGGTTGGGATAACAAGCAAGAAGAATAGAGCAACACACAAACAATGTTTACTAAATCATGCTAGCTTGGTAGTTTTGTGCAACAATATTCAATTTAATCCACCAATATTCAGATTCTGAAATGGAAACAAATAATATGAGCATCATCCAAGCATCATGTCCCCATTGGGCTACAGGCGATGCCCCTGAGGCACCCTCACCCCCAAGTCCCTCCATGGAATTTAACCTTCACAATCCTGTAGATTTCGCAAATAAAACACATCAAACAAAGCTGCAAAACTCAAAGAACATCAAAACATACAACAAATACTCATCATTTGTAGCATAAACAGAAGTGATTGGCAACAAGAACTGACTAAAATCCAAACGTGTTCACATGATTTATTAACCACACATTGAAGTATTCATTCAATTGAAGCTTCACATTGAAGTATTCAGTTCCCCAAGTAGCAACCCTTTTTTCCTCCAATGGTGTTGGCGACTCTGTTGCAGGTTTATAAACACACAAGATTAATAAAAAACTTTAACATTGGTAATGAACTTCAAAAAGAAGCCACCAAAGTTAATACACAAACCTTCAATGGTCTCTTTGCGAGCAATATTAGCCTTCATGAGATCTGTTGCTGCCTCAGCAGCCTTGATTCCAGCAGCCCCTGTGCAATAGCTGTTCCGAATTGTCTGCTTGCAGCACTTGTAGCCCCATTGATGATCCTTCCACCATGAACCCCACACACATGTGTGGTTGTTGATGAAAACATCTTCTTCATACTTGCTTTTGGGAAGTACAGCCTCCTGTAAACAGGATGAACCAATTAACAAAGTTCTAGGCATGTCAAAGGGGGGAAAAGAGAGAAGACAAATATATTAAACTCTTTTTTTTGTGTCCAGGATTGGCTTCGGAATTTTCATGCACCAAATCATAAGATCCACTACAATTGTTCTAAAGAAACACAAAATTGTGACTAGATGTAGATGATAGCTCAATTATTTATATCAGTTAAGGAAAAGTGGACCTGATTTACCAGAAAATGCAGCCATCCTAGCAAATTGTATTTTGGAACAAATGTTCCATGCTGATCCAACCTCCAACCTTAAGATCAGCATTCCAATAAGCAAAAACCATAAAAGGCATATCCAATGTAGGAATACTGGACTAGCCAAACACATGGTACAAGAATTAAAATTTAGCTTATTTCAAGATAGTTATGACTATATTCATATATGCTTCATTATTCTTTTTGTCTGAAAAAAAGTTCCACATTCCAATCCCATATAAACATATGTCATTCCATTCAAGTTACCCAAAGAAGGTAGTTACCCAAAGAAGCTTACCCCTACGGTAGGAAATGTAACATTTTATGTTCCTATTTTCATTACACCAGACCAAATTTTAGAAGAAAAAGATACAGTACTCTCAAGAATCTCATCCCAAATGGAAATGATTCTCAATTCCATGTTATACTCTAATGGCACCATTTTTCTAAGAGAACCATATCATCCAAGTGAAAACACTGGTTAAAGTGTTAGTCAATTTTACCTGCCCCTTTATTATCCGTCCAGCGTGATCATATTCAACTTGTCATTCACTTTGACCCAGCAAAAGCTCTCTTGGGAGTTCTTCTTCATTAGCAGCATTACCATACTTCTCCATAATAGTGTCCTTTGTTCGAGTCTTCAATTTCTCCTTTATGACCTTGTAATTCTTATAGAGCAACTCTGCTTGGGATGGAGCTGCTTGCATGTGAATATCTTGTCCCTTATCAAATGCCTCCCAAGCATGGATGTTCAGATGTTTGAACTCCAAAGCTTGACCACTATTCCTATATTGATTATCTCCCTACAAATTAAAAGGAAACGAGGTTAAATCATCAGAGTTGTAAAATGAAGTTCCAGGTGCTTCTAATTTTGACTAATATTCAATAGCAAATTGCCTTATAGAACTTCTCGTTTGGATCTGCATCTGGAAGAGGATCCTCACGCATTGAACGGGTTTTGGGGTCATAATGGGTAGAGTTAACATCGAGATTTAGAAGATATTTTGCTGTATCTTCCCGAATACGCAAATTCCTGAAAAATGTTAGTTGCTAGTTTAGCAAATATCCAATGTAGTACAAATTGAAATAAATACGACAACAAAAAACAAAGTCATGAATGAGCAATTTCAATAAAACTCCTCTTTGGAGAAACAATATAAATTTTTTGAAAATCACTACAAAAATATTCGGCATTTGCGACGGAAATCTGCGACGAAAAATTTTCGTCGCAAATTTGGGACGAATTTGCAACGGTTTTGCGACGGATAAAAACAGTGAAGGAATTTTTAGGAAGCCGTCGCAAATCGGTTGCAAATTCGTAGTAAATTTGCGACGAAAAAATTTTCTACAACCAATCTGCGACGGAAAAAATTTTCGCCAAAAAATATACGCGGGTCTCTCTCCCGCCAAATATCCGCGCCAACTTTTGCGACGATTATTTGCAATGAAATGATTTTCGTCGCAGATTTACTACGGATTTGCAACCGATTTGCGACCAATTTCTCAAAATTCCTCTAACTTGTCCTTCCGTCGCAGATCCGTAGCAAATTTGCGATGGAAACAAGTCCGTCGCAGATATCCGTCGCAAATGCCGAATATTTTTGTAGTGTTGCGACGATTATTTGCGACGGAATGATTTTCGTCGCAGATTTGCGACGGATTTGCGACCAATTTCTCAAAATTCCTCTGACTCATCCTTCCGTCACAAATCCATCACAGATCCGTAGCAACTTTGCGACGGAAACATGTCCGTCGCAGATTTTCGTCGCAAAATTCCGAATATTTTTATAGTGAAATTTGCGACGGCAATAGACGGCAGCAGATCTCCGTTGCAAATTGGTTTTTTTAGTGTTTTCTCTCTCGCGCCAAGTTTATGCGCCAACTTTTGCGACGATTATTTGCGACGGAATGATTTTCGTCGCAGATCTGCGACGGATTTGCAACGGATTTGCGACCAATTTCTCAAAATTCCTCTGACTTGTCCTTTCGTCGCAAATCCGTTGCAGATCCGTAGTAAATTTGCGACGGAAACATGTCCGTCGCAGATTTCCGTCGCAAATGCCGAATATTTTTGTAGTGAAAATCTCTTATGTAACACCCCCTACATAGCCCATACACTTACCTACATAGGAGATGTCACCTTGCATTCACAATTGTTCTATATATGTGTCTAGGCATGTATTAAAGAAATAAAGTCAAAACACTTCTAGGCATTAATGCAGTTGTTAAGCTTTCTATAGTACACACATATATCTATTAATTTATAAAGAACTCTTAATGATAACTTACATTATTATAAAATTCTCAAACTAGTACAACTGTCATACAAAATTATAAAGTATTGCTATGTGAACTATATAGAATACAATATCTATAATATTGTCCATTGAACCTTGGTGAAGTAGTTGATAAAAAATGTTTATCTCTCACTCTGCGGTCTTAACTGTAATATCCCAAAGTATACCCTAAAAGTTTTGGAATTATTGTTGTATTTGGATTAAGTGTATATGTTTAATTGGAAAGAGAAAAGAAGTAAAGAGAGAGTGTATATGTTGTATATATAGTGATATATACAACATATACAAGTCAAAGTAATGGAAGTCAAAAGAAGATAAATTAATTATTTATAATTAATTAAATTAATTAAAAGGGAATTAAGTGAGTGGAAGAGAATATTTTAAATTATTTTAATATTATTTTTGCTTGGTGGAGGTTTAAGTAGAGAAGAGTGTTTGACTTTGCTTCTCATTTTTCTTCTTCTCTTCTTCTTTTCCTTCTTGGCCGGGCATCACTAAAGCAATAGAGAGAATGAAAGTTTTTGTTTTCCAAGCTCAAGATTAAATGAGATTTCAAGTGATCAAGTTGGAAATTTAAGAAATTTCATCAACTTTGGTAAGTTTTCACTTGATTCCCTTGTTTTAGTTTAAGTTGTATTTGAGTTTGATGATTAATTGTTGATGGTATGAATATGTTTGTTTGTGGTGTGTTTGAGAGTGTTGGGTATATTTGATTGTGATTTTGGGGGTTGAATTGAAGAGAAGGAATTTAGTTTGGTGTTGGAAGAGTAAGAGTTGTGAATTGGTAATTGATGTATGTTGTGAGTTTGAGCAATTATTATCTTAGATCTTCCATATGTTTGTGTTTAATGGAGTTATAAGCCTAGAATACATGAGTTTGATTGGAAACAGAAGCAAAATGGATGCCACGACCGTGGCCCTTGGATGCCACGACCGTGGGGGTATTAAGCAAATTGGACAGATTCGTTTGCTAACCCACGACCGTGGGGTTGTGAGGCCACGACCGTGGGGACCTAGATAGTGGTTTTGGCTTGTATTTGTGATCAAAGGGTCTAGTATGAGACTAATAGGTGAATAATTGTATTGGAATTCATGTGTATCTTTAAATAAGTGTGTATTATTCCTTTTGTATTAGGTTGTGAAGAGGTTGAGTTGCCCTAATCCTAGTAGTGAAGAATTCTTGGAAGAGGAAGTGTATAGATTGGTGTGAGTTGTTCTTGAGGTAAGTACAAACCCTACATTATTACATGACATTGGGACTTAACACATTTGGTTGTAAATGTGTTAAGTAATCTATTACATTGTTGATACATTTGATTAATGTTATGATTTGCATAATGTGAAAGATATGATGATCATTGAAAATGTATGTTCAATGCATTTGGTTATGTATACTTTAATGATGAATTGCTTTAATGTGAATTGAGATATGATGAGATGTGAAGCCATTGTGGTTGGCTATAATGATTCAAATGAAATAATTGAGGCATGGTTGCTTAGATGATTATGAAGAAATGTGAAGCCATTATTGTTGGCTATAATATTGCAAATGAAATAATTGAGGCATGGTTGCCTAAATGATTATGAGAAAATGAGAATGAAATTGATAATGAAATAATGAATAAATTGTGTGTCTAATGTGTTATTCCATTTTCAGAGTTTTGTTGTTGGTGGCATGCCTAATAGTAACAATCTCTTGAAGCTAGGTTGGGCTTGATCCTTGAAGCCAAGTTGGGTTGAAGTTTAGCATGCTTAACTCCCCTTGAAGCTTGGTTGGGTCTAGTCCTAAAAGCCTAGTTGAGATGTTACAAACCCTTGAAGCTAGGTTGGGTTTGGTTCTTGAAGCCAAGTTGGGTTGATACTTAGCATGCTTTATTCCCCTTGAAGCTTGGTTGAGCCTAATCCTTGAAGCCTAGTTGGGATAATGATAAATGTGATAATTGATAATTGAACTAAAACATTAACTCTGAAAGTTGAATGGCATATTAGTGTCTTTTGGGCCCATGCTTGTCTTTGTTTCATTGTGATTCATGAATGGTGAAACAATTGAATAAGATAATGAAATGTAGTGTTATGAAAAATATTAATATATCATTTATGAATATTGTCTTTATGGTTGAAATGTGTGACATTAGCATTGCATTGAAGCATATTGTTATTGTAGTTTGTACCACTAAGCCGTTGGCTTAGCGCGATTGTGGTTCATCGCGCAGGTGACAGGGTAGAACCAGAGAGTTCAGCTAGACCGAGTTGAGTCTAGACTCTGAAGTGTTGATTGTGGGCCTAAAGATCAAAGACGAACTGCCAAAAATGTATAAATTTTTATATTTTGTAAACATGGATTTTGATGTATTTATATATGTAAATACCACTACATTTTCCGCTGCGTAATGAATAAACGTTTTATCTATTGTACTTTATAATGTAATTTGAATGTTTTAAGTTTTCTTATAATGTTTTTTAAATTGAAAGATTGGTTTTCTTATTATAAACCATGGCACTCCTGTATTCGGTATACGTATATTACAGGTGTAGTAGTATGTACTGTGCGTATACGGGGTATAGGGGTGTTACAATTGTTTTGGTATCAGAGCCTAGGTTTGAGATTCTCAAGCTAGGTAAATTGTAAGAAAAAGAAAATTATGAGTTTTAAAATATTATTTTTAAATAAGATACATGTTTTGGTATTGGCAGTCTCTAATCTTTAATGAGGTATATTCTGCTGTGTTTGCAGATATAGGTAGTGATGGGGTCTCAGTCACGTCAAGGTAGTGCTGAGAGTGTAGCTCCTGAAGAGGGTAGAGATGGAGCTAGGGTTGAGAGAGCTGGAGAGGCACCTGCTCTTGTGCCAGAGAGATCAACTGCTGATGAGGTTCCGCCGGTTTGGTTACGGCATGTGGTAGAATTATTGAGGCAAGCTCCAGTGCAGCCGCAACCTCCACCACAGCCACAAGTGTCGGTGAGACATTATGATAAATTGAGGAAGTTTGGGGCTGAAGATTTCTTTGGTACTACAGATCCTGCAGTAGTTGAGCAGTGGTTGGATAGAGTTCAGAGAGTATTTATCCAGTTGCAAGCCACTCCTGAAGAGAAGTTTGATTATGCTAGATCCCTTTTGCAGAAAGATGCTTATGATTGGTGGAAGACGGTCCCTCATGCCATGGATGATTCACCTACTTTGTTTTATAGTGATTTTCTGCGGGAGTTTGAGCAGAAATATACTTCGAGGGAGTATAGGGATGTCAAGAAGATGGAATTTCTGAATTTGAGACAAGATAATCGGACAGTGACAAAGTATGAGATTGAGTATATCTGGTTGAGTCACTATGCCGGTGGGATTATTGCAGATGAGATTGACCGGTGTAGGAGATTTGAGGAGGGGTTGAGGCCCTCTATTATGTGTATTGTTGCTGGTTCTCAGTATCAAGACTTTTCTCAATTGGTTGCAGCAGCTGGAAGTGTTGAGAGAGCACAGGGTATTGCAACAACTACTACTGAGGAGGAGACCAGAGTTAGGAGATCCCAGTTTGAGGCAGGGTCTTCATCTATGAAGAGAGGCCAAGGAAGTTTTGTTTCGAGAGTTAGTAGGAGCCAGAGACAGTCGGGTAGGTCAGTTCAGTACCAGAGGCAGAGATCGAGACCTACAGTTTCTGTAGCGAGTGCTCCGACTCCAGTGGTTCAGAGATCCATTCCATCTATATGTGTTCATTGTGGTAGGACACATGGGGGTGTTTGTTGGAAGACGGGTGGATTAGGAGTATGTTTTAGATGTGGGTCACCAGCTCTCTTTATTAAAGATTGCCCTGAGTTACAGGAGGATAGACAGACTGATACTGCAGCTTCTTGACCTAGTGTTAGCAGAGGTGGTCGAGGGGCAGAGGTTTCAGTAGAGGTGGTCGACCTGGGATCAGTCAGAGAGGAGGCTTTACATCCGGAGGCAGTAGGCCAGATGAGGCCGGGTCTTCTCAGCGAGTGTATGTGATACAGAGGCAGCCGGATGCTTCAGCAGTTATTACGGGTACATTTTCTTTATTTGGCATTTCAGTTCTTGCTTTGATTGATCCAGGATCTACTCATTCATACATAAGTGCATCTATCTTGCCTGTGTCTGAATTGCATTCAGAGTCCTTAGGATTTGATGTGTTTGTGACAAATCCTTTAGGACATAGTGTTGTGGTGAGTAAGGTGCATCGTGATAGTTCAGTTGTGGTGCAAGGAGAGGAGTTTTTGGGTGATTTGATTGAAATGCCTTTTAAGGAGTATGATTTGATCTTAGGCATGGATTGGTTGTCTAAGCATGGAGCTGTGGTAGATTGTCAAAAGAAGTGTGTTACTTTGAGAACCGGTGATGGTAGAAGTGTGATGGTATCTAGTGAGCAGAGACAACTTGCATCCTTGTTTGTGTCAGCTTTTATAGCTAGAAAGTTGATTAGAAAAGGGTGTGATGCTTATCTTGCTCATGTTGTGGATACCAGAATAGTGGGTTTTCAGCTTGATAGTATACCCATAGTTGCGGAATTTCCAGATGTTTTTCCTGAGGAGTTGCTAGGGTTACCCCCTGAGAGAGAGGTTGAGTTTGGTATCGATTTTTGCCTGGTACCACTCCCATCTCTATTACTCCTTATCGAATGGCACCTGCTGAATTGAGAGAGTTGAAGGTGCAGTTGCAGGAGTTGTTGGATAAAGGGTTTGTTCGCCCTAGTGTTTCTCCGTGGGGAGCTCCTATTTTGTTTGTGAAGAAGAAGGATGGTACTTTGAGGTTATACATCGATTATAGGCAATTGAACAAGGTGACTATTAAGAATAAGTATCCTTTACCTAGGATAGATGATCTCTTCGATCAGTTGAAGGAAGCAGCAGTGTTTTCTAAGATTGATTTGAGATCAGGGTACCATCAGTTGAGAGTCAGAGCTGAAGATGTTCCTAAGACAGCTTTTCACACAAGGTGTGGGCATTATGAGTTCTTGGTGATGCCTTTTGGGTTGATGAATGCACCTGCAGCTTTCATGGATTTGATGAATAGGGTGTTTAGACCCTATCTGGATCAGTTTGTGGTGGACTTTATTGATGATATTTTGGTGTATTCGCGTAATGAAGAGGATCATGACAAGCATTTGCGGATTGTGTTGCAGACTTTGAGAGAGAAGCAATTGTATGCTAAGCTGTCGAAGTGTGAGTTTTGGCTTGATCAAGTGACTTTTCTGGGTCATATAGTTTCAGCAGATGGTATAAGAGATGATCCGAGTAAAGTTGAGGCTATTTTGAATTGGAGTCCACCGAAGTCGGTGACCGAAGTTAGAAGTTTTCTGGGTTTGGCAGGCTAATATCGACATTTTGTGAAAGGTTTTTCTTTGATAGCTATTCCACTCACCAGATTTCTTCGGAACGAAGTTAGATTTGTGTGGACAGATCAGTGTCAAGCTAGCTTTGAGCAGTTGAAGGAGATGTTGACTCAAGCGCCTGTTCTTGCTTTACCTGTGGAAGATAAACCATATGTGATTTACAGTAATGCTTCACATAATGGTTTAGGTTGTGTTTGGATGCAAGAGGGTAAAGTTATAGCTTATGCTTCTCGGCAGTTGAAGCCGCATGAGTTGAATTATTCGACGCATGATTTGGAGTTGGCAGCTATAGTTTTTGCTTTGAAGATTTGGCGACACTACTTGTATGGGGAGAAGTGTTTCATTTACACAGATCATAAGAGTTTGAAATATTTGGGGGTTCAAAGAAAGCTTAATCTTCGGCAAAGACGATGGTTGGAATTGATTAAAGACTATGACTGTTTGATTGATTATCATCCTGGTAAGGCAAATGTTGTTCCTGATGCCTTGAGTCGGAAGTCTTTGGCAGGTTTGACTACTTATTCGCTCTCGTTGCTTGTTGAGTTGAGAGCGTTGCATGCTAGTTTTGAATCATGTGATGATGGTGCATTGTTGGCTCAGTTGCATTTGAGACCAGTGTTGTTGGATCAGATTAAAGAGGCTCAATTGGCTTATGAGAAAATTCAGAAAGTTGTGTCAGATTGCCAAAAAGGAGAGAGCCGAAATTTACTTGTGAGAAGCGATGGTAGCCTTTGGTTCAAGGATAGATTGTGTGTTCCTGATGATGCAAAATTGAGACAAATTATTTTGGAAGAAGCACATCAATCGGTTTTTGTTATGCACCGTAGGAGTACAAAGATGTATCGGGATTTGAAGCAACATTATTGGTGGTCAGGTATGAAGAGGGACATAGCGGAATTTGTATCCAAGTGTCTCACTTGTCAGAGGGTGAAAGCTGAGCATCAAGTTCCAACCGGGTTGCTTCAACCTTTAGCAGTGCCTAAATGGAAATGGGAGAGAGTGACAATGGATTTTGTGTCTGGTTTGCCATTGACTCAGAAGAAGCATGATGCTATCTGGGTGATTGTTGATCGGTTGACGAAGACAGCTCATTTTCTTCCAGTTAGAATGGACTATTCTCTTGAGAGGTTGGCTGAGCTGTATATCAGTGAGATAGTGAAGTTGCATGGAGTCCCAATTTCTTTAGTGTCTAATCGATATCCCCGGTTCACTTTGAGGATTTGGAAGAGTTTACATGGTGCTTTAGGTTCTCGATTGCACTTTAGCACTGCTTTTCATCCGCAGACAGATGGGCAGTCAGAGAGAGTGATACAGATTATAGAGGATATGTTGAGAAGCTGTGTCATTGATTTCTCTGGAAGTTGGGACAGATTTTTGCCACTTATGGAATTTGCTTATAACAACAGTCATCAATCCAGTATTGGAATGGCACCATTTGAAGCATTGTATGGTAGAAGATGCAAAACTCCTCTATGATGGAATGAAGTTGGAGAAGGCAAATTGGTTGGTCTTGATTTGATTAAAGAAATGGAAGAAAAAGTGAAGATAATTCGGGATCGGTTGAAAGCAGCGTCAGATCGACAGAAATCCTATTTAGATTTGAAGAGGAGAGACATAGAGTTCAAAGTTGGAGATAAAGTATTTTTGAAAGTGTCTCCTTGGAAGAAGATTTTAAGATTTGGTCGAAGAAGGAAGTTAAGTCCTCGTTTTATTGGATCTTATGAGGTATTAGAAAGAGTTGGACCAGTTGCTTATCGAATTGCTTTGCCGCCTGAGTTGGATAGAATTCATAATGTCTTCCACGTTTTTATGTTGCGGAGGTATAAATCAGACCCATCTCATATCTTGCCAGTTGAATCTATTGAGGTGAGTCCAGATCTGACTTTTGAAGAAGAACCAGTTGCTATTTTGGCACATGAAGTGAAAGAGTTGAGAAATAAGAAAGTGCCACTTGTGAAAATTCTTTGGAAAAATCATGCAAAGGAAGAGGCAACTTGGGAGAATGAGAAAGCGATGCGAGATCAGTATCCTCAATTGTTTCAGACTTGATATCAGGTAATTTCGAGGACGAAATTTCTTTTTAGAGGGGGAGAATTGTAATATCCCAAAGTATACCCTAAAAGTTTTGGAATTATTGTTGTATTTGGATTAAGTGTATATGTTTAATTGGAAAGAGAAAAGAAGTAAAGAGAGAGTGTATATGTTGTATATATAGTGATATATACAACATATACAAGTCAAAGTAATAGAAGTCAAAAGAAGATAAATTAATTATTTATAATTAATTAAATTAATTAAAAGGGAATTAAGTGAGTGGAAGAGAATATTTTAAATTATTTTAATATTATTTTTGCTTGGTGGAGGTTTAAGTAGAGAAGAGTGTTTGACTTTGCTTCTCATTTTTCTTCTTCTCTTCTTCTTTTCCTTCTTGGCCGGGCATCACTAAAGCAATAGAAAGAAAGAAAGTTTTTGTTTTCCAAGCTCAAGATTAAAGGAGATTTCAAGTGATCAAGTTGGAAATTTAAGAAATTTCATCAACTTTGGTAAGTTTCCACTTGATTCCCTTATTTTATTTTAAGTTGTATTTGAGTTTGATGATTAATTGTTGATGGTATGAATATGTTTGTTTGTGGTGTGTTTGAGAGTGTTGGGTATATTTGATTGTGATTTTGGGGGTTGAATTGAAGAGAAGGAATTTGGTTTGGTGTTGGAAGAGTAAGAGTTGTGAATAGGTAATTGATGTATGTTGTGAGTTTGAGCAATTATTATCTTAGATCTTCCATATGTTTGTGTTTAATGGAGTTATAAGCCTAGAATACATGAGTTTGATTGGAAACAGAAGCAAAATGGATACCATGACCGTGGCCCTTGGATGCCACGACCGTGGGGGTGTTAAGCAAATTGGACAGATTCGTTTGCTAACCCACGACCGTAGGGTTGTGAGGCCACGACCATGGGGACCTAGATAGTGGTTTTGGCTTGTATTTGTGATCTAAGGGCCTAGTATGAGACTAATAGGTGAATAATTGTATTGGAATTTATGTGTATCTTTAAATAAGTGTGTATTATTCCTTTTGTATTAGGTTGTGAAGAGGTTGAGTTGCCCTAATCCTAGTAGTGAAGAATTCTTGGAAGAGGAAGTGTATAGATTGGTGTGAGTTGTTCTTGAGGTAAGTACAAACCCTACATTATTACATGACATTGGGACTTAACACATTTGGTTGTAAATGTGTTAAATAATCTATTACATTGTTGATACATTTGATTAATGTTATGATTTTCATAATGTGAAAGATATGATGATCATTGAAAATGTATGTTCAATGCATTTGGTTATGTATACTTTAATGATGAATTGCTTTAATGTGAATTGAGATATGATGAGATGTGAAGCCATTGTGGTTGGCTATAATGATTCAAATGAAATAATTGAGGCATGGTTGCTTAGATGATTATGAAGAAATGTGAAGCCATTGTTGTTGGCTATAATATTGCAAATGAAATAATTGAGGCATGGTTGCCTAAATGATTATGAGAAAATGAGAATGAAATTGATAATGAAATAATGAATAAATTGTGTGTCTAATGTGTTATTCCATTTTTAGAGTTTTATTGTTGGTGGCATGCCTAATAGTAACAATCTCTTGAAGCTAGGTTGGGCTTGATCCTTGAAGCCAAGTTGGGTTGAAGTTTAGCATGCTTAACTCCCATTGAAGCTTGGTTGGGTCTAGTCCTTGAAGCCTAGTTGAGATGTTACAAACCCTTGATGCTAGGTTGGGTTTGGTTTTTGAAGCCAAGTTGGGTTGATACTTAGCATGCTTTGTTCCCCTTGAAGCTTGGTTGAGCCTAATCCTTGAAGCCTAGTTGGGATAATGATAAATGTGATAATTGATAATTGAACCAAAACATTAACTCTGAAAGTTGAATGACATATTAGTGTCTTTTGGGCCCATGCTTGTCTTTGTTTCATTGTGATTCATGAATGGTGAAACAATTGAATAAGATAATGAAATGTAGTATTATGAAAAATATTATTATATCATTTATGAATATTGTCTTTATGGTTGAAATGTGTGACATTGGCATTGCTTTGAAGCATATTGTTATTGTAGTTTGTACCACTAAGCCGTTGGCTTAGCGCGATTGTGGTTCATCACGCAGGTGACAGGGTAGAACCAGAGAGTTCAGCTAGACCGAGTTGAGTCTAGACTCTGAAGTTTTGATTGTGGGCTTAAAGATCAAAGACGAACTGCCAAACATGTATAAATTTTTATGTTTTGTAAACATGGATTTTGATGTATTTATATATGTAAATACCACTACATTTTCCGGTGCGTAATGAATAAACATTTTATATATTGTACTTTATAATGTAATTTGAATGTTTTAAGTTTTCTTATAATGTTGTTAAATTGAAAGATTGGTTTGCTTATTATAAACCGTGGCACTCCTGTATTCGGTATACGTATATTATAGGTGTAGTAGTATGTAGTGTGCGTATACGGGGTATAAGGGTGTTACATTAACTCTCCTTATTTGATCTGTGCGTCAGAAAACAATTGTAACATGCTAAGCAAAGCTTAGTGGTGCTCATGTATTTATAATATGCAAGAAAATTTAATGAAAAGAGATCTAATCATTAAATTATTTAGAAACATTGAAGTGTATTACTTTCTGAATGTTAAATAAAGAAATTAATAAATTCATTGAAAATTGAAATACTAAGCACAATTAGATTTAGAATTGAGTAATTTATCAATAACTAAATAACACATTGTTTTCACTATAAATAACTACTTTAATTATGCTCATACACACTGAACTCAGATTCTAGATTTGGATAATGGGTCACTGATGAAAATTTAATGCCCACTGTATAGAATTTTGAACAATGATCTACTATGGCACGAATGCCCACTAAATACGATGACACAGAGTGTCTTTTGATGGTACAGAGTGCCCACTATCACTTTGGATATCCTTCCTTTGGCTAGCCAGTCAATCTCAAGCTAGATTTAAAATCAGTATGTTTTGGGCAATTTATTAGTTTTTAACTAACATTAAATTATGTATAGCACCATAATGAAATAATTCTTTGATCAACACTTAGTATCTATTACACTACTTGTTAGGATTAACTTCAAAAAGATATCATTTACACTTTGAGAATTTATAATCATTACAGCTAGAATTACAAGTAAAAACAAAGCAAAAAGTTATTTTGAGCAATTTCTTCAAGTGTCGCCCATTGACATAGTCGTGTCATTGGTCGTATCTTTTAAGTTGCATTACAGTAGCTACGACATGCCCATTGACATTGGCGTGTCACCAGCCATGCCATTTAAGTTTTATCACAGTAGCTATGACACGTTCATTGACACTGGTGTGTTACTGGCCATGTTATTTAAGTTTTATCACAGTAGCGATGTCACGTTCATTAACACGGACGTGTTACTGGTCGTGTCATCAATGTTGAGACACATCACCGTTGACAGACATGGCCGTGTCACTGGTGGTGTCAAGTAAAACTCTGTATTTTGATCACTTATCAACTTAAATTCCATATATCCAAATATATGATATCAATAGATCAAAACTAGTTTCTTTAACATAGAAAGAGTATATATATAGCAAATATTTTTCAGTAAAAACTCATCAAGACAACTCAATTAATCATTTTAGACACTAAATTTATAGAAATTCAAATAGCTGCAAATCAAAAATACATAAGCACATACCTCTTCAAACTCTTCTTTTTCTCTAATCACTTGTTGATAATCTCAACTTTCCAGCTTAATCTTCTAAAAACTTATAACTAGATATTATTTTCTCTTAGGTTTTGATCAAAATCTTGGAAGGAAGGAAGAAAGAAGGTGTAATATCCCGGAATAGACCCTAAGAGTTTTGGAGTTATTGTTGTTGTATTTGGATTTAATGTATATGTGTATATGGGAAATATAAGGATAATATATGTAAGACATATACATATACATCACATATACATGGGATATAAAATGGTGTAGGATAAGTGAGTTGTATATATAATTGTATAATTAATTAATAATAATAATAATAAAGACAAAAAGAAAAGAGAAGAAGAAAGTCAAAGAAAGAATATGTGGTGGAGATTTAAAGTATTATTATTATTATTATTATTATTATTGTTATTGTTATTGTTATTGTTATTGTTATTATTATTATTATTATTATTATTATTATATATATATATAAGATAAGAACGAAGGAAAGAAGTAGAACCTTCTTTCTTCTTCTGCTCCTTCTTCTTCATCTTCTTCTTTTCTGCTTGGTCGAGAGAGAGAGAGAGAGAGAGAGAGAGAGAGAGAGAGAGATGATGATTTTGAGAGGATTGAAGATTTTTATTCAAGATTTGGCAAATAACCAAGTAAGTATTCATTCCTTTACATGGATTTCTATGGTTTGAGTTTGAATTTGATGTGGGTAGTTATGAGGATGATGATGAATTGTTGAGATTATTGAATAAGTGTTTAGTGTTAATGAAGTGGGGATTTGAGTAGTTGATATATGAGTGATGTATGTTGGTATTTAAGGAAGTTGAAAATATAGAATATATGAGTTTGGTTATTGAATATTTGTATTGGAATTCAAGTATCTTATTATTTGATGTGATTAGGTTGTGAAGGAAATGGATTGCTCTAAATTAAATGGGTGAAGAGATTTTGGAAGGTAAAGTGAATAGATTGAGAATGGTTCTTAAGGTAAGTAAACTACCTAAATTCATCTATTAATAAGATATTGAAACTTAACACATATTCATTTGTAAATGTGTTAAGGAATTGAATATTTGGTTGATGTGTTTTAGCAAGGTAAATTATATATGTGTATATCAATGATGATCATTCTTGATGAATGTTAAATGTGTTTGATTATGAATATGTAAATAATGAAGTATTTTAATGTGAATTAAGACCAAATAAGATGTGATGTAATTGTGATTGATAATGATGTTATATGAAATGTGTAGTATATGAGATAAATGATTGTGTATTTGAAAGATGAAAAGCTATGATATGAATTGAGATATGATGATTTAAATGATATGAGAAGCCATTGTGATTGGCTATGATGATCTAAATGATATGAGAAGCCATTGTAATTGGCTATGATGATTTCAATTGAAAATGAAATTGATAATGAACTCATAAATGAATTGTGTGTCTAATATGTTATTCATTTTCAGAGTTTTGTTGTTGGTGGCATGCCTAATAGTAACAATCTCTTGAAGTTAGGTTGGTTTGATCCTTGAAGCCAAGTTGGGTTGAAGTTTAACATGTTTTACTCCCCTTGAAGCTTGGTTGGGTCAAAACCTTGAAGCCTAATTGAGATGTTACCACCCTTGAAGCTAGGTTGGATTGGTTCTTGAAGCCAAGTTGGGTTGATACTTAGCATTCTTTGTTCCCCTTGAAGCTTGGTTGAACCTTAATCCTTGAAGCCTAGTTGGGATAATGATAAATGTGATAATTAAACCAAAACATTAACTCTGAAAGTGGAATGGCATATTAGTGTTCTTGGGCCCATGTGTGTGTTTGTATATCTATATATATATGTGATTCCTGAATAATGAAAATGAATAATGAGATATATGTTTGTCCTTGTTTTAATGTGAACTATGGAAGGAAATTAATGTTGTGTGATATATAGTGATAACTATGGAATGAGATGCATACAATACATAAGTGAATTATTGAAGATGAGTATAGCTTGAAAAGCTATGTGAAATGATGAGTTTATGATGTGTAAATTGTATATGATGATATATGATGTGTGAAATGTATATGAATGTAGAAATAGTGGATATTGTTTCATGAAGACTTTGATAAGTCATTGGATTGTGAATTACTGAAATAAAATGTATGAATATGTATATTGGTAAAACATTAGTAGAAGTATATATATATGAAAAGTATAGCCAAAAAGGGAAAAACATGGTAAGAAAATAATGACATAATAAGTTAAAATGAAAATATGATTTTCTCTATTGTATGTGTATATGATTTATTTGTATTACTAAGCTCTCGGGCTTAGCGCGGTTGTGTGATCGCGCAGGTGATTATGCGGTTGATCAGGAAATCAAGCAGTTATGCCACGAGAAGGGTAAGAGTGTTCTGAGACCAACTAGAAGGTGATGCATACATGTAAAGTTTAATTTTATTATATTATTCACAATCATATATTCATATGTATAATGATTTACTAAATGTTATTAAAATCTAAAGATAGTATTGTTTGAACTTGGATAAGATTTTTAAATTAAAACTAGAAGTGACATTCTTACACTCTACATATGTATTGTATGTATACTAGGTATATGTATAGTACCTATATAGAGTATGAGGGTGTTACAATTATTTTGGTATCAGAGCTTAGGTTCGAGATTCTCGGCCTAAGTAGAATTAAAAAGAGAAAGTGTTGAAAAGCTTAAAGAAAAATAAAAAGAAAAGTTTTGAAATGAAATTTGTAATACATGCATATGCATTCACATCTAGGTTGGTCTCGAACGTGGCATTGTGTGATTTGTGATTGTATTTGAATGACTTGAGATGACTGATAATGTGTGAATAATTAATACCCTTATATCCTATATATGTATAATGCATATACATCTTATATGTAAAATACGTATACAAAATATAATAATGTTAACATCCTTATCATCTAAAAATTTACCATAATTTTAAGAAAAATATTTTAATCCTTAAAAGATATTTTAATGAGTAAATTAATGTATATATATTAGTAATTAATTGTTAAAAATACAAATTTTAAAAGAAAATCTCTGAAAATAAATTCATCGGAGTTTTATCTGTATTTTGGACGTTTCTGAAAAAATCAAACAAAACACAACCTGCATAAAATACACTCCCAATATATATATATATATATATATTCATTCATTTCTCCAACATTCTCTACATATTCATGGTTTCAAAAACCATAAATATATATTATACTTGAAACATTTCACAATATTTAATCAAACCTTAATATATACAACATGTTTTCTTAATAACACAAATATATCACAAAAATAAAAAATTTATGTGATATGCTGGCAACTCTGGTCTTGTGGCAAGGTAAGATACTTCAAGTACACTTCAAAACACTAGACCTGGTCAAGGCTAGTAGAACCCTCATGATCTACCCTATCACCTGCACGATAAAATTCAATCGCACTAAGCAATTAGCTTAGTGGTACATACTTTGATAATAAAATAATTTAAAAATAGTGCAATATGAATTTCTTTATAATATAACATGATTAATGTCTTTGTAAATGCACATTTCCCTAAATTCCATCAAATGCCACCGTCACATGCATTGAGCCCAAATATTCCTATATAGTATTCAAGTTTTAGATATTTTATCTTGATCTATCATGACACCTCTGTGTCTAGCTCAGAAGGTAATTAATATCATTATAGTGACACCCAATATCTAGTCCCAAAGGCAAGTAATATTTTAAGTGACACCCAATGTCTAGCCTCCAAGATAAATCATATAATAGGCATGTCATATCCATATCACCAAACACAATACTCTGGAATAGAATATTATATGAGGCAAGCACACATTTCATATACATTGTCTTCTTCACATTGTATCCATTTACCTTCTCTTTTCCATAAACATGTATAATTTTCTTATTTCAATATAACTAATCATATTTTTAATAATATATGTCAAATTTATAATGTGACCTCATTGCTTATATACTATAGGCATTTTTGTAGCATCTGCTTAACTGCTATAAATTAACTTAACTTAACTTAAATAAATAATTAAGAGAGAAATGATGAATTGGAAGTGAGAAAAATAAAGTATATATGTTATATATATATATATATATGAAATATACACTACATATAAATTTTAAACATAAGTTAGAAAATGACAAAAAATAAATAGTAAAGAGGGACAAAATTATAAATATACTTTTTAAAAATTAAAATTAATTAAATAATTTAAAAAGAAAATAAATATGGATGGATGACAAAAATTGTGATTTAAAAATAATTAATTAATTAAAATAATATAATATACATATATGGTTAGTAAATGAAAGAAAAGAAAAAAAGTAAAAAATGTATCTTTATCTCTTTCTTTCTTCTTCTTCTTCCTCTTCTCTCTTTGCACGACATCACCATAGCCAAATAAGAAATTTTCTTCATCAAAACACTAATTTTAAGAAGGATTTTCAAGAATTAAAAAGAGTTTTAGTGATTTTCCAACAAGCTAGTATGTATTATTTTAGAATTATGAAGTTTCTTTGAATTTTTTTGTTATGTAAGATATGATTTTTTGTTAGAGTGCCTTATAATTTTTTAATTGGATATGGAAAATTTTATTTTGATGATTAAATAATGATTTTAAAGTTAGATTAAAGAAAAGTGTAGGTTTGGTTAGGGTTTGGAAGAGAAAATATCAAATTTAGGGTTATGGAAAGGGTTTTGTGAAAGATTGTTTATTCATTGGATTTCATCATTTAAATCATGTTCTAGTATGATTTTAATGATGAAAATGAACTCAAATGAATATTTGGAATTGGTTACAAGGAAGTTCTAAAGTTGAAGTGAGTTAGGGCACATTTTAGGGTTTTGGAAGGAATGTTTATAAATTGAGTTTTATTGCTTAAATTGTGTTAAAATATGATGTTATTGACATATTTAAGCTTAAAACTCAATTTCAAAATTGGTTGAATTGTAGTTCCAATGTTAAAGTGTATTAGGGTAAAGTAAAGAGAAAATTGGAATGATTATGTTTTAATTGAAGTTGTATAGTTTTAACACCTTAAAATGTGATTTTAATGAATGTTATATATTCACATTGGGTATAGGTATTGAGTAGATAGAATTTTCAGCAACTTAACAGTGGAGGGCACATTGAAGAATTGATGGGAAGTGAGCATTTTGGCTTGCGAGTGCTTGTATTAAGAGGTTAATGCATACTTTGATTGAAATTTGTTTATATGCACCTGAATGACATATTGGATTATATGTGAAAGTGATGAATATGCTACTTTGATGTGTGAATACACATGAAAAATGCATAGATGTATGTTTAAATTTTGAAATGCATAATGTCTTTTTGAATGATGTGTAATTTTCTTAATAAATGCATATTTGGTCACATTTAGTATGTGGCTAGGAAATTGATGGAATTATTGAAATGTATTGAAATAATGAGAAAATAATGAAAATTGACATAATTGCCAAAGTATGAGAAAAATATGGATCATTATTTGTGTTATGTGTAAAACCTTATGTGATATCAATTTTTAGAGTATTGTATTTGGTATTATACGGTATACCGATTATTTGCCTTCGGGCCAAATATTGGGAGTCATTATTATTGCCTTCGGGTCAGATGTTGGACATCACTTTTATTTGCCTTCGAGCCAGACGTTGGGTATCAATATTATTTTCCTTCGGGCCAGACACTGGATGTCAAATGATGGTCCAAAGTGATATCTCTGGAACTTGAATATTATATATGGTTATTTGGGCCCAATGTGTATGAATGAGAAATGTGATGGATTAAAATTGGTAAGTTGGTGTATTGATACATAATAATGCATGCCACTTCACAAACCTAAAAAGAAATACATTTTTGCATCATTCTTATATTCTTATTTATATTAGAGTATGTATCACTAGGTATTATGTTTAGCACGATTTGTTTATCGCGTAGGTAACATGGTTGATATTGAGAGCCCTGCAGTACCAGAGCAGAAGTAGAGTGTAATATCCTAAATTTTTAAAAATTTTTAATTTTTAAAAATTTAATAAAATAAATTATAATTTAATTGGATAAATTAAATTAATAATTTTAAATAAAAAATGAAGAGATTTTAAATGGAAAAAGTGAAATGTATTTGTAATATATATGCAAAGTATACATAACATATATAAAGTCAACAAAAGTCAAAATTTTAAAAGTCAAAGTCAAAGTCCAATGATATGTTTGTTAATAAACTTTGGAAATTTAAAATTATTTAAATTATTTAAAAATAATTTATTTTTGAATGGAAGATGTATTTTTAAAATTTTAATTAATTAAATAATTAATCATTAAATTTAAAAAATAATATATATATATATATATATGGATATAAATAAAGGGGGAAAGAAAGAGAAATTAATTTGTTTTTTTCATCTTCTTCTTCTTCTCACAAGGCCGAACCTCCATGGATGGTGATCTCAAGATTTTGCTTCTTCCATACTCTACAAATTGAAGGATTTCAAGTATTCAAAGTGGATTTTTGGTGATGTCCATCAAAATTAATAAGTTTCAAACTTCTTTCTTTGGATTTCATGAAAATTGTGATTATGTGTGTTTTGGGTTTTTTGAAGTTCTAAGATTTAATTATATATTTGTGTATGGATGAAGTTATTTTAAGTAATTAACAATGATTTTAAGGTTGGATTAAAGAAATGGTTGAGTTTGGGTAAGGATTGGTGAAGAGAGAGAGTTTAGGGTTATGTAACTTTTGGACTTTTGAATTCATGGATTTTAACTGTGAAAATTGATTCTAAATGAGTTATTTTGATGCATAAACAAGTGTTTTAAAGTTAAATATTGGATTTGGTTGAGTTTGATTGGAGTTTAAGAATGGAAGTGGTGATTTAGGGTTTTGGAAAAGTGATTTTTCAAAGTTGTTGAATTGTTTGATTTTATTAGTTAAAGCATGTTCTTTAGTAATAAAAATGATGAATATAAGCTTCAACTGATAAATGGATTGAGTTGGAATGGAAAACCCTCAATGGGGGAAGGTTATGCCATTTTAGGGTTTTGATCATAAGTATGTGTTTTTCTAATATAATTTGTTGAAGCATGTTAAAATATATTTTTAATAATATAAATAAACTTAAAATACTAAATTGAATGGCCTAGTATGGTATTCCAAAGTTAAAGTGAGGTTAGCCTTAACTTTAGGATTTTTATTTGAATGATGTTTAATTATGATTTAAGATTGGAAATGTCTTTAAATGTGATACTAAATGATTATTTATGATCATATTTGGTTTAGGCATTGAGGAGAACTGATTTGCCCCATCCAAGTGTTGAAGGGCAATTTGGAAGAGAAGGTTGAAGGTGGTATTTGAGCTTGTTTTTGGTTATTTTTAGAGGTAAGTACAAACTTTGGATGAATTGGACATGCTTGCATTACATTGGGCTAAATACATGTTGAAATGGAAAATGTGTTAAGCTACTTGATGTTTTGATTATTTATGAATAATGTGCTATGACATATGTAATGTCATATATGTATTAAATGCATTGTGAAAAACCATTGTTAATGGCTAAATTGTGTAAAATGTGAAATATTTGTATTATGTGAAAATGACCCAAAGTGTTTGGGCAATGCCATTTGTTGTGTGTGCATTAAGGGCATTGTTAAGAAGCTATTGTTAATGGCTAAAGTGCATAAAATGTGATTCATATGTGAATTATGTAAAAATACCCAAAATAATTGGGTAATGTGTTGTAAATATAAAATATAGTGCATTATGATTATATGTTGATATATGATGATATGAAGTGAGATGACATTGAAATAAATGAGAAAATAAGGCAATGTGCCTAATTGATAATAAGAAAAGAGGCAATGTGCCTAATGAATTATGAGAAAATGAAAAAGAGATTGATAATGAAATATATGTAATAATTGTTCGACTAGTATGTTATTCAATTTTAAGAGTTCTATGTTTGGCGGCATGCCTATGAGGTTATCCTCATTATTTGCCTTCGGGGCTAGCGTTTGAGCTATTATTTGATTTGCCTTCGGGCTAGATGTTAGGCGTCACTTGCCTTCGGTCTAGATCTTGAGCATCACTATGAATTGTCTTCGGGCTAGACACTAGGCGTCACTTGCCTTCGGGCTAGACACTAGGTGTTAATATGGACCAAAACAGTAACTCTGAGATTTAAATAGTATATTAGATTATTTGGCCCTATGTTTGTGTTTGTTTTATGTTAAATGTAAAATGATTGAAAAATATATTTAAAATGAAATGATATGATATATGGTGTCCTGATATACATAAGCATTGTACATTGGCCTTATTTTATAGTTTTATTTCTATCAAAGTTTGTACCGCCAGGCTTTTGGCTTAGCGTGATTGTAATTCATTTTTTGGTGCATTGCGCTCTAATTAACACTACTACAAAGTGACACTCGCAAGTATACAAGATAGTTGTCGCAATGGTGATTGCCCCAAGGTCGTCTCACAAGGAAAGAATTATTTTGCAATAGTTTGATTAAAATAAAATAAAAAAAATTATGTATTGTTGAATTGGTGAATTGTAATTAAAATTTAAAAGTAAAAATAAGTAGTAGTTGTGCAAGATTAATTCAATTTTTGAAATAGTGCCTAGGGTTGTAGATCAATTTAATTAAATCTTGATTCTCAAATTATCCATTAATATAACCTTGTATTTTAATTTATTCCTTGAGTTTAATTAGTAATTACCAATTAATTAGATTTCACCTTCATGAATTAACAACTAATTTTTTTGAAATAGTAAATTAATAAAACCCTAGAACTTATATTTCTAATTCATTCTTAGGGTGGTTAATTACATAGTTTCGATATCGAATTTCACCTCTTGGTCCATCGTTCAATATTAAGTGATCAATAGGTGGCCAATCTACCAATCTAACTTTCAATCCAATGCAATCAACCAATAACAAGATATATTAATAGAATTATCAAATCAAGTTATTTAATCAAATCAACTACAACCCAAGGCATGAGTAAATTAGCTCATCATCAATTTAAAATAAGTATTCATCTCAATACATATCAAATCACAATTGGCCATTGAAATATTAATGTTCTTAACAAACAACAACAATCACGAAATGAAGTAAAAGAGAGAATATGAAAAATCCCTTTTGAAGATGATAAGAGTTGAACTACTTGTCTTCCTCCTAGATTCTACTTTGATGTGATGAAGAACTTCCAAGCCCTCTTCAATCAATGGCTCTCTTCTTGAAAGGTGGAGTGGTAACTCTCTCAAGCTTGCACTCCTCAAGTAAGTCTTCTTCAAGCCCTAACCTTCTTGAAAGTTTGTTCACTCACTTTAATCCCAAAAATTGTCTTTACTATTGTCTATGGAAGAAATGAAAGATGAATGGAAATGAAGATGAAGAGAGAATGATGTCTTCTCTTCCAAAACAAGAACCAAACTAAGAACTAGATGCCCCTCTATCAATCCCAATGTCTATATCTATTCCATTTCCCTCTACTTCCATTCTTTTCTTTCTTTTTAATATTTTAAGACACTTTTCAACTCCACTCACTTCTTTGTCCCCTCTTTTTCTTTGTTTAATATTTCTTCTCATAAATCTATCCCCCTTTTACTCATTTTTAATATTTATTTCCAAAAAATTGAGTCTTTTTGTCCCCCATTTGTCTCTCACTTCGTACAAAATAATTCAAAAGAATCATAGGAGACACGACCAAGCCCTGACTTAGCCATGCCACTCATCCTTCTTTGGACATGGCCAAGCCTTGAGGCCGTGTATATGGTTGCCCAACTTGAAAGGAGTGACATGGCCAGTGGCTTGGCCATGTCACTTGCATGTATCCACTTCTACCACTTTCTTCCTCTTTTTCTTTGTTTTTTTTTTCAATTAGTGAGACACAGCCAATGGCTTGGCCGTGTCTCTTGCTTGTGTTCCCTACTGCCTAATTCTCCTTGATGGACATGGACAAGCCAAGTTTTTCTGGCCGTGTCTTGATTGTTCCTTGTCTTTCTTGTCCTTGATGAGGGACACGACCAAGCCATGAAGTGTCTTGGTCATGTCACATGCTTTTCTCCAAACTTCATCCATCAAATTGAATTGAATCTCCATTGTTTTGCTCTTCAACCTAAAGAAAACACTTCAAACAATCTTTAAACACAAATTAAAAGAAAATTTAACTTAAAACCAATAAAATTACCCAGAAAATATATGCATAATTAATCAAAACATTCATCGTGTAGGTGGCAGGGGAGATCCGGTAGAGCCGGAGAGTTCATCTATACCGGGTCGGGTCTAGATTTGAGGCTTTTAGTGTAGAGTTGATTTTTGGGCGTCAAGATTAGAAACACTGCCAGCATGTATATATATTTATTATATTTTGATATTTCATATATTATATTATGTTTTGATATATATATATATTATAAATTATAAAGAATGTGTTGAAAAACTTTATAATGTGGGTTGATATGTATTTTGAAAAATTATATATATGTATATGTATAAATGTGTTGTGAAATTTGAAAAAATTGAGGAGTATGGGTGAAATGATAATTTGATATTATTTGGGAGTGTTATCGCATGCACATTGTGGTTTTGATGAATTTAGGAATATCCAAATTATAGATAAAACTTTGACGAATTTTTTTCAGAGATTTTTATCAAAAATGCTTATTTTAGAATATATGATTTATAATAATATTTTATTTGTTATTTAAAAATACATTTAAAACTATTTAAGATTATATATTAGAAAAGTGAAATTTTTTTATTAAATCGGATGGTGATATTTTTATACCGTGTATGCATATTTTACATATACTGGGTGTATGTATTATATGTATATAGGGTATAAGGGTGTTATATAGAGGCTATTGCATATTTTGGTATTTTGTTTAGCAACCACGGACCAGAACCAATTGTGAGCATGTAATCATTCTATTTTTTGAACTGGTTTTTAAATAATGTACATTATGTATCTGACAATTTATTTGATGTAAATTATAAAAGCTTTTGGGTTTGAAATTGTGATTATTTTAAAATACATATATATTTTGGATAATTATGAATATTTGAATGTTGAGAAATATTGAATATTTGGAGCCATTGAGTTCTTATGGAGAACTGGATGTTCTGTACTTATTTGGGAGTGTGAAAGTCTTTTGCATATTGTGAAATTTGATTTTTGATTTTTTGGAATATTCAAAATATAAATAAAGCTCTGATGAATTTTTTTTAGAGATTTTTCATTAAATTTTATATTTTTAGAATATAAATTACTAATGAGTATTTTTATTTATTTATTTATTATGGTATAATTTAAGTTATGGAAATTTCTAGTAAGATTAAACCGTGACATTTTAGTATTATATGTGCATATTTTACATATACTGAGTGTATATATTATACGTATATAGGGTGTTAGGGTGTTACCATTTTCTATTCTTTTTCTCAAATTACCCAAATTAATATTTATAACCATTTTCAATGGCTTAACATAATATAATTAATGCATTATACACATTTTTCTACAACATCAATGCACTCACATACAAGGCTCAACATTAAAGAAGCTTAGCATATTCATAACATCAAAATGTGCTAGGCCAATCAAATGTAAATGAAATAAACAAAATCAAAAGAATGCACTTACCTATAAATATACCAAAATCCAATGTACTATTACTTTCCAACACTAACTTTCGTCAATGTTCTTCAACACTTTAATTTTGCAGCTCCACTTAACTTGGTCCTAAAATAAATTATAGATTAAAATAAATCATTAGAAACATAATTCTACACATTTAAACCTATCAAACTTCAATTATCATAATTCTATCAAATTTTCAATATTTTCTGTACTACACTTTAATTTTGAGATTCCATTCTAACCACTCGTAAACCATATAAAAGTTTAAAAATGATATTAGAAACCCATTCTAACACCTTTTAACCAATTAAATTCCAACTACTTCAATTCTATCCAATAATCTCATCAAACCCTAATTTAAATTCTTCTTCTCCCAAACTTTAACTGTAATACCCCAATTTTTTTGATGCACTTAGGAAAAGTAGTTGTGAGAGAGTATGTTGGTGAAATATGTAAAGAAGATATAATAAGAGATAGATGTGTATGAAGGATGATATGTATATATTGTATTTGAAAGATATGGGAAATATAAATACAATATATAAGACATATACATATATCAACATATACACCATATATACAAGATATATATATATATATTGGTGTAGGAAAAGTAAATTGTAATTAATTAATTAATAATAATAATGATAATAATGACAAGAGAAAAAGAAGAAAAGAAAGTCAAAAGAAGGACCAATATTTGTGGTGGAGAATTTTTAGGTGGAAATAATTACATATATATAAAAGATAAGGATGAGAGTTTGACAAGAGAGCTTTCTCTTTCTTTCTTTCTTTCTTTCTTCTTCTTCTTGAACGTGGGAGAGAAAGAGAAAGAGAGAGAGAAGAGTATGATTTTGTTCACATACACATCAAATTCATAAGGGCTTTAAGAGAATTGAAGGTGGATATTGAAGATTTGACAAAGAATTCAAGTAAGTACTCTTTTCCTTGTGTTGATTTCTATAGATTGAGTTTATATTTGATATGGTTACTGAATGAAAGTGATGATTAATTGAATGATATGATGATGATGAAATATTGAAGTATATATATATATGTTGAATTGGTGTTTAGATGATGAAAATATGGTTATTTGTGAGGATGATGATGAGTTGTTGAAATTGTTTAGTAAGGGTTTAGTATAAATGAGTTGGGAAATTGAGTAAATTGATAAATGGATGATGTATATAATAATTATTATTATGATATGTTAAAGTTATATAAGTGTTGAATTGATAGGTGAATTATAAATATAAACTAAGATGTTGATTAAGGGTGTTGTAGTATGAATTTTGGAGTGATTGTGTTAATATGGATGAGAGTTTGAAATGCATAACTTTTGCCTGACACGGCCAATGACACGACCATGTCGTTGGGCGTGTCAACGGTGCTGAGTTTAATGTTTGTGACACGACCATTAACACGGCCATGTCATTGGACGTGTCATAGCTACTGAGAGATGAAATAATTGACACGGCCATGAACATGCCCGTGTTGTTGGGCGTGTAAATATTTCTGTGAGGCAGAATGAATGACATGGGCAGTGACACGCCCATGTCATTGGACGTGTCAATATTTCTGTATGAATAAGTTTATGACACGGTCATTAACACGCCCGTGTTGGTGGGCGTGTCACTTGAGAATAACTCCTTTTGTTGTTTTTCATTTGTAATTCTTATTTAAATGATTTGAATATTAAGAATGCCTTAGAATGTGACACTAAATGGTAGTTTATGATCACATTTGGTATAGGCATTGAGAGAGAGTAGTTTGCCTAACCTTAGTGTTGAAGGGAAACTTGGAAGAGAAGGTTAGAGGAAGTTTTAAAGCTTGTTTTGGAGTGTTCCATAAGGTAAGTACAAACCTTACATGGTTGCATACATTTACATGACTTTGGGACTTAACACATTTAGTTGTAAATGTGTTAAGTAATCTATTACATTATTGATACATTTGATTAATGCTATGATTTGCATAATGTGAAAGATATAATGATCATTCAAAATGTATGTATACCTTAATAATGAGATGTGAAGCCATTGTTGTTGGCTATAATGATGCAAATGAAATAATTGAGGCATGGTTGCCTAGATAGATTATGAGAAAATGAGAATGGAATTGATAATGAAATAATAAAAGAATTGTGTCCCTAATGTGTTATTCAATTTTCAGAGTTTTGTTATTGGTGGCATGCCTAAAAGTAACAATCCCTTGAA
Organism: Garcia nutans; assembly: GCA_947685225.1. Taxonomy (NCBI): domain Eukaryota; kingdom Viridiplantae; phylum Streptophyta; class Magnoliopsida; order Malpighiales; family Euphorbiaceae; genus Garcia; species Garcia nutans. Next base: position 44,758,366 of record CANTUV010000011.1, on the reverse strand, counting down.
GCTGGGTTGGGCTTGGTCCTTGAAGCCAAGTTGGGTTGATGCTAAGCTCCCCTTGAATCTTGGTTGGGCCTAGTCCTTGAAGCCTAGTTGGGATGTTACTTATGAGATGTTTCTGATTGTGATAATGATTCACCTACGGGCTTGATAAATGTGATTATTGGACCAAAACAGTAACTCTGGAATTTGAATGGCATATTAGTTTCTTTTGGGCCCATGCTTGTCTTTGTTTTAATGTGAATTATGAAATAAGATATAATGTTATGAGATATATGATGGTGATCATGGAATGATATGATCACAATACATAAACAAATTACTAAAAAGGAATATGGCTTGAGAAACTATGCTAAGTGATGAGAAATGAATTGTTGAAAGACTTGAGCAGAGTTAAGTCTTGATATTGGAAATGAGATTATGAGAATACAATGTGGTGTGTAATATGTATATGGATGTGAGAAATTGTGTGTATTGTTTCATGAATGTTGTGATAAGCCATTGAATTGTAGTTTGTGTTAATGATATATGTGTGTGTGTGTGTATATATATATATATATATAAATTATGAAATTGGTGGAAAGATATGAAAAGTGCATTGAAAATGGAAAACATGATAAGAAAATGAAGATACATGATGTTAATATATGAGTATGATTTTCTGTAATGTATGTTTATAATATTTATTTGTACTACTAAGCTTTCGAGCTTAGCACGGTTGTGTAAATCACGCAGGTGATTAGATGGTTGATCTGGGAGTCAAACCGTTATGCCACGAGAAGGGTAAGAGTATTTCGAGATCATCTAGAAGGTGGTGCATACATATACAATTTTATTATGTTGTATTTTGATAAAAAAAAATGTATATATACATAAGTGAATTTTGGAAAAGACAAGGAAATTTATATATATGTAATATCATCAAAAGTATAATAATTTTGTAAATGTTCATTAAATAAAATTTATTATTGTTTAGAACTAAGGTAAATGTTTTAAACAGTAATGAAAAGTGACATCCTTATATTTTATATACGTACTATATGTATACAAGGTATAAGTATAGGAATTATATAGAGTATATGGGTGTTACAATTAGCTTTCTCTTTCTTTCTTTTTCTCATGTCATTATTATCATCATTATTATTAATTAATTAATTACAATTTACTTTTCCTACACTAATATATATATATCTTGTATATATGGTATATTTATTGATATATGTATATGTCTTATATATTGTATTTATATTTCCCATATCTTTCAAATACAATATATACATATCATCCTTCATACACATCTATCTCTTATTATATCTTCTTTACATATATCACCAACATACTCTCTCACAACTACTATTCCTAAGTGCATCAAAAAAATCGGGGTATTACATTAACCAAACTCATTCATTTTCATCATCCAACCTTAAAATCTTTATGCATACATCAAAATAACATCCTTCCATAACATTTAAACAATTAATAAAATCTCTTTAGAAATTACAAAATTTATATAATCTCAAATTTAAGAAAAACTTCCTTAAAAATCAAAGAAAGCTTACCTAAAACATATGCTTTCTTTAAAATCTCTTTAATTTCTTGTAGAAATTTGTAGAAAATGATGGATTGAAGAGGCAACTTTCATCCCTTGTTCTTCTATGGATTTCAGCCTTAAGAGGGGGAAGAGGAAAAAAATGATAAGTTTATTTATTTTTTTTCTTTTATCCTTAACCATATATAATTAATTAATTAATTAATTAAAAATCATAATTTTCCTCTTCCACCAAATAATCATTTTAATTTTGGATTATTTTATTTATTTTTATTATTTTTTAACCTTTTTACTTTTACCATTTTATCCTTTTTACTAACTTTTGTCTTTTAATGAGATTTTATACCTTGGGTATATTTTACATATATCCAACATGTACATTTTATATTTTTCCCCTTCCAACACCTTAATTAACCTTTCAAATTATTTGTTTAATTATATTTTAATAAAATTATGGGCATTACACTTAACATTATTTCTTGAGGTAAATGTGATATGTTTTTATGACTATGGACGAAATCTTGATAAAAGGGTCATGTTGAAATTTTTTTCCTATCAAATTTGAAAGTAAAAGTGTTAAAAAGATATATATTGACACAACTCTTATAATTCTTTATAAGAAGAAAATATTTGTTATAGTTAATATTAGCTGAAATTAATGTTAACATGATATCTAATTCTGCAAATGTGGTTGATATCTCTAGAAGAGTTCATCTTATATTTTGAATTTAAATAAAATTATATATTGATGATTCGTTGTATTCAAGTAGATGCCGAAGAAATCTACTAAGTTTTAAAGAATACATTGCAATAGATATCCTATTAAAACAAAGTGAAAGAGATATTAAATTTTTATGTATCACCTCTATAAATTTGAATTAGAAGTTTATATTAGAAAAATTTTCAAGTTTGTCAATTGGATTATACTATAAAAAAATAACGATAGTTGAGATGCATTATATGCACTGGAAGTGCATAAATACCAAATTTTTTATATTTTTCATGACTTTCTTGTTCATCCAGGTTCAAACATGAAGTGACATATTGTTGAGAATGTAAATGGACATCCATTGAAAAATTAGAAAATTCTTTTGTCCGATGACTACGTTTGTGCTTCTTATACTAAGGTAAATTAATTGTGAAACTTTTACCATCTAAATTATATTTAGAGTCCTCTAAATTTCTATAAAGAACACATGGAGATGTTTGTGACCTTATCCATCCATCTTATGGACTATTAAGATATTTTATAATTTTAATTGAAGCTTCAACTCGATAGTCACATGTTTGTTATCAACTCATAATATTGATTTTACTCTTGCTCAAATTATAAAGTTAAGGTCAATGTTTCTTAATCATCTTATCAAGCAATTCGTTTAGATAATGCTTGTGAGTTTACTTTAAAAGAATTTTATGATTATTGTATGTCAATAGGAATAACAGTTGAACATTTTGTTACGAATGTTCACACTCAAAATTATTTAGCTGAATATTTTTGAAGCATTTACAATTAATTGCTATACCTATGCTTATAAAATCAAAACTTTCTCACTTGGATACATATTTGGATATATGTTATTATTTATATTACACCTTTAATTTGCATTTGACTGTCTGCATATCACAAGTTTTTCACTTTAAACTTGTGTTTAACTAACACAATATATCTTATCTAGAATTTGTAATATTAAAATTTCTAATTACATTGTATATATTCTTATTGCATCCTCTCAAAGAAATAAAATGGGTTATCAATATTATCTTGATTTCTATGTAGGTTTTGATTGTCTATATGTTATTATATATTTTAGACCTTTAACGAGAAATTTTCTAGAGCGAGATTTTTAGATTATCAATTTTACGAATCAATTTTCCTATCATCAGGGGAAGATAAGTGAATATAGCCAAAAGCACAAGAGATTAATTAAAATATATCATTCTTGATATATGCATAAATTATTGTGAACCTGAAGTTTAAAGAATATTTCATTTGCAGAATAAATTAGTTACTAAATATTCTTATAGAAACCAAAGGTCATATAACATGTTCTGATTGCTAATACTACTAAAAGAATGATTGTCCCTGTAGGACATCCTATGAATATGTTACTACATAAATCTCACATATGCCAGAAGCGTGGAAGACCTATTGGTTCAAAATATTGTTCTCTGAAAGAAAGAAAAATGAATAATTTCAAAATGACACTCCAGAAGAGGTCAAAAGCAACATAAATCAACAACTTATATTTCTAGAGCAGCAATCCCAGAAGTGGTTCCAATACTAAAAATTGTGAGATCTCATTAAAATTTAGAAATATGTGGAAAATAGATGAAATTATTATTGATAATATATTTGCATATGTTGCTGCTAAAATTATCAAACATGCTTGAGTCTAAAAATATTTAAAATTTTTGAAGTTGAAGTTATTGGCCAAATTGGAGAGAATTAATCCAGGCTGAGCTAGATTCATTTGCTAAATATACATTATTTAGACTAGTTATCCAAATATCAGAAGATGTCAGACACATACGGTACTGTATTTGAAAGAAATGAATCAAATGAGATTATGAAAAAAACAGATTTCCCTTATTATGAATGTAATTACTCTAAAGTTATTTTCACAGCCCCTACAGGGCTTGGCATACATTATGATAACTTACTCATATTGTTTGTCAGAGAAATGAGTTAAATAAAATTGTGAGATATAAAAACACGACTTGTGGCATATGAATTCTCATAAAGACATGATATATATTATGATGAGGCATATTTCTTTGTCATGGATGCTATTACGTATAGATTTTTTTTCTCTATTTGGCAGTCTCTGAAGGGATTGACATATATTTAATGGATGTTGTGAAAATTTACTTATATGATTTATTAAATAATGATATATATGAAAATCACAGATGGATTTAAAATACATAAAGCATATAATACCTTAACAAATATATTATATTAAGCTCCAAAGATCCTGGTTCAAGCCAAAGCAATCTAGGCGAATGTAGTATAATCACCTATTTGAATACTTACAGAAATGAATATGAAAATAATTTTATTTGCCCATAGGTTTTTATCTAAAAGATAAATTTAGAATTTATTATATAGTTGTAGTTTATATTGATAATTTAAATATAGTGAGAACTCTAAATTAGATCTCAAATGCTGCAGACTATTTAAAGAAAAAATTTTAAATAAAGGATCTAGGAAGAATAAAATTTTATCTTAGATTTTAAGTTAAATATTTGTCAAATGAAATTACTGTCTATCAAGCATCATATATCAAAAAAATATGAAAAAAATTTATATGGATAAATCTTATCCGTTAAGCACTCCAATGGTTATTCATCCTCTTTATGTAAAAAGAGACCATTTTCACCTACGAAAAGATAATGAAGAAATTATTGGTCCTAAAGTATTATATCTCAGTGCAATAGAGGCACTTTTAATTATAAATTGCTAACAACATAAGACTATATATTATTTTGCAGTTAACTTGCTTATAAGGTTTAGCTCTGCACCAACAAGATGGGATTGGAATGGAGTGAAACGTGTTCTATGATGTCTACATGGTACATTTGATATGAGTTTGATTTTTTTGAAAGGAACAAAGTTTGAATTGGAAGGATATGCTAATGCTAGATATGTTTCTAATCCTCATAATACTCGGTCTCAAACAGATTATGTTTTTACATATAATAATACTGCTATTTTCATGATGATATGTAAAGCAAATAATCATTGCTACTTTATCAAATCATTCAAAGTTATTATCCATTCATGAAGCTAGTGGTGAATGTGTATTATTGAGACCCATAATCAAACATATTAAAAGAGTTTGTGGATTACCTATAGAAAGTGATATACTGATAATATTGCATGAAAATAATGTAGCAGGTTTTACACAAATCAAGGGAGGCTATGTAAAAGGTGATAGGACTAAATATATATCACCAAAGTTCTTTTATACTCATGAAGGAAAGAAAAGTTGATATTTGCAAAGTTCATTCAAGTGACAATCTAACAGATTTATTCACAAAGGCACTGTCAACATCAATATTCAAAAGAAAAGTACACAATGTTGTGATGCATTCACTTAAAATATCTTAGTTGTATGTATTTTTAAGGAAAAGTTATCGACGAATACTATACTCTTTTTTTCTTCTCTAAACTGTTATCTCATTATGTTTTACTTAGCAATATTTTAACGAAGCATATTCATAAGGATAATCATCAAATGGGAAGTATTAAGAAATATGTAGATGACTACTTAATTAGATTAACCTTATCTTATCAAGATTATGATTAACTATATCATATTCATATTAGGATTAACTTCATGATAATTGTAATCTTCTTTTATTCTTATCTAAAGTTTACTTACACCACTATATATACCCATTATAGATGGTGTGTGAGGGACAATTAATAACAAAGAAATTTTTCATATTTCTCTTTCTCTGCATATTTTCTTTATATTTGTAACAAATTTGTTTTAAGTTTAAAGATTTCTTAATTTTGGAGCTAATTTCACTTCACTTTCAATTATCAAAAACTTATCAATTTATTATACATATCAATTTTTTTCTCTCTTTTAATTTCTTTGTTTTTTTATTCCTTTTAACATTCTAATTAATTCTTAATTTTTATTTCACATTAGTACTTTCAGTATTTATTTTTCAAATTATATAATTAGATAGTTCAATGTTCTTAATTTTAAAATTTCATTTACTAGATTAGTATATACTTGGAAAATAAGAACTTAAAATTAAACATGGATATTACAAGTCTTACAGTATCTCTAAGCTTATAAGCTTACTCTAATATCTCATGAACTAAACAAAATTGTAGTGGCAAACTAAGAATGAGGTCAAAAGAGCCATACAGTCAAACTATTTTCTAAAATAGCATTTTTTTATTTTTTAAAATTTTTTAATTATTTTGTATATGTCATGATTTGAAGAAAGTTGAAAAATATAATATGGCCAAATGTTCAATTTGGCCCCTAAAGTATGGTTGTAGTAACAAATTGGCCCTTAATTTTTTTTTTCTAACTATTCATGCACTTTATCTTTTAAAGTTGGATTAAATTAGCCCCTGATATAACGGAAGCTCACATTTCGTTAACTTTCTCTTCAACTTTATATTTATTCTTTAGAAAAGAGGATGGATTTTTAGGATATTTATAAAATTATCTGTAAGCGAGAATTTTCACCCCCACTCTTGGTGGAATGGTTCTTGTGACTTTGACACTGTTAGATTCTGGGCCTTAGTGAACACGAGCCTAAACTCGAAGAATAGGAGTTGCACCTAGACGGGTTGGGAAGAAAATAGAAAGGGTGGATGACTCGATTCCTAAGAAATTCCTAACTCCCTACTGAATTCGAAAAATTAGGTACATATGGGGAATGTGAGAAATGACCCAATACCCCCCCTTACCCCAATAATGCCTAATTCACCAAAATCGATCTCTTTTTCAGGTCTAAATATTATTAAATTTTATATTATTATTATAACATTATTCATATTACAAGCAATTAAAGTAAAAAAAAGTAAAAATAATTAATCATATCATAAATCAAACAATCAAACCATAAAATGAGCATCCATACAAGATGAAAAAATACTTGTACAATGTATCAAAATCCTTAAAATAAATAAGACAAACTAAACAAAATGGGACACCCATAAAAGAGTGAAAACATGTCCCTTACAACTCTTCAAAAAACAACATAATAAAAGAAACAATTTAAATAAACTAAGGCACCTGCCGTGGGTAGAAATATGCCTTTTACAAGTCCCTTAAAAGAAATACACCCAGAGAAGAAATTATAAATAAAAACAATAAATCCTTAAAAGAAATACACTTGGAGAAGAATTTATAAATAAAAACAATAAACCCTTAAAAGAAATATGACAACAGGAACCTATGCTATTGCAATACCGCAAGCACGAGTCGCTCAAGTAATAAAGTAGTGAGTGAGTTATCATTCCACTGAGGACAAGGCCAAGTACTAGTGCAAATTTTAACCGTTGTTTAGCGACTCAATAGTTTTGTGAAGTTTTGTAACTAAGGATAATTGACTTAATAAATGAAAATAGAAAGAAATTGAGAGTTGAATAAATTGATTGATGATGATGATACCATCCAGATATTGAATCCCCCTAGCCACAATTATATTTATGAAAATCAATTCAATTAAACCAAATGATAGAGTTGAATTGGTATTCCTCTAAATTAGACTAAAACCTTTCTCAAGCGAATTAATCCCTAATCACTAAGTAGAATGCCGGAATCTCTTCTCAAACATAATTAAATAGATCTTGCATTAACAATAGGGAATTATAAACCAAAGGATCTTGTAAGTCTATCTCTAGTACCCCAATCAATCCCAATTTTTATGTATATTCAATTCATATCAAGCTTTCTCAAGTCAATAATATAAAAATTGCAACCAATCAATAAGCATGCTATTATTAATTGAAAATAAATCATTAAGCATCATAAGAATAAAACAACTCAATCAAATGATTCAATTTAATAAAATTATTCAATCCATACAATAAAGCTAGGGTTCATCAATATCTAGATAGAGAATAAATTAGTTCATGTTCAAAATCAGAAAACTAGAACAAGAGAAATAAGAAAAAGAATCCAAACAATCCATTGTGAATAATTGGTATATCTTCTCTTGAATCCTTGAATCTTGGTTTAGATCTTGTTTAAAATATGTCTTCACCCTCAATCTCAGCTCCAAAACTCTCCTCTTTGCTTTAGAAGTCAGCTCTAGGTTATAAAATATGAAATTCGGATCCTTAATTCGTGCTTTAGCGCAGCTTTTATAGTGCAGATTATTTCGCCTGACACGCCCATTGACACACCCATGTCACTGGGCGTGTCATTGCCACTGAGATTTTAAACATAAGGTACGTCCAGTGACACGCCCATGTCACTGGGCATGTCACAGCTACTGTGAAACATTGCAAAAGGCACGCTTGGTGACACGCCCATGTCACTGGGCGTGTCAATGCTTTTGTATGCAGCATCAAGGGCACGTCCATTAACACAACCATGTCCATGGCATGTCCATTGATGAATTTTCCTCTTTTCTTCAACTTTCATCCTTAATTCCTCCGAAATGACCATAAGCCTCAAAATATAGAGAATTCTTGAAATTAACCCTAAAATACACTTGAGCAAACAAATTAAACTCAATTGGATAATAATCATATTAAGAAATAGGAATAAAATATCATCAATTGTGCACTTATCAAAAAATACCCATAGAAGAAATTATAAATAAAAATAATAAACATAATTCAGGCATACATAATACATGAAACATAAGTAAACATAAAAAAGATCTAATAGATTCACATCCTAACATAATTTAGGCATACATAATACATGAAACATAAGTAAACATAAAAAGAAGATCTAACATATTCACATCCTAACCTAAAAAATAAGCAAGATAAAAGAATATACAAAGGCTAAATATTTGATAAGCTTAATTGGAAATTAAGATTTTAGGGTTTTTTAATATAAGGAAATCAATAAATCAAGATGAATTAAAATGAACCAAGACATTGATAATTCAATCAATTAAATAGATGATTTAAAAGGCATATCGACATTGTTGGTTTCATCAAATAATTAACGTTGAACCTAGCCTCGTTTGTATAGGATAATTCCTTGCAGAAGTTAGTATGGAAATCTGCTAAGGGGGGTTCGAATCAACTAAGCTTTAGTTGAACCAATTAATTCTAAGGTTGCTCTTTATGTCTTTTGTTTTTTCCGTGTTTCAAATTGCTTTCTGCCTCTCTTTTTTGCTACTGATTCCCATCCTTATTAATTCATCCGGTCCCTTTTTATATTGTAGTATTAGGGTTAATAAGGTAGTAAAAACTTGATTTAGCTTGAAAACCTCATAGTTATCTTTAAAATCCAAAGTTTAATGCAGTTTAGGAGAAATTAGAAGATGGGCCTATGTGGCGAATTGGCCATGGTCTCATGGCGAATTGGCCGTGAGTTAAGGCCAATTGAATTGGGCATAGAATGACCAACCCATTAATTTTTGGACTTCTTGGGCTTTTTTTAATTGGGTTCAAATTTATTCATAGACCAAATTTAGGGGTCTACATTACCCTAAAAACTAATACTACTTTCAAATATACGACGCTTAAAAAAATTTTCAATTATACGGTGACACAACCTTTTACTTTTTAAAACTATGGAGGTTGGGCCAAATGCTAACACAAACTCAAAGACTCATTCAAATTCAGAGGAAGATAATTGCGACACTTGTCTAATAGTTTCATTCCTTATTTTATTCTAAAATTTGCTTTCAAAAATATTTAATAAAAAGACTTGCAAAGTTAATTAAATTAATTCAATTTTAATATTTAAAATTCTTAATTTCCATCTTGTAAAAATTTACACAGTTTTGATTAATTTATAAATACAATTTCTATTTAAGGATGAAAAATTTTATGAAATATTACTACTTTATTAATTTAGTACATAAAATCTTATTAGGATTAATGATATTTCAAAAAGTTGGTTTAATAATAAAACTTTTAAAATCAATTATGAACTTAGTGAATAATTTTAGGCTTTGAAAAAAAAATTAGGATTATTACTTACACACAATGAGTTGAATAGAAATTAAATATAATGGAAGAATAAGTATTAAATTAAAATTAAGTATTGTAATTTTAATTTTTTATTGATAATGATCTAGCTAAATTAGTTTGACTATGTTCATGTAACATAATATATCTAAATTATATGAAAAATAAATTTTATTTATTTTTATTTTCTGAGAAATAAAAATTTAAATAAATTTTTAGTTATATGTTATTATATGTTAAATATAATTATACATATATCTAGTTATATGTAACATATACTCACATATATTATTATTTTTTAAATTCAATACATTTTATTTTTGTTTATTTTTCATTTAATATAAGGTTGAAATAAATTTTTAGTTATATATTATTATATGTTACATATCAATACACATAGTTATACATATATAGTTATATATAATATATACCCAATATAACTAAACATATATTACTTTTATATGTATCATATACTGATATTTAACTAAATATATAATAATTTTATATTCTTATAAAATTTAAAATTTATATTATTATATGTAACATTATTTTAATTATATTATATGTAACATATACCAACATATAACTAAATATATAATAATTTTTCACTCTTATTCTCTTAAAATTTATCAAGTATTTGTTGTTATATATAATATATATCGACATATAGTTAAACATATATTATTTTTATACTCTTATTGTTTTAAAATTTAAAAAGTATATGCCGATATATTACTAAAAATATATCACTTTTATATTTTTATTCTTTTAAAATTTTAACACATATATATTGTTATATGTAACATATATTAACATATAACTAAATATATATCACTTATATATATATTATACTTTTATTCTTTTGAAATTTTAATAAATATATGTTATTAAATGTAATATATACCGACATATAACTATACATATATCACTTTTATATTTTTATTCTTTTAAATTTTAACAAGTATATGTTGTTATATGTTTCATATACTGACTTATAACTAAAAATATAATAGTTTTATATTCTTATTAAATATAAAATAGTTTTACACTTTTATTGTTTTGAAATATAACAAGAATGTATTGTTATATGCAGTATATATTGATAAATAACTAAATATATATTATTTTACTCTTACTTTTTTAAATTTTAATAAATATGTATCTTTATATTTAACATATATTGACATATAACTAAATATATAATAGTTTTATATTCTTATTCTTATGAAATTTAATATGTTATATGAATACTGGCGTATAATTAAACATATATCACTTTTATACTCATATTTTTTTAAATTTCAAATATAATATATACTGACATATAACTAAATATATAATAGTTTTATACTCTTATTTTTTTTAAAATTTAACACGTATATATTTTTATATATAACATATATCGACATATAACTAAATATATATTAGTTTTATACTCATATTTCTTTAAAATTTAACAAATATATGTTATTATATGTAACATATATAGACATATAACTAAACATATATAACTTTTATAATGCTATTATTTTAAATTTTAATAAGTATAGATTATTATATATAACATATACTGATATATACTCACATATATCAATATAAAATGCTTTGAAGAAATTTTTAAATAGGTTCAATTTATAATAATATGTTGTTTTTCAAGTAAGAAGATGACCTAGAATGGCTAGCGCCGTCTCCATGCTCTGCCTAGGCACAATAAAATTGGCCTCATACGAGGTTTGTCAAGAATATATGATTTTAATATATAGACATCATCATGTGTCGTGTGATATTACTTATAAAAGGCTATTTGTTTGATTTTTCACATAAAATGTGCTTAAATTACTAGAACATATATTTTCTTTTAAGCTATTTTCTTTTAAGCTGAAAGAAAACTAGGAATCTTAAAAATTAACACCTATGTCACTTGGACCAATTTCAATAAGGACTTACCAATTTTCTAAATTTTTCACAGATTTTCCAACTATATTTAAACCGTTGAAGCTTCATATCCATGATCAGTTATCCAATACAAGTACTTTAGAGTGAAGTAAACAATCAAATTATTTGGACCAAAACTACTCCAACAACTATTGTAAAATAGCTTAGAGAAAAACAGTAGGCAGATATTCAACAATAAGAACTTAAAAAGTACATCTCTAAGAAACTAAAATTATTGCGAAATAAAATTGAAAAATTAGTTGTCTCTAATTATGGTTACTAAAGATCTAACAAAACAGAATTGATGTCATTCATGCAATAGGTTTTATCAATTTAAGATCCACTATTTTTACAAATGAACAATATACATATACACTCCAGTTAACTAAGACTTATTTGCCACACCATAATGTTATGCTCCTTTATTTTTGTATATCTAATTAAAAATTTCCTTGAAGTGGCAGTGGCCCTTCAATTTACATCCAAAGCAACACATCTATACTCACCTATTTCAAAAAGAGTTCATCCATTGAATTATTTCAAATACACACTTGACAGAAATGACCTAGACTTGTAAGTTTCAACCGAACATAAGTATGGTTGATGTTTGTAGCTAGCCATTAGCTATCATGAACAATTTGTGTACTAAATTATTCAAGATTTGAAATAAAAAGGATTTATAACATTGCCTTGAAATATAATCATTAAACAAAAGAGTATAGTGAACACCATAACAATCAAATTGTCATTGGATGAAGATGCTTTTGCAGCTTTCATTTTCTTCAAGGCTTTCATTAATTCAATCCTTGAACATTTCAACATGGAAAGTTCAATAAGCTCCTTGATCAACTTCTGATCAGTAGCATCAATCATGGAACTCTAGGAGGCCTAGGAGGTTTCAGAGCCTTTTTATTGCTCGTCTTTTTATGCTTCTGCTTTACCACTTTATTATTAACATTATTAGCAGTCTTATGATTTTCCATTAGAATTTGGTTCATTATGGCACAAATCTATCCCTTTTCATCATTAATTGTATCAAAATGTCCTTTGAAATTGAATTATAATGGGTAATTTAATTCCTTTATGGTGTGTGATCACTGGAGACGTACAAATTTCCATTGATAAGACCAGCTAGTTCACCACCACCAAATAGAGACCTAACCCAGTAGATCCAGTTGTCGTGGAAATCATCGCTTACCACATCTCTAGATTTTTTTTTAATTTGTTTGATTTAGAGGAAAGGACCCAGGAAAATAAAACTTGAATTTTCTATGGATGAGGAAGCACTTGAATTTTCTCTAATATGATTAGAGAGAGGTTGGATTTTGCTAAAGCTCTTTACTAGCCATTAAATAGAAGAAGAAAAGGAGGAGGAAGAAGAAGAATACAAAGAAGAAGAAGAAAAGAATAGAGAAACAAAGGAGAAAGATAGTATCGTATATTTAAAATAAAAAAAGTAAAGAAAAAGGTAAAAATGAAAAACAAAAAAAAGTTAAAAGTTGAAAAAAAAAATTGTACAGTATTTTTGAAAACAAAAGTTAAAAGTAGTAATTTATGTAATTTCCTCTAGTTTTTTTCTCCACACAATCTCTACTTGATTTACTAAAAATAAAAATATAAATTTTTATGGACTTCTAAAATTAAAATCAATTGTTTGCAAATGAATCTTATAGTAGGTTTAGATCAGTTATCCTTTTCACAAATCTCCACATCAAGGGACTCAAACTTGTGATTTTTCAACACAGTTATTAACATTAGAATATTTCAAAATTTCCCTAGCCAATCTCTTTGCCATCCTCCTATGTTTTAGCTTAATCTGGTTACTTGAAGGACCACAAGTCTCATTGCCTTTTTGTTGAACACCTAGTGTAGCTTCTTCAAACGCATCAATGCCACCGTAATTACGAACACTGTTATTACTTTCTAAAGGAAAAAATGACTCGATAACTTGTTTTTGACAAGAAATATCTTCTTTAAGCTTCTTCTTTAGAATCTCTTCCTATGAGCCCCGGTTAACCTATGCTGCTTAATTCCTTCTTACTAATTTTTGTTCCTTAATGTTTTATGAAATCAACAATATAAACTCAATTTTCAATTTATGAAATAGAGATTTTAGCTATATAGTTACTTGCGATGAGAAATAAATAGATTATTGTTCCTTCATGGAATATTTTCTATTAATATAAACATGATTTTTTATTTAAGGTAATGGAGCATATAAATCAATCTGACATGTCAGTTTAGGCTAACATATCTAGAGGCAAAATTATTGTGGAGGAGACATCTTGTGTATTGAATATGAGAATTTGAACTCCCAAAACCAGGGAATTAGAAACCATAAAGTTGATAACAAGGATGTATTGGTATGAAAAAGAGATGGTATAATAGGAGGGGCTCAATTAGGCATATACCAATTGTATGAAATAAAAATATCTTCTCTAATGAGAAAGAATGAGGTTCTAGAAAGACAACTGCTATTGCACTATCAAGTTGAGATGCTTCAGAGAAAAATCTAATCTTTATTCTAAATAATAAACAAGAGTTGGAGAAAACTTTAATGAGATTTAAGTTGCCATTACGTTTGGGGTTTATTTGATCCAGTCGACTCCCAAAATAATTTTTCAAATTAGGGTTTCATCTAGTTGTCTCCCAAAATCATTTCTCAAATTAGGGTTTTATCCAGTTGTCTCCTAAAATTATTTTAGGATTTCATCCATAAGCCCATTTTCTAAATTAGGCTCTATCCAGTTAGTCCTAAGCCTATTTTCTAAATTAGGTTCTGTCCAGTTAGTCCTAAGACTATTTTTCTAAATTAGATTCTAATTAATCCTAAGCCCATTTTCTAAATTAGGCTCTATTCAGTTAGTCTAAGCTCATTTTCTAAATTAGGTTATATCCAGTTTGTCCTAAGGCCATTTTTCTAAATTAGGTTCTATCCAGTTAGTCTTACAGCCATTTTCAAAATTAGGTTCCATTGGTCCTAAGGCCATTTTTTTTAAATTGATTTCTATCTAGTTAGTCCTAAGGCTATTTTCTAAACTAGGTTCTATCCAATTGATCTTAGAATTAAGTTCCTAAACCTAAAATCAATGTAGACTCAGGTTTACCTAACTTAGGTTAAAAAACACATTCTGAGTCCTAAACTAACAATCTTGTGGTGGTTAAAACTGCATGGACTTTTATTCCAATTCAAATGGATATGTAGGTTTACTTGGAATTTCACTCCAAGTATCATGTCCACTTCCAAAATAACCTTTCCCCTTAGTCTTATTGTAAATTAAAATTGTCCTTTGAAGAAACCTATGTCACCTGAAATTTCTCATAGCTGGGACATGCCTAATGAGCCAATTATGACAAATAGTTTTTAATCTTATGATTAGCAACAATTGGGAAATGTGTGACCATCCTAGAATCCATAAGTCTAGAGTTAGGATCTCCTTATTTTTTTTTATTTTTACAATGTAATCTTTAATTTAATTATTGCTTTTCTTTCTGTTATCTTGTTACATAATATATTGATTAAAATTTATCTTGTTACATAATATATTGATTAAAATTTACTTGTTATTTCATATTATAACTGTCATATCTTGAAATTTATTTTATAAGTTCTTATTTAGTCTAATGCCAAACTAATTTTACTTAAAAGCCGAAACATAGCCCCTGAATTCATCCTTTGGTTCGAGGCTAGTGATTTTATCCTTAGAGATATTGTTGGAGCCAAATTAGGATTTTTCTTAAATTTTCCCTTTTCCAAAATAAATTTGAGTGACGGCTCATTTTCAAAATCATTTTGCTACCAATCCGAGCATAGCCAATGAAGGCAGAGTGACCTTGACACTTTTTGTGAAACCTAGCCCAATTTTCTAGTACTCCGATTTTGCATCCTTTAAAGGATGGGCATAAAAAGGCGTGCTTAGGCTAGGGTCTCATAGCTTGGCTACTCCAATTGGGACATAATTATTTTTCAAAAGATAAATCATTTTAAGTGGGCTAATGGGCTTAAACCTTTTCGAAGTAAAACTATCTTGGCCTTTCATTTAATTTGACTTTTTCATGCATCACTTTTGCATTTAACCTTATATTATTTAGGATTAAATCATGGGATAGTGAGTAGCATCTACATGGAAACATTCATTAGGTATGTTGGGGCATAGTGAAAGTAATCCCACCCACGATGAATCCTAGAATCCTTTTTGGGGGTGTAACAAATATATAAGTACTATTGGACACATGCTAGATTCCTTATCTAACACATGGTTAGGTATATAACTGCTCTAGTGAGACGTGACCCTTTTTTTTTTATGAAGCCTCCATTAACCCTTTCATGTAATGACCTTAGAACCTGACCTTAGGTTATATGTATCATAATAATTAAGCCCTCTTGGTAGTGTAACACTCCCCTAACAATCCTCTCAGAGAACTGCCATAAAGTGAAACTCAAAGTCACTAAATAATTATATAATAATCTAATGTCCAATTAACAACAAACTTAAATAAGAAGCTGATTAAAATTGTTAGCAATTATGGTAGAATTTCCTCTATAATAATCACCAACATTAAAAATAGAAAATCCTCTTCAGCTATATCAAAATAAATTCTCCTTTAAAAGATAAATTAAATGGGTAAATAAAAATATATATTTAAAATTAAATATCAAAATTAATATATATACAAAAGGAAATCTTTGAAAAAAAAATTTCGCAAGAGTTTTGTCTGTAATTTCAGTATTCCTAAAATTAATAAACACACAACCTGCATTGAAAGTACACTTCCAAAATAAAATTTTTTAAATTCCATCATTTCTCTATTAAATACTCAAATATTTAAAAACTCTTACAAAATATATAAAACATTAAACATTTCCCAAAAGTATAATACTTTCCAACAACAATTTCTTTATACAAGATTAAATATTCAAAAAGTAAAAATAATGTACATTATATAAATACTCAAAACTATATAAAACCTCTTTTGTTTCAAATACGTTCACAATTAGTTAATATAGTATATAATTCTAATATCCTTAAACAACCTTATACATGATATGCAGCACTACTGGTCTCATGGAAAGTATAACCTCCAAGTCTCAATTACACATGAGTTCATCTAGGTCCGTACTTCTAATACATATGTGATATAGACTGCCGTACTAAGCATATAGCCTAGTGGTACATACTTCAATACAATAACATTATTGTAATATATATACATAACTACCATGACACACAATTTATCATGCCATCATTTCATGGCACAATTCATGCAATATGCCTTTCATTTATATATTTATTTCCATTTATAATATTTTCTGCTCTTCCAAACACTCGATACATATCATTTATATATTTATTTCCATTTATAATATTTTCTGCTCATCTAAACACTCGATACATCTGCATTAACACACACCACACTTATTTTCCTCACTATTTGACTCATAATAATAACATTGCCAATTAATACTCATTAATTGATCAAATATATATCCACTTCTACAAACACACGTACATTAGGCCTAAAAATCCTTATATAGTATTCCAGTTCTAGTAATATTATTTCGTTCTATCATAACATCAACGTTTCTAGCCTCGAAGGCATAGTAATATATGTGATACTAGTATGCCTTGCTAAAGGCGTAATCATGCCTGTGATACCAACGTGTCTCACCCAGCATAATCATATCTATGATACTAGCATGTTTTTTCCGAAGGCGTATGGCATGCCTAGTAACACCAAATATAACTTTCTGGAACTAGATATTATACAAGGTAAATACATAACAGACACATCATATCATATCACATTTTCATGTTTTCATTTCTTTGCCTCTTTCTCATCATCATTAATTACGTCTTGTCTCAATTTCCACCCTTTCCATAGTTTCCATAACTTTTCCACATATTTCTTGTGATTATATCATATAATGATTACCTTCACATAGGCTCATTCACCTTAAATTCCACTTCCATCATTTTATTTAGATTATGTTATCACACTACACAATGTTATTCATTTTCACATTTTTAACCATTTTTTATTAGGGCTTTTGACAAAAATACAAGAAAAATTAAAAATAATTTCAAATTTACCATATTTATAAAATATTTACCAAAATACCAAAATTTATAAAATATTTATCAAAATACCAGATTTTTATTAGTTTACAAAGAGTTTACAAAGAGTTTATAATGAGTTTATAAATTTTACACAGTTTATAATGAGTTTATAATAAAATAACCAAAATACCCCTGGTAAATTTTTTTTTAAAAAAAATGTGGTGGAGGGTGTCATTTTTCCATTTTATTATAGAAAGCAAGTTTCTTAGTCACATTCATAATATAGCCCATATCTGCATTTTTAGTACATAATATAACCTTTCATCATTTTCCATATTATATTGCTTTTAAAATACACATTAAGGCACACAACATATCTTCTTTTAACAATAATACAAATGGAATAAAAAATGATATTTTAAAGAATGTCACCATTCTTTAAAGGATGCCAAAATGGATAATGCTACACATTCATACTCAAACTAAATATTAACAAAGTATGCACTAACCTCAATTATACCAAGTTCCAAGCTCTAATCACCTTCTAAATTTAACTTCACCATTTGCCCTTCTTTATTTCAATTCGGCAAGTCTACTTTACTTACCTCTAAACCACATTATAAGTACAAAAATAGCATTAGCATCTCATTCTAAACCATTTTAAATCAATGAACAACATTTACAACCATTTTATCTCAAAAATCCACCAAAAACCCTAAATTCCCTTCTTCTTCTCTCAAACTTCAACATATTAAATTCAATTCCAACATTTTACCATAAAATCATCATTTATTCATCAAAACTAGATCAAAATAATCCATATAAGCAATTATAAACACTTTCTTCAAAAACCCAAAATTCACATATTCTATCTCAAAACCCTAACTTCACCAAAATCCACTCATATCTAAATTCCAATCATAAAATCATCACATATATATTAAAAAAACATTAAATTAACCCATTACAAGAATTATGATCATCCATATCAAAACCCTAATTTGTACATATCCATCCCATAACCCTAAATTCATCAACTATGTTCATTTCAACCTACCAACCAATAAATCATTATGTACTCATCATTTTAACTTTATTACTACCTATTTTAGCAATTTAAAATAACTTTTTCTCACTAATCATATTATACATAATCATAAAATTCAAGAAAACTAACTATAAGGATAGAATTCTTACCTAATACTTGAGTAAACTTCAAAATAACCTTAGAATCCTTGAAAATCTTGTGAAATTAGGTGTACGAATGAAGAAAACTCATTCCTCTCTCTCTTAGATGAAATTCGGCCATGCCCATGGAAGAGGAAGAAGATGACAACTTTTTATAATATTAAATTTCCAATTTTGCCCTTCAAACATATATATATTTACAAAATAATATAATAATAATAATATATTTTAGTCTTCTTTCCTATCCAATGTATTAATTTTAATTTTAATTTTAATTATATAATTATATTTTAACTTTTTAACTTGTGACTTTTTGACTTTTATCAACCTTAGTCTTTTTGTGAAAATGTATACATTAAGTATATGTTAGGTATATACCATGTATACACTATATATATCCCACTTGTATCATATGTATATCTTGTGTATACATTACATATATACCATACATATATCACTCCCAATACTCTAACTATCTGTGAGCAGAAATTTTTGCCCTCACTCCCCGTGGAATGGTTCTTGCGACTTCGGCACTATTTAGGCTCGGGGCCTTAGAGAACACGAACCTAAGTCCGGAGAAAATGGAGTCGCCACCCGGACGGGCCGGGAAAAAGAAAGGGGTGGATGACTCGATTCCTAAGGAATCTCCAACCCCCTAATGGGTTCAAAAAGTTGGGTACATGTGGGGAAGGTGGGAAATGGCCCAGCACCCCCACAATGCCCGGTTCATTCCTTTACAGGTCTTAATATTATAAATTTCTTAAATATAACAATATTATCCATATTACACACAACAATTGAAATAAAAGCATCGTTATATTAAAACCAAATCAATGTCCAAGCAAAATAAATAAATGGACACCCATCCGAGGATGAAAACATGTTCTTACATCATCCATGTTTAAACTAGTAGGACACCCACCAAAAGGTAGAAACATGTCCTTTACATTGGTCTAAAATATAAAAGCAATTTAAATTACATGATATTTAACTAATGAGGTACCCACAAAGTGAAAACATACCTCTTACACTTTTGGAAATCAAAATAAATCGATAAAAGTAAATAACCATTCATAATAAATAAATCATTATCAAAGATATTAAACATCAATCCAAATAGAAAGTAAGCATTCATCCATGATATTAAACAACAATCAAAATATATAATAAACATTCATCCATGATAAATCAAATAAATCATTGCAAATAAAATAAATCAAAACATATAATAAACTACATAATCAAATCTAAAATTAAATAAAGCAATAAATATATAATTTAGAGTTCACATCTTAAAATAGGATTTTAGAATTTTAGTTACTAAATTAGGGCTTTGGAAAGAGGAAAGTTAAATACGTGGACTCATAATACACAAATGAATATTGACCCCTTCGACGAGCCCATACAGTGGTTTTAGGATTGTAGGTTTTAGTGTTGAAAATTAAGATTTTAGGGTTTATAATTTAGAAAATAGGGTTTTGGAATTTTGAGTAATTAATATTATTTTTTTAAATGAATAATGCTACTGGACGTTTTAAAGATTTAGGGTTTTAGATGTTTTATGATAATAATGCTACTGTGATTTAAAAAAAAAGAATAGGTTTGGTAACAGATTATTATTTTAATTTTTAGGGATTAAGGAATTTGGCAAAATGATTTAAGATTTTTGGAAACAGAAAGTATTTTTTTAGGGTTTTTGGAAATAGAAGGATCAATTTAGGGTTTTAAGGTTTTGGAAAATTGGAAAGCAGATTAGAGTTTTGGGAATTAATAAAACGATTTAAGGTTTTGGAAAGTTGGAAAGTAGATTAGGGTTTTGGGAATTAATAAAACGATTTAAGGTTTTGGAAAGTTGGAAAGTAGATTAGGGTTTTAAGATTTTGAAGAAATAGATTAGGATTCTTAGGTTTTAGAAGAAACAGAAAAGTAATTTTAGGGTTTTTTAAAAATAGAGGAGACGATTTAAGGTTCTAAGTTTTAGAAGAAGTAAATTATGGCTCTAAAGCTTTTAGAATCAAAAGAAACAATTTAATGATTGAAGCTACTGTAAGGAAAAAAGAGATTAGATATTCAAACCTTCGTTTGTTGGTTCCACCAAAAATTGCTTCTTGGATGAACAAGGACAAAGGCAAGATGGCTGCCTTTGATGGATTGATTGCTTGCTTGCTTATTCTCCTCTAAAATCTCAAGTCCGATCATTTTACTGCCAAGTCCCTTCTCTTTTTGTTTTTTGTTCCTCCTCCCTCTCCTGTTAATCTTCTTTTTTTTTTCCCCACTTTTCTTGTCTTTTAGTCTTATTTATAGGAAATTTCGATGATTAATTTTAATTGTTTAAGGAAACTGTATTTAATTAGGAAAAGAAAACCGAAACCAAATAGAATTTAGTTTCGGAAAAAAATTGTGTCGAAAAATTTCGCTGGCAAAAAAACTGCTGCAGGCCGCTGCGAGAAACTGCGTGGAAACTTGCGAGGGCGCGCAAGGGGCTACGGGCAAAATTGGATGCGGGCCATTTCGCCCTCAGGATTTTCCTGCGGGCGAAATGGCCCAAGGCCATTTTGTCCAACGCTTTCGGCGACGAATTTTTTTCGTCGCCGATTTTTCAGTCGCGGATTTTTATTTTTTATTTATTTGTTATTATTATTTTTATTACTATAATAATTTTTAAAAATTATAAAAAATAAATACTAAAACAAATATTTTTAATTAAGATAGCATAAAAATTATTTTGGACTAAATAAAATATATTGGACTGGACTGGGTCAAAAATTAAGGGTCTACACTATCCTTCACAATAATTATTCTATTGTATTTAAAACCATGGGTATTGCACACAATAAATAATATTTTTATTTAAATATAAATCCATACCAATCAAAATTATAAACTTAAATAAAATTCATATATAGTATTATAAAAATTTAATAATTTAGGGATAAATTTTAAACATGAATATTTTTATTCTTAAATTGAGTCAAATTAGAAAAAAATTTGTGACTGATAATTCCTAATGAATAAAAATTTTATAGCAAAATAAATAATGTAATATAATTAACAATGAATATTTTTTAAATTAAAAATTATTTAAGTATCTTTATTTAATTAGGTACATTATTTAGAGGTAAGCAATGCCATCATTGGTATAAAATTAAAATAATGTAATTACTTATTATAATTATTTTTTAAATATTTATGCGTAGAATGATACTTTAAATGCCTTATTAATAACATGCTATGGCATATGTGTGTGTGTGTGTGTGTGTGTGTGTGTGTGTATGTCTTAAATTGAAGGAAACATAAAATTTTAAAAATTCTACTTCTAGAGGTACGTCTCTTTTGCATTATCAAATATTTGGATGGGTGAAATTTTAGAGAGAAATTCTATCGAATTTTCCTTAAAATTATGTTTAATAGAATTTTATCAAATATAATAATTTTAATCGATTAAATATAGTACTTAATTCTTTTCTTTTTAGAAAATTAGAAAATTGTAAAACTTAAATCTAATATGACAATGAAATATCGAATTCTTCAAATTATAATTTAAAGAATAATTTCATGACTCTGTTCTTTCTTTGTCACATTAACATTAAATGAAAAAATAAAAAAAAATTATGAAATAGCCTAAGTTAAAAAAAGGGTAAATTTTTATATATTTGATTTAAAAAAATTATCTAGTATATAATAAGCAAAAGTGAATTTTTGGATATAGGAAGTGAAAATAAGAATCAAAACTTAATTAGCTTCTTCTAGAAAAGTGGGAAATCATTATCATATATGAAAATTTTATACATACATACATACATACATACATACATACATACATACATACATACATATATATATATAGAGAGAGAGAGAGAGAGAAATTCTTATATGGACCGAGTGTATATATACCTAAGTCAATCATAATTAAATAAAATAGTTTTAATAGAAAAAATATTGATTTTATTTAGTTTTAATTGGCTGAGTGTATGTACACTTGATCCATAGTAGTATATATATGTGTGTGTGTGTATATGTCGATCCATGGTAGTATATGTGGGTTTGTGTGTGCATATATATATATATATATATATATAGGGGCGGAACCAAGAGGACCCCCACTTGGTTCATACATACATACATATATATATAGACATACATAAATGTACTTATATATATATGCATGTATATATATATATAATTTTAGTCATTTTAAAAAAAACGCTCTTTTTCCCTAAATTGCTCTGTTAGGTTTTATCATCCACCACGGCATCGATTCCAAATCCGGCGCCGGCCCAAGCTGGGTCTGCCGGTGTTTCCTTCGCGGATGCTCTGAAAAAGAGTCTCTCTCCATCTTCTGTTCCAGCTTACTCTCCAACAACTATTCTTCCCACGGCTTCTGAGGATTTTGTTCCTCCTAAACAACCTTACAGATTTAAAGGAGTCCCAGCTATTTCCTTTTCTGATGAGGAAATCGCTCAGCTGGCTCTGCCTTTCAAGTTTGCCTTGGTTGGCTTTTTCCCTGCTGGTCGTCCGAGCATGAAAGGGTTGAAACGAGCACCGGAATCTGTTGGCTTTCAGGGTGATTTTCAAATGGGTTTGTTAGATGAGCAGAATGTTTTAATCAAATTCTCTCTTGAAGATGACTTTCTTAGGTTCTGGCTGCGACAAGTATGGTACTTCCATGGCTTCTCCATGCGTGTATTTCGTTGGACACCAAACTTCAAATCTGGTTCGGATAGCCCATTATACCCGGTGTGGATCTCTCTTGAAAATCTGCCCATTCATCTGTTTCATCGCAAACCTTTATTTCAGATTGCTAAGCTAATAGGTAGGCCTCTGAAGCTGGACTCGGCTACTGCCTCTTTGATCCGTCCCTCAACTGCCAGATTATGTGTGGAAATTGATCTTTCTAAGGAATTAGAGGAACGGGTGTGGATACAAAATGGCAACAAGGGATTTTTCCAGCAGGTAATTTATGATAATCTTCCACTCTTTTGTTCTTCTTATTCTAAATTGGGTCACGATTTGAAAACTTGCCCTTGTCAAGAAACTGTTAATAGGGATAAAGAACGCAACTTGACCTCTGAAAATTTGAAACAAATTGAAAAAATTTGGGTGCCGAAACGTGACACCATTGTGAAGGATTCTCTGCAAGGCACTGTCTCTTTTACTGTTAATGAGGAAACTGGAAATTCTGCAACTCAGTTACAGAATGTTGGAGCTGAGATTGATAACTGTAATCGGGAAATAGACTCTCAAATTAATTCAATTGTGGATACTGATATTATTCATGACATGAATACTGAAACAGGAAAGATAATTGAGACTGAGAAACAGAGCTTGCATTCTGCCCCTACAATGGTTCATGCGAATATATGCATTGAGTCTCATGATGGAATGAATAGTTCTTTAGGGGAGCTCTCAAAACTAGTGGCTAGTGACTCTGACAAGCGTGATGAAGATTTTGACGGTGATGCTATTTTTTCAGAAGATAACATATCTTTGCATCATCAAGAAGAAATGATCCAGCCTGTAGCAATTACAATTCAGCCAACAGATCAGCAGCCTGCTAAAACTCGTGGCCGTCGTAAAAAAGGGCAGAAAGCTTCTAAATCAGTGATCATCTCTAATTCTTTGATTGAACATCAACACCCTTTATAATGAATTTGTTATTCTGGAATGTCAGGGGGATTTCATCCTCACTAAAAAGATTACACAAACTTCTTTATTCTCATAATATTGGTCTTTTTATTTGCATTGAGCCTATGGTAAATGTTAATAAGGCCAGTTTTGTTGCTTCTCAGTTAGGTTTTAGAGATGTCTTTTGTTCTCAAGATAACAAATTATGGATTATGTGGCATTGTCATCTATATTCTATATGTGGATTCTGTGATTTACCTCAATTACTCTCTTGTGATGTTTTGGTTCTTTCCTCGGGCTTTAGCTTTCGATTGTCCGCTGTATATGGTTATCATTCAAGGGTGAGTCGGATTTCTTTATGGGAGAATCTCTGTGATTATTCTAAATCTTGTTCTTTGCCTTGGCTTGTTGGTGGTGATTTTAATATTATTAAGTATCCGACATAATATTACGGTAATGGATCGTTGGATTTATCTAGCATGCAAGACTTTATAGAATGTGTTGATGAATGCAGTCTTATTGATGTTCCATTTCAAGGTTCTGAATTCACTTGGACTGGAATTAGATCCAACGGTCGGGTTTGGGAGAGGCTCGATCGGATTGTTGCTAACATTTCTTTCTTTGATTCTTTTGATGTGATAAGTAGCAGACATTTGGGGAAAACTTCATCTGATCATTCTCCAATGCTTTTATCCTGTTCAATGGCCAATCAGAGGGTTCCTAAGCAATTCAAGTTTCAGCATATGTGGTTAACCCATAACACTTTTATGAACTTTGTTAGACATCGTTGGTCTTCATCTTTCTATGGAGGAGGAATGCGAGGTCTGGTGACTAAATTGACAGATCTAAAAAAGGGTTTAAGAGAGTGGAACAAGGAACAGTTTGGTCACTTATTTGATAATATTGCTCAGGCTGAGATAACCACTGAGGAAGCGGAATTAGCCTATATTAACGATCCTTCTCCAGAAAATTGTAAAAGTTGGCAGGATAAACAATCCGAATTACTTCACAAATTAAAATTAGAAGAGATTTTCTGGCGTCAAAAGGCTCATATCTCATGGATTCAGGATGGTGATCAGAATACTAAATTTTATCACAATTATGTGAAAATGAGGCGGAAATTGCATAGAATTGTTTCCATCACTGATTCTAATGGCAACTGTCTGACTGAGCAGAATGATTTGGGGTCCGAAGCAGTTCGTCACTTTAGTGCTCTTTTTTCTAAAGACAATGAGGGTGACACTTCTATTTTGGATTCCATCCTCTCTTATATTCCTTCTATTGTTACTGATTTGGATAACAATAGTATTACTGTAATTCCTGATGATAGGGAGATTAAGGAGGCTGTTTGGCAACTTAATCCAAATAGCGCCCCTGGCCCAGATGGATTTGATGGTGTTTTTTTCAGGAACTGCTGGGACATTGTTAGATGGGATGTTTGTAGTGCTGTAAAGGAGTTTTTTCTGGGTGTTCCAATTCCTTTGGGTTTTAACAGTGCGCAGATTGTTCTCATTCCCAAGGTGGAAAATCCTGCTTCTTATCACCAATACCGGCCTATCTGCTTAGCCTCTTTCGTGAGTAAGGTATGTACTCGTATTTTAGCTAACAGATTTGCTCCTGTCTTGGACAAGTTGATCTCTCAGGAACAGGTGGGTTTTATGAAGGGTAGATCGATTCATGCTCAAATCATGCTTGCTAATGAAATGATGCATGACATTGATAAAAAAACAAGAGGTCACAACCTGGCAATAAAACTAGACATGACTAAAGCATTTGACCGGGTATCTTGGTCTTTTTTGAAGAAATTTCTTTTGAAGTTTGGATTCTCGAGCAAAATTGTTGATATTATTACAAATAATCTTTCTTCGACCCGTCTTTCTATCTTGGTTAATGGGATAAGCTACGGTTTCTTTCAGCCTGAAAGGGGAGTTAAACAAGGAGATCCTCTCTCTCCTTTATTATTTATTCTTGCTTCAGAGGTCTTCTCCAGAGGGTTAAATAGCCTATTTTTGGCTGGCTCTATAAGTCCTTACAAGCTTCACCGCCATTGTCCTCTTGTTTCGCATTTAGCTTTTGCGGACGACCTTCTCATTTTTATTAATGGTAATGTCAAGTCTATTAAAAGTTTTGTGAAGTTCCTGTCAGATTATCAATCTTCCTCTGGTCAGTTGATTAACTTTGATAAAAGTGCTTTCTTTTGCTCTAAAAAGGTTCCTTTGCCTACTATTAAAAAATTTGAAGATTTGCTCTTTATTAGACAAAGTTCTTTGCCTTTCACTTATTTGGGGGCCCCTATTTATCAGGGCATCAACAGAGCTACTTATTGCAAAGAGCTACTTAAAAAGATTGATATGAGATTGCAAGGTTGGTTGAAGCGTTTTCTCTCTCCAGGTGGCCGTCTTGTTCTTATCAAGCATGTGCTAAGTTCTATTCCCATACACATTATGGGGGAAATGCTTCTTCCAAAATCTATTATCAGAACTATTGAACGCAAGTTTGCTACTTTTTTCTGGAGTTCTGATTCCATGCACCGCCATCACTGGATTCGATATTCGGAATTTCAGTATCCAACGGAGGAGGGGGGCCTCGGGATCAGGTCTGTGGCTGCCATTCAAGAGGCTTATTCTATTAAACTTATTTGGATGTTTTACTCTGGACGATCTTTATGGTCACAATATATGAAGCGGAAGTACTTTAGAAAGGGTGAGATGACTTATCTTCAAACTGATTCTAATTCCTGGAAGAGACTGTGTCAAGCTTTTAATTTATATGGTCACTACTTTGTTATTGACAATGATTCTATTTCTTGGTCGGATTCCAATCGACACGGCTTCAAACTATCTTTGGCTTATGACCTGGTGCGGCCTCGAAAGAATACTTCCCTTGTGTGCAAATCTTTATGGGATACTGTAATTCCAAAGAAGTTCTCGATTTTTTCTTGGAGACTATTGCGTGGAGCTGTCCCTATCCCGATCCGGCTTCAGAATATTGGAGTTCATTTAGCTTCTTGCTGTCCCTTTTGCTATCAAGGGCCTGCTTCTGTGAATCATCTTTTCCTCCAATGTCATTCCATAAGTGGTATTTGGAATTTCTATAAAGCTCATCTCATACCTTTTGATAGAGGTAAGCAAACAACTCTCCAACTAGAGTTAATGTCTTGGTGGCTTCATGGCAAATCCTCAACAACGAGAGGTAAACTTTGCTTATTGGTCCCCCAAATTATCCTCTATAATGTATGGACTGAATATTGTAATTGTTATTGGGGTGGTCAGAAATTTTTTTCCTCTCGGATTGAACTGCAGATTAACAGATTTATTTTACATTGGGGGGTTGTTTATTCTTCAGCAAAGTTTGCTGCTCCTCTGCCTTCTTTTGCTGACTTTTTACCGATTAAATTTGGTCTGGGTAAGCTAAAGCCTAAGCTTGTTTTTTGGAGAAAGCCACAGCATGGATTCATTAAAGTCAATATTGATGCTTCACACACTCCTCTGATCTCTACTGCTGGTGTTTTAATTAGGGATGATCAAGCCAATTTTATATCTGCTTCTGCCTTCTTAATCAATGCTTCAGATCCCTATGAAGCTGAACTCATGGCCATCAATGAAGGCTTGAAGTGGGTTCTTTCTTTAGGTTTTACTCACATTCAGGTAGAATCTGATGCTCAATCTATAATTGCCTCTCTATCTTTACACAGACGTTTTTGGCCATCTTGTTTCAATTGGTTGTCTTCTCTTTCAAGCTCTATTTCTTTTCATCATATATACAGAGAAGGCAATAAGGCAGCGCACTATCTTGCCCAATACAGTAGAGTTAACAAGTCCTCCAGATTATTTGACTCTTTCATTTTGTTGCCAAATATCATTAAAGGTATTGTTTTAACAGATAGTTTGGGTATGCCCAACTTTAGATACGCTTAATTTTGCCCCTTTTTTTTTGAGTTTTGTTCAGTCTGTTTGTTTGGATTTTTCTTCGATTTGATATATTTATAAATATAGCGGTGGTTCCGTCCACCTTTATTTAAAAAAAAAAAATTTTAGTCATTTTAATAAATTAGTCTATTTCTCTTTGGACCGTCTCATTATGTACAAAGAGAAATATTTCAATTATACCATTCTAGCTTTTTTTTTTAAAGTAGCTATTACTATTTCAATTATTATTTTTTCATCGTACTTTTTGTTGAGATATAATTTTAATTTTTTTTCTATAAAAATTTTCATCGAATAATTTTAAGCAATACCTAAGATTAAAAAAAATAGAATATTAAATTGCACAACAAATTAACAAAAAAAATTAAAAATTAATAGATAATAACAGAAAAAATATATTTGAAGTTTTATAACCCTTGCAAGTTGCAACTTTAGCTTAAATAAGAAATATTCACTCATAATTATGATGACATTAACATATATAAATTCATGCTCCATTCAATTTAATATATATGTATTTTAAATTGATAAATCTACTACACCTATTTATATCTTCAATTGTTTACAATTTGTATCCTAAAATTAATATCAATAATAATAGATTTAGCAATATTATATGTATTCATAATAAACAATTCAAGAATATGACTTGTAAATTATACAATCTCACCACTAGATGTGAATTGTTTTTTTAATTTTAGTAGGATATCAAAGTATATTTTAATATATTTTATATAATGTTTTTCATATTTTATTCAATTTTATCTTGAACTTATTTGCAATAAATTTATATATTAAACATAATTTCTTTTGTTTTAAAATTTGACCCCCCTTTGATGGGATCTTGGTTCTTCCACAATAGCAATTACAAATAGATAGAGAGCAAGTCAGTGTCTTGTTATTACTCTTTATCTAATTATAATTGCAGTATAAAGCTATGAATATTACACTATAAGAATGCAGCAGATTGTCAAGAAAAAATTACCGATAGAAAAAAATTTTATTGGTAATACCGACAGAATACTGAGAGAAAATATAACAAAAAATAAATAAGAAAATAAACCAACAGATTACTGACATATTGCCAACAGAAAAATTTATCGATAAATATTTTATTGACAATAATAGCGTCAGATGATGGCACGAGGAATTACCGTGAAAATTTATCAATAGAAAAATAAAGAGTTGGTAACATTTAAAGTGAATTATCGGAGAAAATATTTAGCAATAAAATTTTTTGACGGAAAATAATATGTCGATATATTTATTGACAAAAAAAATATTTTATTGGTAATACTAAGAAAAAGACATCTCTCAGTAATATGCAAACAATGGAGTTGGTACTGTTCCCATTCAAGTTAAATGATATACCGACAGAAATACATTATCTGTCGGTATTACCGATAGAACAATCTCTTATGTTAGTAAATTATTTTGACAAAAATGAATTTTCTCTCTGTAATTTGCAACAATAGAGGTGGTACTGTTAACACCTGCCATTAACATTTATCGAGAGATTACCTTATCTGTCGATAAATGAAAAGTCAAATTTAACATAATGATTAACCGACAAAATAATATTTTATGTCAGTAAATAGGTTAGCTCCAGATGAAAAAATTTTCATCCACGTTTACCTTTTACCGATAGAAATTTTTTTTATCAGTACTACTAACAAAATAATCTTTTCTCGATAAATAAAAAGTCCATTGCTAATGTTAGAAATGGATTGTTCGTTTACCGATAAAAGTTTTTTATGTTAGTAGTACTGACAAAAAATATTTTCTAATAAAAGGTAAACATGGGCGAGAATTTTCTCATCTGAAGCTAACCTATCTATCGATAAAAAATATTATTACTGGCAGAAAATTATTTTCTGTCGGTAATATAAACAGTTAGTATATTTCTGTTGGTAAATCATTATGTTAAAATTTGACTTTTCATTTACCAACAGAAACACTTTTCTGTCAGCAAATGTTAATAGTATGCATTAACAATACCGCCTCTATCGTTACATATTACCAAGAGAAATTATTTTTTCTCTCAGTATTATCGACAAAAAAATTATTTTATCGGTAACTTTGCTGAGAGAAAAATTTTATCAGTCAGTAAATTTACCCACATATACTAAAATCTGTTGGTAAATTATCAAACCTATAAAATCAAAGTTTTCTCTTTCTTACCCCATTTCTGTAGCCCCCTTCCTCCTCTGTCTCTCTTCTCCTCCCCCATTTCTACCAGTCTCTGGCTGTAGAGGAAGAAGAAGAAGATAAAGAAGAAGAAGAAGAAGAAATAGGTACGATTTTTGTCTGCTATTTTTTTAATTTTTTTATTATGTATTATTTTATTTTTAATTTTGATATGTAGTTGTGAGTTTGTGATTGTTATAGATTAGGTTGATTATATATGCTGCATGTGTGATGTTTGTTTTTTTGTGTATTTTTTTAGAAATTTTAGGTTAATTTTATTTTTTTTAATTTTGGAATTGAAAAAAAAAACAAATGTTAGATAATTTTTGTGTTAATCTGAATATTATATATATAAATTACTGATATTTAAAATTTACATAATTTAGAATTTTTTTTGGCATATAGAATTGTTTGTAGATTATTTTATTTTTTAGGTTATTTTAGGTTTTTTTTTTTTGTTTATAAAATTGAGGTAAATTTTATTAATTTTTTGAAATTTCAGAAAAAGAAAAA
Organism: Garcia nutans; assembly: GCA_947685225.1. Classification (NCBI taxonomy): domain Eukaryota; kingdom Viridiplantae; phylum Streptophyta; class Magnoliopsida; order Malpighiales; family Euphorbiaceae; genus Garcia; species Garcia nutans. The sequence goes on along the minus strand of CANTUV010000011.1, from coordinate 44,726,755 downwards.
CTAAATTTGTTAATTTTTATAATTAATTCGAATTATATATATATTTAGGGAACTTTAAAACTTTATATGATACATTTAGATATTTTTTATATTTAGATCTTTTGAGGATTTTTGGCGATTGGTTAAAAAATTTTAGTTAAATTTTATTAATTTTTTGAAATTTCAGAAAAAAAAACTAATTTTTATAATTTTTATAATTAATCCGAATTACATACATATATTTTTAGGGAAGTTTAAAATTTTTTATAATACATTTAGATATTTTTTGGTATTATGATTTTTTTAAGAATTTTTGGCGATTGGTTAAAAATTTTAGTTAAATTTTATTAATTTTTTGAACTTAAAAAAAAACTAAATTTATTAATTTTTATAATTAATTCGAATTATATATATATATTTAGGGAACTTTAAAATTTTTCATAATATATTTAGATTTTTTGATATTTAGATTTTTTTTAGGATTTGTGATTGGTTAAAAATTTTAGTTAAATTTTATTAATTTTTTGAACTTTCAGAATTTTAATTATAAAATTAAACAAATTATTAATTTTGTTTATTAACAGAATATATTTTAGGGAATTTATTGAATTATTTTGTTATATTTTTAGAAATTTTTGGTAAATAGATAAATTTTAGGGTGTTAGATTTATTTTTAGGGTATTGTTTTTAAAAATAATTTAGGTAAATTTTAGAGTTATTTATAAATTTCAGAATTTGAAATATAAAAAACTAAATTTTAAATTTTTTTGATTAATTAGAAAATGTTTTAGGAAATTTAAAAATATATATACTTGTAGAAATGTTTTGGTAAATATAAAATTTTTAGATTGTTAGAATTTTTTTAGGTATTTTTTTATTGTTAAAAAATTTTAGGTAATTAAATTTGATAAATATTTATAAATTTAAGAATTTTAATAAAAAATAAACAACTTTTTCAATTTTTTAATTAATCAAAATATCTCAGTGTGGAATTAATTAAATTTTATAGCATTTTTAGAAATTTTTTGATATTTAAAAAATTATTAGGGTGTTATATTTTATTTAGGTATTTTTATGATTATGATTTTAGTAATTTTTATATTCTTAGTTGAAAAATTATAATTTATGTTTTTTTGAAATTTTAGGTTCAGTGTAAAAAAAAAAATGTATTGTTACACCCCTTTCCGATCTACGTGTATAAGCTGAGTAGAGGCGTCACACTATCCTAATGTTGCTACCACTTTTACTTAGTCAAATTTTTATTCCGATTTTTACAGAAATTTTGCCATAGTTTCGCCTAAAAATTCAATCCCAAGTGTCGACAAAACTGATTTTTTTTTCTGATTTTTGAAAACATTTTTACACAAACCAATGCAAACAAAATCATTCTCAGTACACTTCCAATAAATCCCCCTTATAACCTCAACTACAACCTACAAAAAGGATTTACACTTCTAGTACAAAATAAAGTGAAGGTTTATTATGAAATACAGTAGATAAAATATTTGTTCACTATGCAACGGAAAGTAACAATATTTACAAATTCATATACTTCAAAACTCAAGTTTTACAACACATAAAATTTATACATGTTTGGCAGTCAGTCTTCGATCTTAAAGCCCACTATTCACTCTTCAAAATCTAGGCTCGACTCGGCCTAGAGGAACTCTCTGGTTCTTCCCTGTCACCTGCGCGAAGAATCACATTCGCGCTAAGCCAACGGCTTAGTGGTACAAACTACAGTGCTATGATGCTTTAATGCCATGCTAATGTCACACAATCAAGATTCAAGATCAATTCAAGAGAATATTATATTTCACAATCTTACATTATTTAATAATTAATCAAAACATTCATGATTCACATTGAAAACAAAGACAAGCATGGGCCCAAAAAGGATCTAATATGCTATTCAAAGTTCAGAGTTACTGCTTTGGTCCATAATCACAATCATCAAGCCCGTAGGCGATATATATATCTCTATCCATGGATAGGGTAACAGACCCAGTCTCTTGGACTCAACCCGGCTACCCGAGGAGATCCTCAACCCGGCAAGACTGTTACCAAAACAAATGTAACAGACCCAGTCTCTTGGACCTCAACCCGACTTAACTCGAGGAGATCCTCAACCCGGCAAGACTGTTACTATAATTCACATTTCACATTTATCAATTGGAATCGGCTTACGACCCGGTCTTTTCACCTATCCAGTACTTTATAGGCATGCCGCCAAAAACAGAACTCTGAAAATTGAATTAACACATTAGGCACACAATCATTTCATTTATCTCTTTATCAGTCTCTTTTCATTTCATTTCTCATAATTAATTAGGCAACCATGCCCCAATTTTATATTTCATTTGCATTATCATAGCCAACAACCATGGCCTCATATCTCATATGATCTCAAATCACAATAAAGCAACTCTTCATAACATCATATCTTTCACATTTCATTTCATCATCACATCTTGCACATTTCACATTTCGTTATATTTCAAATCACATTAATCAATTCATTATTCAAATGGATATAATCAATGGCATTAACACATATTTTACATGCTCATCACAACATTCACATTATACCAAACATAACATTATTAATATACATCCACAATGCATTAGATTCCTTATCACATTTATAATCAAATATGTCTCAAGTCTCAATATCATATGAATGTATGCACTAATGTAGTTTGTACTTACCTTAAAACCAACTCACACCAATTTATACACTTACTCTTCCAAGAATTCTCAACACTTAGATTAGGGCAATTCAACCTCTTCACAACCTAATCCAAAAAGGAGTATTAGCAAAATGACCATATGAATAGTAAATTCTGGTTTTGGACTCAACTTAATCCTTATTTTGAAAAATTGTATAAAATAATCTACTTGACTAAAAACTCTAAAATTTTTACAGAACTAACATTTACATCTTAAAATCATTCCTTTAAAATTTCAGATCAAACTGAACACAAAATCTTGGTCAAATAGTTCACCCAACCAGACTGCCCCAATCGCCCTGCATCCTGGCAGCAGTTCTGAACTTTGTGAATTCCATAATTCAAATTCAATCAACGTGGTTCCAAATTATTTTTCTCAAATACTAGACTCACTAAGAAACAACATATCCAAAATTCAATTAGATATTATTTTTCTACATTGTATTAAAAATCCCGAAAGATAGCTGTCTCTGTTAAGGTACCTGCTGGAACAGGTCTAATAAAAATAATCTTTCCAAAATCATAACCATTCCAAAATCGAATCAACATATTTTTCAGTCATTCTAGACTCATAGAGGTACAACATATCAAAAATTCACTTCAAGAACATTTTTTTATATTTAATTAAAAATCATACAAGTTACAGCCTTTACTAATTGTAAAACAGAAAAGATTTCACTAAACACAACTCTTACTCTTCCATCACCAATACCAACCTAACTTCTTATCTTTAATTCCATTTCCAACACATACAAACACACCACAAACAATCCTAACCATATTATCAACAACACTTCATCAAACTCAAAAACAACTTCAAAAACAACAAGAGCAATCAGGAGAGAACTTACCAAAATAATGAAATTTCTTGAATTTCTAACTTGTTTTCTTGAAATCTCCTTCAATTTTTTTGAGCTTGAATACAAAACTCTCTCTTGCTCTCTTTTGTCTCATTAAAGTGGCTCTTTCCTTGCTCTTTTCCTCTAATTCTTGAGTTTATGGTGATTTTCTTGAAAAACCATACATAAACTATCTAATTCCCATAAAAATTTGAATTACTTTCAATGGATTCTAAGTTTCAAGTAAAGAAATGAAGGAAGATGAAGAAAGTAAAAGAAATGGTGATGGTGAAGATGGAGTCCACGTTTTATGGAAGGAAGAAGAAAAGAAAATGAAAAAAAAATAAAAAGAGACAAAGTCAAATTTATGGTCTTCAAACATTCTCCACCAAGTCTTTTAATAATAAAATAATCAATTATTTCCACTTCCACTCATTTATTTCTTCTAATTAATTCATTAATTCAATAATAAACAAATATCTTCTTTAGTTGACCATCCATTTTGACTTGTATATATGTTATATATTGTTAGACAAATGATCTCTATTTTGATCCTTGACAACTCAAATGAATGATCCATTTAACATGTGTTTGGAGAATCTTGTTGCAGGCTTAGGTTACTTCAAATAAAGGTGAACAGAACACTTCTAGCGGTCGCACCACACATTAATATGACCGCACCATGCAATTATAGGATGAAACCTTATCACAATAGGTTTCGCGTTCAGAAGTCCAACCTCAGTCGCGACTGCGCCTAAAGAAGAGCGACCGTCCCAATTTATGGACGACCGCTAACCAAGAAACTCAAATCTTTCTAATCACAGTAAGGTTCGCGGTGACAAGAACGGTGAATGACACGGCCTCACTTGCTGCTGTGGCGACCGCCCATTAAGAGTCTCGACCGCTCTACCAATTCAAGAAGAATTTGCTTAAAGAGACAGTAGTGTTCGCGTCCTCAGGTGCGTCCAGAAGTTCGACGCGAGAATCTCAATTCGACCGCGAGATGCTACCTAGGGTGACCGCGACATTCAAATTTTGGCGGACATCTCTTCTGCCCTGTTAGAGAATGCCACGTGACATGACCGTTAAAAACCCACTTCAACATTCAAAAAGGGCGACCGCACCATGGTGATGCGCGACCGTCCAGACAATCGCAGCATGGGCAAGATTCCAGCTGCAGAGCACTCAAATTCGATCGTTGAAGCTTGTTTTAAATTCAGCGACCGTGCCTTGTTCAAAGACGACCGCGTATGACATCAGCGCGACCATCCTTGTATGAAGGACGACCGCGAGAAGCTTCGGATAGTTTAAGTAAAGAAGGTCTAAACTGCCAAGACTTTATTCTTACTATCAATAACGGCTAGTAAGACCACATTGGCTATAAATAGAATGGTTCTACAAGAAAAGAAGAACAAGAAGCAAGAGAAAACAGATTTTGATAGCCAAGCAACAAATTTTCTTTTACTTAAACTTACATTTGAATTGTAATGAATGTTAGGTGTTAGCATTGAAAACACCATTGTATAAGTTTGAGTGTGAGCTTGGAAAAACACTTGGGTTGTGAGAGTAAGCCTTGTAAAACTCTTGTTTGGGTTGTGAGAGTGAGCCTCAAAAACTCCTTTAAAGGTTCTTGAGTGTAAGCCTTAGAAAACACTTGTGAAGTTAGGTGTGAACTTGTGAAAACACCAAAGTTGGAAGTAAGCTTGTAAAAACTTCAAAGATTAGTGGAACCTTAACAAGTTGTTAAGGAAGTGGATGTAGGATTGAAGTAAAATCCGAACCACTATAAATCTTGTGTGTTCTTTCTTTCTTCCATTACTTAACCATCTCTTAATTCCGCACTTCTATTTTTGTTGAGTTTTTTAATTGTCATTATTTCTTGAGGAAACCAATTCACCCCCCCTCTTGGTTGCCATCTTGGGATAACAATTGGTATCAAAGCCTGAGATTTCTTAAAATTAATTGTGAAATCTGATCCACTATGGCAACTTCTTCTTCATCAAGCTCTCATGGAAATCTTAACACTATTCTTAGACCCTACTTTGATGGAACTGATTATTCATACTGGAAACACAAAATGTATTTGTTTCTAGACAGTGAAGGGATTGAACTATGGGATTTCGTGGAAAGTGAGTGGAAACCTCCCACTTATGAAGTTGACGGTACTCAAGTTCCACTTCCCAAAGCACAATGGTCAGCTAGCAATGTCAAAGATCGACTCAAGAACAATAGAGCCACTTCCATCTTGATGAATTCCATTTCAAGAGAAGAAGGTGGAAGTGTTCAAAATTTAACTTGTGCACATTGCATTTGGAAAACACTCGAAAACTACCATGAAGGTACAACTCAAGTAAGATTCACCAAGAAACAAATGCATGTCCATGAGTATGAGCTATTCAAGATGAAACCAAATGAAAATGTCACCGACATGACCAATCACTTGCTTGCTATTGTCAATGAACTAAAGAAGTATGGCAAGGTATATGATCAAGGTGATGTAAACAGTAAAATCTTGGGAGCCCTAAGAGCTAGAAAGAACTTTGAATCAAAAGTATCATCCATAGAAGAAGCTCATGATCTCAGCACATTAAGAACTGACGAGCTAGTTGGTAAACTACTCACATTTGAGCTACACAGTGAAAAAGAAGAAGATCAAGGTGAAAAAGAAAAGAGAAAACCAATTGCACTCAAAGCAATCAAAGAAGCTGAGAGCTCAAGCAATGAAGGTACTAATGATGAAGATGAAATGGCAATGTTCTAAAAAAGAATCAATGAATGGAAAAGGAAGAAAAGATTACAAGCAAACAAAGGTACACCTCCAAAATTCTCCTTCAAAGATAAAGAAAAGAAAAATGAGGTAAAATGCTATGAATGTGGAAAAACTGGTCACATTAAATCGGATTGCTTCAAATTAAAGAACAAAAAGAAATGGGATAAAGAAAAGAAAAAGTCTCTCAAAGCCACATGGGATGACTCTTCTTCAAGTGGAGAAGAAGAAGAAGAAGGAATTGCAAATCTGTGTCTCATGGCTATTGAAGATGACTCCAATGAGGTAAGTACTCAATCCTTTGATCTAGTAGCACATAATGATACAAATGATATAGATGATAGTGATTTGATTGAGCACATGAACTTCAAAATAGAAAAATATTTTTCTAAAATGATGCTTTATAAAGAGAAAAACTCTAAGTTAGAAAAAGATTTTATATGCTTAAAGAACTCTACCTTAGAATTGAAAACCTCAAATGAACACTTGATGAATACGATAGGAGAGTTAAATAAAAACTCACATGACTTAGAAAAGGTGATTAAAGAAAATGAAACATTGAAGCATGAGCTAAAAGAACTAAAAGAATCAATTTCCAATTTTCATAAAGGAAAGGAAGCATTAAATACATTAATTAATAACCAAAGATCACCTTCCTTAAAGTATGGATTAGGATTCAATGGCTCAACCAACATTGCACCAAGTAAACCAACATTTGTAAAAGCATCTACAATTGAAATTTCTGATGATCATATCAAAGATGCTTGCACCAAGTCTAAAAGTACCAAAAGTACTTCTTATGGTTTGCTAGGAGATAAAGCCAAAAATAATTATGCATTGTTGTTCACCAAACTTGCACAAAAGAAATCACATACTTGTAGCTGCATACATAATACCTTAAATACAAAAAGAAAAATGCAGAAGTATAGAATGCCATGGCAATGCACATATTGCATGAAATTCGGACACAAAAATTTCTATTGTTATATAAGAAAGGCTCATCTCAAGTTAGAAGACACTTTTACTACTAACCATCAAGGACCCAACTTCATGTGGGTACCTAAAAGAAGATGATCACTATTGCCTTGCAGGTATGCCTAAAATCTACTATCAACGAAAGCACATGGCTTGTAGATAGTGGATGCTCAAGGCATATGACTGGAAATGCAAAGCTCTTTACAAGTATTACCTACAAACATGGAGGTACTCTTGAACCTCTTGAATCTATTGATGCTCCAAAGATAAATCAGTATGAACTTGAAGAAAAGACTCAAGATCTACCTAAGGATTGGCAATACAAGAAAGATCATCCTAAGGAACTCATCATTGGAGAAACATCTAAGGGAGTAATTACTAGATCTAAAATTAATCATGTAGATGTTAATTTTGCTTTTGTTTCTCAAATTGAGCCAAAGACTGTTGAGGAGGCTTTAAATGATGAAAATTGGATAACTGCAATGCAAGATGAACTTAATCAATTTGAAAGAAATAATGTTTGGCAACTTACTGCTAGACCTACAGATCACTCTATAATAGGATGCAAATGGGTCTATAGGAATAAACTTGATAAAAATGGTCAAATTATTAGAAATAAAGCAAGATTGGTAGCCAAAGGCTATAATCAAGAAGAAGGTATTGACTATGATGAAACCTTTGCCCCCGTAGCCAGATTAGAAGCTATTAGAATATTACTTGCTTTTGCATGTCATATGAACTTTAAGCTTTTTCAAATGGATGTTAAAAGTGCATTTCTAAACGGACTTATAAGTGAAGAAGTTTATGTAGAACAACCTCCTGGTTTTGAAAACTACAAATTTCCTGATCATGTTTTCAAACTTACCAAAGCTTTATATGGATTGAAACAAGCACCTAGAGCTTGGTATGATAAACTTAGTGCATATTTACTTGAAAATGGTTTTGCAAAAGGAAAAGTAGACACAACTCTCTTTGTTAAAAAGGATAAGCATAACATTTTGATTGTACAAATTTATGTGGATGACATAATATTTGGAGCTACTAATGAAGCCTTGTCAAAGAATTTGCTTCTTGTATGACTAGGGAATTTGAAATGAGCATGATGGGTGAACTCAAGTTCTTCCTTGGACTGTAAGTCAAGCAATGTGAAGATGGGATCTTCATCAACCAATCCAAATATACGAAGGAACTTATCAAGAAATTTGGAATGGATGGCTGCAAAACTAGCAAAACTCCTATGAGCACATCCTTGAAATTAGGTAAAGATGAAAATGGTAAAGCAGTAGATGAGAAGAAATATCGAGGTATCATCGGATCACTACTTTACTTAACTGCTTCTAGGCCTGATATATTGTATAGTGTATGTCTTTGTGCTAGATTTCAAACTAGTCCTAAAGAATCACACTTGAATGCCACTAAGAGAATCTTGAAATATTTGAGTGGTACAATGCATTTAGGACTTTGGTATCCTAAAAACACATCATTTCATATCATAGGTTTTTCAGATGCAGATTATGCTGGTAGTATTTTAGATAGAAAGAGCACTACAGGAGCATGTCACTTTCTTGGTAATTGTCTAGTTTCTTGGCATAGTAAGAAACAAGCATCGGTTGCTTTATCCACAACGGAAGCCGAATATGTTGCAGCGTGTTTTTGTTGCACACAAGTATTATGGATGAAACAACAATTACTTGACTATGGTAAAGTGTTTAACAATATCTCCATTAAATGTGACAACACTAGTGCTATCAATTTGTCTAAGAATCCTATCCAACACTCTAGATCCAAACATATAGATATTAGACATCACTTCTTGAGAGAAAATGTACAAAATCAGAATATAATCCTAGAATTTATAGATACACAAAATCAACTTGCTGATATCTTCACAAAACCCTTGAATGAAGATAGACTTAACTTCATTAAACTCAATTTAGGAATGATTGATGGAATCACTTTGAATTAATTAAAACTTTTGCCTTTTAATAAAGTTTCTTTGTGCATATATGTATATTTTTTCCTAAACATTAGAAAAATCCTCCATCTTTCCTTGAATCTTTCATTTCTAAGTTAGTCGCGTTCGCTCCAGTGTCCATAGCGACCGCTATCGTGTCTGCCAGATTCATTCAAACAAATTACTCTGTGCGCGGTCGAGAAAATTTATGCGCGGGCGCAAAAATTTGAACAGTTTTGACCGTTACAGATAGTGTCTTCACTCGCGAGCGTACTGATCATGCTAATGGTCGCTAGACTGAACTTCGCGATCGCACCCTGTTGAATCTGCGACCGCACTCTGTACACTCTGCTCGAAATTTTGTAACCGTTGGCTGTGTGACAGGTCGCAACTCTTAACTTTCAACAGTCATAAATGGCTATTTTCTTAATTTCATCTATTTAAGAGTATGTTACATCAGTTTCTTTGATATTTTGCTTATTAAAACATACAAACTTCCCTCTGAATCTCTAAAATCTTCTCAAAATAATCTGTTTCTCAATCACCCTCTGTTTTCCAGTCTTCTTCTCTTTCTTTCTGTTCTAATGGCTCCCAAAAAGAAAACCACTTCCAAAATAAAAGGACAAGCAAAGAGAGTTCCAGGAATCACAATAAGAGAACCCATAGTTGATCCTCCATGTCCTCCACAGTCTAGAAGGGGTGAGAAAATTCACAAACCTCACCACCAAACTTCTAAGGAAGATATTAGGTATGTCATGCTGAAGAAAAAGAAAGTTGAGGGAACCAAATCTCCTTTTGGTGGGATGTTTTCTGCCCTAAGTATCAAGGATGAAATTGAGAGATTGCTAGATGTCCTTGGATGGAGAAAGTTTGTATTTCCTGAGGAGGTAGGATATTCTAGTTTAAGCAAGGAGTTTCTTATGTCCTTTCAAATAGAAAAGAGTGCTAACTCTGCACTAGGATGGTATGAGGTTAGGTTTAAACTCTTTGATCAATACCAATCCTTAACCCTAGAAGATTTTGGCAGCATTTGGAACTTTCCTACTGATGGTATAACCTCCTACAATGACCAAATCTTCTCAAACCAAACTCTTTCTGAATTCTGGCAAGAAATTTCTGTGGAAACTTCTATTGAAAAGGAATCAAAAGCCAGACACATCAAATCTCTCACCCATTGGATGCTCCATAGGATTATCACCTACACCATCCATCAAAGAGCAGATGGGAATGAAAAGGTAACCAAGAGAGACCTCATCTTTTTATATGCTTTCACCCACAACATTCAAATGAACACAACCAAGTTCTTGATTGACACTCTCTATCATCATGCTGTTACAAGAACTGGAACTTTCTTCCTATCCTCACAAATTACTCAAATAGCTAGACACCTAAACCTGCTAAATGATTTGAACTTAGCTACTTTGAGAAACCCTTTCAATCTTGCCTCTAGTGCCATCACCATTGACTACTTAGAGCATGTTGGATGTGTAAGGAAGATTGAAGGCTCATATGTGTATTACTTTGGCAAGAAAGGAGTTGTGGATAGACAGAAGAAAAGGCCAAGGTACACAATTGAGGAAGAGGGAGACTCTGTGGAAGTTGCTGTGGAATTACCTCCAAAAGCTACTTCATCAAAAGCTGCTCAAGAAACTACCTCATCCTCTACACAACTCATCCTCCATGCTATCAAATCTCTCTCCAGGAAACTCTCTAAGTTCAAGAAAAGTGTCTCCAAAAGATTCCAGCACTTGAACAAGAGAATTGACCTTATATCTCACATGCACCATGACCTCTATGATATGCAAGGCAAACTGGACTTGCCTCAATGCAATCTTGAAGATTGGGATATAAGTGATCATACTCAAAGCCTAACTGAAGAAGAAGAAGAGTCCATTAGCACAAGCTCTACCTCTTTTGCTCCTCAAGATAAAGGAAAAGCACGTTTAGTAGAAGAAGAGATAGATGAGGATGATGAATCTGAATAGCTTAACTGTTTAGTCTAAATAGTTTACATTTTTCATTTTATGTCTTAAATATGTTTGTTGCCTTAATAGTTCTGCCTTTGTACTTTCCTTTAATGCTTAATAAACATAATGCTTTAGTATCCTTTGATTGTTTTGTTTATATAAGCATTTGATTGTTTCATCTGCCATTGTCCTTTCACTTTCATTGTTTTATTTTGCCTATGACAATGGGGGAGAAAATAGTATACATAATGAGGGAGAACATATACACAATGGAATGATTGTTTAACCATAACTCAATGCACCAAGATACTAAAAAAATATCAAATTGCTTAACCATGATTTATGCATATGTTAAGGGGGAGCATTTTAGACTTATTATTTTTTATCATTCCATTTGAATTGTCAAAGTCAAAATGGGGGAGATCGTTAGACAAATGATCTCTATTTTGATCCTTGACAACTCAAATGAATGATCCATTTAACATGTGTTTGGAGAATCTTGTTGCAGGCTTAGGTTACTTCAAATAAAGGTGAACAGAACACTTCTAGCGGTCGCACCACACATGAATACGACCGCACCATGCAATTATAGGATGAAACCTTATCACAGTAGGTTTCGTGGTAAGAAGTCCAACCTCAGTCGCGACCGCGCCTAAAGAAGAGCGACCGTCCCAATTTATGGACGACCGCTAACCAAGGAACTCAAATCTTTCTAATCACAGTAAGGTTCGCGGTGACAAGAACGGTGAATGACACGGCCTCACTTGCTGCTGTGGCGACCGCCCATTAAGAGTCGCGACCGCTCTACCAATTCAAGAAGAATTTGCTTAAAGAGACAGTAGTGTTCGCGTCCTCAGGTGCGTCCAGAAGTTCGATGCGAAAATCTCAATCGACCGCGAGATGCTACCTAGGGCGACCGCGACATTCAAATTTTGGCGGACATCTCTTCTGCCCTGTCAACCGCGAGAAGCTTCGGATAGTTTAAGTAAAGAAGGTCTAAACTGCCAAGACTTTATTCTTACTATCAATAACGGCTAGTAAGACCACATTGGCTATAAATAGAATGGTTCTACAAGAAAAGAAGAACAAGAAGCAAGAGAAAACAGATTTTGATAGCCAAGCAACAAATTTTCTTTTACTTAAACTTACATTTGAATTGTAATGAATGTTAGGTGTTAGCATTGAAAACACCATTGTATAAGTTTGAGTGTGAGCTTGGAAAAACACTTGGGTTGTGAGAGTAAGCCTTGTAAAACTCTTGTTTGGGTTGTGAGAGTGAGCCTCAAAAACTCCTTTAAAGGTTCTTGAGTGTAAGCCTTAGAAAACACTTGTGAAGTTAGGTGTGAACTTGTGAAAACACCAAAGTTGGAAGTGAGCTTGTAAAAAATTCAAAGATTAGTGGAACCTTAACAAGTTGTTAAGGAAGTGGATGTAGGATTGAAGTAAAATCCGAACCACTATAAATCTTGTGTGTTCTTTCTTTCTTCCATTACTCAACCATCTCTTAATTCCGCACTTCTATTTTTGTTGAGTTTTTTAATTGTCATTATTTCTTGAGGAAACCAATTCCCCCCCCCCCCCTCCCCCCCCCCCCCCTCTTGGTTGCCATTTGGGATAACATATATATTTCCATATATACAACATATAAACTCTCTCTTAATTCCTTTTCTTTCCAATTACACATATACATTTAATTCAAATAAAACAACAATTATATCAAAACTTCTAAGGCACACTTTGGGATATTACACGTATTAGAATATATTTTGTGATTTTATAAATTTCTCTTTAATTAATTTTAATATTTAAAATTTTTTGTTATTTTAGTAATTTACAAGCATATAATTTCACCCGCACTTGTGTTACAATTTATATATTTTACATTATATTCTATATAAAAAATTTATATATTAATATATAATTAGTGCATAAAAAATATTATATTTATAGATACATGTACTATTAAAATTATTATATTTATATATTTAGAATAAGATATGCTTAATATATTAAGATAATTTTAAAATTGATTTGAGATTTAATAAAAAAGTATTTAAAAATAATTCATTATTTTAATTAAAACTCAAAAGAATAATTGATAAATAATAATTTGAATACAAAATTTATAATTTATAATAGATTAACTCCCAATTAATAATTTATTTGATAAAAATGTAACTTCTGATTAAAACTTCAAACCTAATTTATTCTTTCTAGATAAAATTTATAATATGAAATATTCATTAATAACTTCAAATCTAATTTTGGTGATAAAAAAAATCATTAGTTTTTATTTATTAGAAAGCCAATTGTTGCTAAATAAATGGCAAGACTATGACCACTATAAAAATTATATGTAGGCTAAAACTTTACAAAAAAGAAAAACAATAATTAATACTTTAAAATAGAGTATCAAATTAAAGAATATTAAAAAAATATTTAAATCATTAGTTTATTTATTTTAATTAAAAAATAAAAACAAATAAAAGTGACAAAACGTAAGAAAAAAAAAAGAAACAATGAAAAAAAGTTATATAAAAAAGAATCGGATAAAACAAGTAATTCAATAATCATGGCACCATCTTTAATACCCATGGATAGTAAGTTAAGAAAGAAAGGCTAAAACCATTAAAAAAGGGAGAAAAGTTAAAACTTGGAAGTGGGGTAGAATGAGAAAAAAAAAATCTCTGACTATTTGGAAATTTTACTATTCATATTTGAAGCTCTTTTAGTATAGATATAATATGAAATAACAGTTTAAAATTCTTTTTTAGTTATTTAATTTATGAATCTTTAGTTAATTAGTATTATTAAGAAATAGAATTTTATAGTTATTTTTTGGTGTTATAGAAAATAGTGTTTAAAAATATTTTTGGTTATTTTAGTGATTAGTTTGTGTAAATTAAATAAAAATTTTTGGTTTAAAGTAAATTAATTATTAATTATATGTATGCTAGAAAATTTAAATTGCGAAATTTTAATGAATAATTGATTATTTTTTTATTATATTATTTGAGTTATTAAATATATCTGTTTATATTTTTATATGTCTTTTGGTCCATTGTTAGGGATTTAAATGAGGTTATATATGTTTAGAATTTGAGAGAAAATTAAGATTCATGTAATTTGAACTCAATAATTTGAATTAGATAATATATATAGATGTAATAAAAGCCATATTGTCTTATGTCAAATTCAAAAAGTCTTATTTGCAAAAATACTAAAAAATAATAATTTATTTTTTGTATTTTATTTTCTAACTATGAAAAGAAAATTAAAATAATATTTTTTAAAAAATTAATAATATCAATTCATAAAGTTTTAAAAGAATAATTGTTTTAAAAATTAGATTAAAAAATTAGACTATGTGAAAAATAAATTAACCAATCAATTTTGTACTAAATAAAAGTCAAATTTGGTTATAAGCCCATATATGCCTATAGAATTAATAATTTCTAAAATGTTGGGTAATTATTTTTAAAAATTAGTCATTAATATAATATATAAATATATTAAATTAATTTTATCATTTATTGGAGTAAATAAGAAATAAATTAGTAAACCAATAGTTAAAATTTTATTATATTTTATATAATAAACCCAACAAGTGAATATAGTTATGAGTATGAAATTTTATAGTATATAATAAATAATAATTTATTATGTCCAAAGAGCATATGTTTAGATATATGAAATTTTATTGTATGTAATAAATTAGCATTAAAAAATCTAATGGTTAAAATAATTAGGAGTATGAAATTTTATAATATATAATAAATAATATTTTGAAATATCCAAAGCACATATATTTAGACTTATGAAATTTCATAATATGTAATAAATAATAATCTAAAATATCCAAAAAGCAAATGTTTAGGAGTATGAAATTTCATAATATGTAAAAAAAATAAAAGTTTAAAAATATCTAAATAGCATATATAAAGGTGAGCTATTTAAATATCAATTGATAATGCTTTTATTTTGAATTCACATTATATAAAATAAACTTTAGTATCTGTTTAGTGAGTTACTCATTTATTTTGCAAAATGAGAACTTATTAAATTATCACATTTGGACAATTTAGAAACTACAGTACATATCTATTTTAATTAACATTAATGTGAGAGATGGTTGTATACAAATTTTATAAAAAACTTATAATATTTTTCTCATTTTGTTCTCTGAGTGTATATCAAATAATATAAATATTCAAAATAATTTTTTTTGAATATTTATATTATTTGACGTCATACACTTAGAGAACCTGGAGGAAATACTGCCGGATTTTCTCCAAAATTTATATAATCTTGCTTTATGTTAATTAAGGTATATATTGTGTTTTTGAATTGGTTAGGGCCCAACCCTTTAAGAGGGAGATTTAATAAATAGTATTTAATTACATTGTCTTTTTGTATGCATAGGAAAAATGAATACAAATCGAGTTTGGATATATAAACGACTCAATTCGAATCACACTCTTAATATCATATTTATCAATGGGGTAAAATATTTTGTTGCTTTTGCATCTAGTCAGATAAATTATATACAAGGTAATAAGATTCGTTATCCTTGGTCATCATCGTAGATTTCGGGAAACGGATGAAGTAAAATACCATTTAGTGAAGTGGGGGTTTGTACCAAATTATTTCATTTGGAATAGATATGGTAAAGAAAATATAGTTGACCAACCAGTTCCACAACAATATAATATATTTGAAGGTATGTTTGAAAACTCTTACTAACAAATGGTATATGATGTTGTTGGGCCTAGTGTGTTTGACTAGGGCATGCCAAATACTGGTGTAGCTAGAACAAATGAGGTCCAAGATGAACCAGTTAATGAGGTTCCGAAATCGGAAGCTCAACTGTTCTACAATTTGTTGAAGTTATTGGATACAGAAGTGTGGCCCTGGTGATAAAAACATTTGAATATGAAGTCTGAGGAGCATATGATCAAAAAGTCTTTTGATCACTGGATCTAATTTATCAAAGAGATGATACCTAAAGATAATGAAATATTTGATAGTTTTGACAAAAAAAAAAATTGTTCAAGTGCTTGGAATGCCAGTAGAAATTATTGACTGCTATAAAAAAGGGTGCATGCTTTACGAAGAAGATAAAATATATAGGTTTTGTGAAGTACTGAGATTTAAACAGAGTCGTGTTGCATGCAGACAAAAGTTTGTGCCTTTTAAAAGAATATATTATTTTTCACTAAAACCTAGACTTCAAAGATTATATGCTTCAAATGCTACAATAGAGCACATGAGATGGCATTATGAGCATGAGTAAGAAGATGGAGTCATGTGTCATTGCTCTAATTATGAGGCATGGAAGCATTTCAACCGACTTTATCCTAATTTTGCAGCCTAATGTCTAAATGTTAGGTTGGGTATGTGTAAAGATAGTTTTCAACCTTTTGGCTCATAAGGACAACAATATTCTTACTGGCTAGTGATACTCACTCCTTATAATTTACCACCATAGATGTGTATGAAAGAGCAATATTTATTCTTGTCTGTACTCGTACCTAGTCTAAATAACTTAAAACATCAAATTGATATATTTCTTCAGCCGATGATAGAAGAGTTGAAACAATTATGGAATGATGGCATCGTAACTTATGATTTTTTGAAAAAATAGAATTTTTATTTGAGAGCGGCGCTTATGCGGACTATAAGTGATTTTTCTATATATGTGATATTATCTGGATGGGGTACTGGGGAAAATTAGCATGTCCTTACTGCATGACTAAATCATTTGCCACCCGATTTGTGTTTGTGTAGGTACCAACTCTCCCTTCTCATTTTGGACCATAGTTATTGGTTTCTTTGGTACCACATGCATAAGGCTAACCCATTCACTATAGGCTATGGGGCAGATTGCCCCCTCATCAAGGAGTTTAAGAACCCCTTCTTAACTACCTCACTCATGTTCAGATTGAGCCATCTCTGAGCTTCCCTCATTGGTTTAGCTCCTTCCTCTAAAACTATTTTATGCATACACATGGAATGATAATACCATTAATATTACTCAATCCCTAACCAATGCCTTTGTTAAGTCTCTTTAGCACTCTCATAAGTTTCTCTTCTTCATCACTATTGAGAGTTGCAGAAATAATCACTAGTTGTGTATTGTTCTCCCCAAGAAAACATATTTCAAATACTTTGGGAGTTCTTTAAGTTCAACCAATTTTAGTTGAATCGCCTCTTCGTCAATCTCAAGTCCCCTCTCATTATTCCCATCTAACATGGACTTGCACTCCTTAATTTTTGAATAAAAAATTTCCAGCCATCTTAAGCTTGTCTTCACTACTTTCCTGCTAGAAAACATCTTCAGCAATAAGATCAATATAATCAATAAAAGAGCAGTTTTATACACAACAGTAGTGGGGATAGGGAAAATTTTAAAAATTGAAAGTACCACAGTTTGTTCTAAAATAGACTGGTTAATTTTCTATTTTTAACATCTATCAGAGGGTTGGTTGTGGCCATAAAAGGTTTTCCTAAAAAAATCATGTGCTTGGCATGCCTAGGGATTTCTTCCTCCATGTCAAAGACTACAAAATCAATAGGAATAATTAAACCTCCAACCAAAACTAAGACATCCTCTCTAATACCCTTAGGAAATCTAAGGGTTTAGTTTGCCAATAGCAAAACCATCTTAGTTGGTTTAAGTTTCCCAAGTTCTAATTGCAAGTAAATCGAATATGGTATCAAGTTTATACTAGCCCTCAAGTCACACATGCTAGTTGTTTCTTTCCCATTCCTTATATAGATATTAATTATAAAACTTCCAGGGTCCTTTAGTTTTGGAGGTAACTTATGCTATAAAATAACATTAGCTATCTCTGAAAATATCTCCTTTTCATTTAGCTCATACATTTTCTTTTTAGTGTTTAATTCTTTGAAAACTTTGGCATAAACTGGCATGCTCTTAATTACCTCAAGTAAGGGAAGGTTAATACTTGTCTTGGAGAGCATACCCTAGATTTCTAAAAATTGATTATCTTGCTTCTCAGCTTTCAATATACTTTGGAAATGGAATTGGTGGCCTGTAAGGATTAAGAGACTTATGCAATTTTGGTAAAGTTGATCTCTCCACATTCTCATCCTATTTTGATTGACTTGATTGCTCTTGTTTGGCTTACATCTCATCGCCATTTTCCTCTTGATCGATACCTGCATTTAAAGAATCACCAATTTGGTTATTTATTACCTTTTCACTCCTCCAAACTATCATTACTTTGGCTTGCTCTGGTTAGCTTGAAAATTTCCTTTTTTGGTGTACTTGGAGTTGTTTTGCCAATTACCCAACTTGCATTTCATCCTTCTTCAATGATGCCTCTAAAGAATCAAACCTTTTATTGTTCAATTCTTGATTTTGTGTGCTAATTTAATTGAAAGCATTCAAATTATCCTCTGGTGTGGGTTTCTTAGGTTGATCTTGGTTTGAAGATTGTCCTTGAAAATGAGGACCTCTTTGATAAGGTTGAAAAGATTGTTGAGATGGAACTTGTTGCTGATTTTTTCAAGAAAAATCTGGGTGGTTCCTCCAACCGGGATTATAAGAATAGGAATATGGGTCATTCCTACCCTTCTTATCCCAAAGAATCCACTCATCTAGTTCTAGGAATTCTATAAATGTTGCTGATAAAGGGAATAATTTCATTACCGTGAGACCTGAGTCCTTGCATAAACACCTAGCAATTCAAAGAGCAAAATTCAAAAAATTAAATTAAATAATCAAACTACAACTAAACTAGTCTTCCCTAGCAATGGCGCCAAAAACTGTTTGTGCTCTACTTAATACTACTAAAAGTGACACTCGCAAGTGTATGAGATAATTATAATAATGGTAGAGCATCCCAAGGTCATCTCACAAGGAAGGTATTTATTGGTAATAGTTTGATTGAAACAATAAATTAAAAGGATGAATATGTGATATGTTGCAATGGTGAAATGTGTTTAAGACTAAAAGTAAAAATGAGTAATTGTTGCGCAAAACTAATTCAAATTCTTAGAATGGTGCTGTAGACCCTTAATTTTTGACCCAATCCGATCTGATATGTTTTATTTAGCCCAAAATGATTTTTGTTGTCTAATTGGTCCAAAATAATTTTAATTAAGTAATTTTTATCTTAGTATCTAATTTTTATTAATAAAAAATGAAAATAAACAAATAAAAATTAAAAAATAAAAATAAAAATAAAATCGGAATCGAAAAAAAAATCGACAGCGAAAAGCAGTCGTGCGGGCCCGTGGGCGTTTTGTCCGCAAGAATTTCCTGCAGGCGGCACGCCCGTAGGCCCAGCATTTCACCCGCAGGCCTGCGGGTGTTTCACCCGCAAGAATTTCCTACGGGCGAGTTATTTCGCCCGCAGGAAATTCCTGCGGGCGAAATAACTTCCCGCAAGAATTTCCTGCGGGCTGGCACGCCCACTGGCCCTAGCCACGGGCCCGGCTGCCACAGTTTTTGCCAGCGCAAAATTTTTCAACCCAAAATTTTGAAACCTAATCTAATTAGGTTTTAATTTCTTTTTTATTAATATTACTTACCTCAATTAATTAGGAATAAATAACCTTAAACCATTATAAATAAAGAGAAAAGGCATAGAAAAAAAGAGTGTAGCCGAGAGAGAGGAAATCCAAAGGGAGCTTGGAAAGTTTGAAACCAAATCAAGGAAGGAAAAGAAGAAATTCAATTTAAATCTTTTCTGGACAGCAGCATCACGAAAAAAGGGATTCCAAAGGCAAAAAAGGTTTGCTTTGGAGCTAGTTCATCCAAGAAGAAGCAATTTTGGAGCAACTTACAAAAGAAGGTATGAAATTCTAAATTCTAATTTTTTTACACAGTAGCTAAAACTAGGATTTTTATGTTTTTCAAAAATTAAAATCTTAGAACTTTAATTTAGGTTTCCAAAGTTAAAACACTAAAACGTGACCTTATTTTCTAAAAGGACTTAAAATTGTTATTTTTTTTCTTCTTAAAAACCTTACTAATTGAACATATTTTTCAACAAAACCAAAATCAAATTCTGTTTCTTTTAAGATTTTAAAGTAGGTTCTATTTCATTCAAAAAGCCTTAAAAAACATCTTTTCTACTTATAAAAACTTCAATCCTTTTGTTTAAATTCATAAAACTTCATAAAATATCAAATTGATTTCTAAAACCCTAAAAATTCTTCATTAACCGAGACCCAAATTTCAAAACCCTAAAATCCAAAATTCAACTTTTAAACCTAAAATAATGAACCCTAATCCTTTTAAAACCTTAATCCCTAATTTTTATGAACCCTAATCCTTTTAAAATATTAAAAAACATAAAAATATAAAAACTCAAAAATTACACAGTAGCTTAAAATTCAATAACCAAAAATCACAAATTAAAGTATTTTAAGGTATTTAAAACCCTAGTTTCATGATTTCATCATTCAAACCTTAATTTGGTTAATCAAAGAGTCTTACTAATCTTTTAAAACATAAAACCCTAATTTATTTTAATTCCATAAGAAGTCACAGTAGCCATAATTGGACTTTTATTTGCTTTATTCAATTCCATACTTGATATGCTTTGATCTATTTCTTATGCTTTAATTTATTTAATTTCAATACTTAATTTATTTAATTTGTCTTGGATGGATGTTTGTTTTATATTTTGATTAATAGCTTTGATGAATGATTTATTTATGATGAATGATTATTTACTTTTATCAATTAATTTAGATTTCCAAAAGTTGTAAGAGGTATGTTTCCACTTGGTGGGTACCTCATTAGTTAAACATCATGTAATTTAATTTGCTTTTCTATTTTAGAACCTATGTAAAGGGCATGTTTCTACCTTTTGGTGGGTGTCCTATTTAGGCATGTGATGTAAGGACATGTTTCCATCCTTGGATGGGTGTCCATTTATTTGCTTTGTTTGGACATTGCTTTGATTTTAATATATTGATGCTTTCTTTTAATTATTGTGTGTAATATGAATAATGTTATTATACTTAAGAATTTTATAATATTAAGACCTGTAAAGGAGGCCGGTTCCAATGAACCGGGTGTTGTGGGGGTGCTGGGCCATTTCTCACCTTCCCCACACGTACCCAACTTTCCGAACCCATTAAGGGGTTGGGGATTCCTTAGGAATCGAGTCATTCACCCCTTTCTTTTTCCCGGCCCGTTCGGGTGGCGACTCCATTTTCTCCGGACTTAGGTTCGTGTTCTCTAAGGCCCCGAGCCTAAATAGTGCCGAAGTCGCAAGAACCATTTCACCAGGAGTAGGGGCGAAAATCCCCGCTCACAGGTGCCTAAGATTTTATAGATCGATTTAACCAAAGTTTAATTCTCAATTATCCATTAATATGGCCTTGTTACTTAATTTTTTTCTTTAATATCAATTAGCAATTAGCAATTCATTAGTTCTCACATTTATGAATTAACAAAAATCAATTATCTTAACTTGCAAATTAAGTACACCATAGAACTTATATTTTTATTTCATTCTTAGGGTAGTTGGATGCATAGTTCCAATATCAAATTCCTCCTCTCAGTCCTTCATTTAATATTAAGATATCAATAGGTGGCCAATCTATCAACCTAACATGCAATCCAATACATTCAACTAATAACAAGGTATATTAATGGAAATATTGAATTAAGTCATCTAATCAAATCTACTACAAACCTTATGCATGAGAAATTTAGCTCATCATCAATCCAAAATAAACATTCATCTCAATAGAATTCAAATCACAAATATTCGTTGAGTATTAATGTATACAAACAACAAAATCTAGAAAATAAATTAATTTGGGAGAATAGAAAACCCCTTGAAGATGCCTAGAGTTGGAACTCCTTGTTCTTCCTCCTAGCTCAACTTGAATTGATGAAGAACTCCTAAGCTCCCTTCAAATTTTTCAATCAATGGTTCTATCTTTATAAAAATGAAGTGAAAACTCTCTCAAGCTTCAAATTAATTTTCTGCACTTCTTGCAAACCTATCCCTCTCAAGATCTTCTTCACAAAACTACCCAAAAGCCTTCTAAGAACTCCCTTATGTGTCTCTCCAAAAAACCTCTTAGCTTCCTCAAAAACATCTCTATATATCTCTCCTCATCCCTATTTATTATTGACTCCTCCCAAACTCCATAGCTTCCATTCAATTATTTTCAATTGAAAACCTACTTTCCACCTTGCACACCATTTTCCACTTTCATTTATTCCCTCTTTTCCATTTTTTAACTTTTCTATCCATAAAAAATAGCCCACCTTTTTATTTTTTAAGAAAATATTCCTGTCGTCTCCTCAGTCTTGCCCCATAAATCATAAGGGAATCTTTCTTAGACATGGCCAAGTCACTCTGGTCTTGGCTATGTCTCTAAATCTTTCCTTGGACATGGCTAAGTCATGTGCCTATGTCAAATACTGCATGTTCTTGATTTTTCTTTTCCGAGGTGGAACACAGACAAACTAGAGCTGTCTTGGCTATTTGGTTAGAACACGACCAATGACACGGCCAAGCTTGCTCCCCGTGTTCACGTCTGCCTAAATTTCCCTTTTGCTTCTTCTAAGAGACATGGACGTGTGATTATGTTAAAGATTGCCTGAATTCTCCTCTTGTTCTCTAGAATGGGACACGGCCAAATCTATCCTTGTCTTGGTTGTGCCTCTTATCTTCACATTTAACACTGCCAAGACTTGTGAGTTTATCACCTTCTGTAACACTCCTATACTCTATATAAGTACTATACTTACACCTTGTATACATACAGTACGTATATAAAATATAAAGATGTCACTTTTCATTATAGTTTAAAACCCTTACCTTAGTTCCAAACAATAATACATTTTATTTAATGAACATTTACAAAATCATTATACTTTTGATGATATTACATATATATAAATAACCTTGTCTTTTCCAAAATTCATTTATGTATATATACAATTTTATAAAAATACAACATAATCAAATTATACATGTATGCACCACCTTCTAGTTGGTCTCGAAATACTCTTACCCTTCTCGTGGCATAACGTTTTGACTCCAAGATCAAGCATCTACTCACCTGCGCAATTTACACAACCGCGCTAAGTTCGAAAGCTTAGTAGTATAAATAATTATTATAAACATACATTACAGAAAATGATACTCATATATTAACTTCATGTATCATCATTTTCTTATCATGTTTTCCATTTTCAATGTACTTTTCATATATTTCCACTAATCTCATAATTTATATACATATACACATATATCATTACAACAAACCACAATTCAATGGCTTATCAGAACATTCATGAAATAATACTCACAATTTCCACATCCATATACATATTACACATCATATTGTATTTTCATAATCTCATTTTCAATATCAAGACTTATCTCTGCTTAAGCCTTTCAACAATTTATTTCTCATCATTCAGCATAGTTTCTCAAGCCATATTCCTTTTCAGTAATTTACTTATGTATTCTAATCATATCATTCCATAATAATCATCATATATCTCATAACATTATATCTTATTCCATAATTCACATTAAAGCAAAGACAAGCATGGGCCCAAAAGAAACTAATATGCCATTCAACTTCTAGAGTTAATGTTTTGGTTCAATAATCACATTTATCAAGCCCGTAGGTGAATCATTATCACAATGAGAAACATCTCATCCCAATTAGGCTTCAAAGACTAGGCCCAACCAAGCTTCAAGGGGAGCTCAACATCAACCCAACTTGGCTTCAAGGACCAAGCCCAACCCAGCTTCAAGGGATTGTTACTTTTAGGCATGCCACCAATAACAAAACTCTGAAAATTGAATAACATATTAGGCACACAATTCTTTTATTATTTCATTCTCATTTTCTCATAATCATCTAGGCAACCATGCCCCAATTATTTCATTTGCATCACTATAGCCAATAACAATGGCTTCACATCTCATCATTAGGGTATACATAACCAATTGCATTGTACATACCTTTTGAATGATCATTATATCTTTCACATTATGCAAGTCATAGCATTAATCAAATATATCAACAATGTAATAGATTACTTAACATATTTCCAACTAAATGTGTTAAGTCCCAAAGTCATGTAAATGTATGCAACCATGTAAGGTTTGTACTTACCTCTAAGAGCAACTCACACCAGTTCCAAACTCCTCTTCCAAGAATCCTTTAACATTTGGATTAGGGCAACTCAAATCTCTTCAAAACCTAATTCAAAGGTGATTATACACACTCACTTAGTGATACACATAAGAAAATAAGAATAAGAACTAACTAGGGCAAAATCTACACATGACACGCTCACCAACACGGGCGTGTCCCTGATCGTGCCCTAAACCAACAACACAGAAGCTTTGACATGCTCAGTAACATGGGCATGTCACTGGACGTGTCATTCATTCTGCCTCACAAAAACATTGACACGCCCAATCAACACGGGCGTGTTCATGGCCGTGTCAATTACTTTATCTCTCAGTAGCTATGACACGTCCAATGACATGGCCATGTTAATGGTCGTGTCATAAACGTTAAACTCAGCACCGTTGACACGCCCAATGACATGGCCGTATCACTGGCCGTGTCAGGCAAAAGTTATGCATTTCGATCTCTCATCCATGTAAACACAATCACTCCAAAATCCATACTACAACACCCTTAATCAACATCTTAGTTTATATTCATAAATCACCTATAAATTCAACACTTATATAACTTCAACATATCATAATAATAATCATTATATACATCATCCAAGTATCAATTACTCAAATTTTCCCAACTCATATATAATAAACCCTTGCTAAACAATTTCAACAACTCATCATCATCCTCACAAATAACCATATTTTCATCATCTAAACACCAATTCAACATATATATATATATACATCAATCTTTCATCATCATTATATTATTCAATTAATCATCACTTTCACTTACTAACCATATCAAATATAAACTCAATCTATAGAAATCAACACAAGGAAAAGAGCACTTACTTGAATTCTTTGCCAAATCTTTAATATCCACCTTCAATTCTCTTAAAGCCCTTATGAATTTGATGTGTATGTGAACAAAATCATACTCTTCTCTCCCTCTCTCTCTCTTTCTCTCCCAATTTCAAGAAGAAGAAGAAAAAGAAGGAGAAAGAAAGAAAGAAAGAGAAAGCTCTCTTGTCAACCTCTCATCCTTATCTTATATGTATATATAATAATAATATAATTAAATACCCTAAAAATTCTCCACCACAAATATTGATCCATCCTTTGACTTTCTTTTCTTCTTTTTCTCTTGTCATTATTATCATTATTATTATTAATTAATTAATTACAATTTACTTTTCCTACACCAATATATACATCATGTATATGTGGTGTTTATGTTGATATATGTATATGTCTTATATATTGTATTTATATTTCCCATATCTTTTAAATACAATATATACATATCATCCTTCAAACACATCTATCTCTTATTATATCTTCTTTACATATTTCACCAACATACTCTCTCACAACTACTATTCCAAGTGCATCAAAAATCGGGGTATTACACCTTCTGCTTCTTTTCTTTCTCTTACTTTCTTAAGTCGAACACGGTTAGGCTATGAAGCAGTCTTGACCGTATGGCGTGACCCGGTTAGTGATATTGCCAATATTATTACCCATGTTCAGTTTTGCCAGTTTGCAATTCTTTCGCATGAGAGACACGGCCAGGATGGTGCATGTGTCTAGTTCTGCCTTGAAATCTTGCTTATTCATTTGAGAGACATGGCCAAGATTGGAATGTCTTGGTCGTATGATGCATTTCCTTAAGAGTATACTTCCCAAAAGACCTAAAATGCCTCTTTTCTAATGAATTTCCTTGCTTTAACTTAAAATATAGAAGCCTTGCAAAAATATTAAACAAATAGTTAGAAAATAACTAAAAAGTATACAAAATTAACCTCAAAAACATATATAAAAATGATTATAATAATTACCCCACACTTAATTCTTTGCTTGTCCTTAAGAAAAGTTAAATTAAACCAAACAAAATAAGAGAATTTTTTAACAAGTTCATAAATTATAAGATAGCATCAAGAATTTCTTTTCATTATGTCCATAGTAATTATCAAATCTCATAAAATTAGTATTCATGCAATCCGATGGCTCTCCATGCATACCCAAGGTTGTCACTCCCTCATAATAATCTCTTGAGTGGTTGATCAAGGTAGTATGCACTCTTGCATTCAATGAAAGAATATCTCTATAAGCTTACTTATCAATCAATTCTCCACCACTTAATTACAATCAAGCATCAATATAAGGTCTTTCATTTGTTTGTAATGGGGCTAAGATAAAGGTATGACATTTGGGGAATGTGAGCTTATTCATTAGGTTCAAGAGCACTTCATGAATGAAGCAACTAAACATAAATGTAACCTAACAATCTCTAAAACAACCTTAACTCACTTAGTTCCTGCTACTCAAATACCCTCCATTAGAAGTATATGATCCTCGTATTCTTTTGCACGGATCATAACCCAACTTATGCCAACCTTAGCTATTATATATATATATATATATTCAATAGAATTTTAAATGATTCCTATTTTTGGATTTAATTTAGCAATAATATAAGGAAGAAGAAAATCTAAAGAAATACAGTGATTACAAAATGTTTATTCACAACTTTCAACCCACTAAATTTAACCCCACACGTTAATTGAGACAATAATTTCAATTACTAAATTCTTTAAATGAAACTGCTTATGGCTAAAGTCGCTATGTAAAAGCAAGAATTTGGAAAATGAAGTAGACTCAAAGTTGGCTTGCTAAAGATATATAATGGTTGGCTTTTTAAGCTAAATGGGTGCACCTAGGTGCTTTAATCATTTCTATGCGTGATTGAAATTTTTCATGTGATTTCTAAATGCTTATCTAAGCAAGTTCTAGCAATATATCAATAAAGGATACACACTCAAAGAATAACAAGTTAAAAGGCTCAATTTCTCACAAGCTAAAGGTAATATAAAGAAAGTCCATTAAAATTGACAATAAATATTAATTCTATTTAATTCTCAAATTCATGCTTCAACAATTTAATGGTCATCTATCATCAATCTTATAACTATTGAACTATTCAAAATTCAATTTTTCAATGAAAACATTACAAAAACTTCTTTAAACAAGGATAAGTTAAAAAGTAAAAACTGACACGCCACGCTTAATGATTCACATTGTCCCCAATGTGAATATCCATAAATTAAAATAAAATGAGTTTACGTAAAACATGTCCTCCATAGATCCACAGTGTGAGATAAAAAGCTACTTTCATCCTTATAAAAAATACAAAGGTAATTATTCCATAAATAATTAAAAATAAACACAGTGTTAACAAGATAAAAATTTAAAGTATGAATAACTAAAAACTAAAACTAAAACATCCAATTATTAAAAGTAAATATAATCCGAGTACTAAAAAGAAACATAAAGAAACATCCAAAAACAAAAAGTAAATAAGGCTTCCATAAAACTCGTTGAAGATACTATGGTGGAGGTTACAAATATGATGTTGCATAAGGGTGAATGTTGAGGATCCTAGCCAAATTATTGTTGATGAGTTCCAACTAGCTAAGCCTTGAACATGATTCCTATCGACTTTGTCCTCCAGTGCTTCTATCTTGTTAATCACCTCGGCGTTCTCTGGAACTGGGGCATCTGCATCCAATTCTAAAGAATTCGAGTCAGACTTACCTTCAACTCGGGGTTATTTCTACCTTCCCTTTGGTGCACTAGGCTCACTAGAAGCCATCTCAATTCTCTCACCACTTTTTGTCATCACTCGTATTTTCTCCAAGGTCGCTACATCAAGCATATCACTACCTAAAATTCGTTGCATTCGTTGCATTCTACAAGTTTCAGGATTAAAATTTTCATCTAGAATAAGTGCCAAAGTTTACACTATCCCGCCAATACAAATTGTTCCTTTTCTCCTATTAGCAACATTATCTAAGATATATGCTAACAAAATTCGGTGCTCATGGGGGTAGCATGGTTAGCACACCACAATAAGAAATATTCATTGACTTCAACAACCTTGGGACTCTCCTTCCTTGCAAAGAAACTATATGCCATAAACCGATGCAAATACCTCACTATGAGATTTTTTCAATTGCGTTAATTTGGACGATTTGGCCACATACATTGCCTCATAACCTAACTCATCCCATGCATATTGTTGATTAAAATCTTCGGGTATAGTCTTATGCCCCTTAAGAGAGAACCCAAAAATTTCATTCAATTATTCAATGGAGATAATGTGTTATTTCCCATTCAATTTTAAAGCTAGCCTAGTGCAAAGCTTAAATTCATCTTTTTCTACCTTAAGAGAGGAAACAAGCTCAAGAGTTAACTCTTAGAATTATAAGGGTCTAAAAGTGATGATTTTCTCCTAAACTAAGTTTTTCACGTAAGTATCAAAATCCTCCCTAATTTGCAAAGCATTTAAAGCATCATCATTCACATACCTTGAGGGAAAGAAACCCCTTGCTTGAATGGCCAATCTCCTTGAAGAAGATGATGGTTGCCTCCTCCTATGATGGGACACTTGCTTTGTCCTTGGCATGTTGTGAAATTGATGAAATTGGAGTTTTTGAGGGTGATTAAATGGTGTTTGATGAAGAAATTAGAAGAAAATAAATGGAATAGGAAGAGTTTGGGCATGTCAATGGCATCTTGGCCATGTGAGATGGGGGAAGGGAGAGAGGGAAAGTTATGTTTTAGGGTTTGAATGGGAAGATCGGGGGAGAAGAATAGTTTTAAATCAATTGAGATGGGTGACACGACCAAGAGTCTTGGCTGTGTCACTCTGAAAATAGCAAACTGACTCTTCCAATTATAGGGACATGACTTGCCTTGGATCATCTTGGCCTTGTCGAGCAGGTCCTTAGAGACACGACCAAGATGATAGCTATGTTTGAGAGATTTTTAGAAAAATGGGAGGGACACGACCAAGTTTGTTGGTCGTGTTTCGTGTTTGTCCAAAATTTTAAGGTTAGCAATTTACTTGGTTGTGTCTGGGAGTGTTTGAAGGGCAAAAATAATTGAGTTTGGACACGGTCATGGACAAGACCAAGACATTTGGCCGTGTCCAGGTCTGTGTAAAGAGTCTAATTTTTTAACAGATTGATTAAAATTTAAACAGAATGAGACATGGCTTTGGACATGGCCAAGATGCATGACCGTGTTCGCTACTGCAAACTTACAAAATTTTTCTCTTTGGATGTCTATATCTATCTTGGTCATGTTGTGTGATTGTGTCTAGCACTGCCCTAATTTTGCTTGAGATTATTCTTCATTTTATTTTCTTGAAACTCATCCACAACAAAAATGACATATCATAGCACCTGTTATACACAAATTATTCAAACATTAACAAAAAAAAATACCCTTAGAATTTAAAATCCCTAAATTACTCAGAACAAAAAGAAATGCAAATTAATGGGTTACCTCCCATCAAGCACTTCTTTAATGTCATACTAGCTGGACGTGGTTGCTCATGTATCCACAAACACAACACTCTCAATGGTTGTTGCACCCTTCAAATCCTCCAAGTAGGGTTTCACACTTTGGCCATTTACCTTGAAAGTTTCATTATTGTTCAAATTCAACAACTTAACAACTCTATATGGGAAGGTTTAAACAATTTGGAATGGACCACTCCAACGAGACTTCAACTTTTCAGGGAATAACCTCATCCTTGAATTGAATAAAAGGACTTTCATTCCCGGTTTGAAGGTTCTTCTGAGGATCATTTTGTCATGCAATGCCTTAGCCCTTTCCTTATAAATTCTATAACTCTCATAAGCCTCATTTATAAGCCCATCTAGCTCAGAAATTTGCAACATTCTCTGCCCTTTTACTTCCTCCAAGTCCATTTTTATGGACTTAATTGCCCAATAATCTTTGTGCTCCAATTTTATCCGTAATTGGCATGCCTTTCCGAAGATCAAGCAATGACTCATTCCCAATGGTGTTTTGAAAGCTATTCGGTAAGCCCAAAGTTCTTTTGGAAGATGCATCGCCCAATCCTTTCTTGTTGTACTAACTATCTTCTCTAGAACTCCATTGATCTGCTTATTGAAAATTTTAGCTTGGCCAAATGTTTGGGGATGGTAGGGAGTTGCCACTTTGTGTCGTATACCCATCTTGGTCGTAAGCTTTTCAAACCACTTGTTACAAAAGTGGTTTCCTCCATCATTGATTGTGGCTTTGGTGTTCCAAACCTACTTAAAATGTACTCGTTCAAAAATTTCAAAATAATATTAACATTATTTGCCTTAATGGGGATAGCTTCTACCCACTTGGACATATAATCAATAGCAAGAAGGATATACTTGAATCTAAAAGATTTTGAAAATGACCCCATAAAATCAATCCCCCAAACATCAAAAAATTCAACTACAACAAAAGTAGAGAGAGGCATTTCATTCCTTTTACTAATGTTCCCTTCTCTTTGGCATATATCATCTCTTATACAAAAATTATAAGCATCTTTAAATAGGGTAGGCCAATACAAACCACTTTAAAGAATTTTCTTGGCGATTTTCTTACCTCCAAAGTGTCCTCTACAATACATGCTATGGAAAAATTGCATAATCTGTAATTGCTCCTCCTCTGGCACACATCGTCTGATGATCTCATCCCTGTAGATTCTGAACAAATATGGCTCATCCCAAAAATAATACTTATAGGAATGTAGAAACCTCTTATTTGCCTAAAAATTCAAGTCTTTTCTCACAACACCGCTAGAAATATAATTAGTAATATCTGCACACCATGGCGCTTATGTTACGACAAACAAGTGTTTATCGAAAAATTTTTCAAAAGTAATTTGTTATAATCATTTTTATACATGTTTTTTAGGTTAATTTTATTTACTTTTTATTTATTTTTTAAATGATTATTTAAGATTGTTGCTAGGTTTTATATTTCAATTTGAAGTAAGGAAATCATGAGAAAATTTACACAGAAGAGGACACAAGCAAAGGTCTTGGCCGTGTCCAGTGTAAGACCAAGAAGACACAACCAAGACAATTTCATCTTGGCTATGTCCCATTCCAGAGAACAAAATGATAATTTAGGCAGTGTTGAACACGTTCACATGGTCTTAGCTGTGTCTCATAGAAGAGGAAAAAGGCGAGAACATGCAGTGCTAGACACGGGGAAGAAGCTTGACTGTGTCATAGCCCGTGTTACACCAACGCAACCAACACAAAAGAAGCTTGGCTATGTTCCACTTCAAGAAAGAAAAGGCAAGAATAGGTAGTGCTAGACACATTTAGATGTCTTGGATGTGTCACTGACCATGTCACATACACACAACCAAGACAAACCAAAAAAAAAAACCGTGTCTAATAAAGATTCCCTTATTTTTCTTTTATGATTTGTGGGACAAAATTAAGGAGACAATAGGATTGTTTTCTTAAAAAATAAAATGGTGTGTTGTTTTTTATGGAAAGAAAAAATTTAAAAATGAAAAAGAAGGAACAAAAATGGAAGTGGAAAATGGTATGCAAGGTGGAAAGTAGGTTTTTAATGGAAACTAATTGGATGGGAGCTCTTAAGTGTTGGAGGATGCAATTATTAATGAAGGTAGTTAGAGAAACATGGGACATATACACCAACATGTACACCATCATATAGAACATAGAGGGAAAAAGGAGAAGAAGGGAGAGATCCATTCTATGGACGATTTTCATTCACTCTTGGGGAAGCAAGGAGTTATTAACAAGGCTATCTTAGGAGGAGGCTTTGAAGTTCTTCATCACATTCAAGTTGAGCTAGAAGAAAGAATAAGTTCCAACTCTAGACATCTTCAAGGGGTTTT
This sequence comes from Garcia nutans, assembly GCA_947685225.1. Classification (NCBI taxonomy): domain Eukaryota; kingdom Viridiplantae; phylum Streptophyta; class Magnoliopsida; order Malpighiales; family Euphorbiaceae; genus Garcia; species Garcia nutans. Next base: position 44,694,656 of record CANTUV010000011.1, on the reverse strand, counting down.
TCTATTCTCTAAATTAATTTATTTTTCAGTTTTTATTGTTTGTATACATTAATACTTCAATGAATATTTGTGATTTGAATTCTATGAAGATGAATGTTTAATAGATTTGATTAAATGATTTAATTCAATATTTTTATTAATATACATTATTATGAGTTGATTGCATTAAGCCGTATGTTCGGTTGATAGATTAGCTACCTATTAATCTCTAGATATTTAGTGAAGAACCGAAAGGAGAAACTTGATATTGGAACTATGCATTCAACTACCCTAAGAATGAATTAGAAATATAAGTTCTAGGATTTATTTAATTTACAAGGTAAGAATAATTGGTAAGAATAATTGATTTTTATTGATTCATGAATGTGAGAACTAATGAATTGATAATTTTCAATTAATATTAAGAAAGAAATTAAGTTATAAGGTTATATTAATGGACAATTGAGAATTAAACCTTGATTAAATAGATCTATAGATCCTAGGTACCATTCCAAGAATTTAAATTAATATTTTGCAAATGCTACTCATTTTTACTTTTAATCTTAGACGCATGTCACCATTTCAACACTACATACTCAATCTTTAATTTATTGTTTCATCAAATTATTATAAACAAACACCTTCCTTGTGAGATGACCTTGTGATGTTCCACCATTATTATAACTACCTCGTATACTTGCTAGTGTCGCTTTTAGTAGTATTAAGTAGAGCACAGCACATTGTCAAGAGTAATTTGTGCATCATCATCATTAAAGGGTAGCCTAGAAAGATGGTTAGCCACTACATTGTCACTACCCTTCCTATCCTTGATTTCTACTTCAAACTCTTGCAGCATAAGAACCCACCTAATAAGCCTAGGTTTAGCTTGTGGTTTGGTTAGCAAATATTTCATGGCCGTATGGTCTAAAAATACAATGAATGTAGACCCTATCAAATAAGATCTAAACTTATCTAGTGCAAACACCATAGTCAACATTTTTCTCTCACTAGTTGTGTAATTTACTTATGCATCGTTTAAAGATAAACTTGCAAAAAAAATTACACATAACAATTTGTTTATCCTTTGGCCCAATACAACTCTAATAGCATGATTTGAGGCATCACACATAATCTCAAAAGGTAAATCCCATTTGGGAGCAATAATTATAGGGGTAGAAGTTAATTTTTCTTTTAAAACGTTAAATGCCTCCAAGCATTTATCATAAAAAAATAAATAGAACATCTTTTCCAAGCAAATTGCATAAAGGACTTGAAAATTTTAAAATATCCTTTATGAACCTTTTATAAAATCTTGCATGTCCTAAGAAACTTCTAATCCCTTTAACAGATGTGGGAGGTAGTAAATTAGCAATCAAATCAACTTTAACCTTATCCGCCTCAATTCCTTTTTGAGATACAATGTGCCCTAAAACTATACCACTGTCCACCATAAAATGACTCTTCTCCCAACTCAAAGTTAAATTACATGCAATTCATCTTTCAAGCACAAGAGTCAATTTATTCAAGCAATCATCAAATGAAGTGCCAAAAATAGAAAAATCATCCATAAGCACTTCTATAAACTTATCCAACATATCAAGAAAGACAGATAACATACATCTTTGAAACATACTCGGTGCATTACAAAGCCCAAATGGCACCCTTCAAAAGGCAAATGTTCCAAAAGGACAAGTGAAGGTTGTCGTAGGTTGATCCTCCGGTATTATAACATGAAAGATCACTAAGAAAATAGTAAAAAACATGTCAAAATAATCTATCGAGCATCTGACCAATAAATGGTAAAGAAAAATGATCTTTCTTGGTGACACTATTTAATTTCCTATAGCCTATGCACATTTTAGACCATGATTAAGCCTGGTTTCTTTGGTGCCACATGCATAGGGCAAACCCATTCACTATCAGTTATAGGGTAGTTACCCCCTTATCAAGGAGTTTAAAAACCTCCTTCTTGACTACCTCCGTCATGTTCAGATTGAGCCTTCTTTGAGCTTCCCTCACTGATTTAGATCCTTCCTCTAAAATTATTTTATGCATACACATGGAAGGACTAATACCTTTGATATCACTCAATCCCCAACCAACGGCTTTCTTAAGTCTCTTTAGTACTCTCACAAGTTTCTCTTCTTCATCACTTTTGAGAATTGTAGAAATGATTATTGGTTGTGTATTCTTCTCATCAAGAAAAACATATTTCAAATGCTTTAGAAGTTATTTAAGTTCAACCAATTTTGGTTAAATCTCCTTTTTGTCAATTTTAAGTCCCCCCTCATTACTCCCATCTAACATGGACTTGCACTCCTTAATTTTTACATCAAAAATTTCCAACCCTTCGCCCAAGGTCAAGGCCATCTCAAGCTTGTCTTCACTACTTTCCTGCAAGAAAACATCTTCAATAAAAAGATCAGTGTAGACCCTTAATTTTTGACCCAATCCGGTCTAATATGTTTTATTTAGTCCAAAATGATTTTTGTTGTCTAATTGGTCCAAAATAATTTTTATTAAATAATTTTTACTTTAGTATCTAATTTTTATTAATAAAAAATAAAAATAAAAAAATAAAAATAAAAATCGGAGTCGAAAAAATCGGCGACGAAAAAATATCGCGCGGGCCCGTGGGCATTTTGCTTGCAGGAATTTTCTACGGGCGAAATGCTCCCTTGCAGGCCCACTGGGTTCCCCGCTGCCGCAGATTCTTGCGGCAGAATTTTTTTGCCGCGCATTTTTTCCAGCGGCAATTTTTTTTCAGCAGCGTAATTTTTTTCGACGCAAAATTTTTGAAACCTAATTTAATTAGGTTTTGGTTTCCTTTTCTTATTTATATTACTTGCTGTGAATAATAAGGAATATACATAGAAAGACCTCTATAAATAAGGACTAAAGGCAACCAAATTGGGGGAGAAAAAATTTCACAGTAGCTTTGAGAATTGGAATCCGAAAGTGAAGTGGTAAAGCAATAATTCAATTCAATTGATTTTTAAAGGAGCAACATCACGATTTAAGCAATTCAAAGGCAAAAAAGGCTTTTCTTTGGAGCTAGTTCATCCAAGAAGAATTATTTTTGGAGGAATCATCAAAAGAAGGTATGTGTTAATTGATTTTCTTTAATTTTTTTTTTTACACAGTAGCTAAAATTAGGAAATTGTGTTATTCAAAATTAAAAACCTTTGAAATTTAATTTAGTTTTTCTAAAGTCAAAAACACTAATTCGTTGCTTTATTTCCCAAAGAATTTAAAGTTATTAGTTTTATTTCTTTAAAACCTCAAAACCAAAATTTATTTTCTAAATTTATAAAATCTTAAAACATGTCCTGTTTCTCACAAAAAAAAACCCTAAAAACACTTTTTCCAATTATATAAATCTTTTCTATTTATAAAAAAAAACTCTAATTTTTTTGGTTTATTTTCATAAAATCACATAAAAGTATCAAATTGATTTTTAATCCTAAAAGTTCCATGCATCACCCGTAACCATAAATTCTAAAAACACTAAAACCCTAATTCAACTTCTAAACCTAAAATATTAAATTCTAATTCCTTTAAAACCTTAAACCTTAATTTTATCCAAGCCCTAATCTTTTAAAACATTAAAAACCATAAAAATATAAATATTTTAAAATTACACAGTAGCTTAAAATCACCATTTAAAACCATGAATCAAAAGTATTTCAAAGTGTATAAAACCCTAGTTTCATGATTTCACCATTCAAATATTAATTTAGTTAATCAAAGAGTCTTACCAACCTTTTAAAACATAAAACTCTACTCTATTTTAATTCCATAAAATTCACAGTAGCTATAATTGGACTTTTATTTGCTTTATTTAATTCTATACTTGATTATGCTTTGATTTATCTCTTATGCTTTAATTTATTTAATTTCAATACTTGATTTATTTAATTTATCATGGATGGATGTTTATTTTATAGCTTTGATGAATGATTTATTTATGATGAATGATTATTTACTTTTATCAATTAATTTAGATTTCCAAAAGTTGTAAGAGGTATGTTTCCACTTGGTGGGTACCTCATTAGTTAAACATCATGTAATTTAATTTGCTTTTCAATTTTAGAACATATGTAAAGGGCATGTTTCTACCTTTTGGTGGGTGTCCTATCTAGGCATGTGACGTAAGGACATGTTTCCATCCTTGGATGGGTGTCCATTTATTTGCTTTGTTTGGACATTGCTTTGATTTTAATATAATGATGCTTTCTTTTAATTATTGTGTGTAATATGGATAATGTTGTTATATTTAAGAATTTTATAATATTAAGACCTGTAAAGGAGGCCGGTTCCAATGAACCGGGCGTTGTGGGGGTGCTGGGCCATTTCTCACCTTCCCCACACTTACCCAACTTTTCGAACCCATTAGGGGGTTGGGGATTCCTTAGGAATTGAGTCATCCACCCCTTTCTTTTTTCCCGGCCCATCCGGGTGGCGACTCCATTTTCTTCGAACTTAGGTCTGTGTTCTCTAAGGCCCTGAGCCTAAACAGTGCTAAAGTCGCAAGAACCATTCCACCGGGAGTGGGGGCAAAAATCCCCGCTCATAATCAGTATAATCAATAAAAGAGCAGTTTTTATACACAGCAGTAGTGGAGATAGGGGAAGTGTTAAAAATTAAAAATGCCACAGTTTATCCTAAAACAGTCATGGTTAATTTTTTTTTTATTTTTAACGTCTATCAGAGTGTTGGTTGTGGCCATAAAAGGTCTCCTAAACAAATTATGGGCTCGGCATCCCTAGGGATTTCTTTTCTTGTGTCTAAGACTACAAAATTTATAGGAACAATTAAACCTCCAACCTAAACTAAAACATCCTCTGTAATACCTATAGGAAATATAAGGGTTTTGTTCTCCAATTGCAAAACCATCTTGGTTGCTTTAAGTTCCCCAAGTTTCAATTGTAAGTAAATTGAATATGGCATCAAGTTTATACTAGCCCATAAGTCACACATATCAGTTATTTCTTTCCCATTCTCCATAGAGATATTGATTACAAAACTTTCAGGGTCCTTTTAGTTTTGGAGGTAACCTATGTTGTAAAACAACACTAGTTATCTTTGAAACTATCACCTTTTCATCTAGCTCATACCCTTTCTTTTTAGTACTTCATTCTTTGAAAAATTTGGCATAAGCTGGTATGTTCTTAATTACCTCAAGTAAGAGAAGGTTAATACTTACCTTGGAAACCATATCATAGATTTCTAAAAATTGCTTATTTTGCTTCTCACCTTTTATCTACTTGGAAATGGAATTGGTAGCCTGTAAAGATTAAGAGACTTATGCAATTTTGGTGAATTTGATGTCTCCACATTCTCATCTTCCTTTGATTGACTTGATTGCTCCCATTTTCCTCTTGATCAATACCTGCATTTAAAGATTCACCAATTTGGTTATTTATTAGCTTTTTGCTCCTCAAAACTATTATTGCTTTGGCTTACTCTGGTTGACTTGGAAATTTCTTTTTTTGGTATTCTTGGAGTTGGTTTGCCAATTACCCAACTTGCAGTTCAACCTTCTTCAATAATTCCTCCAAAGAATCAAACCTCTTACTGTTCAATTCTTGATTTTTTTTGTGCTAATTTAAATGAAAGCATTCAAATTATCGTCTAGTGTGGGCTTCTTCGGTTGATCTTGGTTTGTAGATTGTCCTTGAAAATGAGGACCTCTTTGATAAGGCTAAAAAGATTATTGAGAAGGAACTTGTTGCTGATGTTTCCAAGAAAAATTTGGGCAGTTCCTCTAATCGGGATTGTAAGAATTGGAATATGGGTCATTTCTACCCCCTTTGTTGGAAACCTCAAAGGCATATTGTAACATCTGTAATTTTAAAAAATTAAATTAAATAAATTAGAATTAAATTAAATAAATAATTTAAATGAAAAATTGAAGGATTATAAGTGAAAAAGTAAAATGTATATGTGAAATATATATTAAATATACATAACATATACAAAAGTCAACTCTTAAATAGAAAAGTCAAAAGTCAAATGGCAAAATGGTACTTTGTAAAAAAATTATTTAAATAATTTTAAAAATAAATTATTTTTGGATGATATATGTAAATTATGATTTTTTTAAATAATTAATTAATTAATTAAAAATATAATCAAATAATATATATATGGTCATATTTTAAGTGGAAGGAAAGAGAAAATTAAAAACTAAAAATCTTCTTCTTCTTCATGGAGGCCGAACCTCCATAGCCAAAGGATCAATATTTCTTATTCTTCTAAGCATCAAATAATAAAGAAATTTTTATGTTTCAAGTGGGATTTTGGTGATTTTCTCCATAAATAGTAAGTTTTTTATCTTATTCTTTGGAAATCTATGAAGTTTTTAGTATGTTGAGTTTGGGATTTTATTGTAGCATGATTTAATTGCTTAAATGAGTTTTTATGAAGCTATTTTGATTAGTTATTAATGATTTTCAAGGTAGATGGATGAAAAAAGTAAGTTTGGATTAAGTTTGGATGAAGAAGTGAATTTTGGGTTATGTAAAATTTGAACTTTTGAAATCATGTTTTTTAATTGTGCAAATAGATTCCAAATGTGTTGTTTTTATGCATAAATAAGGATTTTAAAGTCAAATGATGGATTTAACCAAGTTTAGTCAGAGATTGGATAAGGTAGTGTTGAATTTAGGGTTTTGGAAGGGAATTTTTAAAGTATAGATGTTTATTTAATTTTAATGTTTAAATCATGTTATTTAATGATATAAATGATGAAAATAAGCTTGGATTAATAATTGGAATTAGTTGGAATGAAGAACCTTAATTGATGAAGGTTATGACATTTTAGGATTTTAGTGAAGAGCATGCATTTATTTAATGTGATTGGTTAAAACATGTTATAATATGCTTTTAATGATATAAATAAACTTAAAACACCAATTAAAATAGATTAACATAGAATTTCAATGTTAAAGTAAGGTTAGGCTTACTTTAGAGATATTGGTTGGAGCGAGGTTTAATTAGGGTTTAATGCTTTAAATGCCATGAAATGTGATTCTAAATAATTGTATTTATTCACATTTGGAATAGGCATTAAGAGGAAATGAATTGACCAACATTAGTGTTGAAGGGAAAGTTGGAAGTGAAGGTTGGAAGGTGACTTTTTACTTGGGTTTAAGTGCTAATTGAGGTAAGTACAAACTTTTGATAATTTAGATGTATTTGCATTAAATTTGGCCTAATACATTTTGGATAGAAAATGTGTTAAGTTACATAGCAACATGAACATTCATGAAAATTGTGTTATAACATGTGAATTGTTATGTATGCATTATGTGCATTATGAAAAGCCATTATTAATGGCTAAAATTAATGAAATATGATTTATATGCATTATGTGAGAATGGCCCAAAAATATTTGGGTAATGTGATTTTAATGTGAAATGATATACATTGTGATGAAAGGATAAGATATGATGAATTAAAATGAGCTGACATTGATATGAATGAAAAAAAAATAAGAAAATGAGGCAATATGATATGAAAAATAAGAAATTGAGGTAATGTGATAAGAAATGTTGATTATAGAAAATATGTATTATTTGTGTGCCTAGTATGTTATTCAATTTTTAAAATTCTGTGTTTGGCGGCATGCATATGATGTTATCCTCATTATTTGCCTTCAGGGCTAGACTCTAGGCATCACTGATATATAATTTGCCTTCGAGGCTAGACGCTAGGAGTCAATGATATATGATTTGCCATTAGGGCTAGACATTATGCATCACTTGCATTCAGGCTAGACACTAGGTGTCAATATGGACCAAAATGGTAGCTCTAGGATTTGAATAATATATTAGTTTGTTTGGGCTCATGCTTGTGTATGTGTTTATGTAAATTATAGAAAAATTAAATATTATGTTTTAAAGTGGTATTAAGTGCCACACTGTGACATAACATGCAAAAATATTATGTATTGGCATTATATTAAAGTTTTATTATTATCAAAGTGTATACCGAAAGGCCTTTAGCTTAGCGCGTTGGTAATTCATCGCACAAGTGACAAAGGTGATCCAGTAGATCTGGAGAGTTTTTCTAGATCTGTTCAGGTCTAGACTTGAGGTTGATTGAGTCGATTTTGCTACTTCTAGATCAGTGCCAGTTGTCATCATGTATATATATATTATGTTATAGTACATCTTGTTATTATGTATATTATGTTTATGTTTTTTAGTACATTGTAAATTATAAAGACTTTTTGGATAAATTTTACATTGTGGGAATGTATATATATGTGTTTGATATATATATATATATGTATATATATGTTTTGAGAAATTTGGAGGAGATTGAGAAGTGTTGGTGAAATGTGTGATTTATTCTTTATTGGGAGTGTTTTTGCAGGTTGAGTAATTGTTTAATTTTTGGGACGTCCTATTTACATATAAAACTCTGGTAAATTTTTTCTAGAATTTTTGTGTAACATGCTTATTTTGGAACTTATAATTAATAAAGAATATTTTATTTACTATTTAAATATACATTTTAAGATGTTTGGAATTTTTAATTGGGAATATGAAAATTTTTATTAAACCGAGTTGTTGCATCTTATAATTTATATGCGTATTTTACATATACCGAGTATATGTATTATACATATATAGGGTATAAGGGTGTTACACATATACTTGCTCTTGCCCTTCTTGAAATTGACCAAAGTTTGTAGAGCACATATTTGCACTATGGCCTACACCACCACATGATGTATATGTTTCTTGACTTGACATAGGTAAGTTTCCTCTTGTGTTTAATAATTTGACTTGCCTTGTCAATTCTACTATTTATCTTTCCATCTTAGAGTTTGAGTTCACATCATGAATTCCTTTATGCCTTTCCCCAATGATTTTCTATTGTGAATTTGCTCCCAACAGCTCAAATAATCTAACAGGTTCAACAATTGTTTTCTCACCCATTGTACCTCTTACTATATTATCCACTGTATTTTGACTTTATTGTGTGAGCCCATAATAAAAGAATTGGTTGAGTAACTATTGTAGATAATGATGATAAGGGCATTGGAACAACAAAGATTTACATTGATCCCATGCCTCATGAAATATTCACCATCCATTTGGGTGAATGTTGCAATATTTTCCCGAAGTTCCTTTGTCTTATGATGTGAATAGAATTCGGTCATGAACTTGTTGTAAATTTTGATCCATGTGGTTAATGAATTTTCTGTTAGAGTCGTCAACTATGCCTTTTCCATATCCTTTAAAGTGTATGGGAAATACCACATTTTAAGCTCATCCTCTGTCAAAGTTTGCAAAGAAAATGTGTGCAAAGTTGAATAAAAATCACGAATGAAGTTAAAAGGGTCTTCATTTGGCATTCCATGAAAAGAGGGCAACATGCTATAATGAGTATTTTTCAGTTCATAGTTTCTTGCTCAATTGCTCAACTGTATGTAAGATTTGGTTACCCCAATAACTGGTTGAGTAAACTCTTTCATAGGTGGTTCTTCTACTTTACCCATCTCTATTTCTGCTTCTTCTTCCAATTGCTCTTCAATATCTTCCCCTTCTTGTCCCAAAGGATCCACTCCTCTGGTTCTAGGAATTCTATGAACGTTGTTGATAAAGGGAACAGGTTCATTGCCGTGAGACCTACATCTGTAGACCCCTGATTTTGGCCTTAAACTAGTTTGATCCTAATTAAAGATTGCCTAAATGCTTATTGGTACATTCCTTGATGGCTTAAACCTATTTTAAGCCTTTATTTTGTTTTGTCCAATTTTTATAAGGCCCAAATGAGTTTGGTTTAATTTTTTAAAACCTTGAAAAGGTGTAAAATCAAGTTTTAAAACTTAAAATAAACAGTTTAGAAGCCATTTTGGTCGAATAGGGCCTGCCTAGTTTGATATGGACCTTGCCCATACCGAACTGGGACAAACCCGTTTGATATGGGCATCCATATCTAACTGGACATGTCCAGTTCGATACGGACAAGAGTTTCCCAGTTTGAAATGGACATGTCCATATCGAACCATATCGACTTGGACATTCCCAGTTCGATATGGACATATCCATATCGACCTGGGCAAGTCGAGTACAATATGGTTTTGTTTTGGCTTCAAATTCAGTTTGATATGGTCATATTTTATCACGAATTCAAATTATTTTAAGTCGATATGCCTCAGACAACCGTGTTTAATTAGGAAATTGATATAGGTTTACAAAGTTTAACCTAAAATCTTCTTATAAATATAGGAAGAATTAACAAGCAGAAGGACGGCAAAAAAGAAACAACAACAATTAAGAAGGGAAACAACAAATAAAACCCTAGCAGCTTGAGTGAGCAATGAGAAGAAACACCAAACCATCAAACCAGAAGGCAGTGCTATACTTCTTTCTTTATCTTGTTCAACCAAGATTTTACAAGTTTAATCAACGTGAAATATTGGTGGAACCAACAACGAAGGTTTGCAATCCTTCGTTTAATTTGTTTTAAGCTTACAATAATCCATTCATCTTGTTTCATTGTTCTATTTTTGTTCCTATTTCATTATTTTGTTTAGTTTTTATACTTTTATAAAGCATCCAATAATTCATCCATAATTGCTTCATTAAATTATTCTTGTTCCTGCACTTTGATAAAAATGTCCAGTGACCTTACTTGAAGTACGATCTAATAACTCATTTAGTTAAAACATGATTCGTATGGATTTCTTTGTTTATTGTCCATTAAACTACATTAAATTATTTAATTATTTTTTAAGACAACCTGTTTAAACTAAAGTTTAATATCGTAGTAGCCAAAATAATTTTAAAAAAAAACCCTAAAACAGTTTTTCATCATTAAAACCCTAAGACAATTGTTTAATACTAAACCCTAAAGATCAGTCTTCAAATCATAAAGTTCCAAAACCAATTTTTTAATCCTAAAACCCTAAAATAGTTTTCAAACCCTAAAACACTAAAAACTAGTTTTTAAATCCTAAACACTAATTCCTTTTTTTAAAAAAAAAACCCCAAACCCTAATTTTGTAAAAACCCTAATCTATATTAATAAAACCCTAGTTTGTTTAGTTATTATTTAATATAATTATTAATGCTTGTTATGGATATTTTATTGCATTTTGTGTTGGATGTTTTATTTTAATGCTTGAATGATCAAATTAATTGTTTATTTAGATTTTAAGATTATAAAAGGCATGTCTCCACTTCGTGGGTGCCTCAATTTTTATCATGTAATTTAATTTATTATTTAAAGATTTTGGGACTATTGTAAAGGACATGTTTCTACCTTTAGGTGGATGTCCTATTTGTTTTAGACATTGGACATGGTTGTAAGGGCATATTTCCATCCCGTATGGGTGCCCATTTTTGTCTCATTCTGAACATTACTTTGATTTTAATACAATGATATTTTATTTTAATTATTCACATGTAGTATGGATAATATCATAATAGTTAAGAATTTTATAATATTTAGACCTGAAAAGGAGGCCAATTCTAATGAACCGGGCGTTATAGGGGTGCTGAATCATTCTTACCTTCCCCATATATACCCAACTTTTTGAACCCACTAGGGGGTTGGGGATTCCTTAGGAATTGAATCATCCACCCTCTCTTTTTCCTGGCCTGTCGGAGTGGCGACTCCATTTTCTCCGAGTTTAGGCCCGTATTCTTTAAGCCCCTGAGCCTAACAATGTTGTATTCTTTAGATTACATTGTGTGCGTGAGTTAGGATACCCGTGTAACCCGTGTTATGTTATGTAAGGGATATCATACTTTACTCAAGGTATAAAGATCGAGTATGGCATAACTACTCATAGCCTCGTACCTTTTGGTATACACTTGCTATGAGAACTTAAGCTTTTCAACCTAAAGACTAAAGCCCATGTAGTTGGCCTAGTTACTTTCCTTAGGTTTATACCCAAATGCTTGTTCTTTGACAATGTTTGATATATCTTAGTTTAAATCGTGGCCTATTTGGTTTGTCCTTTTTCTAATGCAACCTAATAATATTGTAAGCCCAAAAATAATTTTCGAAAGCCCAAAATAATTTTTAAAAGCTCAAAAGACCAAAAACATTTCCAACTCTTTTTCAAAGATGGTCTTTGGACATAAAACCTTTTTTTTTCCAAGATGGGTTAAAAGTTCTTTTTACCTCATGGCCCAAGTTCAAAGCCCAAAATTTTTTTTTTTTGAAACAAATCTTTTTCAAGAAAATAAAAGAGAAAAAGAAAATAAAATCCCAAAAAAGTGGTTTAGAAAGCCAATAGAGTTCTTCTTACCTGAAGCATCAAACGACTCCGACTTTGGTTACGAGCCCAACCAAAGAAAATTATAGAAACAAGGAAAAGATCATCTTATCCAACACTGCTCTAAATCCGTAATCTTGAAAATCTTAATGCATGATAATGGTCCTGAGTTTTTGCAAAAGGAAAAGATCAATAATTTGGTGTCCAAAATTTATGAATGCTTACAACAACATACAATTCTAATGAGGAAGTTTGTAGTGTGAGGGTTTGTTAGTAGTATCACATTAGCTCCAATTTGAAAATGGCCTTCACTTGCCTATGTCCTTTGTAGACCACATTTCAAGCCTATTAAAGACATGTTGATATCTTTTGATAGGTAGATTCTATTAGTAGAGATTGTTTGGATAAGCATGCATATGAGGTAGACAATATTTAAACTTAATGAGACTTTTGGCCAAATAATGTGTATGTACCTATCTGAAGTACAACAGTTCTTTCTTAAATAGAAATGATTCCCAAGTTTAGTACAGTAACTAGGGTTATCATGTTATAGATATATTGATTTGAAACAGTCAAGTCCTGAGGTAAATTAACACTGATTTGACAAAGTCAACATTTGATTTAAAAATATATATATTTTCTTGTTATATAAACTTTCTAGTTAAAGGAAGTATGTTGCATTATCAAATTTCAAAGGACATAATGGACAAAAGAGGGCTAATGAAAAGATCACTTGCAATGTCATGAAGAAGCTATCAACTGATGTGCTCAATCATAGTTTGAAATGGTTGTATCTCTATGCATCTTGGGCCCCACCACTCATGTTTTAAACATCTTAAAAGCCATAAATGTAAAGTCTTCTGCCATTTTAATGCAAGACATAAACAAGCATCTGGAAGGAATCCATGGAGGCACTTTAGTTGACCACCTTGTTGTGAGTCAGTAGAACCATTATAAGTATCACCTATGCATATCATGCGTATAGAAGCATGTCACATTACACTGTTGTTGTATATTCCTCTGTCAAAGTGTACAGCAGAGACACTGTAAAGTAAAAAATTAGAAGCAGATATGGAATCAGAGAGCATGGAAGGCCCATTGCTTGAGGAAGATCTAGTCACTTTATAAAAATAGAGATGCGTGCTTATGCAAGGAACTAAATAAAATACAAATATCGATCAAAGACTGCATGGGAACAAAATCATTGGTCTGAGCCTACACAGGGGGCAAAAATTCATCTTTTTAATTCTTGATTTTATGTGTGTATATAATATTTTCAGATTAATTTTCAATATTTTTCCACGCAGGGGGCAAAGAGAGGATATGAGAGCTAGCTAGCTAAAAAAATAGCTAAATTTTTTGCAAAAGGAAGAACAAAAGAAGAAAGCCAAAATTCTCAAATGACAGAAGCTCAGTCCAGCTAGAAGAGATGAAGTCAATCCATTGAAGAATGGAACTAATTGGCTAGAAGAAAGCCGAAATTCTCGAATAACAAAAAGATGATCAAGCTAGAAGAGCTTAAGTCTTGGGTCGAGCACCCTAATCCAATTTCGGGTCGAGGACCCTAATTCAGTCTTGGGTCGAGCACCCTAATCTTTCAGTTTTAGGTCGAGCACCTAATCTAGTTTTGGGTCAAGAACACTAATTCAGTTTTAGGTCGAGCACCCTAATCTAGTGTCGGGTCGAGCACCCTAATCTAGTTTCAGGTCGAGAACCCTAATCTAGTTTTAGGTTAAGTACCCTAATTCAGTATCAGATTGAGTACCCAAACCTAAATTCAGTATCAAGTCGAGAACCCAAAATCTAGCTTGGGTCCAGAGCCTAAATTATTTTCAAGTCCATAACTCAATTCGGGCTCAGAACCCAAATCAATCTTGGTATAGAAACCAAACCAGCTAGGTCTAGAATCTAAAATTATTTTTGAGTCCAGAAACCAAACTCAAACCGGGTCCAGAACCCAAACCAGCTCAGGTCCAGAATCCAAAGTCATTTTTTAGTTCAAAACTCAAACCGGGTTTAGAATCCAAACCAATCTGGGTCCTAAATCCAAAATTATTTTTGAGTCCAGGACCCAAACCAGCTCTGGTCTAGAATCCAAAGCCATTTTCGAGTCTAGAACTTAAATCGGGTCCATAAACCAAACTCAAATCGGGTCCAGAACCCAAACAAGCTTGGGTCTAGAACCCAAAATTATTTTTGAGACCAAAACTCAAACTGAGTCCATAACCCAAATCAATCTGCGTACAGAACCTAAAATCATTTTTGAGTCCATAACTTAAACAAATCCAACCTCGGGTCCAGAACCCATCCGCGTCCAAAATTAGCTCAAACTCATGTTACTTTTCACTCTCTGAATAAATTCAAGATCATTCAAGTAGGGGGTAAACTATAGACCCTTGATTTTAGCCCTAAACTAGTTTGGTCCTAATTAAAGATGGCCTAAATGCTTATCGGTCCATTTCTTAATGGCTTAAACCTATTTTAAGCCTTTATTTTATTTGGTCCGATTTTTATAAGCCTAAATGAGTTTGGTTTAGTTTTTAAAATCTTGAAACAGTGCAAAATCGGGTTTTAAAACCTAAAATAAATAGTCTAAAAGCAATTTTGGTCGAATAAGGCCTGCCTAGTTCGATATGGACCTTGTCCATACCGAACTGGGACAAACCAGTTCGATATGGGCATCCATATCAAACTTTCGATATGGACTTGTCCATATCAAACTAGAGTTTCACAGTTCGATATGGACATGTCCATATCGATCCATATCGAACTGGACATTCCCAGTTCGATATGGACATATCCATATCAACCTGGGCAAGCCTGGTTAGATATGATTTTATTTTGGCTTAAAATTCAATTCCACGTGGTCACATTTTATTACGAATTCAAATTATTTTAAGTCGATATGCCTCAAACAATTGTGTTTAATTAGGAAACTGATACATGTTTATGAAGTTTAACCTAAATTCTTCTTATAAATATAGTAATAATTAACAAGTAGGAGGATGGAAAAAAAAAGAAAAAATAGCAATTAAGAAGAGAAGCAACAAACAAAACCCTAGCAGCTTGAGTGAGCAGTGAGAAGAAACACCAAACCATCAAACCAGAAGGCAGTGCTATATGTCTGTCTTCATCTTATTCAACCAAGATTTTACAAGTTTAATCAACGTGAAATATTGGTGGAACCAACAACGAAGGTTTGCAATCCTTCGTTTAATTTGTTTTAAGCTTACAATAATCCATTCATCTTGTTTCATTATTCTATTTTTGTTCCTATTTCATTATTTTGTTTAGTTTTTATACATTTATGAAGCATCCAATAATTCATCCATAATTGCTTCATTAAATTATTCTTGTTCCTGCACTTTGATAAAAATGTCCAGTGACCTTACTCGAAGTACGATCTAATAACTCATTTAGTTAAAACATGATTCATATGGATTTCTTTGTTTATTGTCCATTAAACTATAGTAAATTATTTAATTAGTTTTTAAGACAACCTGTTTAAACCAAAGTTTAATATCGCATCAGCCAAAATAAGTTTTTTTTAAAACCCTAAAATAGTTTTTCAATGTTTTTCCCTAAGATAGTTGTTTAATACTAAACCCTAAAGATCAGTCTTCAAATCCTAAAGTTCCAAAACCAATTTTATTAATCCTAAGACACTAAAACAGATTTCAATACCAAAACCCTAAAAACTAATTTTTAAATCCTAAACCCTAATTTCTTTTTTATTCTAAAAAAAACCCTAAACCCTAATTTTGTAAAAACCCTAATCTATATTAATAAAACCCTAGTTTGTATAGTTATTATTTAATATAATTATTAATGTTTGTTATGGATGTTTTATTGTATTTTGTGTTATATGTTTTATTTTAATGCTTGAATGATCAAATTAATTTTTTATTTAGATTTTAAGATTGTAAAAGGCATGTTTCTACTTCGTGAGTGCCTTGATTTTTATCATGTAACTTAATTTATTGTTTAAAGATTTTGGGACTATTATAAAGTACATGTTTCTACGTTTAGGTGGGTGTCCTATTTATTTTAGACATTGGACATGGTTGTAAGGGCATGCTTCCATCCCGTATGGGTGCCCATTTGTTGTCTCATTTTGAACAGTACTTTGATTTTATTACAATGATATTTTATTTTAATTATTCACATGTAGTATGGATAATATCGTAATAGTTAAGAATTTTATAATATTTAGACCTAAAAAGGAGGTCGGTCCTAATGAATTGGGCGTTATAGGGATGCTGGGTCATTCTCACCTTTCCCATACATACCCAATATTTCGAATCCATTAGGAGGTTGGAGATTCCTTAGGAATCGAGTGATCCGCCCCATTTTTTTCAGCTTGTCTGGGTGGTAACTCCATTTTTTCTGAATTTAGGTCCGTGCTCTCTAAGGCCGTGAGCCTAATAGTGCCGAAGTAGCAAACACCATTCCATACGGGAGTGGGGGCAAAAATCTTCGCTCACTGTGTCCTTGCATAAAGCACCTAGCAATTCAAAGAGAAAAATTTTAAAAATTAAATTAAAGAATCAAACTACCACTAAAACAACCTTCCCCAATAATGATGCTAAAAACTTGTTGCGCTCTACTTAATACTACTAAAAGCAACACTCACAAGTATACGAGGTAGTTATAGTAATGCTGGAGTGTCCCAAGGTAGTCTTATAAGGAAGGCATTTGTTGGTAATAGTTTGATTGAAATAATAAATTAAAAGGGTGAATATATGATATGTTGCAATGGTGAAATGTCTTTAAGGCTAAAAGTAAAAATGAGTAATTATTGTGCAAAACTAATTCAAATTTTTAGAATCATGCCTATGATTTATATATCGATTTAATCAAAGTTTAATTCTCAATTATCCATTAATATAACCTTGTAACTTAATTTTTTAATATCAATTAGCTATTATCAGCTCATTAAAAACAATTATCTTAACTTGCAAATTAAGTATACCATAGAACTTATATTTCTAATTCATTTTTAGGGTAGTTGGATGTATAGTTTCAATATCAAATTTTAACTCTCGGTCCTTCATTCAATATTAAGAGATCAATAGGTCACCAATCTATCGATCTAACATACAATCCAATGTATTCAACTAATAACAAGGTTTATTAATAGAAATATTGAATTAAGCTATCAAATCAAATCTACTACACACCCTAGGCATGAAAATTTTAGCTAATCATCAATCCAAAATAAACATTCATCTCAATAGAATTCAAATCACAAATATTCATTGAAGTGTTAATGTACACATACAACAAAATCTGAAAAATAAATTAATTTGAGAGAATAGAAAAAATCCCTTGAAGATGCCTAGAGTTGGAACTCCTTGTTCTTCCCCCTAGCTCAACTTCAATTGATGAAGAACTCCTAAGCTCCCTTCAAAATTTTCAATCAATGGTTCTATCTTTATAAAAATGAAGTGAAAACTCTCTCAAGCTTCAAATTAATTTTTTGCACCTCTTGCAAACATATCCCTCTCAAGATCTTCTTTAGAAAACAACCCAAAAGCCTTCTAAGAACTCCCTCGTGTGCCTCTCCAAAAAACCTCTTAGCTTCTTCAAAAACATCCCTATATATCTCTCCTCATCTCTATTAATTATAACCTCCTCCCATGCTCCAGAGCATCCTTTCAATTATTTTTAATTAAAAACTTACTTTGCACCTTGCACACCATTTTTCACTTTCATTTGTTCCCTCTTTTCCATTTTTAAACCTTTTATTTTCGTCAAAAATAGTTCACCATTTTATTTTTTAAGAAAACATTCATGTTGTATCCTCAGTCTTGTCCCACAAATCATAAGGGAATCTTTCTCAGATACGGCCAAGTCACTCTAGTCCTGGCCATGTCTCTAAATCTCTCCATGGACATGGCCAAGTCGTGTGCCTATGTCCAGTATTGCCTGTTCTTGATTTTGCTTTTCTGAGGTGGAATATGGCCAAACTTGAGCTGTCTTGGCCATGTGGTTGGGACATGGCCAAGCTTGCTCTTCATGTTCACGTCTGCCTAAATTTCCCTTTTGCTTCTTTTAAGAGACATGGCCAAGATGTGTAACCGTGTTAAAGATACCTGAATTCTCCTCTTGTTCTCTAGAACGGGACATGGCCAAATCTATCCTTGTCTTGGTTGTGTCTATTATCTTTACATTAAACACAACCAAGACTTATGAGTTTGTCACCTTCTGCTTCTTTTCTTTCTCTTGCTTTCTTAAGTGGAACATGGTCAGGCCATGAAGTAGTCATGGCCATGTGGTGTGACTTGGTTAGTGACATGGCCTAAATTGTTATCCGAGTTTAGTTTTGCCAATTTGCAATTCTTTCTCATGAGGGACATGGCTAGGATGGTGCATGTGTATGGTTCTGCCTTGAAACCTTATGTATTCATTTGAGAGACACGACCAAGATTGGAATGTCTTGGTCGTATGATGCGTTTCCCTGAGAGTATACTTCCCAAAAAGTCCTAAAATGCCTACTTTCTCATGAATTTCCTTGCTTTAACTTGGAATATAGAAATCTTGCAAAAATCTTAAACAAATATTTAGAAAATAACTAAAAAGTAGACAAAATTAACCTCAAAAACATATATATAAATTATTATAACAAGTAGCAATATATGTCAGAATTATGGATGAAAAAAAAGGTATCTTTTGAGATTTGTCATATTGGATTTCAAATCTTATAAGACAT
The DNA here is from genome assembly GCA_947685225.1 of Garcia nutans. Lineage (NCBI taxonomy): Eukaryota > Viridiplantae > Streptophyta > Magnoliopsida > Malpighiales > Euphorbiaceae > Garcia > Garcia nutans. Next base: position 44,675,721 of record CANTUV010000011.1, on the reverse strand, counting down.
AATGTAGGTGTCATGCACATTGAAAAAAATGTATTTAAGAATGTGTTTAATACTATCATGGATGTTCCAGGTAAAACAAAAGATAATGCAAAGTCAAAGGAAGACTTGAGGATATTTTGTAGAAGGCTGGTGTTAGAAAAAGATGAAATGACTAGTAGGTATCCAAAAGCTAATTACTCTTTAGATTGTAATAAAAAATAATTAATATGCCAATCAGTAAAAAATTTTAAGTTTCCGGATGGATATGTCTCGAATTTGTCGACGTGTGTTGATATGGAAAAATATAAATAATTCAAAATGAAGAGTCATGATTGTCATGTATTTATGCAGAGACTATTATCCATTGCATTTAAGGAGTTATTGCCAAAAAAAGTTTGGGAAGCTCTGATGGAGTTAAGCTTATTTTTTAATGAACTTACTGCAACATCTCTAAAAGTTTCTTAAGTTGAGCGTTTACAAGAAGAAATTTCAATTATTCTTTCAAAATTGGAGCAAATTTTTCCTCCAAGTTTTTTTGATTTAATGGAATATTTACCAGTTAATTTGCCATATAAAGCCAAAATTGTAGGACCAGTACTGTAGACCCTTAATTTTTGACCCGGTCCGGTCCAATATATTTTAATTAGTCCAAAATAATTTTTGTATTGTCTGATATATTTTAGTTAGTCCAAAATAATTTTTATGGTATCTTAATTAATTTTAATATTTATTTTAGTAAAAAATGGTGAAATGAATAAAAATTCAAAAATAATAAATAGGCGACGAAAAAATCATCGCCGAAAGTCAGTGCGGGCCCGTGGGCATTTCGCCAGCAGGAAACTCCTGCAGGCAAAATGGCCTACGGGCCCGTTCCGCATGCGCTGCCGTAGCAAGCTACTGCAGATTTTTCGCCAGCGCAATTTTTCCGCAGCAGTTTTTTTTCTCTAGCGAAATTTTTCCAACGCAAATTTTTCGAAACCTAATGCAATTAGGTTTCGGTTTCCTTTTCTTATTCAATGTTGAACGACGTGAGCAACTAGAAAAAACTTCTATAAATAAGATCAAAACAACACAGAAAAAGGGGCCAAAAAAAAAAGAAAATTGGACAGAATCTTGAACAAAAGTGGATCCAAATCCGTGAAGGAAATCAACTTGAATCAAGCTGATTTTTTGAGGGAGCAGAAAAATGATTTAAGCAATTCAAAGGCAAAAGGACTTATTTTTTACCTTGTTCATCCAAGAAGCAATTTTTGGTGAAACTTACAAAATAAGGTTTGAATTCTTAATTTCTTTTGTTTTTTTTTTCACAGTAGCTTAATCATCACTTTGTTTCTTTTAATTCAAAAATTTTAAGACCTATATTCACTTTTTCTAAGGCTTAAAAATCTTAAATCGTGGCTTTATTTTCTAGAAGTTTAAAGATATTAGTTTTGTTTCTTCAAAACCCCAAAATCAAAATTTGTTTTCCAAATTTTCAAAACTCTAAATTGTATTTTGTTTCCTTCCAAAAGACTTAAAAACATCTTTTTTGCTTTTATAAATTTTAAATCGTGTTGTTTATCATCATAAAACTTCATAAAATTATCAATTGATTTTCCAAATCCTAAAAATAACTCATTACCCGAAACCCTAAATTCAAAAATCCTAAAACCCTAATTCAACTCCAAAACCTAAAATAGTGAACCCTAACCTCCTTAAAACCTTAAACCTTAATTTTTTCTAAACCCTAATCCTTTAAAACTTTAAAAAACCATATAAACACAAATATTTAATTTTACACAGTAAGCTTGAAACCATAATTCAATGAATAGCCATAAACCACAAATCAAAAATGTTTTAAAGTGTCCAAACCCTAGTTTCATGATTTCACCATTCAAGCCTTAATTTGGTTAATCAAAGAACTTTACCAACCTTTTAAAACATAAAATCTTAATCTATTTTAATTTCTTAAAAAAACTCACAGTAGCCATAATTTAGACTTTTATTTGCTTTATTCAATTCTATATTTGATTATGCTTTGATTTATTTTATATGCTTTAATTTATTTAAGTTCAATGCTTGGTTTATTTAATTTATCATGGGTGGATGTTTACTTTCTATTGATATTTAATGCCTTTGATGAATGATTTATTTATTATGAATGGTTATTTACTTTTATCAATTTATTTAGATTTTTAAATGTTGTAAGAGGTATGTTTCCACTTGGTGGGTACCTCATTAGTTAAATATCATGTAATTTAATTTGCTTTTCTATTTTAGAACCTATGTAAAGGACATGTTTCTACCTTTCGGTGGGTGTCCTATTTAGGCATGTGATGTAAGGACGTGTTTCCATCTTTGGATGGGTGTCTATTTATTTGTTTTGCTTGGACTTTGCTTTGATTTTAATATATTGATGCTTTCTTTTAATTATTGTGTGTAATATGGATAATATTATTATACTTAAGAATTTTATAATATTAAGACCTGTAAAGGAGGCCGGTTCCAATGAACCGGGCGTTGTGGGGGTGTTGGGCCATTTCTTACCTTCCCCACACATACCCAACTTTTCGAACCCATTAAGGTGTTGGGGATTCCATAGGAATCGAGTCATCCACCCCTTTCTTTTTCCTGGCCTGTCCGGGTGGCGACTCCATTTTCTCCGGACTTAGGTCCGTGTTCTCTAAGGCCTCGACCCTAAACAGTGCCGAAGTCTCAAGAACCATTCCACCGGGAGTGGGGGCGAAAATCCCTGCTCACAGTGGTGACTCCACTGGGGATAAGAGAAGTTGATTCCATTGGCCTTTATATTATTCTATTCTTTCTTATAACGATATTATCCATTGCATCATCTTAGATTGGATCGTGTGTGTGAGTTAGGACGCCCGTGTTACCTGTGTTATGTTATGTAAGGGATACCATACTTTCACTCAAGGTATGGAGATCGAACATGGCATAACCACTCATAGCCTCGTACCTTTTGGTATATACTTGCTATGGGAACCTAAGCCTTTTAACCCAAAGACTAAAGCTCATGTAATTGGCCTAGTTACTTTCCTTAGGTTTTTACCCCAAATGCATGTTGTTTGACTATGGTTAATTTATCTTGGCTCAAATCATGGCTTATTTGGTTTGTTCTTTTTCTAATATGACCTAAGTATATTGTAAGCTCAACTTTTCTTTAAAGTCCAAAAGACCAAAGCTATTTTCAAAACTTTTCAAGATGGTCTTTGGACATAAGACTTTTCTAAAAACAAATAAAAAATTCTTTGGCTCATGGTCCAAATACTAAGCCCGAAATCCATTTTTCTAAAATCTTTTACAATGGGCTTAGAAACAAAACTATTTTCACCCAACCTTTTCTTACAAAGAGCTTGCAAAATATTTAGGTCAATTACGAAATACCAAAAATTAATTGTGAGCCTAGTTTATACTAAGAATAAATTAACCATGGGCTTGTTTTTGGCATGAATCACTAGTTACCTTTTTCAAGTGAGAAATCTATTTATAATAAACCTCTTTATTTCGTTTTAATCCAATATAGCATAAAAGCTACTATAGTTGGTTGAATGGATTAAAACCTAATTAATGGGAATTATTATGAACTGATTTCCATTTTCAAAAATATAACTATTGGTTGAAACGTCCGAGGGAATTATTCGAAAGTAAGGTGCCCCATGTTGGTATTTTGTTAACCATATACCTAGGAAAAGAGACTCGCCATTCGTGTATGGATGTTATAAGGTTGGAAGGAACGTCCTATTCGTCCTTGTTTGTCTATTGTTTGTGCATACATGCATACATGCATACATTTGCATCTCATATCATTGATCCTTTCTGGCTCAAAGCCCTAGATTACGAAAGTTGAAAAGCCTACAACAATCTGACCTACGCCGGAGACGAAGTATCGAGCAACGACTCAATCACTTGCTCACCAAAAATAATGGATCCCGAACAAATTCAAAGAATGGTGGATGATGCCCTCAATGCCAAGATGGAAGAAATAAAAGAGGCCATGGCCGAGACCATAAAGAATCAACTAGCTGCAATTTTAGGAAACAATGCCGAAGCATTTGCTAGCACCAAGAAAGTCAAGGGGAAGGCTAAAATTAATGAAGTAGCTTTGATGATGATAAGGTGATCATTAATGATGATGATTGGGCTCAATACTACCAAGATCTTCAAGACAAAAAGGAGCTGAAGGTTGTTGAGAAGGCAACTTTTAAAAAGACTGAAAATTCTGATGTTGAAAAGATGATCGCAGATTTAGAAAAGAAATTTGAGAAGAAACTAAAGACCGAAGAGATGTCCGAGATTGACAAATTATTTGAGCTAAACAAAGAAGTTCCATACAAATTCAAGATGCCATCCTTTGCGAAGTTTGATGGAACCGAAAATCCTTACCTCCATATAAAGCAGTATATTATTGCCATGCAGTCTGCCTGAGCTACTAAGGCTCAAACTCTAAGGTACTTCATGCTCTTATCGGACCCTGTTGTCCAAAATTGGTTCAATACCTTAGATGATGGAACACAAAAGAATTGGGATTTGCTATACAAGACCTTCATCCAGCAATATGGGTATAATGTCGAGATGGAAGTTACCTTAATAGAAGTGGAGTCCATTAGGCAACGGCCAAATGAGAATTTTGTGGACTATGTGAAATGATGGAGAAATAAAGCCGCTTTGCTCAAGAAAAGGCCCGACGAATCTGATCAAATAAGGATGATCGTGAGAGGTGTTCTGCCCAATCTCCGTGAAAGGATGTCTCATCAAAGATCTTCTCCAAGCTGGTCTACAAATTGAAGAGTGGGAAAGGGAGAAGAATCGCTTTTCAATAAAAAGGAATGAGAAAGGGAACTACCAGTTGGGTAATCAAAGCACACAAAAGGAAGCTAATGTTAATGTCACTAGTCAAGGAGGAATGAGACAGTTTTCAGAATTAGGGAAGCCACTGTCTTGGGTTCTCAATAAGCTACAAAAGAAGGGATTATTACAACCCTTGACTCCTCGTCCTTTGCCTAATCCTCTTCCACTTAACTTTGATACTAATGCATTTTGCCAATTCCATCAAAGGCCTAGACACGAAACGAATAATTGTATGAAGTTGAGGCATGAGATCCAGAATTTAATTGATAATGGCAAGTTGCCTGAGCCGGACAAGCCCGATACCAAAGGTAATCCATTTCCAAGGTTCAACATAGTACCTCCACCGGCAACCTTCATGGTGGGAAAAGGATTGGAAGAAGATTTTGTTTTATCATCCTTCCAAGATGGGGATATTGGAGATGTGAAAGGCAAAGATGCTTAACTCAACGAACTTTCCTTAGCTTGAATGTTGCCTTTCAATTGTACTTTCTTTAATATTTAATTGGAACTATCGTGCTTTTCAAATTTAAATTTGTTTGAATAAAATACTTTTATCAAAAATTTTGTTGGTCTTTGTTCATTTTGGTGCTCAACCAATGAGGAATCTAGCTTGATGTTCATAAATTAATGTGTCTAGGCATCATGACTTGAATGACTTTACTAGGTGAGGAAATTGCTCTATAGCATTAAGTTGTGTATGCTTACTTAGAGAGGGCTCCTACATAATTATCTTTGTCTAGGTCCTAGTCAGTCTTAGAACATGCTTTGACAAACTTTTGAGGTGAAATTGAACTTTACTTATTTAAGGGAGAGATGATCTAGACATTGTTTGATGAGCCAACAACTAGTATCCACCCAATTAGATATCAATCCCTAGTTGTCCCTTTGAGCCTTCATAAAATTTTAGCTTTCTTTTCATTGGTTTACAAACCCCAAAAACCTACCCTGAATTGTTGTGACACTTTTGACAAGTCTTATAATCACTAAGATAAAAAGGCAAGAAGATCAAAGAAAGCAATGATTAGTCAAGATCATGAGGATAGTTGAAGTTCTCAAGACTATAAAGATGGTTGAAGTCCTCAAGACCATAAGTTTAGTTGATGTTTTTAAGACCATAAGGGTAGTTGAAGTTTTTCTAATATCTCCAATATATCAAGACAAGATCAGAGTAATAAATGATTTATTCCTGTTAAAGAACATTTATGTTACTCCACTCATCCATTATTGGAAGCCCAAGTTAGTACAAACAAGACAACTCTTTTAGAGATAGAACCAAACAAAAAAAAAACAAACAAAACCAAAAAAAAAAGAGAAAACAAGAAAACAAGAGAAATGAGAGCAAAGAAAAAAGAAGAAGAAAAGAAAAAAGAGAAAGAAAAAAGAAAAGAAAACCCAAAATGGTTCAAAAAGCCAACTGAGTTCTCTTTGACCTAAGACAACAAAAGGCTTCCATTTGGTTTATAAGGATGGTTTGACTTGAATTGGTCCAACCCAACCAAAGATTCGATCAAAATCAGAGGAAAAGGAGAAAAACCATCCAGTGCTTAAAAGTTCTGTACTTGACAGTCCTACAAGGAAGAAGGACAAAAATGATAAAATGCTCAAAGAAAGGGAAGGGTAAGAAAAATAAAGAAAAGGGAGAATTTGGGTCTTAAACTTTTTGCAAGGGCAAAGACTGTCCTAATCAAGATCCAGATTAATGCCAAGAAGATAGAATGAATTTGGAGTCTAGAAAGATTACTCCCAATTGTCTAAAGTTCCAACAAGAAATATGTAGTGTGAGGGTTTGTCCCTTGTGTCACACCAGCTCCAATCTCAAAATGGCCTTCTCTTTAACCCATGTCCCTCATAGACCCCATTTCAAGCCTATCAAAGACCTATTGTTCTCTGTTGGTAGGTAGAGTCTATTAGTGGAGATAGTTTGGATAAGCATGCATATGAGATAGACAATATTTAAACTCAAATGAGACCTTTGGCCAAGTAATGTGTATGTGCCTATCTGAAGTGCAACAATTCTTGCTTAAATAGAAATTATTCCCGAGTTTAGTACTGTAACTAGGTTTGTCATGTTATAGATATGTTAATTTGGAAAATCAAGTCCTGAGGTACATTGGCATTAATTTGGCAAAGTCAACATTTGACTTCAAAATCAAAATTCAAAAAACAACAAAAAAAGAAACAAATTAAAAAAAAAGAGCTTTGTCATACAAAGCCTTTAAGTTAAGGGACATATGTTGAACCTCCAAAGGACACATTGGGCAAAGAAAATTATTATTGGCAAAGTTATGAAGAAACTACCAACCGACATGCTGAAATATAGTTTGAAATGGATGCATCCCTGACTCTGCTGCTTAGGGTCTCCACCACTCATGTTTTCAACATCTTGAAGATAAAAGCCACAAATGCAAAGCTTTCGATCATTCCAATGCAAGACTTGAACGAGAGTCAAAAAGGAACTAATGAGAACACTTCTACTGATCACCTCAGTCTGTGAGTCAATGGAACGACTGTAAGTATCATTCATGCATATCATGCATACATGAGCATATCACATCGCACTTTCTTGTCTTGTGTTGTCTATTCCATGTCAAAATGAACAGCAAACACCCTGCGAAGTAAAGAATCAAAAGAAGATGTTGAATCAAAGGGGCATGGAAAGCCTATTTGCTTGAGAAAGCTCCAGTAATCTTGCAAAGAGAAGAAATACGTGCTTGTGCAAAGAACTAGACAACAACAACATCAATTAGAGTCCGCATAGAAAAATCATGGGTTTAAGCCTACATAGGGGGCAAAGTTTCTCATTTTCAATTTTTTGAGTTTATATATAAAACATTTTCAAACTCACTTGCAAATATCTCGCCACGCAGGGGGAAAAGGAGAGGATATGAAGGCTAGCTAAAAAGGGCTGAATTTTTTGCAAAAGTGCAAAGGAAGAACAAAAAAGATTGGAATAAAAAAAAAGAAAATTAGAATTCTCAAAAGAATGAAGATGAAAAAGACAAAAGATCAATCCAGCTAAAAGAGCTGAAGCCAGGGTGAAGACCCGATCTCAAAGGATGAAGATCCACTTACAAGGATGAAGACCCAATCTCAAAGGATGAAGATCCACTTACAAAGGTGAAGACCCAATCTCAAAGGATGAAGATCCATATTTTCAAGGGTGAAGACCTGATCTCAAAGGATGAAGATCCATTTACAAAGGGTGAAGACCCGATCTCCAAGGATGAAGATCCATTTGCAAGGGTGAAGACCCAATCTCAAAGGATGAAAATCCATTTAAAAGGGTGAAGACCCGATCTCAAAGGATGAAGATCCATTTTTCAAGGGTAAAGACCCGATGTCAAAAGATGAAGATTCATTTTCACGGATGAAGACCCGATCTCAAAGGATGAAGATCCATTTTGAGGGTGAAAAACCATAATGCATAGAATAACCGGAGCAGTCAGATTTCTCAAATGATAAAAGGTCAGTCAAACTCAATCTCGGGTCCAAGCACCCAAATTCAATTCAATCTTGGGTCCAAGCACCCAAATTCAATTCAATCTCGGGTCCAAGTACCCAATTCCAATTCGATTCTCGGGTCCAAGTATCCAAATCAAATCAAGCTCGGGTCCAAGTACCCAATCTCGGGTCTAAGCACCCATTTTTGGGTCCAAGTACCCAAATCAAATTCAATCCAATCTTGGGTCCAAGTACCCAATCTCAGGTCCAAGTACCCAATCTTGGGTCCAAGTACCCAAATCAAATCCAATCTTGGGTCCAAGTGCCCAATCTCAGGTCCAAGTACCCAAATCAAATAAATTTTGGGTCCAAGTACTCAATCCTAGGTCCAAGTACCCAAATTCAATCAATCTCGAGTCCAAGTACCCAAATCAAATCAATTTCGGGTCCAAGTACCCAAATCAAATCCAATCTCGGGTCTAAGTACCCAAATCAAATTCAATCCAATCTCGAGTCCAAGTACCCAATCTCGGGTCCAAGTACCCAATCAAATCCAATCTTAGGTCCAAGTGCCCAATCTCAGGTCCAAGTACCCAATCTCGGGTCTAAGTACCCAAATCAAATCAATATCGGGCCCAAGCACCAAATCTCGGGTCCAAGTATCCAAATCAAATCAATCTCGGGCCTAAGCACCCAATCTCGGGTCCAAGTACCCAAATCAATTCAATCCCGGGTCCAAGTACCCAATCTCGGGTCCAAGTACCAAAATCCAATCAATCTCGGGTCTAAGTATCCAATCTCGGGTCCAAGTACCCAAATCAAATTCAATCCAATCTCGGGTTCAAGTACCCAATCTCGGGTCCAAGTACCCAAATCAAATCCAATCTTGGGTCCAAGTGCCCAATCTCAGGTCCAAGTACCCAATCTCGGGTATAAGTATCCAAATTAAATCAATCTCGGGCCTAAGCACCCAATCTCGGGTCCAAGTACCCAAATCAAATAAATCTCGGGCCCAAGCACCCAATCTCGGGTCCAAGTACCCAAATCAATTCAATCCCGGGTCCAAGTACCTAATCTCGGGTCCAAGTACCAAAATCTAATCAATCTCATGTCTAAGTATCCAATCTCGGGTCCAAGTACCTAAATCAAATTCAATCCAATCTTGGGTCCAAGTACCCAATCTCGGGTCCAAGTACCCAAATCAAATCCAATCTCGGGTCTAAGTGCCCAATCTCGGGTCTAACTACCCAAATCCAATCAATCTCCGGTCTAAGTACCCAAATTCAAACCAAATCAATTCAATCTCGGGTCCAAGTACCCAAATCAAATCAATCTCAGGTCCAAGTACCCAATCCCGGGTCCAAATACCCAAATCAAATCAATCTCGGGTCCAAGTACCCAATCTCGGATCCAAGTATCCAAATCAAATTCAATCTCGGGTCCAAGTACCCAAATCAAATTCAAGCTCGGGTCCAAGTACCCAATCTCTGGTACAAGTACCCAAATCAAGTCCAGAACTCGAACTGGGTCTAGAACCCAAAACAAATTCAAATAATCATCTCATCAAAAATTAAGTCTTATTGCTTTTCACTCTCTTTCACTAATGTTTTAGATCATTCAAGCAGGGGGCAAACTGTAGATTCTTAATTTTTGACCAGGTCCGGTCCAATATATTTTAATTAGTCCAAAATAATTTTTGTGTTGTCCGATATATTTTAATTAGTCCAAAATAATTTTTATGGTATCTTAATTAATTTTAATATTTATTTTAGTAAAAAATGGTGAAATGAATAAAAATACAAAAATACAAAAAAATAACAAAAAATTCGGCGACGGAAAATTCGGCGACGAAAAAATTGTCGCCGAAAGTCAGCGCGGGCCCGTGGGCATTTCGCCCGCAAGAGGCCATTTCGCCTGCAGAAATTTTCTGCGAGCGAAATGGCCTACGGGCCCATTCCACGAGCGTTGCCGCAGCAAGCTGCAACAGCTTTTTTGCCAGCACAGTTTTTCCGCAACAGTTTTTTTTCGCAAGCAAAATTTTTCCGACGCAAATTTTTTGAAATCTAATGTAATTAGGTTTCGGTTTCCTTTTCTTATTCAATGTTGAATGCCGTGAGCAACTAGGGAAAACTTCTATAAATAAAATCAAAACAACACAGAAAAAGGGGCCGAAAAAAAAAAAGAAAATTGGACAGAAGCTTGAACAAAAGTGGATCCAAATCCGTGAAGGAAATCAACTTGAATCAAGCTGATTTTTTGAGGGAGCAGAAAAACGATTTAAGCAATTCAAAGGCAAAAAGACTTGTTTTTTACCTTGTTCATCCAAGAAGCAATTTTGGGTGAAACTTACAAAATAAGGTTTGAATTCTTAATTTCTTTTGTTTTTTTTTTCACAGTAGCTTAATCATCACTTTGTTTCTTTTAATTCAAAAATTTTAAGACCTCAATTAACTTTTTCTAAGGCTTTAAAATCTTAAATCGTGGCTTTATTTTCTAGAAGTTTAAAGATATTAGTTTTGTTTCTTCAAAACCCCAAAACCAAAATTTGTTTTCCAAAATTTCAAAACTCTAAATTGTATTTTGTTTCCTTCCAAAAGACTTAAAAACATCTTTTTTGCTTTTATAAATTTTAAATCGTGTTGTTTATCTTCATAAAACTTCATAAAATTATCAATTGATTTTCCAAATCCTAAAAATAACTCATTACCCGAAGCCCTAAATTCAAAAATCCTAAAACCCTAATTCAACTCCAAAACCTAAAATAGTGAACCCTAACCTCCTTAAAACCTTAAATCTTAATTTTTTTCGAAACCCTAATCCTTTAAAACTTTAAAAAACTATATAAACACAAATATTTAATTTTACACAGTAAGCTTGAAACCATAATTCAATGAATAGCCATAAACCACAAATCAAAAATGTTTTAAAGTGTCCAAACCCTAGTTTCATGATTTCACCATTCAAGCCTTAATTTGGTTAATCAAAGAACTTTACCAACCTTTTATAACATAAAATCTTAATCTATTTTAATTTCTTAAAAAAAACTCACAGTAGCCATAATTTAGACTTTTATTTGCTTTATTCAATTCTATATTTGATTATGCTTTGATTTATTTTATATGCTTTAATTTATTTAAGTTCAATGCTTGGTTTATTTAAATTATCATGGGTGGATGTTTACTTTCTATTGATATTTAATGCCTTTGATGAATGATTTATTTATTATGAATGGTTATTTACTTTTATCAATTTATTTAGATTTCCAAATGTTATAAGAGGTATGTTTCCACTTGGTGGGTACCTCATTAGTTAAATATCATGTAATTTAATTTGCTTTTCTATTTTAGAACCTATGTAAAGGACATGTTTCTACCTTTCGATGGGTTTCCTATTTAGGCATGTGATGTAAGGACATGTTTCCATCTTTGTATGGGTGTCCATTTATTTGTTTTGCTTGGACTTTGCTTTGATTTTAATATATTGATGCTTTCTTTTAATTATTATGTGTAATATGGATAATATTGTTATACTTAAGAATTTTATAATATTAAGACCTGTAAAGGAGGCCGGTTCTAATGAACCGGGCGTTGTGGGGGTGCTGGGCCATTTCTCACCTTCCCCATACGTACCCAACTTTTTGAACCCATTAAGGGGTTGGGGATTCCATAGGAATCGAGTCATCCACCCCTTTCTTTTTCCTGGCCCGTCCGGTTGGCGACTCCATTTTCTCCGAACTTAGGTTCATGTTCTCTAAGGCCCCGAGCCTAAACAGTGCTGAAGTCGCAAGAACTATTCCACCGGGAGTGGAGGCGAAAATCCCCGCTCACAAGAACAGTACCGTTGGGTGTACCCTTTTGAAAGGTATATGCAACACCTGAAGAAAAATGTTAAAAATAAAACAAAAGTAGAAACATCAATTTGTAATGTCTTTATAGTGGAAGAGGCATCAACATTTTGTTCCTATTATTTTGAGCCTCATATAATAACAAAATTATGTAAAGTCCCTCGGAATAATGATGGAGGTATACAAGACCAATTTGAAGGTCTCCTATCTATTTTCAAGCATCCAGTTGACCATATGGCAAACCAACCAAGCGCATATTAGAACAGAGAGTATATTCTGTAGCTCATACTTACATATTGTTGAATTATGATGAAGTTACACACTATCTCAAGTAAGTTAGCAAATCTAAAGTAAAAAAAATGTTTAAATTTACATATAGCAATAAATCTTCAAATTTTGAATCATAATGATTCTTTTGTAATCTATTTCAATATATTTATTGAAAACTTATGAGATTTGGATGAAAATATAACGAGTTCACAAGTTGATGTTGAGGTCTAACATAATTTTCTCTTATCGTTCCAAAAATATGCAAGTATTAATTCATTACTAGTAAGATTTTTTAAATCTTTGTCATTAGTTTCATTTTTTGCAAATTTGAACTTCTGTAAATTTTTCTTGTTGAATTAGGAAACTAAAAATGGGCATGTGATTCATGAAAAATGTTTGAAGGATCTAGCCCAAGGTCCGTTACCAACTAGTAGATGTTATAAGGTGTATTTTGTTAATGGTTAAAAATTCTGTACCGAAACTCAATGTACTTTGAGAGCAACTAGAAATAGTGGTGTTTGAATAAAAGGGTTGAACTATAGTGAAAACTCTTTTGATTTCTATGGTCGATTAGTAGATATTGTAGAGGTTGAATATCCGACATTACCAATTAAAAGAGTGGTGTTATTTAAATGTGACTGGTTTGACCCAATAAATGGCACAATAGTCCATCCCATATACAATTTAGTAGATGTGAACAAAAGAAAAGTATATGCTAAATATGAACTATTCATTCTCGCCAGTCAAGTTGCCTAAGTGTATTATGTTCCTTATCCTAGCATAAAGCGAGACGCTCTAATTGTTTGGCAGTTTGCAAAATAAAAGCTAGATTACAGATTGATCTACCTGAAAAATCTATCAATAATCAGGAGTTTGATACTGCATTTCAAGAAGATAGTCCTAAAAATGTACAAGTTGTTGATAGAACAAATGGTGTTGATCCAAGTCCTTTAAATGATCCAATTGGACAACTCATGAATATTGATGTTATGGATGTAGAATCTGAATCGGATGAATCATTACTTGAATCTGAATCTAAATCATCGCAATCAGATGAATGCGATGAATAAAAATAATATGTATAATTAGGCTATACCTATTACTAGATTTATTCCTATATTTATTATTTTATTCAAATCAATTATTCTTATAGTTATCTTTTTAGATATGTATTATGGACCTAGAAGATGATTGGATCTATCAAGGTCTAGCAGTTGATCTAGTGGAGGTCAAAGTTCTAGTGGTATAAACCAACTGCATCTGCAGCTACACGATGTCCCAGATGGTGTCCCACTTGAGGATGCTTGGGTTGATGCGGCTACATATGATATGGCCACAGAGGATCATACTTATGCTTCTCACTAGGACACTACAGAGGATCCTACTTCTTCTTTTCACCCGGCCACTACAGATACCCTTATGGGTGATGCTAGTACTAAGGCATTAGCTGCAGGTCCTGATGGTAAGATGCAACGTCTGACTGTTCGGGAGTCTGAGTAAGTATTTTACTATTTTGCATTCCTTATAAATTATAACAATTTAATCGGTGAATATTTTTTAATTAAGTATTTTTTTGTTCATTTTGCAGCTACATGATGGATCTAATTGGGTCTTCCACAAGACAAATCCATAAGATCATGACACAAAAGATGGACCATACAGGAATTTCCTAGAAAGGCCATCTCTTCGGAGATGAAGAATTTTTGGTTTGAGAAGTTTAAGATAAAAAATCTAACTAAATTTTAATATTTAATATTTATGTAAAAGATAAAAATTTACAATTATCATACTTAATATCTTGGTTTTTTTTTGCAGAAATATTTTTTACTGAGACCAGGCTATTGAGCACTTGGTCCAGATTGCCTTTATGAAAAAGGTAACTATTCACTATAGTGATCTGCTGAGTGAGTTGAAAGCTGCAGTGAAGGCCCAACAGTCTTTATTTTTTGATGATCAATTATGGGCCAACTTGCAAGCCTGATGGAGCTCTCCTGAAGGATAGACATGTTCTATCATTGCCTCTTGGAATAGGATGTCCAGTGTTATGGATGATGCAGGTCCATCAATACATATAAGAGGCAGCAGAACGTATTATGATCATGTCAATACACTTGTAAGTATAATTATATTTTTTTAAATTGTATTTTTTTTGTTATCAAACTAATATTTTTTTTTCATTAAATAGGAGTCTACCTTCGGTCGGCCGCCAAGTAGCTATGAGCTATTCGTGCATACGCACACTTAGGATCACGACAGGTATTCATTCGTTGATCGTCGATCCCAGGATGTAAATATAAGTAATTTCATAATTTTTTATTTTTAAAATTTAAATTTCAAATATAAAGTTAATAATCTTGTTTATATTTCACATGATCATTTCATTGTATCTCGGGAGGAGGCCTCTCAGTTTGACACGCCTGTTAACGATGATAACTTATTTATAGTTGATGTGGGCAGAGAGAGGAAGAAGAAGCTGTATGGACTTGATTCGCAGTATATCAGTACAACTTCTTCTTCTTTGTCTACCAGTTCATCTGCTTTATAGGAGGATATCGAGCATTTGAAGGAGCAGTTACCGGAGTGTGATCAGACTATTCTTCAACTGATCTAGGAGTAGGTGAAGGTGCAGGTTCAGACCCGAATTTTGGAGCAGATGCAGACAGAGATGCATAGGTTGGTCTAACAACAGCTTAATGAGTTTATGACTAACTTTATGCAAGAAACTTTCGATCCATCACGACAGTTTTCGCCTAGCGGTTCTCCTCCACCTTCACCGCCTCCTGCTTCTAGTTGATTTTAGTTTTTTTATATATTTTTTATATTTTAATTTTATACTTTTTATATAAATTTTATTATTTTTATGTACATTTATACACTTGTTCATTTATTAGATTTAATTTTTATTTAAATATAAATTTAATTTTTATTTTGTTATTCTTTTTAATATTAAATTCATTCATACATTTATATATACATTACATTACAAAAATTAAAAAGAATAATAAAAAATATATTTTAAAATTTAAAAAAATTAAATTTAAAAAAATTGATTTCTTACCGACAATTACACCTTCTGTTGGCAACTGTATTGCTGACACAAACAAAATTTTTTAGATAATAAAATACCGATAGAAATATTCTTCTATCGATTTTACATATAGAAATATTCTTTTGTCGATATTACCGACAAAAATACATTTTTGTCGGTAACACTGATAGAAAAATATGTCTGCATTATTGACAGAAATACAATTTTGTAGGTGAGTACCGATAGAAAATCTGTTGGCATTACTGATAGAAATATATTTCTGTCGGTAATCTCTTTTGTTATGGCCTCCTTCGGTACTATCGATAAAAATTCTTTTCGTCAGTATTATCGATAAAAATTCTTTTCATTAGTATTACCGACAAAAAATCACGTTCTATTGATAAATTTGCCGACTATATTTCTGTCAAAAATTTTGACATATATTTTTCTCTTGACAATTTGCCGATATATTTTTTCTTTGTCAGCATTTCCATTATTAGCAAAGAATATGGCTATAGACTTTTTTTTTTGTCAGTAATTTGTTGGTAAATGTGATTACCGATAAAATAAATAGGATTACCGATGAATTTTTTCATCGGTAATTTTGTACATTCTTGTAGTGTTAAGTTAACCCATAACTTGAACTTTATGAGAATTATCATTTTATTACCAAAGAGAATAATCATTTTTATCTCGTAATATGCTTTAGACCCTTACTGATGGTGTTGCACTATCTACGCATACGAGAGGCAGTAGAATACATTATGAGAATACTCGTCGACTACTAAGTATAATTTATTTTTTATCTTTTGTTATTAATTTTTTATGCTAAATTAATAAATTATTTTATATTTCATTAATTTACTAGAAGGAACAAATGGAATGATCCCCCACCGAGCATGAGCTATTTGTTTACATGCACATCAAGAATCACGACAGATAGATTTTTATTGGTCCACGCTCTCGAGATGTACATGTATGTGTTTTTATTTTCATATTTGCATTTAATTTTCTATACATTACTTATATTGTATAAATATATTTTTTTTACAGGACCGCTTTGTAGCAACTTAGGACCAACAATCTCAGACAAATGAGTCTATTGATGAAACTCAATCATTTATTGAGGCTGCTGGCGTGGTGAGGAAGAGGAGGGTGTGTATGTTGAGCTCTAAATACGTCTATGAGATTAGCACCTCATTTTAAAATTCTTCATCAACACTACATTAAGAAATGGAGCAACTGAAAGCTCTTTTCAAAAGCAGCTCCAAACACAATAGAGAGAGAGGGAAAACAAAACACTTAAGCAAGAGCGTGCAATGCAATATTAGATGTAGAGAGCATTTCAAGAACAATTTGATCAATTTATACGATAATATATATCTCCTTGGTGTTAGTCTTTAATTGCTTATAAGTCTCCTACTCCACCTTTAGATTTAACCTCTACCTCACCATCACTAATTTTTTTTCACTTTTTATTTATATATATTATTTTAACATTTTATTTGTATATTTTTATTAATTTAATTATATATTATTTATTTCTTTATTTGCAATTTTAATTTATTTTTATTTTTTATATATAATTTAATGAAATCAAAGGATTAAATAATAATATTATCATAAATATAAAAAATAAAATGAAAATTACAAAATGTAATAATTGAATAATTTTAAAATATTTAAATTAATAATACAATATAATGAAATTTAATTATTATAAAATATAATAAAATTAATCATATATTACTTTAAAATTCTATTTAAAAAATTTTAAAAAAATTATCGATATACTATTAATAAATAATAAAATATTAAAAATTTACTGACCGCTTTATCGAAAAAATAATAAAAAATTTATTATTCACCAACGGATTACCCATATATATATATATAATATTAACTATTTACTAATTGAATTCTATAGATAAATAATATTTAAAGATTTTCCGACTAATTTATTGATGATTTTGAAAATTTTTAAAAAAAGTAAAATATTTTACTGATAAATTACTGACAACTTTCAAATTTTGTACCGAATCCTATCTCACTTACAAAGAAAATTTTCTCTTAGTAAATGTTCTGCCAATAAGGTAATATTAGACAAAAAAAAAAACTTTAGTCAACATTCGGTTAGTAAATGTTTTTTTTCAACAGATGTATTATAGTTACTTATAGGTCCATCCAGCATCACCTTAACTCCACATTAGTATGATATTGTCCGCTTTGGGTCGAACCCGCACGGATTTGTTTTTGGGCACCTCCCAAAAGGCCTCATACTAATGGAGTTCAAGTGGACACTTATATGCAAAGTTACTCTCCTTTACATTTCCAATGTGGGATTTGGTTTGTTATCCCAACAATCCTCCCCTCAAACCAAGACCACATAACTCATGGGCCTCCCCTCAAGCGATAATCCATTTCATCTGCTCAAACATCTTGCACCGCCGTTATCATCCAACGGGACACGCCGCCTGACCTCCAGCATTCAGGAAGACTTTCGACACAAGGAACTATCAGCAGGCATCTTCAATCGCGAGGTTACACCGAGGGCCTCCCACACAACACAAGTCCACCTTTTAGCCTATCCGAACCCGGGCTCTGATACCAGATGTTAGTAAAAACTGTTTTTAAACCAGTAAAACAGAGCAGAACAGAGTATAAAAATTAGAGGAAAAGAGATCAATGTATTTCACTCAATAAAAACCTCTAAACATTATTACTCTTTTATACAGAAAAGAATTTCTTCTGTTGCTATTTTTCGGCCACAAACGGCACTACCTCCTAAAGAATAGCAGAATGCAAATACTAGAGAAAATAACGCAAAAATACTAGGACAACTAATAACAAGTTTGACTTCATCATTTACCCCCCTCAAACTTGTTTTACACCAATCTTATCTCTGAGTTCGAAGAATCGTTGACGCGCAAGTGGTTTCGTCAATGCATCAGCCAGCTGCTCTTCTGTTCTTGTATACTCAAGATTAACACTTCCATTTTGTACACATTCTCTTATAAAATGGAACCGAGTGTCAATGTGTTTGCTTCTTTCATGAAAGACTGGGTTCTTGGCCAACGAAATTGCGGATTTATTATCAACCTTCAACACAGGTTTAACTTGAGAATTTCCCTTCAAACTTTCAACTAGCTTTGCAAGCCAAATTCCTTGGCATGCACCCCCTGTTGCTGCAATATATTCAGCTTCACATGAGGATAAAGCAACAATCTTTTGTTTTTGTGAAGTCCAAGTAATAGGACTTTCACCAAGAAAGAACATGATTCCACTTGTGCTTTTCCGATCATCGGCATCACCAGCTAAATCACTATCACTATAACCAATCAGCTCATCTGAACTTTGATTTTTCTTATATGTAATCCCCATTCCAACAGTACCTTTTACATACCTAAGAATTTGTTTAACAGCATTCATATGTGACACTGTTGGTGATTCCATATAGCGACTTACTATGCCTACAGAATAGGCTAAGTCAGGTCGAGTATTTACCAAATACCTCAAACTTCCGATGATGCTCCTGTATTCCGTTGCATCCACAAATGAATCATCATCATTCCTGCTTAATTTTTTCTTTGGATCCATAGGAATATAACAACTATTACAGCTCAACATTCCTGCCTTCTCAAGAATTTTGATAGCATAACTCTTTTGACATAAAGTTATGCAATCAGAATTCTGCTTTACTTCAATGCCCAAATAATAACTTAAAAAACCCAAATCACTCATTTCAAATTTTTCCATCATCTCCTGTTTAAAAACTTCTATATGTGTTTCATTTGAACCAGTGAGAATTAAATCATCAACGTAAATTCCCACTACAGTTATATCATTCACATCTTTTTTCAAATAAACTGCATGTTCAAATGAGCACTTACAGAAATCAAGTGATTTTAGGCACCGATCCAGCTTAGTGTTCCACGCCCTTGGAGCCTGCTTCAAGCCGTACAAGGCTTTTCTGAGTCTTAAAACTTTCTTTGGATTGTTTCTGTCAATGAACCCCTCCGGTTGGCTTACATAAACCTCCTCTTCGAGCTCTCCGTTTAGGAATGCTGTTTTTACGTCCATATGATGGACTTTCCACTGTTTTTGGGCTGCAAATGCAAGAATGGTCCTTACTGTTTCCATTCTTGCCACAGGTGCAAACACTTCTTTATAATCTACACCATATTTTTGTACGTAGCCTTTTGCAACAAGGCGGGCTTTGTACTTGACCACATTTCCATCTGGATCCTTCTTTAGCTTGAATACCCATTTTAGTCCAACTGCTCGTTGATTTCTTGGCAAATCAGACAGCTCCCAAGTCTCATTTTTTCGAATTGAGTCAATCTCCATCTGCATAGCTTGCCGCCACTTCTCATTTTTTACTGCTTCCGCAAAGTTTGTTGGTTCCTCCATAGACAGAAAACACATACTGACTTCTTCATCTACTTCTCTTATTTCGTTGTAGATCTCTTGCAGTGATCTAAACTTTCTTGGTGGAGTGGAGTTGTCTGAACTTGAGTCTGAACTCAAGGTATTTGCAGGAGATGATTTTTTCGAATCTGAGGGTGTCTCACCTTCTTTTTCTTTTTCAACAGTAGCACTTCCTCCATTTTTCAAATGAACTGTAAAAATGTTGCCATTTTTCTGAGCTTCTTCTTTCTTTTCTGTTTCCCATGGCCAACTTTCTCCTTCTTCAAAGATCACATCTCTGCTTATAATCACCTTCTTTTTAATTGGATCATAAACACGATATGCCTTTGAACCCTCTTCATATCCAATCAAAACACCTTTAATGCTCCTATCTTCAAGTTTTTTAAGATAAGGTGGCATCTGTTTGACATGAACAAGACACCCAAATACACGAAAGTGTTGTATATTTGGAGTCTTCCCACACTAGGCTTCATAAGGTGTCTTTGTCTGGACTGCTTTAGTTGGGCACCTGTTCAACAAATAAACAGAGGTTAATACAGCTTCACCCCACAGTTCAGCCGGAATGTTTTTACTCTTCATAATGCTTCTAGTCATCTCCAACACAGTCTGATTTCTTCTCTCCACGACTCCGTTTTGTTGTGGTGAAAACGGTGCCGTGAGATGTCGCTTTACACCTTCTTCATCACAAAAATTTTTGAATTCAGCAGACAAGAATTCACCTCCACGATCTGTTCTAAAACACTTCACTTTCTTGCCAATCTCTATTTCTGCTCGCTTTTTGAATTTTTTAAAAACTTCGAATGCTTCACTTTTGCTTTTCAACAGAAAAATCCACATAAAGCGTGAGAAATCATCAACAAGAAGTATAAAATACTTGTTACCTCCTGGTGTTGATGGCGAGATAGGACCACAGAGGTCTCCATGAATTAACTCCAACTGAGTTTCTGCTCTAAACACAGCAGTATGAGGAAATGGTGTTCGACGCTGCTTTCCTTTCACACAACCATCACACACTTGATTCAATTGAGTTATCTCTGGCAGCCCCTTCACCATTTTTCGTTTTGAGAGCAACTTCAAAGCTTGAAAATTAAGATGCCCATAACGTGCATGCCAGAGCCAACTTGATTCTGCTATACTTGTCTTCAAACAGATTTTTTGTGCAACTTGTAATTTTGCAGTATACAAGCGATTTCGTTGCCTTCTTACTTTGATCAAGAGCTGGTTATTTCTGTCATAGACCTTACAGATTCCACCATGAATATCTACTCGTCCACCATTTTCATCAAACTGACCAAGACTGATTATACTGCTTCTCAACTCTGGAATAAAATATACCTCAGTTAAGGTCAAGTGTTCTCCACTTTTACATTGGACTAACACTGATCCTAAACCTTGTATTTCAATTTTCCTTCCATCACCAATTTTCACATTTCCTTTAACAGAGAAATCAATTTCAGTGAAGCAATTTTCATCACCTGTCATGTGGTTACTTGCTGCTGAATCAAGATACCACGTTTCTTTCACCTCCATTCCTTTCGCTGCTGCCATACAAGCTTCCTCTTGTAATACCTTTGGCTCACATGCTTCAATCATCAAAAGAGCAGGTTCATCTTCCTCCTGTTCAGTGAAGTTTGCTTGTTCATCCTTTTCTTTCGACAAGCATTCTGAGGCAAAATGCCCCATTTTACCACAGCTGTAACATTTGATTTTTGACTTATCAAATTTCTTCTTCTGTTGTGGCTCTTCTTCCTGCCTTTGATTTCTTCCGCCGTTTCTACCTCGGCCTCGGCCTCTTCCTCGTCCGCCTCTGGTACTAGAATTTTCTTTCGATTTCCCTTTTCTGTTTGCTTCTTCCTTCGCCTTCCACTCTGCTTTTGTAAGTAGCACTGTTTCATCTGATCTTATGCCACTACTAAGCAGTCTCTCTTCATGAGCTTTGAGCGAACCAATCACCTCCTCGACAGATTTGGTGGTTAGATCACTAAACTCTTCAATTGTGGCTGCAATCTGAAGAAATTTTGGTGAAACTGATCTCAGCAGTTTCTTCACAACCTTCACTTCTTCTACCACGTTGCCAAGACTACGCAATTTGTTGACAATGATTGTGAGTTTCCCTGAGAAATCATCAACGTTCTCAGAGTCACTCATTCTCAATGCCTCGAACTCTCTCCACAACGACTGAGTTCTTACTTCTTTTACCTTTTCTGCTCCCTGGTTCATTGTTTTAAGCTTGTTCCAAGCTTCCTTGGCAGTCCTTTTTGCACCCAATTGAAGCAAAGTATCTTCTCCTATACCTTGGTAAATGGCAGCCAACGCCATTTTGTCTCTGCGACTATCAACCGGATCAGATGACTCAACAGCATCCCACACTCCTTGTGCCATCATGAAGACCTCCATTTTTATAGCCCAAGCTGCATAATTACTCTTTGTCAGCAAGGGGTATTTTAACGAAACTGAACTCTCTCTTTCGGGAGTCATGAAATTTGACGTTGTGATAGAAGTTTCTATTTTTTCGGCTTCCTCTCTTTCTTTTAACTCTCTCTCTCTCTTAGCTCTTTCCAACTCAAGATGAGACATCTCTCGGCCTTGATCTTAAGGCTCTGATACCAAATATAGGTCCATCCAGCATCACCTTAACTCCACATTAGTATGATATTGTCCGCTTTGGGTCAAACCCGCACGGATTTGTTTTTGGGCACCTCCCAAAAGGCCTCATACTAATGGAGTTCAAGTGGACACTTATATGCAAAGTTACTCTCCTTTACATTTCCAATGTGGGATTTGGTTTGTTATCCCAACATTACTAACAAAAAATTCCATCAACAATACATATGTTTTTTTATAGTGACAATTTTAATTGACGTTTGAATTACTTATTAAAAATTGTCTCATTTTTCTAATGATATATTATAATATTATTTCTTCTAATAACGCATCATAATATTAATTAGAAATTATATGTAATAATTAAAATAAAATAAAATTATTAAAAATTAAAAAATTAAAATTTTAAACAATTTATGATTGAATTTGTCAAAAGAAAAGAGCAAAAAAATACATATATAAAAAAAAAGAGAGAGAGAGGGAGAGAGAGAAAGGACTGTTCCTTATTTAATTAAAAAAATTTAAAACTTAATAATATTATCGAATACATTATAATTGGAAAATTTAGATTGGAAAGTACATTTATCAAGAAACATTACCAATTTCATATAAGAATTTAGATTGGAAAATAATCAAGAAACTCTTTAACACAATAACATGTGCAAACATTTTGAAGTAATTTATTCGATAGCAACCGCAATATTATTTGTTTCCTGTGGTTGAATCAACATGTACCATGGAAAAAGGCCACCTTGTGGAATCTCCATCCACAATCCCAAAATGTTAAAAAGCACAAATATAAAGTATATATCCACCAACATTTTAAAAAAAAAAATCTGCCCTTAGGCCTTTTTGAGGAATTCCATGACATAGGTATTGAAAGCAGAACAGATTACTTGGAAACCTTGGAATCCAGCTCCCTTAGCTAATGCCTCGAATTCCTTTTCAGTTCTCTCTTTTCCACCTGGGTTATGAGCCAACATGATACAGTCAATGTGGATCACTGTTTTGCTTGCGAGGCTGCTTTCTGGAGCCACCGGAAGAATGCATTCTGCCACTATCACTTTCCCATTTACTGGCAACGCATTATAACAATTTTTCAAGAATTTTAAGCAGTGTTCGTCGCTCCAATCATGACATATCCACTGCATATAAAAAAATTATTTAAGGGAAAAGTCAAATATATAAGAAGTGTATATTCAATGTATCTAAAATCCTATCTTAATGTTAAAAAATTAAAATATATTTTGTGTACTTCCACTTGATACGCTAACTTTTTCAAACCCATCAGAAAAGAGCCAATATCTTAATTTTAACGACACTTGCTTTGCGCCAAGATTAGGCATTACCGAGCAATAAATGATTAGATTTCAAACTTACCTTCATGAAAACAGCATCTGCTTTAGGAATACTGACAAACATATCTCCACCAACATGCTCCACACCTACACACAATCATATCAATGAAGATTTTAAATAATTCTAAATATAAATAATTAAGCACTCGTAAATACTAATTAGTCTGCATATGTAATACTAAAAAAAAATCTAGACAAGGTACCAGGATAAGAGGGCGCATCCTCAATGACGTGAGGCAAATCAAAGTTAATGCCCTTTAAAGAAGGGTATTTAGAGACGATCATGTTAACAACAGCTCCAGTGCCACCACCCACATCAACCAAAGATGTGAGACCTTCAAAACCTTTGTAGGTCTCAAGAATTTTCTTCATGGTAATGGTGGAATGGTTAGACATTCCACTGTTGAAAACCTTGTTGAATCTTGGATCTGTGCCATGGTATTCAAATGCTGTCATTCCATACGCCTTGTTAAATGGAATGCCTCCTTCAAGAACCGCATCTTTCAAATAATACCTATAAAATATATAACACAACCATATGTAAACCAATCTTTATGATTTTGAGCTACAAGTAAACAATCGTGAACTTGTGCACTTTATATATATATATATATATATATATATATACTGTGTTAGTCATCGCTGGTTGAGAGATGCACGGTCAGAGATCGAATTCGAATTAAGCAAAATGACGAGTACATTATCCATCCAGCAACCGGTGCTAAATTTATAAATTAAAGATTATATTTATTTCAATATTATATTAGGAGATGAGAAATCAATGGCTCTAAAAGAAGTACGGTTGCTCCCAGGCTATGCCTTGGCGTGCAAGATTATACTTATTTCAATAATGAGAGTATTTAATTCAATATTTCTAAATTTTCTTAGTTAATGGAGAATTAATTTTGTACCAATCTTAGTTAAATTTAATTGTCATGGCCAGGGTTTCATTTTTATGATCATTTTGGGATAATGAACAATGCTAAATTCAAAATTTTGAGAACTGATGATGAAGTAGACTTGACCTAATAAAGAATTGTCATAGAGATAAATTGGTTTATCCGTTCTATTTGTTGTCCTGAGCAAAAATGTTTATAGATTAAATTTATATCTGAATTTGAAAATTTTCAAAATATTTTAAAAGTTGAATCTGGTTACATGTTTACTCCGGAGTCACAATACAATTTGAAATCAGCCAGCAACTGGCACACGTTTACTCCAGAGTCACAATACAATTTGAAATCAGCCAGCCAGCCGATATTGCCAAGGAAGAGAGATGGTTTAGTGTATGATTCTGAAGCATTAAATGCCATTAGCCAATTATTGGCCATGTTTTATTGTCAATGCAAAATGAATTGTCATTTACCAATGCCGTCCGCTGCAAGTGTTATTTAAGAATAAGCATACAAATTTTTTTTTTCATTCTAAGATAGTAGGGCGCTTCACATCTTATATATATTTAAAAAAATTAATTATTTAGTTGATAGATAATTTTTTTTCTATAAACTATTTATTTTATCTTCTATTAATACTAAATAACTATTAATTATTGTGAAAATTAAAAATTAAAATATATATTAATTAAATCAAAGATAATTATAATTTAAAAAATATAAATAATTAAATATAATATCATTGATAATAAGTTATTTAAATAGTGATATAATAGTTTATTTATAATATAATTATAATCTAAATAAAATAATAATATTATATTTTGGGACAGAAAAAATTTTGTTCAAAAAAACTTCACAAAAAATAATTATTATTTATATAACAATTTATAATATTAATCTTAAAACAAAATATTAATATCTTACATATATAAACATAATCTCTTAGAAAAAAGAAGGTTTGTGGTGGAGCATCTCAATTGTAGGACGTGGGTCCCAAACTCTCAGTATTGACATTATTTTAAGAAGCTTTGTGGTTCATCCATTTAATATTTGTCAGCTTATTATTAGTACAACGGACCAAAAAAAAAAACAAGTGGAGCGTGTCTGAAATTTTAATCTATTTATATCAAACGCGAGAGATAACTAAACTATAAAAATTCATAGTTACTATTTAAATAATTAAAATTTAATGTAATTATATATTTATATGTTCAAAGAAATAATAAAAAACAAATATTCACTTAACAATAAAAAATTCAATATTATTTTTTTATATTAAAATTAATAATTTTTAATAATATATTTTTAATAATATATATCAAATTATTAATAATGTTATTACATATTAATAATATGCTAAATGATATTAGCATATTAAGAATTTTGTGAATAAGTTAATTATTTAAAAAATATATTATTATATATTTTTTAAAAATATTTAATTTAAATACTTTTATTAAAATATCTTAAAATATATATATTATTTTAAAAATATCATATATTATGTAATTTTTCTAAGTAATATTTAATCTTTAACAAAATTGATAAAAAAAATTTTAATATTTAAATATTTAATATAAAAATAAAATATAATATAAATATCACTGTTAATCATTTATATTTATTTTTAATATAAAATAAAATTAAAAATAAATCCATCTATTTTACCCTTCTTTATTTAAATTGATTCCACCAAGTGATGATGTTACTGAGATGGTGTTAAAAAACTGTATCTGTGGGCGCAGGGAGAGTCTAGTTATTAATATTCAAAAATTACATTAAAAAGGCATTTCCCGTAAGTTAAAAAAAAAAAAAAAAAGGAATATTGCATCATATAGCTCATCTTCCTCTATGATGAAAAAACTAAAAGGACATTAATGAAGGAATAAATTTCAACTCCTAAATTCTTTAGACTTAAGGGAATCATCATACATATTACAGACAAATCGAGTGGAGCTATTTATAGAATATATGATGTGAATTTCAACTTTCTACTAATCATGTGTTTTATTTTTTATTCTTTAAAAGATATGCTTAAGGTGCTAGTCTACTAACAAAATCAATGATCACAATGAAAATTCTAGTCTCCAAACAAATATCAATCATTTTAGGAATTGTCGTATAGAAACACTTTTCTAATCAATCTTAATTGATCACTATTAGTCATTAAGAAAAATTCAATAAATTAATATATAAACCAGAAGAATAATATGTAAGAAAAAGAGAGAAATTAAAATGATTACGAGAATTTAATGCTCTCATTTCTTTTAATAACATAAATAGATTAATTTTAGATTTGACAAAATCAAAATAATTAAGTGGCTAAATAAGATTTTCTTATAAATTAATGGTTTTTTGGGTTGTTTGTTCTATGTATTATGACTTGTGAGATTCTAAAAGCATTATAATAAAGACTGTCTCGATTGAAAACAAAATAGTAAAGAATGGATAGTTACCAGCTTTCCATGAGAACTTTGTCCTGATTCATAAGAGAAAGAGCAGCAAGGGAGACACCATCTTCATTTTTGGTCAAGAATTTGCAAACAGGAGCAAGCCCGTATAATCTCTCAACTTTCCCATCAGGGAGAGTTGTTACAGAACAAGTAAGAATGGAGTAGCTAGCAAGGAGACGCAAGATTCGATCCAACATAACTGGTGCATCAGGGTTCTTGGTGGGTAGATGAAAAGCTATATCAGAAGGAGATAAAAACGCACCAGTGCCAGTTTTAGCCATGATTTCAAGTAGATCAAGCTCAATGGCCGTTTTGAGAACCATAGGTAGCACTGAAGCACAGGTTAGTTGCATAGCAAAGAGATTTGCTTCTTCATCAGATACCTGAACTGGAGTCATTTGAGTTTCTGCAGTTGAACCCATTTTGAGA
Source organism: Garcia nutans (assembly GCA_947685225.1). Classification (NCBI taxonomy): domain Eukaryota; kingdom Viridiplantae; phylum Streptophyta; class Magnoliopsida; order Malpighiales; family Euphorbiaceae; genus Garcia; species Garcia nutans. The sequence goes on along the minus strand of CANTUV010000011.1, from coordinate 44,648,143 downwards.
TTTTCTTTTCTTTTCTCCGGAGAAAGGCAGAGGAGATGAAAAAGAAGGCTTTTGCGGTATGGGAATATGGCCGGGAAGTGGTGGATTCAATGTACTCAAACACTTATGATATTTGTATATATACACGCGCGCACACTCAACCACCTTGTTTTGTTCTGTACAAAAGGGTCCACTCACCAAACCATTCTAGAACTTTTTAGTATATATAATACAAAAAGATTTGCTTTTCTAATAATTTTATTTTTGCTATTACCTTAATTTTTTGCTTTTTAAATTTATTTAAACTTTTACTGTCTCATACTAACCTCTCTTTTTTTTTGTCGGAGTCTTATACTAACCTTGGGGCTTAAGGTAATTATGCTGAGTAATACTCAGACTATGACCTTATTAATATTTTTTATGGAGTGAGATATTTTATCTGAATTAGTATAATATGACGCTATAAATAGAGATTAAGCATTAAAACTTTGTCAAATATTATTAAGGTTCTGATATATTTGGACATATATATCCTGCTATTATTTTAAATGGATGAATGAGTACGTGGCAGATTTGATGAGGTAGAATAATAAAGTAGAATATATATATCTCTACTGATAGGGATGTATGCCCTAAATTTTGATGGGTATGTCGAAGAAAGTATTTTTTGGTATAAGAGTTTCTTTTATCTTTGAGGGGCCGTGATGAAGAAAATGAAGAAGAAAAAGTAAGAAGAAGGGTATGTGAAGTTTTTATAATAATACCAACAACATACACATGCCCATAACCGTAATCGTGGTGATATCATTCACTACATTCATATCCATAATCATAAATATAATCACAACTACAATTATATCCATAAACATAAACCACAACCCTACTCATATTCATAACCAAATCACAATCATAACTATAAGCACATTCAAGAAATCATCAAGTCTATAAACTGAAATATGATTAATGTCATCTAAGTAAGTCATTAAAAAATAAAATTTGATGAAGACTTTTTAAGTCTTTAAACTGAATGATGAAGACTAATATACCTCAAAACTGAATAAGATAAAGTAACCGGCATATCTATAAACTGCAATGAATTAAAATAAAGATATGCAATTAAAGTAATTTTGAATCAAGAGAGCATGTTGAGAAAATGATTCAAAATTAAAATAAAGATAAGTCATAATTAGTTCCTATAATTTTGTTAGTGGGTAATAGAATATTTACAAAATAATATAAGTAGATTTTTCTCTATATTATCTTAATTTTGTAATATGTAAAGCCTATAAAAGGCTTCATTATTTTATTTTATAGAATAAGAAATGCATACAATGTTTGCTTAAATTTCAGCTCTCTTTCTTATATTCTTTTAAAAACCAATAAAAAGTAATGATGAAATTGATGAGGAAAGTTAATATAACAGTGAATAATTATATTTATCTATTTTTTTTGTTTAACACTATATATGGGGCTATATTAAATTATTCTCCCTTTCTAGATGCAAATACAATAGGCGCAATAGCACTTTTAGCATTAGTTTGCATTGCTCTAGCTAATAGCAGAACTAGATCCACCCTAAAGGCTCATCTTCTGCTCCCTTACATCTCATGATCTCTGAAGATTAATTTGTAAATTTTATTTATGATATTTGTTGCGGTGTATCTAGACTTGCAATCACACAATGTTGCAATCAAGTAATACAGTGCATGAGTGAATATCATTCTTATGAATAAGAGTTAATTCTAAGTTTCAAACAATTAAATTGATTATTATTTGAAAGATTTTAAATCTAACTAAACTAATTTAATTAAACTAAAACTAATTGGATTTAAGTCTTATATTTAAAAGCTTAGTATTAAACTTTTTCAATTAATTATCTATAGTCTTTCTAAATTATTAATCCAATTTTATTTTTTCTTGATTATTGGTTGGATCTCCCTAAGTTTAGTTCTAGTTTCTTTAAAGATCTAAGACTAATATTGAGATTAATTCATATATCTACTCTCGTTATCACAAAAATTAATTCAACTCGTTAAGTTTGGTGAAAATCTTTAATCAACCTCTTAAGCATTCTTATATCTTAGCAAAAACTACTTAGGATTGTTATCTTTTTTAAACTAATATTAAGCTTTCCCCTCTCACTTCATCACATAATACCTTCAATCATAACTATTGACTAGATAGTTATAAGCAATAAGCATAAATATAACAAAATAATCAAAGATAATATCATTGAATCAAATATGCATTAAGTTCATCATAGATAAATCAAAAGAATCATCTAACCCTAAATAGGATTTTAGTTAACCATATTTATAAATAAAGCAACAAAAGAATAAAATAAATTGTATGAAAACATCAAAACTAAAAGAAAGATAAATTCAAACATAAAAAAATCTTCAATTAAATAGATCCCTTGGTGTAGCTTTGGATATCTTCAATAGCTAAGCCTCCTACTCCTTCTTCTCTAAAGAATAACTTAAAAGAGTTGTAGATCGTGAATATAACAAGAGATATTAAGAATAGGGCTGAAGGCTTGCTTATATAGGGGTCCTTGGGACTTCTAATCTCTTTATGAATGAATTTATCGTAAAATCTTGAACCATAGCTACTTCCTTATTTGCATCCCTTAGTGTGTAGCTTTGAACTAGACAAACTTCAAGTGGATATTCTCTCTTAAAATCTTCTCGAGCCAACTCATTAATTAACTCCACTCGAAAACACTCATATGTTCAACTTCATTATGTTGAATTCAACTTAATCATTCCCCATCTTCAGAGTGAGCTTACCATCTTTCACGTTGATCATAGCTCCAATAGTAGCTAAGAAAGGTCTTCCCAAAATTTGTAAAATTTCAATATCTTCTTTCATATCTAAGACCACAAAATTGATTGGGATGTAGAATTTGTCCACTTTAATAAGAACATTTTCCAAGATTTTCACAAGGTATTTGATCGAGCAATCTACTAATTGAAATGACATGATTGTGGGTTTTATCTCTATGAATCCTATTTTTTTTTATAAATATGCATAGGTATTAGACTAATTCTAGCACCTAAATCGCTTCTATATTTCTGGAAATTAAATTCACCAACATTATAGGAAATAAAAAAAAACTCCTTAGATCTTTGAGTTTGGAGGGGAGTTTATTTTGTATTACCGTGTTGCTATCCTCAATAAGTGCAATTTGAGCATCCTCCTCCATCTTTCTTTTCTTGGACAATAACTCTTTTAGGAACTTCACATATATTGACATTTGTGCGAGAACATATGTAAAAGGAACATCAATATGTAGTTCCTTGAATATTTCTAATAACTTTTCATATTGTTGGCCCAAATTATGTTTCTTCAATCTTTGAATTAAAAGGAATATATGGCAAATAAGATTTGACAACATAATTAATAGGTGCCTCCTCTCTTTCAACTTCACTTCTATCAAGTTCAGAAGAAAAAGAAATTTTGAGTTCTGAAATCTTCTTTGGTAGAGAGTCTTCAAGTTGCTTTCCGCTGCTCAAGATGATAACATTATAATATTCTCTTGGATTTATTTCAGTTTAGCATGAAAAGTGCCCCTTAAGGATGAATGTTGACAGAACTTACTATTTGACCCACTTGAATCTCTAGGTTTTTGTTTTGGCTTGTAATTTGCTTTATGCTCTATTATAATTTATCATATTTTTTTCTCAAGTTTATCGAACCTTTTGAAAGTAACCCCAATAAATTTCTATAAGGCCAACTCATAAGAAATTTTGCTCTCTTATGGGTGTGCTTGGCCTTGATTTTGGTTCCTTTAAGAAGAGAGGTTGATAGGTTACCTTTTAATTATTTTGATTTTCCCATGATAAATTTGGATGATTGTTTCAGTGAGGGTATTATCATAGGGAAGCATCAATGGTCTATTTTAGTTACCCATAAACTAAACATTTTCCATTACTTAACATTATGTAGTTGAGTGATTCCCTCCATATCCTTCACATACTAAAGATGAATTAAAATTGACATGTTCCAATTTGTTGGCAATAGTGACCACCATGGCTGCAAGCAGGGAAAAATTATCAACTTCATGGGGTCCAATTGTAACACTCCTATACTTTATATAGATACAATATATACATTATGTATATATAATATACATATATAAAATACAAGAATGTCATTGTTAAAGCCATTAGAAAATTTTCTTATTAATTCAAATAAAATAATTTATTCATTTAAAAGGTAATAAATTAACTAAATAAATGAGTATAAGTAATTTAAATATTACTATAACATTTATTTATTAAAAATCTCTAGAAAAATTTTGCTAGAGTTTTATCTGTAATTTGAGTAATTCCAAAAATAAACACACGCAACCTATATAAAACTTTACACTTCTAAAAGATTTACATACACACATATTCTCATTCATTTATCAATTTCTCCAATATCATTCTCACAACCCAAATTCAATTAAAAGCTTCAAGATTATGTATACATATAATATTTAAATATCGAGTTTCAACCTCTTACATATAATATAGTTTATACAAACATTGTATAATTAATCAAAATACATATTTATATGCTATGTAGTGTCACTAGTCTAGTGGCAAACTGATAAATTTCTAGGCTATCCATCTCTCACTTCGTACCTACGCAATGGACAAATCGCGCTAAGCATTTTGCGTAATGGTACATACTTTGATAATAACAAACGACGACATAACAACATATTCAAAATATGCATCATATTTTAATTTCAAACAAAGTATCTTTACTTTAACAACAAAACATCAACACATGCATTGAATCCAAATATCCTTATACAATAACCTAATTCCATAAAAATTACTTTGGCCTATATCAACAGTAGTGTAGTGATACCAATGTGTCTCACTAATGGGCATAAATATATCTCTAACATCGAGTGTCTCACCTATAGCATAATCATATCTTTGACACTAATGTATCTCGCTCAAGGGTGTAATTATATCTGTGACACTCAGTGTCTCACCCCATAGCGTATGGCATGCCAAATTACCAAACACAATCTTCTGAAACTAGTTAAGGTATAAGGCACACACAATACTCAGTTAACATTTTATATCTTTTCCTCATTTCACAATCTTGCCAGGCTTTTCATATAACACCATTTTCTCTTATTTTTTCACATTTCATATTTTTTTTTCAATTTTTTCACTCATAATCAACATCGTTGTTACAAATATTGTAAATGTGGCTTACTTTCATATTTTAGTGTATAACTTGCACTTTTCACATTTTGTACATAACATCACAATTAGCCATATTTTAATGGCTCAACATACCATAATTGAACCAAATCATGCATCATTACTTCAATAATGCTTCACACACACATATATCAATGTTCAAAGTAACATAACACATTTACTCACATGTAATGTGTTTATGTTTCAAGCAATGCAATTAATTAAAACAAGTGTCAAAGTATGTACCAATCTCTTAAAGAGACAATATGAGTTAAAGCTCCACTCAACTCCAAATTCTCTTATTTCCCTTCACCTTTTGGTTATGAGAATTTGACTTCACTCACTTCCTAATCAAAACATGAGTGACCAAAATCAATTAAAGTCACATTTCTAAGTATTTTAACTAATAAAAGTCAATTTAACATAATTCCTTCAAGTTTCTCTTTTCTTGCCCTAATGAACTTCAACTTTGAAAGTTAATTTTAATCTATTCCAAATTGAGTTTAAAGCTCAATTATGTCTCTAAAATCACATTCTAACATATTCTAAGTAATTGAACTCAATTTATATTCATTTTCTTAAACTACTAAAATTTACACCAACCTTCTTTAATTCTAGAAATTCATTCTAGCTCATTCCAATTCTTATTTTAGTTCAGTTATATCTTTAAAGTTATATTCTAACACATTTTAAACTATTAAATTCAATTTAAACTAATTCTTTGCAAAGGTGCCTTGGAAACCCTAAATTCACTACTAACTCTCCCAAACTTCAACCAAACTTCATCTTTTCCTTAATGTAACCTTAAAATCATTGTTTCTATAACAAACTAACATCTTCCTACTCCACTTAAACAATTGTAACACACTTCTTCAACAACCCAAATCATAAATATTCTAAATTTCAATAAAACTATTTAAACTTGCAAGAAAGCTTACCTTTGTTTGAAGAAAATTCAAAATCACCCCAAAACTCTTAGAAATCTTCAAGATTTTGAGATAAAATGGAAGCAAAAATCTCCCCTTGGACCATGGTAAAAATTGGCACACTAAGAGGAAAAAGAGGAAGAAGATGAACACAAATTGGTGGTTTTTATTCTTCTTTAATTAATAGCTATATATATATTATTTTATTATTTAATTAATTAATAGTTAATAATTAACTAATTTTTCCTATCATCTTCCACTATCTTTATTATTATTATTATTATTATTATTATTATTATTATTTAACTTTTTAACTTTTACTATTGCACCTTTGACTTGTACTTTTACTACTTAATTTTATATGTTATGTATATTTTCTTTATATTTTACATATATACTTCACCTATTCTCATTTCCAATACCTTATTTAACTCTCAAACTTACTTATTTAATTTAATTAAATTTTATTTTAGTAAAAACATGGATATTACACCAACTACTCTCTTAGGATTGCTTCTTTTAGATGACCAATGATAATTATTGGCTATCATCTCCTCTATAAGCTTGTATGCATAGAAGGATATTTATTCATTATTACTTCCTCAACTGCTGCATCCATGGTTCCTCTAACATTTGAGCTTAAAGATTGTTTGGATTAAAGCCTATTAGGAACTCTATAATAAGGATATTTTCTTTGTAGATCCTTGAACTTTGTCTAAGCTTTATATAAAGTTTCTCTATCATATTGCATGAAGTTTGTAATGCCATTTCTCAACTTAGTTGTCTTCACAAGTGGGAAGTACTTTGCTAAGAATGCACCTACTAATTAATCCCATATGGTGATAGAGCCAGTTAAACTTAAATTTAACCAATCCTTAGCTTTGTCCTTCAAGAAGAGTGGAAAGAGTCAGAGTTTTATGGAATTATCTAAAACTTTTTTAAACATAAAGGTATCACAAATCTCCAAGAAGATTGACAAGTAAGATTAGGCATCTTTATAATTTAAGCCATAGAATAAGGATTGTTCTACCATTGAGATGGGCTCAAGCTTGAGATCAAAGTTGTTAGTGGCAATATGAGGTCTAGTGACACACGACTATATCCTACTAAAGGGTAGATCATAATTCCCTAAGAGTTCTGTTTTTAGCATTGTCTCCTATTATTTTTTTCTTCTTCTTCTTTTTCTTCTAAAATGTTAGGTATGTTCCTTTCCTTTTGCTCTTTTTGTTGTCTTTCTCTTCTTTTCTTATTTTTCCATTTACAAAGCTTCTCAATATCAGAATTGTAAGCTTTAAATGGCTCATTAAATTTGCTTCACATAAAACCACAATCCTACAAGATAAAGGAAAAGAAAGCAAAATAGCAATAAAATAAAACTTCCAAAATAATAACAATTCAATATTATTAATATTGAAATTATTGTCATTCCCAGCAGCGACACTAAAAACTTACTGCAGTATATCTAGTCCTGCAAGTGCACAATGTCGCAAGCAAATAATATAGTGTGTAAGTCAGTATATGTCATTCCCATGAGAAAGGATTAATTTTAAGTACTAAATAATTAAATTGATTATTATTTGGAAATCAGTTGATTTTAAATCTATATAAACTAATTTAAATAAACAAAAACTAATTGAATTTAGGTCTTATATCTAAAAACTTAAGGTTAGACTTTTCAATTGAATATCTATTATATTTTTAAATTATCAATCCAATTTTATTTTTCCTTGATTATGTAATATCCGTGATTTTGGAGAAATTACATAGTTATTTGGAGGTTAATTAAAGTATTAAGAAAAGTATAGGTATTGTATATACCTAGAGCATATATAGTGTATACATATCATATATTTATTATATATATTAGATACATATTATATTTAATATATAATATATATATATATATATATACATATATATATATATGATGTATGCTTGAGGTATACATAGACTGCACACTATATATATAAGTAAATACACATTACATATATATAATATATACATTACATATACACACCTAAAGATATATATAATATATAAGTAAAAAATATATAATATATACATATGCATAAAATATACAATATATATATATATAATATAAAATGGCATTGGAAAAGTTAATAATAATAATAATAATAATAATAAAGAGAAAGTCAAAGAAGGAAAGTATATGATTGGTGGATTGATAAGTAACTATTTAATTAATTTATAAAAAGATAAAGATGGGAAATTAAAGGGAAAAAGAGCTCATTTTCTTCTTCTTCTTCTTCTTCTTCCTTCTTGGACGTGCCATTAGATAGAAAGGAAGGGAATATGTGGTTTCCTCAATTACTCATATTTTATAAGGATTTTCAAGGAGAATAAGTTGGTTTTGAAGGAAAAATCAAGAAATAAGCAAGTAATCATTCCTTTAAGTTAGTTTTATTTGATTTTAAATTTATGTTTAAGATGGCTAGAGGAAGAAAGTGATTTTAAATTGTTAAATTTGATAGAAATGAAGTTAAAATGGTTATTATATGGTGATTTAGGGATTAAATAGTTAAATTGGACATAATTAAGGAATTTAGGGCTATAGATGAATATGTGTAAATTAGGATTTTGGTATAGATAGATTTAATTATTGTAATAAATGAATTTAATGTTGTTTTAATACATATATAATGATTTTAAGATTGAAATTTAATATGGACAAGATTGGATAAAGTTGAGATTTAGGGTATGGTTATGTGAGATTTAGGGTTCTGGGAGAAGGATGATATAATTAATGAATTGGGTTGCATTGTATTTATTTTGGTATCAAAGCCTAAATTTGAGATTCTCGACCTAGGTAGGTTTTGGAAAGAAATGAAGGGGAAATTTTAAAATATGATTTGAGTTTAATACATGCATATGCATTGGCACTTGAGTTGGTCTCTGATGTGGCATTCTTTATTGTTGTTGGCCCAATTAATCTATTTTTGATCTTAGACAATCAAATTGAATTATACTAATGCTTGTATCAAGTTACATTTTGCAGGAACTTATATTTTTGAAGAAAATATCAAAATTGCGATCGGACTATAGTAAATCCCGACCAGACCTTCAATGCCAAGTTGAGAAAATTTACTCAGAAGGTTTCATGGTCAGAGGTATGCTCTAAATCTCAACGTACCTTGAAAATTTTGACCGGACCACCAAGAAGTACAACTGGAATATTAGATGAAAAAGTTGCAAAATACATAGGGAGATTCACGGTTAAAAGTACTCTCAAAATTTTATCGTACCACGAGAAGTCTGACCAGACCTCATGATGTACTGACTAGACTGTCAAGGCAGATTTTTCAAAAATCATCCAGTAGAGTTCCCAACCAGAAGCATGCCCAATTTTTTGCCAGACCACCATTATTCCGACCATACCCTGATGTAGTTCGACCGGGATGTTTAAATAATTTACAAGTTAGAAGTCGTTGAACCTTTACTCAATTAGTGGAAGCCACGTGGACCAACCGTTGGAAGAGCATTAAGCAAAAGTTTAAATATTCTGACTGGACCATAGTGTTTCCCAACCCGACCGGACCTCACCTAGTTCGACCATCAAATTGCTCTGGCCAAAGAATTAGTGGAAGAGAAGAAGAATCAAACATGTTGGACCACTCCTGAAATGGCTAGTTTATAGCTTGTAGGCTATAAATACCTTATGTAACTTCATTTGTGAAGGGATTTGATAGTGATTGAATTTGTAATGATTCCTTTCTTTGCATTTGTAACTTCATTTGTAATGATACCTTATTTCCTTTCTTTGCATCAAAATTATATTTTTGTATTGATTGAGTGTTGGGTGTGAGCATTAAATACCATCTTAAGTTTGAGTGTGAGCTTGGAAACACTTAGGTTATGAGAGTAAGTCTGGGAAAACTCTTGTAAGGGTTGTGAGGTGTGTGATCTCAAAACATTGTAAAGTTTAGTGTGAGCTTGTGAAAACACTGAGTTAGAGTTAAGCTTGTAAAAACTCAAAGCTAGTAGAACCTTAAAAAGTTATTAAGGAAGTGGATGTAGGATCAAGGTAAATCCAAACCACTATAAATTCTTTATATTCATTCTTCTACTCTTTACTTAATCTTCTACATATTCTACATTTCTTAAATTTTGAGTTTTTGAATTTTGAATTTGCCATCATTCTTTAAGCCAACCAATTCACTCCCCCCCCCCTCTCGGTTGCCATCTTGGGACAACAAGCTTAAAAAAATTTCTTAAACTTAATTGTGAAATTTGATCCACTATGGAAACTTCTTCATCAACCTCAAACTCTCATGGAAATCTTAACTCTATCCTTAGATCCTACTTTGATGGAACGGATTATTCCTATTGGAAACACAAAATGTTTTTGTTTCTAGATAGTGAAGGAATTGTGTTTTGGGATTATATTGAAAATGAGAGGAAACCTCCAACTCATGAAGTTGCTAGTATCCAAGTTCCTCTTCCCAAACCACAATGATCAAGTACAAATACAAGGGATCGATTCAAAAATCATAGGCAGCCTCCATCTTGATGAATTCTGTTTCAAGAGAAGAAGATGGGAGAGTTCAACATCTCACTTGTGCTCATTGCATTTGAAAAACTCTTGAGAACTATCATGAGGATACTACCCAAGTGAGGCTCACAAAAAAGCAAATGCACATACATGAGTATGAGCTATTCAAGATAAAGCCCAACAAAAATGTTACCGACATGACGAATCACTTACTTGCCATCGTAAACAAATTGAAAAAATATGGCAAGGTGTATGATCAGGATGAAATCAATAGCAAAATCTTGAGCGCACTTAAAGCAAAGAAGAACTTTGAATCCAAAATTTCTTCAATTGAAGAAGCACATGATCTTAGCTCTTTGAGAACCAATGAACTTGTCGAAAAACTACTCACCTTTGAGTTGCACACCAAGAGAAGAAAAACAAGGTGAAAAAGAAAAGAGGAAACCAATAGCTCTTAAAGCAATTAAAGAAGTCGAGAGCTCAAGTAATGAAGATAGTGATGATGAAGAAGAAATGGCATTATTTGCAAAAAGGATGAATGATTGGAAAAGAAAGAGAATATTGCAAGCTAACAAAGGTACACTCTCTAAATCCTCTTTTAAAGATAAAGATAAAAAGAATGAAGTGAAATGTTATGAATGTGAGAAATCTAGTCATATCAAATTGGATTTCTTTAAGTTGAAAAACAAGAAGAAATGGGATGAAGAAAAGAAGAAATCTCTCAAAGCTACATAGGATGACTCTTCCTCAAGTGAAGAAGAAGAAAAAGAGGAAAAAGGAATTGCAAATCTATGTCTCATGACTATTGAGGATGAATCCAATGAGGTATGTTTAAAATCTACTATCAATGAAAGCACATGGCTTATGGATAGTGGATGCTCAAGGCATATGATGGGGAATGCAAAGCTCTTTACAAGTCTTATTTATAAGCTTGGAGGTAGTGTTACCTATGGAAACAAGGCTAAAGATAAAATCATTGGTAGTGGTTCCATTGGCATACTTGGTAAAATTTTAATTGAAAATATATGGTTTGTTAATGGATTGAAGCATAATTTGCTTAGTGTTAGTCAATTGTGTGATAAAGGATATGATGTAAATTTTGACTCCAAAGGATGCAAGATTACTAATTCAAATGGTGAAATTTCATTCAAAGGAGCTAGAATTAGGAACACATGGTGAAATTACATTCAAAGGAGCTAGAATTAGCAACACATATAAAATTGACATACATTCCAATGATGCATTTGAATGTTTGATTTTCATTAATAATGATGCTTGGTTATGGAATAGAAGGCTAGGACATGCTAGTATGGATCATTTAAAATGCATTAGTAATGAAGAACTAGTTAATAGTCTTCCTAAAGTTAAATTTGACAAAGATAGAAGATGTGAACCTTATCAACTTGGTAAGCAACATAAAAGTTCATTTAAGTCTAAAAATATTGTAATCACTTTTAGACCCTTAGAACTTATTCATTTGGATTTGTTTAGACCAAATAGAGTTTCTAGCCTAGGTGGCAAGCTATATGCATTTGTTCTTGTTGATAATTACTCTAGATTTACATAGGTTAATTTCTTAGCTCAAAAGAATGAAGTTTTTAATCACTTTAAAATATTTGCAAAAAGAGTTCATAATAAAAAGGGCTATGTAATCATATCTATTAGAAGTGATCATGGCAAAGAATTTGAAAATGAAAATTTTGAAAACTTTTGCAATGAATTTGGTATTTCACATAACTTTTTGGCTCCTAGAACACCATAACAAAATGGTGTGGTTCAAAGGAAAAATAGAACCTTGGTTGAAATGGCTAGAATAATGATCAATGAATATGATTTACCATCTTATTTTTGGGTGAGAGCCGTTAATACCACTTGCTATATTTCAAACCGAGTTTACAAAAGGCCTTTAATAAATAAAACTTCTTATAGCTATGAAATGGAAGAATGCCCAAAATTTCATATCTTAGAGTATTTGGATGCAAATGTTTCATATTGAATACCAAAGATAATCTTGAAATTTTCTTATTCAAATAAGATGAAGGCATATTTTTAGGATGCTTATCATCTAGCAAAGCATATAGGGTATTTAATAAGAAAACTCTAGTAGTTAAAGAATCAATACATGTTGTCTTTAATGAATCCTCTAAGCTTTATCAAAGGAAAGGTAGTGCTCTTGATGATTTTATAGGTACTAATGATCAACAAGAGATAACGGTTACTCCATAAAACAATCAAGATGAATAAGAAAAGGAAAGTCAAGAGTTACCCAAGGATTGGCAATACAAGAATGATCATCCAAAAGAACCCATCATTGGTAAAACTTCAAAGGGAGTAATTACTAGATCCAAAATTAAACATTTAGATTCTAATTTTGCTTTTGTTTCTCAAATTGAGCCAAGAACTATTGAGGAGGCTCTTAATGATGAATGTTGAGTGATTGCAATGCAAGATGAACTCAACCAACTTAAAAGAAATAATGTATGAAAACTTATTTCTAGACCTAAAGATCATCCAATTATAGGATGCAAATGGATTTATAGGAATAAGTTTGATGAAAATGGTCTCATTACTAGGAATAAAGATAGATTGGTAGCCAAAGGCTATAACCAAGAGGTAGGCATTGATTATGATGAGACATTTGCTCCCGTAGTTATATTAGAAGCTATTAGAATTCTACTTGATTTTACATGTCATATGAATTTTAAACTCTTTCAAATGGATGTTAAAAGTGAATTTCTAAATGGATTTATAAATGAGGAAGTCTATGTTGAACAACCTCCTAATTTTAAAAACTATAAATTCCCAAATCATGTTTTCAAACTTACCAAAACTTTATATGAATTGAAACAAGCACCAAGAGTATGGTATGATAGACTTAGAACATATTTGCTTGAAAATGGTTTTTCAAAAAGCAAAGTGGACACAACTCTCTTTGTTAAAAAGAATAAGGATAACATCTTAATTATACAAATTTATGTTGATGACATAATATTTGGGGCTACTAATGAATCTTTGTGCAAAAAATTTGCTTCTTGTATGACTAGAAAATTTGAAATGAGCATGATAGGTGAACTCAAATTCTTCTTTGGATTACAAATTAAGCAATGCAAAGATGGGATCTTCATTAACCAATCCAAGTACACAATGAAAGTCTTAAAGAAGTATGGAATGGACAGTTGCGAGACTAGCAAGACTCCCATGAGCACATCATTGAAATTGGACAAAGATGAAAATGGTAAGGTAGTAGATGAGAAGAAATATCAAGGTATTATTAGATCTCTACTCTATTTTACTACTTATAGACCCGATATTATGTATAGTGTATGCTTGTATGCTAGATTTCAATCATGCCCTAAAGAATCACATTTGAATGTCACTAAAAGAATTCTGAAATACTTGAATGGCACATTGCATTTAGGACTTTGGTATCCTAGAAACACATTATCTAACATTTTAGGTTTTTAGATGTGGATTATGCCGGTATCCTTTTGGATGGAAAAAGCACAATTGAAGCTTGTCATTTTCTAGGTGAATGCTTAGTTTCTTGGTTTAGCAAGAAATAAGTATCGATTGATTTATTCACCATGGAAGCTGAATATGTTGCCGCATATTCTTATTGCACTCAAGTCCTTTGGATGAAACAACAATTATTTTACTATGGTAAAACATTTGATCATAATCAATTTAAGAATCCAATTCAACATTCTAGGTCAAAACATTTATATATTAGGCACCACTTCTTAAGGGACAATGTTCAAAACCAAAATGTTGTCTTAGAATTCATTGATACACAAAATTAACTTGCTGACATATTCATAAAACCCTTGAATGAAGATAGAATGTACTTTATAAAATAACATTTGGAAATGATGGATGGAAGCACCATATCGTAGGCTTGAAATTGCATAAAATCTTATTTCATTCCATAAAAAAAATTCTCTTATCAATTGCTATTTTTGATCAAACCTATGTGTCTTAAATGAAAAGCACTTGTTTTCTCAAATTTTTAAAATTTTTAAAGTTTCCTTATCAGACCAACAATAAGTCCGACCGCACTTTTTGAAAATTCTTGATTTTAAATTTTTTCATAAAAGTACGACCATACCTTTCAAGGTACAACTGAAATTTTTTAAATTTTTGTGACTGTTGTGCCTAAGATAATATTCTCATTTGGACTTCACATAGTCCGATCAAACTTTTTAAATTTTTTCAAATGTCACGTCCGGACTCATGAAAGTATGACCGTACTTTCACTCTGAATTCAAAAATTTCTAGCCATTGGAACTCAATCAAAACGTGCATATTTTGTCTCTAACAGCTATAAACGGCTAGTTCTCACCTTAAAAACTATAAATACCCCCCCCCCCCCAATATTAGTATTTGCATCTTTATTTTCAAACTCTAAGCATCTAAACTATCAAAGTACTCAAATTCTCTCAAATTGAAATTTTCTCTTCATCCTTTCTCTTGATCTACTTGATGGCTCCTAAAGAACACAGGAAGAAGGCTTCAAGAGCTGAAAAAGGGAAGAGAATTGCTACCCCATCTCAACAAGAAGAACCTTCGAGAAGAAGCCACAAAATAAGGTTTAAAGATGAGGACGAAAGGAAAAGGTATGGAATTATCAAAGACAAAATCGTAGAACTTAACTGTCTCTTCTCTACCCTCACTCTAGAATTCTTAGGTATTGAGAATGACATTATGGGTTATCTTAGATCTTTGGGTTGGGAGAAATTTATTTTCTTAGAACATGATGATTTAGGTTGGGAAAGCTTGACTAAGAAATTTCTCACCACTTTGGTAGGTAGTAAGAAGAGCACTAATCCATTAGGATACTATTAAATTTCTTCTAGGTTATTTAATCAAGAGTATGGCCTCACATTAGAAGATTTTTCCTCCATTTGGGGTTTCCAATTAGAGGGAATTTCTCATATAACCAACACCATTCTCACCAACGAAAAATAAAAGGAAATTTGGACCAAAATTTCCATAGAAACCAATCTCCATAAACTATCCAATGCCAAACACCTTAGGACCCTTACCTATTGGATGTTGTATAGGATTATCACCTACTCTATTAGTGCTAGAGGGAAGAGCAATGAGAAAGTAACCCAAAAAGATTTACTCTTTCTTTATTGCATGCTTAGAGACCAGCCAATCCAAACTGAAAAATTCTTAATTGACACTTTTCTACACCTTAGGAAAACAAAATCTGGGCTTATCCTTCTCTCTTCACAAGTGACCCAAATTGCTAAGTATGTTGGTGCTCTTACACCAACAAGAAAAGTAACTCTCACCAATCCCTTAAATCCCACCAAGAAGGACATAAACATAGGCTACCTAAAACATGCTAAGTGTATTAGAGAGTATAATGGGACCTATGTTTATCTCTTGGGAGCACTAGGTGCTAGGGCTCAACAAAGAAAGAGACCAAGGATTGTTGAAGAAAGTGAATAAAATTTTCATATAGAATTTCCTAGACCCACTACTCTAGGAGCTCAATCCTTCATCCTTCAACTTCTTCAAGATATCCATGGGTAAATGAGCTCACAAAGCTCAAGGATTGACAAAATCACCCAAGATATCTCTCATCTTCACCTTGACATCCAAACCATCCAATAAGCTTTAGGCTTGCCAAAATGCTTTGAGGATGAACCAAGCCTTTCACCTTCTATTCATGGTTCCTACCCTCAAGAAGAGGAAGGAAAAGTTGATGCCTCTCAGCCTAGAGATGAAGAGCAAGGGGAACATGAAGAAGAAGAGGAGATGAAGAAGAAGAGGGAGATGAAGAAGAAGGAGATGATGAAGAAAGTGATGATGATGCTTAGATTTTTTTTTATTTTTTGTTTGTTCTTATTTGATTGCTTTCATGTTGTCTTGTTCATAATGTTTGTTATTTTCTTTGAACATAATGAAAGCTTATTTTTATTGAATTGTACTTCTTGCATTTAATTGTTTTTTAAGTTTATCTTTTTGCCTTTGTCAAAGGGGGAGAGAGAACTTCTATTGAATTTGAACAAATACATAAAATGTTGAACACTTAACGCATAAAATGTTGACCACTTAACATTATTTAGGGGAAAAAAACATTAAGGGGGAGTAAATTAAGCAACTTAACATTTTTAGAAACCTTGAGCACTTTGAAATTCAATTTATTGCCAAAGTCAACAAGGGGGAGGTTGTTGGCCCAATTAATCTATTTTTTATCTTAAGCAATCAAATTGAATTACACTAATGCTTGTATCGAGTTATATTTTGCAGAAACTTATATTTTTGAAGAAAATATCAAAAGTCGGATCGGACCATAGTAAATCCCGAACGGACCTTCAATGCCAAGTTGAGAAAATTCACTCAGAAGGTTTCACGGTCAGAGGTACACTCTAAATCTCAACGTGCCTTGAAAATTCTAATAGGACTACCAAGAAGTATGACTAGACTATTGGATGAAAAAGTTGCAAAACACACAGGGAGATTCACGGTTGAAAGTACTCTCAAAATCTCACCATACCACGAGAAGTCCGACCGGACCTCATAATGTACCGACCAGACTGTTAAGGTAGATTTTCCTAAAATCATTCAGTGGAGTTTTAGATCAGAAGCACGCCAAGTTTTTTGTCGGACCACCATTATTTCGACCGAACCCTAATATAGTCCGACCGTAATGTTTAAATAATTCACAAGTCAGAAGCCATTGAATCTTTACTCAATTAGTGGAAGCCACGTGGACCAACTGTTGGAAGAGCATTAAGCAAAAGTTCAAATATTTCGACCGGACCATAGTGTTTTCCAACCAAGATCAAGGAATCCCGACCAGACCTCATCTAGTCAGACCATGAAATTGCTCTGGCCAAAGAATTAGTGGAAGACAAGAATCAAACATGTTAGACCACTCCTCAAACGACTAGTTTATGGCTTATAGGCTATAAATAACTTATGTAACTTCATTTGTGAAGGGATTTTGATAGTGATTGAATTTGTAATAGCCTACTTAAACTTATTTCCTTTCTTTGCATCAAAATTACATTTTTTGTATTGATTGACTGTTGGGTGTGAGCATTAAACACCATCTTAAATTTGAGTGTGAGCTTGAAAATACTTAGGTTGTGAGAGTAAGCCTGAAAAACTCTTGTGAGGGTTGTGAGGTGTGTGATCCCAAAACATTGTAAAGTTTGGTGTAAGCTTGTGAAAACACCAAGTTAGAGTTAAGCTTATAAAAACTCAAAGCTGGTGGAACCTTAACAAGTTATTAAGGAAGTGGATGTAGGATCAAGGTAAATCTAAACCACTATAAATCCTTTATGTTCATTCTTCTACTCTTTACTTAATCTTCTATATCTTCTACATTTCTTGAATTTTGAGTTTTTAAATTTTGAATTTTCCATCATTCTTCAAGCCTACCAATTCACCCCCCCTCCCCCCTCTTGGTTGCCATCTGATGAGGTGGATAGATGTAGAAGGTTTGAAGAGGAGTTGAAGCCACCTATCATGTGTCAGGTGGTTGTAGTGCAATATGAAGATTTCTATAGTTTGGTATCAGATACACGGAGTGTGGAGAAAGCTCAGAGGATCACAATTGCTACAACATTATAGGAGAGAAAAGGGTAAGAGACCCTAATTAGAGGTAGAGGTATCTCGTAAAAAGGGGGTGAGAGGATTTACTGCATGATGTTAGTGAGAGTTAGGAGCAGTTCAGTAGACCTGCTCATCAGAGGCAAAGGTCTGTAGTGTCGGCGACTAGTGCCACTACCCTTGTTTTTCAAAGAGCTGCCCCACCCACATGTATTCAGTGTAGTATAACACATAGGGGTGTATGTTGGGGAGCTAACTCTAGGGGTTGTTATAGATGCGGGTCCCATGACCATTATATTAGAGATTTTCCAGAGCCATCAGGGGGTAGATAAATTAAAGCTATTAGACTTAGATCCAGTACTAGAGGGGGAAGGAGTAACAGAGGTGGCAGGAGTGGCAGGACATGATATGGATGGGGGGAGGTGTCTTTATTTGTAGATATGCCAGAGGGAGTAGGACCATTACAGAGAGTTTATGGGATGCAAAGGAGATAGGATGCTCAAGAAAGGAATGAAGGTAACTTTTTCTTACTTAGCATATTTAATAGATTGGTAATTAAGTGGTTCTATTATAGTGATGAAATAAAAAAAATTTAGTGATAATTTAGAGACTATGTAAATAATTAAGGAAATTCATTAAGGGGGAAAGTTGAGATGGATGTTAGTATTAATGGAGTTTGTTACCGTGGTGGATAATTTCAAGCATGAAATTATTTAATAGAGAGAAAATTATAATATCCATGATTGTAGAGAAATTAAATAGGTATTTGGAGGTTAATTAAAGTATTGAGAGAAGTATAGGTGTTCTATATGCCTAGAGTATATATAGTATATACATATCATATATTTATTATCTATGCTAGACACATATTATATTTAATATATATAATATATATACATGATATATACTTGAGGTATACATAGAAAACGCACTATATATATAAGTAAAAAAAACATACACATTACATATACATAATATATACATTACATATACATGTACCTAAAGATATATATAATATATAAGTAAAATATATATAATATATACATATATATAAAATATACAATACATATATATATAATATAGAATGGTGTTGGAAAAGATAATAATAATAATAATAATAATAATAATAATAATAATAATAATAATAATAATAATAATAATAAAGAGAAAGTCAAAGAAGGAAAGTATATGATTGGTGGATTAATATGTAATTATTTAATTAATATATAAAAAGATAAGGATGGAAAATTAAAGGAAAAAAGAGCCCATTTTCTTCTTCTTTTCTTACTTCTTAGATGTGCCATTAGAGAGAAAGGAAGGGAATATTTGCTTCATCAATTACTAAGATTTTATAAGAATTTTCTAGGAGAATAAGTTGGTTTTAAAGGAAAAATCAAGAAACAAGCAAGTAATCCTTCCTTTAAGTTAGTTTTATTTGATTTTAAATTTATGTTTAAGATGACTAGAGGAAGAAAGTAATTTTAAATTGTTAAATTTGATAGAAATGAAGTTAAAATAATGATTATATGGTGATTTAATGATTAAATAGTTGAATTGGGCATAATTAATAAATTTAGGGTTGTGAATTAATATGTGTAAATTAGGATTTTGGAGGTATCCTACTCGCTGCTACTCGTAGAACTAACCATCTATCAAGAAGCATACTCAAATTCAAACTCATTTAAATTTAAATTATCTATGCATGTCCTAAACTCATTTATAGTTATAATTTTACTACTTGTACCCATCTTAAACTTGTTCAATACTATCTATTTATTATCTGTATCCGTTTAAGTATAAAAAATTAAAAATATTATGAAATTACAATTATAAAACTATAATTTTCTTAATTAAATAAATAAAAATTTAATACTAATATAATTTTATTAAAATAAATTTTTACTACATAATTCTATAGTTAAAGCAAAGTACAATAAATATATAATTAAAATTTAATTAAATATAACTATATATAATTGGGTTCAGATAGCGAGTACTTAGGGGTATATACTTGAACTTGTCACTAATAGTAAAATTACTATTCGTACAAGCTCAAACTTGTTTATAAACTACTCATACCCTATATAAATAAATTAAAACAGGTCGGATATCTTAATATCTGATCCATTGCTATCCCTAATCAATTTAGATACTCTATGAATATGATTGAAGAATATGAGAAAAAAATCCAAATCCATGTTATTTTGGAAATTTTTGTATGTTTTATATTTTATTTTTAAATCAAAATATAATATTTTAATATATGAGACTCATAAGATTTTGTAAAAGAATTAAAATAAATAGATGTATTTTAAATGAAAAACCAATAGTGCCACTTAGAGAATGATTTTTTTTTAATAAAAATAGAGTATCTGCAAAAAAAAAAAAATAATTAAGTGAGAGTACTAGAATTCCTGACCTTTCTTTAGGATCTTAAATACATAATACTTTATAATTTTTAGTATATTTTGCATATTCAACATATTTTTTTTATAAATAAATATATGTGTTAGCGGCCTTAATATCTTATTGCCTTAAACTGCAAGTGCATAGGCCGTTCGCAAGTATGAAAGGAATTCTAACTTCCATCGAATAAATTCATCCAATTTAATTTAAAATGATTAAAAATAAAGTTCAAATAACCTAAAATATTAGTCAAAATTTGATACTGTTAGTATGATATTTGAATGATTGATAATTTAATATATCGGTTAACTATGTTATAATATATATTAATGTAATAAATGGCCATTAATTTGAGCCACTGAATAAAAAAAATGACATTTAATGTTAAAATGATTTTTAGAGTATTTTGTATATTTAACATAATTTTTTTTTATTTTTTTTAGCAAATAAATATATATTTAATGAATATTTTTATGATAAATAGCTCATTAGTATGAATTACTCAAATAATAAATATAGCATGAGAGGTTAAACCTTTTTTTTTTTTGTGACATTATTTTCTTTCCTAAATATCTGTAGTATAAACTATAATTTTTTAATTGAATCAGTTTCATTTTTTTCTACCTCTAATTCATCTTTCTTTTTTATCAATATATATTAAAAAATATGTTAACATATACGGGTATATTTGGGGTAGTTTATGCGTAGTTAATCAAAATTGTCTTTTGGGAGATCAAGACTATACTCGCCATGTCAGCTTATGTAATGGTAATTATCTTATATAGCGTGTTGGTCTCAAACATTTAAATATTGATTAATATAAAAAAATTATCCTATAAATTAGATTAATTAATCTCGATAACATGTCAAGTATTTATATAGTGTATATCATAAACTTATTTTTTTTTATTATCCGTCTATTATAGTATTTAGAAGAGAATTGAAAATTAAGTCAATGAAGCAGTTGAAACACTACTTCAGAAAATCAACAGGCGGTTAGATTGTTTGTATTTTCATTGAACCTCATTACTGAATGGAAATCAAATCAGTAGTTCGTGGTGGGCCCAACGAATGTGATGGGTATTCCTACAATATCATTTCTTATTTCTTAATTCTTAATATTTTATTATTATTAGTTTTTTGGTCGGTAATACTTTGTTATTATTGTTATTATTAATATCATGAGGTTACTTAGAGATTTAGAAAACAATTATGTTCTTTTATAGAATTGTGAATCAACGATGACTTTAACTATTGCATCAAAATAATAATAATAATTTTGAATGTAACGCTGACTTTCGTGTAATGCACTTGTTCTCTCCTGACCAACATCAGTCGACTTAAGCACAATTTTTTATTTCCTCTTTTTTTCAGACACATGAGGTGGAGAAAAGATAAGAACTTGTTGGTTCATTGCTAGCTGGACAATTGAATTTGAGAAGCAAAATTAAGAGTAAATTAGTTGTGGGCTCATGAAAATATTTTAATATATATATATATACATTATTATTATAATTTTTTATCAAAGTTAAACATGAATTTTAAAAAATTAATATATATATATATATGTTCTTCTATTGAATTGCAATAAAAAAAATTAATTTATATACATTGGGTCTTTGAATAGATGACTCCATATATTCATATTGTGATGGATAATTTTAAATAAATTTAAATTTTAAAAAGATTAATTTATATGACATGAGAAGTTTTTTTAATAATTCTTATATTTAGTTTTTATTACATATATTTGAAAAGATATACTTTATACTATAATATGATGTGATAATTTAAGTATTATTATTATTAGTTTGTAGGTCGGGTCCGGCCACTATGGATGTATAAGATTCATAGACCCAAAATTATTCAAATATTAATTAAGTTTTTCTTTAAATAAATATTTATAGAGTATGAATATAATTAAGAATCCTATTCACATTATGATTATGATTCTTGATAAAATCTTTTTAAAGGATGAAAAAAGTCATAATTTATTTTTTTAGAAAAAATATCTCTAAAAATAAGGAGAAAAAATATGTGAGTTTTCTCTCTATACTTTTTCCTTTTATAATTTTTCTCTTCCACAAGAAATTTTATCTTTGTGAGTTAAAGTACAATTGTGAGGTTGTTTTGCTATTACACTACAAACACAAGAGTTTTTTTCATCTCTCGTGATTGCTCTTATGAAAAGTAATATAAGTTTTGGTCAAAATCTTCTGCATGTATCGATAGAGGTAATATCTAATCCGTATTCTTTTTATACGGGCATGTTCTAATATTTGTATTAGAGCCATAAGCTTGTGTTCCATCAGTTTTATCAATCATTTATGTGTAGTTGATTTTTTTTTTTTTTGCTAATACGTTGGTTAATTACACATTTTTAATCATGATTGCGTAAGCATATTTGGGTTCTAAAAAACTTTGTGTGTTTTACTACTATAAGTTTGATATTTCTATATTAATTTAAAGTAAGCATGTAGAGTTTTAAAACTATATATTGTTTGCTTAAATCAGAGTTAAATTGAACAAATTATAACCTTTTAAATTTGATCACTGAAACTGATAAAATTAATTTTCTAAAATGAAAATTAATTGTGATTAACCTATTGTGATAGTGACTACACAAATAGACTTTTAGCCCCTGAAAATCTCCACAGGACCTAGTTTGGTTAGCAATGCAGCGCGTGGAGCCAGACACCGCGTAACGGGTCCAGATCTTCCCAGGCCTTGAGTCATGTGCCAGGCATGTGACTTGAACCACATACGTGGGTTAGACCTGTGCAAAACAACATCTCATTTTGCAAGGCGATGCATTGTTTTTGGTGGCTCCTCTAGATGTGTTAGCTCTTGGTTGGCCAAAAATGGATTTCCTCTGTTTAGCCTCTTTTGGACCTTGTTTTTTCATCAATTTTTCACAGGCCGACTCCAAATTATTTTTTGGATTTTTTATATTTTTATTTAATATTTTGAACACTATAAAAAAATTAGTTCTTTTATTTGTTCTAGTTATTAGAAAATTTACTATAATTCCCAACAAAATAATTTATTAATTTAAATATCATTTGTTAGATAAATAAATATAGATATAAGTAATCTAAACATTTAAATAGTTTTTATTAATAAAAATCTCTGAAAAAATTCGCTAGAGTTTTATTTGTAATTCTAATAAATCCCAAACAACAAACAACTCAACCTGCAAATAAAATTATTGTACTCTCTATATTTATAAATATCATCTCCAAAAAAATTTTCAACTTCTCGAGAGTTAATAAATATTCACTGTGTTATTAAAAATACAGAAACATTCTCAAACATAGCCAATATGCTTTACAAATTTACATTTTACTCAACAATACTTATCATAAGTACTCATATATATACATAATATTTTCCCAAAATATGTTGAAAATATAAGACCTAAATTACACAATACTCAAATAATACATGAATGCAACATCATCCAAGTTGGTCTCGTGGCACACTTTATCTCCAATCCCAATCTTTCTAGTCTGTACTTCTAATACATGCGTGATATAAACTATCGCGCTAAGCATATAGCTTAGTAGTACATATGTTTTAATAAAAATAAATATTTAAATCATGACACTTAACTTGCAATGAAACATGCATTACTTAAATATTATATTCTCTATCTTACAACAGTCACCAACACATCACCATTACATTGTTGATCTCAATTACACTTTAATGGCATATAACATATTATGTAATCTCACAGCACTCCATATATTTACTCGGTTATAAATGTGATCCTCAACAATACTCATGGTCTAATAAACTGTAGAAACATAACACAACCACAACAACTCACACATATTCACACATACATTCACACGTTAGGCCCAACTAGTTTTTGCACAGTACTCAAATTTCAGAAATAACAATTCAATCCATCTCAACACTGGGAAAAGTGTCATATAAATCACTTGAAGGCCGCCCATATGAACATCGAGGCTAGTTTCATATAATCACCTGTAGGCCACCTCTATTAACAGTAAGGGCAAGTGTCATATAATTAACCCGAAAACCATCATCTATACACCGGAGGCAAGTATTACATAATGCACCCGAAGGCCGCCTCCTATCGACATAGTGTCTATCATTATCCAAAGGTCGTCTCTTTAGCATTAATATTCTCAACACCAATATCTCTCGCCCAAAGGCATGAACAAACAATATGACATACCGTTGGCAAGCCGACTCGACTAGGCCAATGCCAATCTTTCACAAACATTCCACAATACGCATTAAACATATTACCATTTCATATTCACATCACATAATTGTGAGTCACATCCATAATGTGACTCATTTCATCACATTTTATCACATATCTCTAACATATCCATTTTCACTTAGTTACACACAAATATGTATATAAAGCATTTCATAAGTACAAACACATACACATTGTCACACCTCTATTATATATTCTCATTCCATTATCGCATTTTAACACATTTCATAATTTTCACACTGCATATATATATACATGTCACATATCACATTACATATTCCCTAATCATATCCATTTCCTAATTAATTTTCACAACACATTGCACAAAATATTATCATTTTATCCATGTTCATCACATTACCATATTCATGCTATCACTTCTCATTCTCATCTTATTTATGTCTTTTCCACAATTTTCACATTTTTCCATGTTCTTTATTGAATTTTCATATTTTTCCATATTTCTAATACATTTTTCATACTTTTCACAATTTGCTCCAAACATATAAATTTCTCATATTTTATAATCATATTTAAGGAAAATACATTCTTTTCATAATTTCCATACTCTGTAACCATTTTTCCACATTTAACAACCATATTAGGCAAAACTCTTAGTCACATTAACAATGTGACTCACAAACACATTTCCAATATATTAAACAATTCATTAACATTTACTATTATATATTAGTTTTTAATTTCAATATAAGGCATAAATCACCATTTTAATATAACTATACACAATATCACTTTAAAAAATATTATTATTCTTTAAAGTATACCAATATGACATACACCAATTATGAATTTTTTAATATAAATGTAACAAATATATGTACTAACCTCCTTTTGCTCCAAAATCACTTTCCAAGCTTTACTTTCAACAAATCCTACACTTCACCACTTACACCAACTTGGCCTAAACACATACAAATCATACAATAAACATATAATTATTCAAATAATATTACTTCCATGCTTAATTTATATCAAACCATCATTATTTATGCAATTTCTACCAAAATTTCAATAAAACTCTACTTTCACCCTTTTCTACTTTATTTAAACTTCATCCAAACCAACTCATATCCAATATTTAACCATAAAATCACTACTTATATATCAAAAACAACATCAAAACACTTCAATTCAATAATTATAAACATTCCCTTCACAAATCCTAATTTCACATACACTTGCCATAAACCCTAACTCCACCAAAGCTTAGCCATATTCAATTTCAACCATAAAATTACCATATATATATATATATATATATTAAAACAACATTAAATCACTTTATTACAATAATTAAATTCACCATACCAAAATCTCAATTTGAACATAACCTTTCTATAACCCTAAAGTTACCAACTTGTCTATTTCAATCAATCCACCATCAATTTATCACATAATCATCACATATCCACCATATTAACTCTAATTATATCAATTTAACAATTTTAAATTAACTTTCTCTCACTGACTCATCAATACATAATCTTAAAATGGAAGAAAACAAAGCTTAAATAATAGAAAACTTACTTGATTCTTGATTTTTCTTCAAAATCTCCTTGATTGAAATCTCCATGAAATTTGGTGTTTTGTAAGAGAATAGAAGAAGGTGATGAAGCTTTTTTCTTTTTCTTCTTTCATTTTCATCCACATATATTAACTATTTAATTATTTTAATCTTTTTAATCTTTTTTCCCACCCACATATTTATTCTCTTTCTTTGACTTTTTATTTATTTATTTATTTATTATTCCATCTTCCACCCATATATATGAAAATGTATATGTCTTTTATATGTTATGTATAAATGATATATATATATATCATTTATACCTTTTATATATATTTTATATATTTTTACTTACATGTTTATGTAATGTGTATTTTATATGCACATCATGTATATATTATGGTTATATCATATATATATTATTAATTCAACATATGTAACGAGTATATGTGAGGTATTTATATTATGTTTACACTAGGTATATATTATATATATACAATACATACACATTTTCCAATTCTTTAATTAACCTCTAAATATTTATTTAACTTATCAAAAACTACGGATATTATAACAGTTGAGCATAAGGCTAGACTTAAAGTGAAAAAAAGAGTCTCAAAAGATTGCATGAGAAAAATGAGTGTGTTTTAGTAACCGCATTCATGATTTAAGTTATGAAACACATTATACATCTTCATAAAATTTTTCAAGAAATTATTTGGTTGGGTATTGGGCTTAAAACTAAAAGGTCATTATACATGGCTATGAGGGATTCCTTTGTATATCCACCCTTGTATGAGTTACTAGGCAAGATGTGGGATATAGGATATGATAAATATAGAGTCCTGATTAATCCTTTATTAAGACTTAGTGTAAAAGAGAGGTGACATTTAAAAGATTTACGAAGGAAAATGGGATGACCATCATAGTGCGAGGGAACTTGTGGTTGAGAGATTAATTTATAAGGGCACCATTTATAATCTCCCAGTTCACTTAGAGCATAATCTTTGGAATTCAGCTCTAATTAGAAGACTGTTTAACTAAGAGCGACTAAGTCTAGATTTAATGTCCTAGGTTATTCTTATAATCTTTATCTCTTTTTTTTTTGGAATATTTGATGGACTTATTAGGCTATATATAATTTTTTATTTTTAAAAGTTATGATTTTTGAACTATTAACTTTATATTTTAATTAATGAAATAGGCATCTTTATTATTTATTATTATTTGATAGATGCATGGAATTAATTATACGTTATAATTATTCAATATATAGTATTTACTTTTTTTGAATAATTATTTGATATATTTTTGCATATATATTTTATACTAATATTGATTATTGCTTATAGTCAAAATGATTATTAGAAACCTAGTGGCCTTTTGACTTGAGATTATATACATATTAATTTTAATGTATAAATTGATTGTGAAAATATAATAACATATAAATTGTGGCAGTAATAAATGCGTGCATATTTTATCTATATAGATATTTTCTTGTATTGTCATCATGTTTTTTGCTTGTAGAAACATTATTGCGGAGCTGAATAAAGGTGCCAAGTTATTTGGGTGAAATATGGAACATGAAAATACAATAGGTGCTAGAGAAAGTTATTTGGGTGAAATATGGAACATGAAAATGCAATAGGTGCTAGAGAAGCAGGACGCACTAGAGCCTCTTAACTCGATTATGGAAGAACTAGACCAAGAAGGGACATGGCCCCAACATAGGCATGATAGAGATGCCTACATTGTCTAGAGAAGGAAAAATACTCTTGCTCAGATCATGTTGCTCAGTGCAATGGATGAAGACATTATGAAGGAATTTTATAGTTGTGTGTGCTAGTCTAGGATGCTCCTGGTATGGTTGTGCTACCTAGGCACTATTAGATTCTTGACCTCAGAGATCCAATAGGCTAAGACCCGTGAGAATGGAGTCGCCACCCAATAAAAACCAAGAAATAATAAGGGACAATATACTCTTAATTCCACGAGGAATTTCTAATCCCCTACTGAGTTTGGGAAGTTAGGTACGCATGTAAATAATAAGGGGTTATCTGATTACTCTCGTATACTCAGTTCATTAGAACCGACATTTCTTATGATTTATGTATTATTAAATTGGAATCATTCAAAATGTTAAATACTATTGACGTTACATGATAAATGAATCGTAGACACAAGAAATAAATCCATATATTCAATGATGATTTGTACTATACATGAATATAGAAGTAATAAATAGGTACCTATCGGAATGGAAGCAAGGCAATACAATCCTCCAAAATGAATATATGGAAATAGGTTAACTAATTATATAGCTAAATAATCCTACTCTATTTTATCTAAGAGAAAGAAAATTACATTGAGAGCCTATGTTCATTGGATATAAAAAGAAGGATGCAAATGTACGCATGAATGCAATGATATGCAATTAAGTATAAATAAATGGATAAAAGCAATTAGTCTAATTTAAATGAAATGAAGATAAGAAAATAATACTAACAATAATGGAAAATGGAAATTGTATAAAATAATATAAGACATAAACAAAAGACTATCGAATATGACAATACTGGATTATTGAATTTGATAACAATAATATCGAATGGAAGACTTTATATACATAATAAATGAGGCATATTCATCTTTTTTTTTTGAAATTTTTTTGACGTTAAGATATTTGAATTTGACAATAGGAATATTGGGTGAATATGGGCCTAATAATCTTCTTATCTATTCTACAATTTCTTATTTATTCTATTAATTTCCTCATCTAAGGCCTATTATGATTCCAAAATTTGTTGTTCTTTTGTCCTAGTTTAATTTGTGTTGAAGAGTCATTTTACAATTAAAAAAAATCTATTTAAAAGATCTTTATTGCTTCTATACAAAAAAGTATCAATTTAAAGAAGAAGAATGTCGAGCTTGACAATGATATTATTGAACTCGACAATATTCTTGCACCAGACAGAGAATACATTTTTTATTTGATTGTCAAAATTTACATGTTATAGACCTAAAGTTATGATTGTCTAAGCACAAACACCTTACATACTTATCATTTGAACATTTAAGAACCTTATGATTATTGATTATGTATAAACACTTAAGATTTCTCCCATTTGTTAAAATTTTATTCATTTTAATTAGAAAATCTTATGTTAGTAAGTTGCTTTTTGTTATTTTTAGTTTAAGGTTCAAAACATAGTGTATATAATATGTCTAGACCAAATAAATGGATTCAGAAGTTGTGGGATGAGCGAAATATACCTCATAAAGTAGGTTTTACCTAATTTCAAAGCTTTGCTTCAAGGGGTTTTAATATGTAGATTTCTTCTGCTTGAATGATCGCCTCTTATTTTGGTTGGTTATGTTAGATCACTAGTGTGTCAAGGTCCCGATTAGTTATTTTGTGATGCTTTTGTGAGTCTCAAAGTTGCTAAGTGGATCCCCTAAAAGGTGTACTATGTCTGCCTTCTATAGGCAAATGACAACTGTATTATGGAAAATATTATTAAACACAACAACATTGGATTATCGAATTTTACTAATTTTCCCCAATTTGTTAATTATGCTTTTCCTAATCCTTAACAATTCTAATGAAATTATCAAATTTGATAGTAATACTAACAAATTCAATAATTCTTATTAGAATTGTACAAGGTGTCATTTTTAGATGTCCACAGTTGCTTTGAGTATGCTAAGGACTTGTGGTCTCTTAAGAAGAAGTTTGGTGGAATTTTTCTAACCAAACTATGCTCACTTACAATAAATTTCAATACTTATAAGAAGCATCTTAAACATTCAATAAGCAAACATCTCAGGGAGATGTCCAACATCATAAGCAAGTTTCATAATGCCCATCATGTGTTGACCGAGTAGTAGAAGATTTAGGCAGTTATCCATTCCTTAAATGAGAGCTAGGCATAGGCGCATCCACCTGACTCACAACCTCCTAATCAAGACTTTGGTTGGCACTGTCCATCACTTAGAGTTGGAGGTTGATAGCCTTACTGATATGCAATCGAGTGTGGAAGTGCATTTAGTCTAAGCCACCCCCAAATGGTTGTCATTGCATAAAGCACAAGTATAATGATTGCAAGGCAAGGGTAAAGGAAAAGAGGGCCAAAACAATAAGAAATCTAAGTAAAATAAGAGAAATCATCCTAAGAAAAGAAACATTACAAATGTCAAATATTTCAATTGTGGTAACAAAGACCACTGTGCTAAGGACTACACTACACCTAAAAAAGGTACAATCCATTAACTATTATGAAAAAGGACTTTTATTTTAAGTTTAGTCTTGCTAACCGAAACAAATCCTTTATGGCTTATAGATTCAGGAGCAACCAACCATGTAGTGAAGGATCATAAAGCCTTTGTTGAATTCTATAGAATACCCATGGGGGCAAGATGGATCTTTGTAGGAAATAACTCACGCATCGAACAAAATGGCATTGGTACCTGCAAACTAGTTTTGTATGTTGGCCAAACTATGTTTCTCCATGATGTTCTCTACGTCACACAAATTAGAAAAAACTTAGTTTCTGTTATCATTTTGCTTAAATTATGCTTCTAATGAAACTTCCATAACAATTTTGTACATTTGTATTTAGGCCAAAAATTTTATGTCTTTAGGTAAATTTTTTACAATTTCTTTGTTTTAAATACTAAGAATTGCACTTCCTCTAGTATAAGTTTATCCTTATTCATTACTTCTTATAACTATGATGATGATTTGAATATTTGACATACTATACTAGGTCATATAGGCCAACACAGTATGGATAAATTATCTAAGGCGGGTCTCTTGTCAGATATTAACAAAGTAGAATTACTTACTAGCAAATATTGTCTAGCAGAAAAAGCTGCAAGAAAACTTTTAGGTAAAGGCAAAAAAACCTATACTCCATTGCAATTAATACACTCTGACATTTGGAGTCCAATGAATGTGAGGGCTAGGCATGGAGCCTACTATTTCATCATCTTTATTGATGATTATACTAAGTATGATAATATCTATTTGATTGCTCATAAGTTTGAGGCTTTATGTTGCTTCAAGAACTATATCAACTTAGTTGAAAATCAATTAGACAAGAAAGTGAAAATACTTTGAACCGATAAAGATTGCAAGTCTTTGTTTGGCCAATTCAAATAATTGTGTGATGAAAAAGGGATAAAGCATCAGGTGATTATTCCATGATTGTTGCAACAAAATGGTGTTGCATAAAAAGAGGTGGTAAAATTAAATTTTAAAAGTTAAAATATTGGTATTTTAGGAAAAATTAGATTTTTTTTAATTAAAGTTAAAATATTGGTATTTTAGGTAAGAAAAATAGATTTTTTAAACAATTATGGGTTAAAATTAAAATATTAAAGTTAAAAAATATGTATTTTAGATAAAATAGATTTTTTAATAATTAGGGGGGTAAATTAAATTTTTAAAGTTAAAATATTGGTATTTTAGGAAAAAATTAGTTTTTTTTAATAATTAAGGGTTTTAAATTAAAATTTTAAAAGAAAGGATAAATAGTTAAGGCTCAAATTTTGAATCAAGAAATGAAATAATATAGTTGATGAATATTCTAGATCAATTGACATAAAAATATATAATTGAAAAAATTTAAATGATGATTATAATATTCAACAATTGCATAAATATAAGATAAAAGAAATACTTAAACATTGATTGCTTTTTAAAGCCATAAGCAACTTAACTTTTTTTAAGTTGCTTATATATCATTTTTATTATTTTTTAAATAAATTAATCTCAATATTGTTATTTTTTTACTAATCTTAATTTAAAATAATTTTTTTATTAATTAAAATCACATGTACACCATCTTCCAAATTGCTTCAAATCACTTTAAACAGTTATAAACTGTTTTTGAACTACCCCTTCAAACCTCCTTTACAAATCATCTCTCAAACCGCTTTCAAACCGGGGTCCAACATAAATCAACGATTTCTAAACCATCCTATAAAAGGTTCGGTTTAGATTTAAAAATTTTCTAAACTTGAATCGGTGGCTTAAGAATCGAAATTGGTGATTTCTGAATCGTGGTTATATCTAGATATAAGGATGGAATATTGAAGGTGTATTTTTTCTTTGCACAAACATTAGATATTAGGTTAAATTGTATAAATTTAATTTTATAAACTTTAAAACACATAAATAAAAATATTAACTACCGATATAAATATAATTCCGTCAAATTATCGAAAAGTATTTAATTAAAAATTAAAAATGAAATTAATAATTAGAAAATTAAAAAATTAAAAAATTAAACATAAATTAAATTAATGAATGACTTTTTTACTATTTAAAGTATTTGGATATGTGAAGTTTTAGGAAAAATTTTGCCGAATTTTCTTTAAAAATATATGTTTATTACAAATTTATTAAAAATTAATTTTTTATTAAATTAAACTTGTCACATTAATTCAAAAATAGATATAGATCTTCAGTTAGGATTTTTGCATAAAGTTAAGATTTTTTCATAAATTTAATTTCATAAACTTTATAGCAGTAGAAGAAAAAAAATTAATTGTCAATATAGAATAATTCTGCCGAATTATCCTCAAAAAATAGTTGTAGATTAAAAAAAAAGAGATAAATTTTAAATAAACATAAAATCAACATTAGAAAGCATTATGGATATATGAATTTATAGGAAAAATTCTATTAAATTTTTCTTAAAAAATTATATATTTATCACAACTTTATAAAAAAGAATTAAATCATTTATTCAATTAAACATAGAACTTAATTATTTTCTTTTTAGAAAAGCAGAAAATCATAAAATCTTATATATAATGTTATAAGAAAATATAAAAAATTTGAAAATTATCATTTGAAGAATAGTTTCATGGATTCCATCTTTCCTTGTCACATTAATATGAAATGAAAAAAAATTAAAACTGGTATTGTATGAAATAACCCAAGTTAAAAACAAGCAAAAAATAATGAACTTCTTCTAGAAAAATGAGAAATATGAAATATATATATAATCTTTTCATATATGAAGAAAATTAGTATTCTCTTATGCAAAAAAAATAAATAATTAGATTAGATAAACGTCTTATCAATATTGTAAACTATTTTGAAATATACGAATTTATATATTTAAAAGATATTAACAACTTTATTACCTTGAGCCAATAACTTAATTGTTATATGTTTAGATATAGCTAGGCATTGGAAAAGTTTATGTGGATGCAAGTTTGGCTCCTTTTAAGGCATGGGGTATCCAATAATTAGACCTTATAAGGATAGGTTTACTAGAGAGCATTCTTTTATATATGTTATGGATATCATCCTGTTAGAGACTACCATACTGATGGGTATCCTCAGATACTTTAATTTTAGCTCTATTTACTTTCGTTGCACCATCTGTGAATGTAGAACCGGTAGGTATTGATGTTAGCATAGTAGCATCAACGCCAAATATGCAAAACACTCGCACCCAAATCACTCTATAAGCACGGGAGTAAGTAATATTTTATTTTCTATTTATCAGAATAATAAAATTTAATAATCAAACTGCAAATATTAATGAAAATTGTTAAAAATTACAATAGGATATTGTAGCCATCTAATAAGTGCTCGCATAAGAATGGACATATATATATTTACCGAGAAGATGAAGCCGATGAAAATTAATTAAAAGTCAGTCTCTAGAGAAACAAAAAAATTTTATGTTTTGGAATTTAAGGTACAATAATTATTTAACTTAATTTGATTAAAATAATTATCTCAAATAATTATGAATTTCATTATTTAATCAAATTTTTGTCAAAAATATTTTTGGTGAAAAGAGGCGATTGACTCTTTAGTTAAGATTGCCTTTTAAGATGAAGACTGATATTCGCTACAAGGATACGATAAATAAACATAAAAAAGAGGGTAAGCAACTAAAAATATGATGAGTTATGGGCGGCCATTTAAGCGCTTTGGACATCTCTAGCTAGCTAGGCTTATTCTTGGGTTGCCTCTTCAAACTGTTATTGATAGTGTGTGATGGAAGACAGTAAAACATATTATTAATATGTCTGTCGATAGATAAATATAATTTAATTTGTAAATATAATTTAATTTTTTTTATTATTTTTTATTATTTTATTTTATGCTAAATTAATAGGATATTTAATTTTTTGTTAATTTATTAGGAGCAACCGGAATAGTCCTTATTAGGCATGAGTTATTCGTTCACACGTGCACAAAAAATATGACGAATAAATTTTATCGGTTAGAGTTTATGAGACGTACAAGTAAGTGTATAATTTTTTATTTTAATATTTTTAGTTTTATATATATTATTTATATTGTATTAGCTGCCGTTAAAAAATTAGAAATAATAGAAATAATAAGAGCATAGCTAGCAGCAGCAGCAGTAATAGACTAATAGTGGTAGCAATAGAACGAAAGACGCCAGTAAAGAGTGGATGCGTGGAGGAAATTTTGTACCGGCAGGATGGAAAACAGTAAAATATAAGGGAGACTCAAAAGAAATGATAACATTTGGTAATTAAAAAATCAAGAATCTGGTAAAAAAAAATAAATAAATGTTTATGTAAATAATAAAAAAACATTGATAAAGAGGAAAAAAATTAAAAAATGTGGTAAAAGGTGTAATTTCTCCTAATTTATTTTATAAAATGACTATTATTAATTACTCAATTGTTATTTGATTCCTGTTTTTAGGTAGATTTATGCATATTGATTAAGAATTGAGTCAGAATTTAAAAAATACGAAAAATCTTCAAAAATTCAATGTTTGTAAATTACAATGTGCGACTCGATTCGCTGGCAGGTTTACTTCTAAGAAAATATTCAAGCTTGAATAGCTGAAGAACGATAAGGACGTGAAAGTGGGATGTAACATTGAGCTTACAGAGAAGAACAAATGTGCGCTATGCCGATTGGTTAGTTTTAACTAATTTTTTTAAAAAACTAATTATTGAAGTTACATCTTACCTACTCCTGACAATACTTATGTGGGAACCAAATTCAATCGTGGCGTTCTCAGACCACAAAAGTAAACCTTTTCGGAAGCAAGAAAACTCCATTGGCCTAAATTTATAGTCAAAGCTTATAGTATACACCCAGTTGTCTTTTTCCCACCAACTTTTTCTACCAAACCTTGAATAGTAATTCATTTCTTTCCGCATAACATTTTTGTTCTTCGGCAGGTAATAGGAAAAAAAAATACATAAAAGGTGAGATAGTAACCTCAAACATCAAGACATTA